>CM042149.1:99818465-99848465 GCA_023376005.1 Doryteuthis pealeii | reverse complement strand
AGTAAAAACGGAACATTGAATTTTATACTTTTCCTTATTATAAATTTATTAAAGAGTATGTACGATTTTAATGTCAAATGACATCTCCTATATATAAATATATATATGTTTGTGTGTGTGTGTGTGTGTGTTATTTTGGAAAAGGTGACATACCGGTGAAAAAGTGCTCAATACGTTAGTAAAGCAAATTTATTGTAATACAGGTACAAGTAATAACCTACTCGAGTTTCACCATAAGGATCTTCAGGATCTTCACTGGATTAATCAAGATATTGATTAAATGTAGTCGATTACACGTGTGTGTCTTTTGCGATAAACGGTTCGTTACGGGATAGTATTCGACGAACCAATATATATATATATATATATATATTATATATATATATATATATATATATTTGAGTTTCAATCCCGGCCTAAGGCAGCCAGCCTTGTCTAGTTACACTGATGAGACGTAAAACAGAAAAAAAAATCTGGATGACAATACATTTGCTTCCCACTCCTGGTAGCTTGAGTCCTCCTGAAATGGGGCCGGGTTAGCTCAGTCGGTAGAGCGTTCGGCTAGAAACCACACGGTTTCTAGTTCGATACCGGTTCTCGCCAACTCAGCATATGAGTAGCACAGGGATCTGTGCGGTAAAGTAAGGAGATGATGGTAGGTGTGGCGCTCCACCTCAGATGCTAAAAATAATCTCCTTGGTCTAGCGCTATTGAAAAGGGGACAGACTCCCTCGCTGACTGGCTGATACCGACTTTAGGCCGCCCCGTCGACTTATATATATATATATATATATATATATATATATATATATATATTATCCATAGACACTGGGTTTTGACGTTTCACGTCTCGTCAGTGTGGCTAGACACAGCAACTAACTCCAGTCGGGAACGAAACCTGATCGACTTTACATATATATATATATATATATATATATATATATATATATATATATATATATATATATATATATATATATATATATATATATATATATATATATATATATATATATATATATATATATATATATATATGCAGGAGATAGCCTAGAGGTTAACGGATCGGGCAGATGTAAAGTCGATCAGGTTTCGTTCCCGACTGGAGTTAGTTGCTGTGTCTAGCCACACTGACGAGACGTGATACGTCAAAACCCGGTGTCTATGGACATATATATATATATATATATATATATATATATATATATATATATATAAAGTGTTGTTATAGGTCCAACGGGAAAAAATTGAATATTTTTATAAAAAAGAAGATCCGCAAAATGGATTATGGTTTTAAAAAAGATTACTTTAGCGACACGTGTTTTAAGATCTTCTGATATCTTCTTCAGGCTTCGATTAACCACATTCTGTGTCCGTATATAAATATATCTCTTCATATGTACACATATTTCTCCTCCTTCTTCTTGACTTAATTAATAGCAGTCGCTTTCACGTGTGTGGTCATTGCATTGATACAATGACCACACACGTGAAATCGACTGCTATTAATCGGTGTCTCTCTCTCTCTCTCTCTCTCTCTCTCTCTCTCTCCTCTCTCTCTCTCTCCTCTCTTGAGAGAGATGCTGTCTATGGTTTTGAAAAGCATCCCCTATAGAAAGTTCTGGTCATAAGTGTTCGTTTTTATTGTGTCGTAGAGTAGATTTATATGTAGATAAATTGACCGCAAGAAATCTAGGCTATAAAATATTTAGACGTAGTCTAGATGTCCTCAACTTGGCCTGGTTTTAAACAAATTCTATTTTACGCATTCGTTACGGGACAATATTTAATTGATAACCCTTGATACCAACAGAAACCAGAATAGGTTTGATGATGAATGTTTGGTTAAATCCAACTTAACGGAACTAAATTCCACCATCGTATTTCATCCCACCGAAAGAATAAAAATACCAAAAATCAGAGAAATAATTTTCAGTATTGATATATTAATAAATAAAAGATATAATGCACTAGTTATTTGATGTGAAAAAAAAACTTTTACATTTGTTCAGGTCAGTTAAATTTGAACTACGTATCTTTGAGAATCTGTGTTACGCCTCAAAGATACGCGGTTTAAAATTAACTGACCAGAGAAAATTTAAAATTTTTTAAATAAAATAACTGGTGCATTATATATTTTATTCATTAAGATATCATCACTGAAAATTTCATTAAATTCGTTCAATTCCCTGATTTTTGGTATTTTTTTTCTTTTGGCGGGATGACATAAGATGGTGGAATATAGGTCTGTTAAGTTCGATTTAACCGAATGTTCTATATATCTATTTTATCAAGTAAAAAACATTTCCAACTGCAGAGGCCGTAACCGAGGCAATCCGGAGAACGGATTGGATAAAAAAGTAGGGCCTCCCATCGTGGTGTAATGTTTAGCAAGCTGATCTCACAGATCCATTACTATAAATAATGAGTTCGATCCTCACTGGATGCTCCATATATACGACCTTGTGTCACATCCTACCCGTGGCGAACGGGCTGGTAAATACCTTATTCTCCTCCAGGAATCGTCTGCAGAAAATACTGTTTCCACCGTTTTAGACATCTGTCTTCGAAACGGTTTTGAACTCTATGACAAGTCTTTCTTTCTTTCTTTCTTTCTTTCTTCTTCTTCTTTCTTTCTTTCTTTCTTTCTTTCTTTCTTTCTTTTTAACTTTCTTTCTTTCTTTCCTTCTTTCTTTCTTCTTTCTTTCTTTCTTTCTTTTTTTCTTTCTTTTTTTCTTCTTCTTTCTTTCTTCTTTCTTCTTTCTTCTTTTCTTTCTTTTCTTTCTTTCCTTTCTTCTTCTTTCTTTCTTTCTTTCTTTTTTTTTCCTTTTCTTTTTCTTTCTTTCTTTCTTTCCTTTTCTTTCTTTCTTTCTTTCTTCCTTCTTTCTTTCTTCTTTCTTCTTTCCTTCTTTTCTTTCTTTCTTTCTTTCTTTCTTCCTTCCTTCTTCTTTCTTTCTTTCTTTCTTTTCTTCTGTTCCTTCTTTTCTTTCCTTCTCCTTCTTTCTTTCTTTCTTTTCTTTCTTTCCTTCCTTCTTTTCTTCTTTCTTTCTTTCTTCCTTCCTTCTTTCTTCTTTCTTTCTTTCTTCTTTCTTTCTTCCTTCTTTCTTCTTCTTCTTTCTTTCTTTCCTTCTCTTTCCTTTTCTTCTTTCCTTCTTTCTTCTTCCTTTCCTTCTTCCTTCTTTCTTTCTTTCTTTCTTTCTTTCTTTCCTTTCTTTCTTTCTTTCCTTCCTTCTTTCTTTCTTTTCCTTTTCTTCTTCCTTTCTTTCTTTCTTCTTCTTTCTTTCTTTCTTTCTTTCTTTTTCTTTCTTTCTTTCTTTCTTTCTTTCTTTCTTCTTTCTTTCTTCTTCTTCTTCTTTCTTTCTTTCTTTCTTTTTCTTTTCTTCTTCTTTTTCTTTCTTTCTTCCTTTTCCTTCTTTTTCTTTCTTTCTTCCTTTCCTTCTTTTCTTTCTTCCTTCCTTCTCTTTCTTTCTTTCTTCTTCCTTCCTTCTTTTCTTTCTTTCCTTCCTTCTTTCTTCTTTCTTCTTTCTTTCTTTCTTTCCTTCCTTCTCTCCTTCTCTCCTTCTTTCCTTCTTTCTTTCTTTCCTTTCTTCTCTTTCTTCCTTCCTTCTTTTCTTCTTCTTTCTTTCTTCCTCTTTTCCTTCTTCTTTCTTCTTTTCTTTCTTTCCTTCTTTTTTCTTTCTTTCTTTCTTTTCTTTCTTTCTTTCTGTTTCCGACGTCTTAATACACAAATCTGAAATAGTTTATTATTCATCTGTTTACGTGTTTTCGCAGATTAAACCCTTAACAATGACTGTGGCTTGTTGAAGTGGGAAGCTCTACAAGGAATCTCAAACTTAGTGTGTATGTGTGTGTGTGGGGGGGGTGCAATCATTGTAATTTAAGGCCTAACAGTATAACCAGAAAAAAAAAAGAGGGGAGACGATGATGTGGGTGGAAAAATGGATGATTGAATGGGTACAATGACTGCATTATGTTCGCGTACAATAAGAGCAGCATAAAAAGCAAGAACAATTGCCAGTGAAACAGATGTGTGCAACATATTGAAAGGGGGGAAATGCAATCATAGAGGAAAATTGTACCACACGGCAATTTAGGAGAATGATAACTCGTTGATCAACAACTTTATTATTGACCAGAAGCAGAAAGAAGAAAAAAAAACAACATTGGCTCTCAAGCTTTTTCGTTAGTGAAGAATAAGAAATATTCTAAAAGAAGTCTTTAAAAATCAACAAAAAGAAAAGCAAGAAAAACCAAACCAACCAACCAACCAACAAACCAACCAATCAAACAGACAGACAGACAGACACACAAACAACACCACAAACAAAACACAATCCTTTTTATCTTAAAGGCGCTAGAAGGCGTTGACTGAGGGTCAACGACCAGTTTATTGATACACATGAAGTTAATGGAAAATCTAATATAAAATTATTTCAATTTATCGATACACGTGCAGTTTGTATTATTTGGATTGTTCAGACTATTGTCCTCATTTTTATTGTTATCTACACAGTGTTTCGGCCGATGTACCCTTCGGCCTTCTTCAGGTATTTATTGTCGGACTCGAGAACATTCTCGAACTCGGGAACCTTTTTTCGAACTCGGGAACCTTATTGTTGAACTCGGGAGCCTTTATGTCATAATGTCATAACTGAGAGCCTTCACGGAACTTCGAACCGAACCCTTTATTCAATCCACGAGGTAGACTATTCTCATTCTGTTAACCATGACCTGGTACAAGTGTTAAGCTGTGTTAATTATACTATGTTACTGTCATCCTTGACATGATTGAACCTGCAGCCCAAAGATAACTGTTATTTAGAACTGTATTAAATCAACGCCTATATCCGTAGTGCCCAATTGGAAGAAGAAGGTCGGAAAACACATCAACCGAATCGTTGTGTAGATAACAATAAAGATGAGGGCAATAGTTCGAATAATCCAAATAATACATATTATCAAGCCTTTTCTAAAAATTCAGGAAGTTAATAAAGATTCTGCGTGCAGTCTTAAACAAGTCGTGCAACAGCACCCCACAAGCAAGTAGCTGTACGGTCACTTGCCCCCATCTCACAAACTATCCGAGTGAGACGGACAAGGCATGCAGGACACCGCTGGAGAAGCAAGGATGAGCTCATAAGCGACGTTCTCCTGTGGAAGCCAACACATGGACATGCAAGTGTGGGGCGCCCAGCAAGGACCTACATTGACCAGCTATGCAAAGATGCTGGTTGCTCCGCAGAGGACATCCCAGGTGCAATGAATGATATGGAAGATTGGCGAGAGATTGTCATGGATACCCGTGCTGCATGCGCGACATGATGATGATGAATGATGATGAGGTTTACGAATATATTGATACACATTAAGTTAATGGTAATTATTTCTGATTGTCTATAAAACAAAAATATTTACCTACAAACTATTCATATGTAGAAAATAGCAAAAAGGGAAATTTCTTTTAGA
This sequence comes from Doryteuthis pealeii, assembly GCA_023376005.1. NCBI lineage: Eukaryota > Metazoa > Mollusca > Cephalopoda > Myopsida > Loliginidae > Doryteuthis > Doryteuthis pealeii. Next base: position 99,842,999 of record CM042149.1, on the reverse strand, counting down.
TGGTGAAGTCGACGTTAAAACGTTTTCTTTTTTAAACCTTCATCAGGACATTAGAATGAAAAAAATGTTATCTAAACCGTGAAAGAAATCTTTTCAAAATGAAAGTAGAGATAAGAAAGTAATAAAGACAAATTGTTCTTTTTCCGTTAGTAGAGTTCTTTTTAAAAATGTGATGAGATTTATAACCGAAAGAATATTTAAAATGTAACATATTTTTCTAAATAGATATAGTATGTAAATTAAAAGAAGATAAAGAAGTAGAAAGGATAAAGTTAGGTTTAAGGAATATAACTGTTGCGAATACGTTTATTATTATATTCACTAGTACAAAATAAAAAAACGCTCTCCGAGCGATGTAAAAATAGATTTTTGAAACATATTGCCTGAGAGGTGAGAGTAAAAAATTCAATGTCAGCGAGTTTGTACCTAAAGAAGTAAATCATTAAATTCATTAAAGGATTAAAAAATAAAATAATTTGAAATGTAAACTTTAAATATGTATTAAAATAAACCAAACTATATATAGATATATAATACCAGTCATGTATTTATTAAAACTTGTTTTAAAAAACAATGAGGACTGTCTAATGTTGAATGTTCAAATTTTGAGTGTATTTATTGAATAAATACACTCAAAGTTTGAACATGCCAAAAATCATAGAATAAATTTTATTCTATGTTATGACGATTTTGGGTAATGTGATGTAAGCAGTGACGTAATTTTTGTTACAGACAAAAACCGGAAGCGAATCTCCATTATTGATAGATATACAAAACAGGATTTGGCATTGTATAGCCCACAAGGATGATGTGCCATTAAACAAAATAACAAATGAACGAAAGGAAATAGTCTACTAACTTTTGTCTCGCGTACTAACAATTCATTTAATTACAAGAATATTTACCTACAGCCTATTCTCTTATGAAAACTATACAAAAAATATTCGGCATTAGATAACCCAAAAGGGTTTATATGCCATTAAACGCCAGCCAATCAACAAAAAATATGTGGCAAGTGATCGCGGAATGAGATATTGAATTTATATTTATCTAATCTTTCTTCAACGAACAGGATGTGACACAAGGTTATTCTAAAGTGGAGCTAAGCTGGTTTGAATTAAAAGTTTTCCTTCTCCTAGACCGGTTGCCGTACCATGACAAAAGATCTCAGTTTACACTATTAAATAACCATAGCTTTTTGTAGTCAATTCACGCGATGTCTACATAGGCTGATCGGTTTTTCTTTTTAGAAAAGTACTAGACAAAAAACCGCCCTGTCGGTGGGGGCGTTAGAATGCAACGACTGCACCTCTGCAGAGGGGTAAGACTCCCCCAATGGGGCCACCTGTTGGCCGTGGGTGGCGACCTGTGATGCTTAAGGATAGAACCCAGGTGGATGAGCAGATCATGACTTGCAATACTCCACTTTGTCTAGACGGGCGGTCGGATAGGCCCCTCCGATCAATCGGCTGGCCACGTCAAGCCCTAGCACCATGTCCTGGGAATGATGTTAAACTCTATCTGATGGTGAGGTTCCAGTTCTGGATGTTTGGGGAATGTGGAGCACACCTTCATCACCATTGCTCCTTGGTCCACTCTGACCCGGAGTGGTAGTACCTGTTAGGGTCCCATCTATGGGTTAAATAAAAAAATGTATTTATAAAAAAATTGTATTATCCATTAAGAATTGATTTATTTCAAAACTTTATCGGCATTAAATGACCCTTTGAGGTTGATATGCCATAAAACAAAACCAAACCAAACCAAACCAAAACTAGAGAAATAAATGTATCTCGTTCTTTTCTATTCAATTTTTAAAAAAATTAAGATTATACACTTGAATTTTAATCGTTTGCACTAGCCATCGTTTGTAATAAGAATTAAGTTAAAAACAATACAGAGATTAAAACAGGGAAATAAATAAACAAATCGAATTAAGGCGAACACAACAATAGAAATTATGAACAGACATTGCGTTCAACTGTTACTAACCTAAAATTATTTATCTCAGTTCAACTGGATGAATCGTAGTAATTTCAACTTCGTCTAATATAATGTAGGGCCCTGAAGAGATCGTATCGTCGAAACCGACTCATAATGTTTTCGTACTATCATTATTATTGTGGAATTTTCATATCGATTATTGGCATAAAACAGAAACCTGACTGAATATACGAACATGTACGGGTTTTGAAAAATGGAAGTTAAGGTTGACATTGTTAAATAGTAGTGGCATTAAGGTGAAATCCAGCAAAATGAATGTTGGATCTGGGCTATAAAATCCATCAAGATAAAATCCATCAATAATCGGAGTCGACATGATAGAATATATTATGCGCATGTGGCTGAGAAACGTATCGAAGAGCTTTATTTTCTGAGTTGAAACTTACAAAGAGTCAAATGATTGGTTGAGGAGGTGCCCGTCATATAATGGACACGTGTTCAAATCCTGGACGAGGCTGATTACATTTCGCATATCACTAATACCCTTGGGGAAGGTATAAATCTAACTATTCTCCCTCCAGCTATGGGTAAATAGTAGAACAGATTGGGCACTTTAACTTGGTATAGCAACCTGTCTAGAAGGAAGAAAACTCTGAATTCAAATCTGTTGAACTACGCTGAAAGTTGACCCACATCCTGCTCGTGGCGGAGAGATTGGTATTAAGGATAATTGATTGATTTTAACGGGATGTTAACCCATCTGGGGTTATTTTATGCCAAAAGGTTAAGGAATCACATTCATTGTGCTACGATTTTATGGGCCATCCTTTAAGCTTCAAACAAGAGCGCTTGTTCTTCAGTTTTGCAAGTTCCTTCGTCAATGATTACAAATGAACGTCTGTCAGTATTAGCCATTAAATAGTCAATCAGCCACGCATTATGGTGGTTGATTGACTGAGGAATAAACCACATGACCTCGCACAGTCTATAAATTTAGGTGGTATATTGTAGCTCACCTTATATATCAAATATTCCAACACATTGTACGTTCATATTTACAATTTTGTGTAGTTGTTGCATTTTAATAATATATCAAAATCCTTTGGGGTAATTTTCTGATAATTACTTTGTTGATACTGATCATGTTTCTGTTTATAATTTTTAGTATTTTATTTTTCTCAACAAGGACAAAATGTCATCACAATTGCAAATAACTGTTTCTTATTGTTGGCGTTGAAAACGATTGTCTAATGAGAGCAAGATCTTCGCATTCCAAGAGAAAAAAGTGAAGGGTATTTGACATGTTATATACTTTTCTTGTTCCTTTTGTTTGAGTCTAAAGAATTGCGTAAGTCTTGTGAGCCCAATGCGTAATCGGGATAGGGATACAATAACATGTTCCTTTCTGGAATTTGTGAAAGCTGGTTTTCATTCTTCTAGCAAGGGTTTTATCGGGGGAGTTTTCTTTTTATATATATTCTTTTTCCACATTGTTGCATTTCGTATGGAAGAATTTGTTGATTTTGGGTTCCAAGTCAGCGTATGGAGTTTTGACTTTGTCGGGGCCATATTTAAAGCCGACTTGACTGCCGAATCAGATTTCATTTCCTTTGATTTCAATCTGGTCGAAAGAATAAAAAAGAAATAAGTAAAATCTGTTGAATCTTCTTCCATTGTTATTGATTATATCTTATATTCCGGTTTAGCGCGTGGAAGCGCGTGGTGTAGTGGTTAAAGTCATGGGAAATGGACTCGTCGTCCCGAGTTCAAATCCTGGACGTGGTAATTACATTTCACTTAACGCTAATACCCTTGGGAAAGGTATGAATCCTACTCTCCCTCCAGCTATGGGTAAATAGCAGGGCAAACTGGGTTCTTTAACCATGGCTAGGTAACCAGTCTAGGAGAAGGAAAACTCTGAATTCAAACCTGTTAAACTCCGCTTAAGAAATTGACCTTGTGTCGTATCCTGCTCGTGCGGAGGAGTTGGTAAATATATATATATATATTCCGGTTTAGCTCAGTCGGTAGAGTGTCGGGCTAGGGACCACAAGTTTCCAGGTTCGATACCGGCCCTCGCCCACTAAAGCGTACGAGTAGCACAGTGCTCTTTGGGGTAAAGTGATGAGCTGATGGTAGATGTGTCGCTCAGATGCTAAAAATAATCTCCTTGGTCTAGCGCTAGTGGAAAGGGGATATACTCCCTGGCTGTCAGGTTAATACAGGCTTTAGGCCACCCCGACGACTTTACCAAATATTTTATTTATGAAAATAAAGAATGAATGATAAAAGTTTATATTTGATATACTAAAACAAAGGATAAAAATTCAGCAACGATTGGATAGAATTTGTATCAAATTATAATTTTCACACACACACACACATATATATATAATATATATATATTATATATATATATATATATTAACAGTGGAAATATATATATATATATTATCAAAAGTAATAACCTACTTGAGTTTCACCATAAGGATCTTCAGGGTTGAATCCATTGTAAATCCTGTAACCAACTGCTTATCGCAAACAAATACGCACGTGCAATCAACTGCAATTAATCAATATCTTGATTAATCCAGTGGATTTAACCCTGAAGATCCTTATGGTGAAACTCGAGTAGGTTATTCCCGTGTACCTTTTGATAATAAATTTGCTCTACTAAAGTCTTGAGCACTTTATATTTGTCATATCGCTGTCTTATCATTGTGAAACTTGAATCAACTAACCACTGTGATCATTTTCACCGGTAAGTCACTTTTTCCACAAATACCATATATATATATATATATATATTAACAGTGGCAATGAAAAATTTAAAAAGTTTTTCTTATAATCTTATCAGACAAATTCTTGCATACCCAAAATTGTTTGGACATTTGGACTTCTTGTCATATTATATTCTTGATGTTAACACTGCTGATCTATTCATAACTCATATGAAGCTGACCCCTCCAAAACTATTTCTCTTATATAATACACCAGCTGCGAAAATGTATCAACTGAATATAACACTTCATAATTAATGGTATATCAACCTTAGTGGGTTATTTAATGTCAAATAAATCTTTTTAGCAAAGCAGTAGTGGTACTATTTAACCCATAGCTCGGGATATGAGGGGGTGTCATACCTTTCTCAAGGGTATCAGATCGAAAATAAATGTAATAGTGCGACTGAACTCTCGCCCTGTAGCTTAATAAATAACAAGGTATTTCTTTCGTATATATATATATATATATATATATATATATATATATATATATATATATAATTTAATATACCAAGCGTGTTGGTAGATCCTTGCGGAGAGAAAAAACCCAGCAGAAAGTTTGATTGTAAAAATATACTACCAAACATCAACCAGGAAGAAAAAAAAATTTTGAAAAAAAGAAAGGACTAAGATATTCGTACCAACAAAAAATAATCTATTGGTACAGTATTTGGCCAAAAGAAAAAACAATTTATATGTATATATATGTATATAAGATATATATATATTCATATAACCGATAGGAGAATAAGCTAATAAGTAAAAAGTGCTCGATACCTAAATAGAGCCAATAATAAAGATAATCTAATAAGTCAGACTCTTAGTTTCGCATAAAGCTCTTCAGGGCTAAAATCTGACGTTAGATTTTAGCCCTGAAGAGCTTTATGCGAAACTAATAGTAGGTTCGTCTGACTCATTAGATTATCTTTATATATATAATATATATATATATATATATGCGAAAGAAATACCTTGTTATTTCTTAAGCTACAGGGCGTGAGTTCAGTCGCACTATTAAGCTAAAGATAATTGTTAAATCGTAATTATCAAGTTCTTCCATTATTCATTTTTCCCAATTATCATATAAATTCTTTAACTCTTTACCTACTTTAAGCCGACTCTCCCACCATTGCGATTCTACCGTAAATCGCTGGCAAAAACTGATTATAATTGAGGAGAAGGGCTCAAATTACAATGATAATAGGACTTTATTTGAATAGAATGGTTTCTGAGGTGAATAGATAGTGAACTTTGAAATATCCCATCATTCAAGTAAAAAATACTAAGAAAATTTGGTACAGCCGTAAGGAAAACTTGAGTTAAGTGACTCAAGTATCTAAAATAACTTGTAATTGAGTAAAGATAACAAAAAAGCAGGGAAAGTTTCGTGGTGTAGTGGATAAGATGCTGGTTTGTGACATTGTAGTAAGCGGGTTCGAAACCCAGTGGCTCTATTACAGCCACTTTCGGGAATTTTAAGTAAAGTTATGAATCCCATCATCCTCTCTGCTATGGGTCAATTAGTATCAATACTGTTTTTCTCCATGGGTGGATTCATTGGAATTTCAGTCTCGGAAGACTATAATTTGTTTTGTTCCCTGAAGTTACAGCGCCTCCTGTGACTGTAAAGTCCAATGTTCGAAAAACATTCTCGACCACAGATGTCGCATGTGAAGGCTGTCCCTGAAGATGTTGATGTGCCGGTGCTTTGTTGCTGCTACTTTCTTCTGGACCTCTTGGCTTCATGGTGTTGCGCCAGGGTAGCTTCAGACATGAATAGTCCGCTACGGAGAGCATGTCGCCACCGAGGCGGTCCTGAGCCAAATTTTCCCAGCTGGAAAATTTGGCTCAGGACTGCCCTCTGTTAGGCATTAGATTACACGAAGGTTTATATGCCATTAAATTAAGAATTTAAAAAAAGTAAAGTCGTCGGGGCGGCCTAAAGTCGGTATCAGCCAGACAGTGAGGACGTCTATCACTTTAACACTAGCGCTAGACGAAGAAGATTGTTTTGACGTCTGAGGCGGAGCGCCATCTCTACCATCAGCTTCTCACTTTACCGTACAGATGCCTGTACTACTCATACACTGTGGGCGAGGGCCAGGATCGAACCCAGAATCTTGTGCTGAGTTTGAGGCTTTATTTGCCGAGATAGAAATGAACAATGTATGGAACGTTAATTTTTTCAGAATACAAGGTATGTCAAAAAGTACAAAAAAATTCAATATTTTTTTACACTTAGATGTGGTACTAGGCCAGGGGTATGGGGCGCCCAGTGAGAATCGAACTCATTAACAATGTTCGGCGAATCTAGTTTGCAAACCATTACACCACGTGGTGTTCCCAAGTATTTTGGGTATAAGTAAGTAAGTCGCCGGCGCGGCCTAAAGTCGGTATCAGCCTATCAGCGAGGGAGTCTATCCCCTAGCGCTAGACCAAGGAGATTGTTTTGGCATCTGAGGTGGAGCGCCACACCTACCATCAGCTCCTTACTTTACCGCACAGATCTCTGTGCTACTTATACGCTGAGTTGGCGAGGACCGGAATCGAACTAGGAACCATATGGTTTCTAGCCGAACGCTCTACCGACTGAGCTAACCCTTAAGATGTGCTAATGAACACGACTTGTACTTATAGACTGTTTCAAAACAGCGTTGGCTGAATTGGCCAATCAAAACGCCCAAACATTTAAAGTGTTTTACAAAAAGTACAAAAAATCTCGATACTTTTTGAAAATTTGTGTTTTCTTCTAGTTTGAATTAAATTAATTATAACCTTCTTGTGCGGGAGTCATTTGTTTTTAACTAAGTCATTAATAGCTGCAGCGTATAATGTGATCGTAATGAGAGCCTCGCAATGAGTGTATCAGAATTCTAGTCTACTTTAGCAGACAGCCAATTCCAAGAAGAGTTATTTAAAAACAAAATGGGAATAATAAGAAGTGAGTTAATCTTTTGGTAAGGGAACCGGACAGCTGTGCAGATTTATATCAGATTCAAATTGGAATTGACTTTCTCTCGTTGGCTTTTATTTTATGTTTGCTCAAATTTCCAACCACAGGTGCGCAGAACGAGATTAGCAGCTCTGACGTTTCACATTCATCAGCAACATTTTCTCATCAAGTCTGACCGGGTCGTATCGCCTACCAGAAACTGATCGACCTCTCCTCAACATTGGCAAGTTCGTCTGCTTTATTTTTTTTTTTGCTTTTTTTTTTTTTTTTTTTTTTGCTCATCTCTAAACTCTAACAGCATCCCGTAATACAGTCACTTACCTTAGATCCTAATTATACTTTGCTGGTTTTCTCCATTCATATTATAAAACAATATAGAAAGTTATATGTTAGAAAAAGTTGATATCACTTAAGATGTACTGGGTGTTTCAGAACAAAACATATCATTTCGTAATCTAATAACTTGACAAATTCTTATTCAAATGATCTCATATTATAAAACAATATACAGGGTTTTTAGAAAAAGTTGAGCTCACTTAAGATGTACTGGGTGTTTCAGAAAAACTTATATCATTTCGTAATCTAATAAGTTGACTAATTCTCATTCAAATGATCTCATATTATAAAACAATATACAGGGTGTTTAGAAGAAGTTGATATCACTTAAGATGTACTGGGTGTTTCAGAACAAAACATATCATTTCGTAATCTAATAACTTGACTAATTCTTATTCAAATGATATCATATTATAAAACAATATACAGGGTGTTTAGAAGAAGTTGATATCACTTAAGATGTACTGGGTGTTTCAGAACAAAACATATCATTTCGTAATCTAATAACTTGACTAATTCTCATTCAAATGATCGCATATTATAAAACAATATACAGGGTGTTTAGTAAAAGTTGATATCATTTGAAATGTACAGGGTGTTTCAGAAAAAACTTATATCATTTCGTAATCTAATGAATCGATTAATTTTGATTCAAATGATCTCAAATTTTAACAGTAAGTGTAGAAACAACTCTAAATTCTATGTTTAAGGTTTAAACACATTTTCTCTTCAAGTGAATTGCATTGCTATACCCGAAAGCGTTTGGATGTTTAGGTATTGTATCTATCTATCTCTTTCTTTCTCTCTTTCTCTCTCTCTGTCTCTCTCACTATATATATATATATATATATATATATATATATATATATATATATATATATTGGTTTGGAGGTTGGTTTTGAAGGCTATCACAATGCAGGTGTAAAGAAAAAATATTAGGAATAAATCGCAGGTTAACAAACAACACCATTGTTACCTTATTTTTTTTATTTACACCTACATTGTGATAGTCTTCAAAACTAACCTCCAAACCAATATATACACAATGCTTCAAGCAAATTATAAAACCCTTTATATATATATATATATATATATATATATATATATATATATATATATATAAGGTTTATAATTTGGCTGGCTGGCTTGGGCCGGGATTGAAACTCAAATATATATATATATATATATATATATATATATATATATATGTTTCAATCCCGGCCTAAAGCAGCCAGCCTTGTCAAGTTACACTGATGAGACGTAAAACGGCGAAACACAACTATATCTGGATGACAATACATTTTGCTTGAGCTCTCCTGAAATGGAATTTTGTGGTGACATCTAATTACGCAAAAATTGCATCAATCTCCTTCAAACTGATAGAGGACTCCCAGCCAGCTGATATGTTTACATCATAAAATTCATTCTCTTAAATGTGGGTGTGTAAATGCGGCAGATGTAAGAATTCTGACTGACGACAAATCAGTCGAGTTTCGATCCCTGACTGAAGCAGCCTTATTTGTTTAGTGAAAAGATTTTATTGAACATTTAAACACCCTTTCTTTCCCAATTAATTACACTTCTATACCTGAAAATAAAATAAAAAGAAATAATTAAATATAAAACGTTAAACATAAAAATCTGAGTTGTTTCTGCCCATACTGGTAGAATTTGAGGTCATTTGAACAAGAAATGGTCAAGTTATTAGATACGAAATTTACCAATTTTTCTGAAACTCTGAATATCTGAATTGATATAAAAAAAATTGAAACACCCTGCATTATACAACAACAGAATGTGAATATCTATCAGAAACAGTAATCCAGTTTAATCGGATTTACTTTCACAAAACAGATAATAGAAATGTTGTCGCCAAATTCAAAGATGAACAGAAAGACAAACAATGAACTCATTTTATCAATATTTTCATATTCATTAGCATCCCATTATATGTTAATATGGTTTAAACAGCATGAATCTGTTTTATTTGAAAGGAATATATATATATATATATATATATTATATATATATATATATATATAGAGAGAGAGAGAGAGAGAGAGATAGATAGGTCGACGGATTGGCATATCAGCTGGACTGCGAAGGAGTATATCTCTTTTTCACTAGTGTTAGACCAGGGAGAATATTTTGCATCTGAGGTGGAGCACCACACCTACCATCAGCTTACTTTACCACACAGATCCAAACTGTGTTACTCATACGATGAGTTGGCGAAGGCCGGTACCGAATCCGAAACCTTGTGGTTCCTAGGGGGGATGCTCTAACGACTGAGCTAAACCGGCGCTATATTTAGCGTTAATAACCTTGGGAAAGATATGAATCCAATTATTCTCCACCCATTTGGCCATTGATAGCGAACAAACTCGTTTTAATTATTAATGTAGGTATTACCTTGATATCCACTTATTGCTACACCCCACCACCCCCACCCACTTCCGCGACATTAACGAATCGATAAGAAAGAAGTGAAAATGGTGAGAACGGATTATGAATTGCCCTTCGCGTGCTCTTTGCTAGTCGAAGACACAGACGTCTTTTCCAAAAGGTCGTTCAAAATTAATGCTAGTCTGTAAAAAGATTTTTTTTAAAGTCTCATTTGGTCCGCTGTGCGTTGTATACGCCATTGATATTTTAAATGCAAAGTCACAACTGACGTCAGATTTCTCTTAAAATCTAATAAAAATTCAATTTTATTCCCAGGAAATTTGTTTGACTCCAAGGTTAATTTGATTTTTGCCGCCAAAAACCTGTTAGATAATATGCGCTTTCTTCCTGTTTTGAAGAAAGACATTTCTAATTCTTTAGTAATAGTTTGGCAGAGTCTCCATGGCGTACTGAATAATGTCTTGGATTGCAACATCGTATGCAACCGATTTCGAACTCAAGTTATGCTGTGAATCCCTTCTTTCCTCATTTATGGAGGCCGTGGTGTAATGGTTACATTGAAATGGAGTCGTCGATCCGAGTTCAAATCCTGGACGTAGCGCTAATACCCTTAGGAAAGGTATGGCTCCTATTCTCCCTCCAGTTATGGGTAAATAGAAGCGTGCTATTCGCAGGGTCGATAAAAATATGGCTCACTTTTAACGCCTTCAAACCACTAAAAAAAATAATTTGTGAATAAAAACGCCTTCAATCCGCTAAAAAATGTTTTTTTTGGTATTTTCATTTTTTTTTCGTCAATCATTTACAAATAAAAATTCAAAACATTTTTTTAATATTTTAAAGAGAGGGAGGGTAAAAAATATTTACATTTACTTGTCGAAAAAAGACTGGCGGGCGTAAAATATCGCATTCATTCGTAAAGCGGGTTGTTTTTTTTTATCACCGCCTAGCGTTTTTTAAAGCAGGAGGTCGGGACGCAATTCTGCGAATAGCACACACAGAAGGGTAGACTGGGCTCTTTAACCTTGTTTCGGTAACCAGTATAGGAGAAGGAAAACTCTGAATTCAAACCTGTTAAACTCTTTGGTGTGAGGTCACTACTAGAATAGGCTAATTCCTAATTAGTAATCTATTTAAGTATAAATTAAATTGTACCATTCCTGTTCTTCTACAAGAATGCCAGGATTTTCATTCTTTCCTTTGGAGTTGGGGGATTGTTTCTTCTTCAAAAGTTAATCCTCGATTTCTACAGCTAAACACTTTTTAATTAAAACTAATTAAGCGCAGATATTGCCGTAAGTGAGATTCGAACTCCAATCGCGCTATCCCGTTCATGTTTGGACTAATAACCTTGGGAAAGTTATTCTACCCCCACCCACGCTATGGGTTAAATGGTACTATTACTGTTATTCTTAAAGGATGGCTTTGGCATTTAATAACCCACAATGGTAGATATGCCATTAAAACAAAGAAACCAAACACAAATCAGAAAAATATTATTTTAATATTCATTTAGTTCATTCATCATTATTTTGAGATCTGTAAATCTCACGCTCATGATTTTTATTTGTAAATTGAATTTTTGTGCCTTCAAATGTGCCGATGGCATTTTATATATAATAATTCAATCATACTAGCAATTATATGCACCCTCCGGGTGCAAGTATTTAAGTTTTAATATAAAAATATCATGTTAAATTAGAAAGGCTAATGAAACTGAATAAGAATTCAAATAAAAATATTTGGAACAGAGGGGGTATGATTGAAAAATAGAACAGCTTTGAAACTAACTCTTCCATCATTTTCCCTTACTCCCATCTTTCATTGGTAAATTTTCCTAATTTAACTATTTAGTTAAAATAGGAAGTAAAGAATAATATTACAGTTATTTCTTCTTGTTAATGGATTTCTTTTAATATTTATCCCCGAGATTTTTGCTCATATTCAATAAGATAAAACCAAACAATTAGAAATCAATAATACTAAGCACATATTTATTAAAATCAAATTTTAAATATCAATATGCAGATTAGCCTTCCCGTTCACACTGTAAACCACTATTTTGTTGTATATATAAATACAATTGCATGTTATTAATATGTAGATATGGTCAACAGTGGCTTCGGCCTCTGGACCATTGCTATAATTAACGGCGTTGATCCCAGGGGGCCACCCCAGGCAACACCTGCCCCCTTGATTTAAAGGGGCAGGGCTGGGTTTATTGCCCAGTGCCCGAGGCGCTCCCCTTGAGGGGGGATGCCGACGGGATCGACGCAATTTTTTACCCGCCACCCCATGAGTCTCGGCTTGTGGGTGGTCCACATAAATAGGGCCTTTGTGCCTGACCCGTACAAGTGGGGTACGTGGAAAATATCATATAGATTTGGTAAACAGTATTAATAATGAAAAACAATTTTATTGATAATTTAGGTTTAAATAAAAATAAAATCATGGAGAATGTGATGTAAATAACTAAGGGAATTGTGACTTGAATAGTGATATAGTTTCGGTTACAGACTGAAAAACATACAATCTCCATTCTAATAAGATACAGGATGGGATGTGTGTTTGCTACATAACAATCTAACGTAACAGAAAAAAGCGAGGAAAGGAGTTAAAAGGATAAATCTTCAAGACTTACTGGAACAAGAAAGTTGGCTCTCTCTTTTTTTTAATGTGGTGCAAATCAATTCAAAACTTACAGGAAATATCATAAAAAGTTATTCGCATGTTGCTTTCGATCAATTCACAATTTCATTCAAGAAATTAAAATCGTTGCATAAAAAAAAATGAATTAAATTATAAATTAAATAAATCTTAATTTAGAAACTAGGCCAGAATTTTCACCCTTTCTTTGGGGTTGGGGAGGACTGTTTCTTTTTTAAAAGTTAATCCCTGATTTCTACAGTTAATAACTTTTTAATTACAGCTCATTGGGGGGGGGCAGTGGCGTAGCAGCTAACTTACTCGTAATTATCAAGTTCAATATTATCACTACTGTACTAACGCTTTGACATAATTAACCCACAAAGGTTGGGATGCCATAAATAGAAAGAAACAAATTAAAATCAGAAAAAATTATTTCAGTATTTATTTACTTAGTATATGTATATCTCACATTGATAATATTCATTTGTAAACTTTAAAAGGGATTTCTTGTGCATTCAAAAGTATAGGTGACACTTTATATGGTTATTTCCTATAACTCCAACCTAAAAAAGGGGAACTACTCTGATTGACTGATAAATTATTTATTTATTTATTCATCTATTAGGAAAAAAGAAGATGGGTTTAGGGTTAGGGTTTAGGTTTAAGTTTAGGGTTAGGGTTAAGGTTTAGGGTTAGTTTAATGGGGAAAAAATGAATAATTTATCAGTCAATCAGAATGGTTCCCCTTTTTAAGGTTGGATTTATAGGAAATAGCCCTTTACATATTATTAGCGGGACCCGGGGAATTTCCACGAAACGCAACAAAATTCAAGAGTTGCTATTTAAGCCAAAAACGAATTGTAATTTGTTTTTGTTTCAATTTATTTCAATTTTATGTTGGGTATTTAAGCGATGCAAACCATTTGGAATGATTCATTTTCAAAATTGGGTTAAATAAAATGGGGAAAATAAGAAATCTGCGATTAAGCGACACCAGATTTATATTTTTGCATTGCATATTGTGTTACGTTATCGCACTTACTTCGAATGGAGTGATGATATATATATGTTGATAGTAAAATTAATTGTATACTCATCTCAGGACCGATACTACATTGGAGAGGCTCGAATCTTCGTTGCTGGGCCGATGCTGACAATTCCTTGTTGTTTGGAGTCTGGAAACCAACTTGGGCTGCTGGGGGACATCTTACCTAGTACCATTTAGAGTTTTTAGTAATAATACAATGCCACTTCTTTTTCTTATAAGATTTTTATTTTCCCAAAGGCACAACTGCCGAGAGCAAGAAATCATGTCACACTCTCTCAGCGCATTGTACCAGACTCACTCCACACCCTTACTCTTCCTCTCTCCAGCATCGCCACGGCTCGTCCAATAAAAACAATGTAATGTGGCCTTATGATGACTTATCCTGAAACTTTTCCATTCTCATCTAAAACGTAATTCCCCTAAAAACTTTTCCGTGTTAATTTTCATGTCAGGTTACATTCCTGACTCTCCACCCCCATTATGTTACACTTGAATGATTTGGACGGTCTCATTTTCAACCAGAGGTTGTTTCAGAATGATAACGGACGGAAGATTTAGGAACACCAGTATTAATATATAGATGAGTTAATCATATTATCTTAATCTAAATATAATTACCTTATCTAAATATAATTACATTGGGAACATCTATCTATATTCAGAATGGTTTCCTCATTTCAATCGTTAAAATACGTACGGTAATGAATAATCGTCACTAAAACTATTAATACAATATCGATTCTAAGGAGAGTATAAAATAAGAACAATGATCAAGTTACAATTGATCACTTGGTTATATAAGACTCCACTTTTTTTTACTTCGTCTGTGGAATACTATAAGTAAACAAATAAAAAAATATGATACATTTTTCTCGTATTTCAGTATTCATTAATATCATTTGAAGAATACTGCAACTAAAAGTGACCTCTATATTACTACATTTGAGCACAGAAAATATATGGATGAGGTATGTCTTGGAATAAGATATGATGGAAGCACAAAAGAAAGTCAGTAAAGAAAAATTAACTGATATATTTCACTATAAGGATAGCTTAATATCAAATTCTTATGAAGCTATTCTTATAGCGAAACTTGTCAATTTAATATTCCTTATTGCCTTCTTCTCCTTATCTATCTATCTATCTATCTATCTACCTATCTAGGTCCCGGTTTCGATTTCTGTCGGAGGGAAGTCGTTAGTATATATCACTGATGAGACTTAACACAAATCGAAACAGTCTGTACGATATTCTACACACCGAGCGATTCTTTGCCGGGATTACACTTGTCAAGTTCATTTTCTGTAAGAAAAAGTATCGAATTTTATGCGATACATGCATTGTAAGTGCCTTCAAGTAAAAAAAAAAAATATATATATATATATATATATATATATATATATATATATATAATTATATATATATACATATTAGAATTATATATATATTAGAATTATATGTATATATATATATATATGTGTGTGTGTGTGTATGTGTGTGTATGTGTGTGTGTGTGTGTAGGAACTTAATGAAGTACTAAGAAAACTAAAAAATGTCACCAGGTTACTGAAAATCCCTTGGTCTGAAGATTGCATTGACGAGAAACTGTCAGTAACCTGGTGCCATTCACTCCATGTCTACGCTACCTTAACTATATATATATATATATATATATATATATATATATATATAAAGCAATCTACAGACGCGCGTTTCGGGGTTTACACCTCATCAGTGCAGCTAGACTTGAGAAAATAAAACTGAAATTGAAATATATTTTTCTACTTTCTAGTGAGTGTTAATAATCTGGTTAGACCGATTTTAAAGTAAAGTCGACAGAGTTGCCTATTGTTGGTATCAGCAGCAAAGCGCGGGAGTCTATCCTCTTTCCACCAGCGCTAAACTAGAGAGTTTCTCTGAATTTTTTTTAGATGAGGCATGATAATTAGTATTATTTGTATTTGAGTCCGACAAGGTTCCCGAGTCCGACAAGAAATACCTGAAGAAGGCCGGAGGACACATTGGCCGAAACGTTGTACAGATAGCAATGAAGACAAGGGCAATAGTCCGAATAATACAAATAATACTAAGTAGAGAGTTTGTTTTTTTTTGCATCTGAGATGGAGCGTCACACCTACCAAATAGCTTTCCACTTTACCGCATAGATCCAAGCTGTACTACGCATGTGTTGGGTTGGCGAGGGCAGGTATCGAACTCTGAGCCTTGTGGTTCCTAGCCATATGCTATATCGACTGAGCTAGTACTTACCCTTAGTTCCTATTCAGAACCCATTGATGTCTGCCGTAACAGATTTTTTAGACGTGATTTATTTGATCAAAGAAACCTAAATAAACAATATGCCCCTATTAAACGCACACTACTGGAAAACTTATGTTTTTTCTTATACTCTTGTAAAGAGGAAAGACGAAGCAATACTTTTAAAGTATCAACATATCTTAGTATTAAAGTATTAATTACATAAATCTTTTAAAAACATCTAAGTGAAAATCATCTAGTTGCTGTGGGTGAAAATAACATTAAATACTTAACATAGCTTAACACTTATACCTAGTCATGGTTAATGGGATGAGAATCATCTAGTCTAATAGATTAAATAAAAGGGTGGGTTTCGAAGTTCAGTGAATTCTCCAGATTCGGTCATGAAGGCTCTCGAGTTTTACAAGAAACACCTGAAGAAGGCCGGAAGGCACATCAGCTGAAACGTTGTGTATATAACAATAATGGGAATAACAGTAAAATTCAAATTACACACACACACACACACACACACACACTCCGACCCTGACAGTATTCGCGATAACATCTCCGTTAAAAAAGACTGTTTACTTGAGTTCAACAAATGCAAAATCAGAAGCACACTCAAAGTGGGCAGCTGTTAAAAAAGATATACAAGTCCACACAAAATTTATGATAAGTCCAGTCATCAGTCCCAGATATAACATTTGACATCCGACACTATGAAATTAAAACATATGATGTTTGTTATGTAACTGACAGTATCGATAACATATACAGCATCTATGATGAAGACCAACTTATCGATCGAAACAGTACTGTCAGCAATTACATAACAAACATCATATGTTTTTTATGTTTAATTTATATATATATATATTGTTTGGAATTTGGTGTGAAGAATCAGGAATAGAATATCAGAAACTCGGTTTTTAATAAGAGAAGCAAGCACTCTTGAAAATTAAATAAATGAAATAAAACGAAACTTAAAACTTAAAAACCGAGTTTCTGATTCCATTGCTTCACACTAAATCCCAAACAATACATATATATATATATATATATATATATATATATATATATATATATATATATATATCAACTAGAAGCATACGTGGATCCTCAACAACACATATATATATATGCATCATAAACGGATGGATAATGGATGTATTTCCTATCGAAGTCGGATGCCTTGGCATTTTTGTCTAAACTTGGACTTTCTCCACCAGACAAGAGGAAATACTTCAAAGAGATCCAGGATAAAGCTCTAACCGCATCAGTGTGGATATGGCAATCCTACAATGTGACATCAAACCGACAAAGTCTGGTGGTATTGTGAGATACTGCTGGGATGCTCTGGGTTAGTGGTAATGATGCTTCGGTCCCGAAACCATGCCTAAACCCAGAGTCCTCATCTAATGAAGACTTTGTGGTTGTCATGCTACTGTGTAAATAGCAGTCATTTTATGAAGATTATTGTATTAACACTACACATAGACACATAGATCGTAGTTACAATGATCATTTTTTCTTCAGTGAAGATCAATGGTGTGTAGTAATTCTGTTGTAAATGAATCCTTTCTATCGTCACAGCAAGATAAACAATATAAGGCGCCATTCAGAGAAACATTTATTTACAGAATATACACACGCTGATATTTATATAAGAAGAGGTAAATATAAAGACATAAAACCCAGTGCATAACCTACTCTAAAATGTATTGAATGAGTTCAAAATAAAAGACCATGTAGGCAAGAGCAGATCAGTACTGCTCAACTCTATAATGCTCTTAGATTCCTAAGTCGTTTATTTCCTATAACTCCAACCTAAACAAAGGGGAACCACTCTTGACTGATAAATTATTTATTTATTTTCCCATTAAACTAACCCTAAACCCTAAACCCTAACCCTAACCCCGTCTTCTTTTTTCCTAGTAGATCAATAAATAAATAATTTATCAGTCAAGAGTGGTTCTCCTTTGCATATGTTGGAGTTATAGGAAATAACCCCTAAGTCTCCTATATCTGTGTGCCTGTCTCACCCGGAAAGCCTGGCTAAAATAACTGAAAATGTAAAATGCTGTTTGGTTTAGTTTGTTGGATTTTACGGCATGTCAACTCCTGTGGGGTTATTTTATGCCGAAGATATTTTGTTCTATTCATGCTTGATGGGTATTCAATTTTTTAAAAGCATTTTTAAACATTTCTTAATTAATCCATAGGTGAATCCTAATAGGTACTACCACTCTGAGTAAGAGTGGACCTGGGAGTAATGGCGATGAAGTATTGGAACTTCATCATTAGATACAGTTTAACGTCATACACAGGACACTAAGATCCTCAGCCACAGCCTTCTAGTGCATATATGATAAAAAGGGTTGGGGCTTGCCATAAGAGCAATAGGTTGGGACAATCATATAGGTGCTAGGGCTTGCTGTGACCAGTTGATTGATCGGAGGGTGCCCTCCTGACAGCCCGTCGAGCTTAAGTAAAGGCCAAAATGCACGGTTGCCTGTCATGGACTGCTCAACCATATGGGCTCCATTCTTAAGTACTACGGGTCACCCCAAAACCAACAGGTAACCCCATGGGGGTATTTTACCCATATGCTGACGTGCAGGTGGTATATTCTACTGTCCCAGTCGACAGGGCGGGTAAGATGTTGTCATCTGTTTTTTTTAACAGTTGTTCGTGCTGTTGAATAACAGACGCCATTTTATTGCATTACATTTCATTATTTACTTCTGGGAGATGAAAGGAACCATCATTATTGATTTCCTTGAAAAAGGTGTAACTGAAAACAACGCTTCCTATTGCCAACTCCATAGGCAAAATTCTCTTTTATCTATTGAATTATATACACACGTTGATATCTATCTTAAGTTAAATGAAAATAGAGAATGAGGCCCAATGCGTACTCTTATATGCACTGGAGACGCGTGGTCTAATGGTTAGAGTCATGGGAAATGGACTTGTCGACCAGAGTTCAATTCCTGAACGAAGCTGTTTGCATTTCACATGGCGCAAATATCCTAGGGAAAGGTATGAACCCAATTCTCCCTCCAGCTATGGGCAAATAGCAGGGCAGACTGGGCTCTTTAACCATGGCTAGGTAACCAGTCTAGGAAAAGGAAAACTCTGAATTAAAACCTGTTAAACTCTGCTTAAGAAACTGACCTTGCGGAGAGGCTGGTATAACCTTGCTGATAAGACCTAATAGGTCGAAATGTACATTCAGGGATTGACATTTTCTCGATTTGTTTAGCCTTACATTTGAACATATATGCCCGCCTAAATTAATTAATTATTAACTAATCAATTTTCAAAATTAGGTATGACTTCAATTAAGCACATATCCTCCAAAAATTGTCGGCTAAAAGACATATCAAATAAACACAGTGTTTATTTACGTACTCTCATATATATATATATATATATATATATATATATATATATATATATATATATATGCACTGGATGATTCAAGAATAAAAGTCCATAAAGGTAAGCGGAGATCAGCACTCGACAATAAATTCCATTTTAGTTTTTATCGACGAATTTGAATGATTTTTATTTTTGAAAATTTATTCTAAATAAATAAGGTTAGTTTAAAAAAAATTACTTGCTGATAAAAATTTTGCATTTTTTGTTGTTTTTCTTTTTAATATTTACATATAAGTTTCGAGGCAGAAAAGTTGATAGGCTGAAAAATTCATATGAGAAATTTATGCCTGCTGTTAATTACTTTGTTTACCTTTGGGATCCAAGCAGTGCAACACCGATGGAAGAAGCGTACGAACCGCAAGGGCGACAATGTTGAAAATGCGCCTCATTTGTTTATATTCCATGAAAGTATCTTGAACCGTCTATAAATTTTCCAGTCGACTCTCTTAACTTAGTCTCTCTGAACCAAAGAAATGTTATAAACCCATGAGTACACAAAATATTTCTCAAGTAGAACATAAAAAGAAGATTCACTGTCTGCAGAAATAATCACTTTGACGGTTATTGGTTTTTTAATCACAATACACGCAGACATTTTATACAAAAACTAATTATTTTAATGAATTCTGTAATTTTGTTTAAAAATATCTCAAGTTTCATTACAAATAGTAATATACTTTTGAACTTTTGTCATATCTATTGTTATATGCACAACGTTTTGGCCGACGTGAACTCCAAAATTCTTCAGGTGTTTCTTTTCTTTTAGGCATAATTCTATTCGTTTTGATGCACTTAATTCTTGGAACACTGTTCAGTCGGTATTGTTTGATGAAGAAAAGGAGGAAAAGGTGAAGCTTGTTTCGGTAAATTATTTTGTCCTTAAAAAACTTTTGAAAAAGCATTTTATTGCCTCTTATAAACAACCGATTTGCATTTAGATTCTCACACGGCTAATTTGTCTCATGATATATATCTATATGTTTGTGTTGTTTGGTGTGTCTAGTATCGTTTCCCGTGAGCGTCCAAGGGTGGTCATGTCTATGGGCTTAGCTTCACACTATTAGGCATGGCCTCCCTTCAATAGTAGTTTAACAAAAATAATTTTTTTCTTTTACTTATTCTTTATAACGTGTACCTACTATTGATAAATAATTTCTTCTATTCTTCTTCTTCTATTTCAGACTCGGGAGCTTTCATGTCATAATGAGCCTTACTGAAAAGTTGAATCGAACTCTTTATTTAATCTATTGCGGTAGATTGTTCGATAAGCAACACCTAAAGAATGCCACAGGGTATATCGGTCGAAACATCATTAGTATAACAATAAAGATGAGAACATTGAAACGTGTGTATGATCATGGACACTGCAGGTGAAGTAAAGACGAACTCATAAGCGACGTTCTTCTATAGATTCTTTGGTCCAATAGATTGTCTGCATGTCCTAAATATTTTTATTTATCTAAGAAAATACAAATAAAATTCAGTTGGAGCAGAGCATATTGCCCAAAGTTTTATGGAGAGGACAAGGAGAAAAAGTAGTCGTTTTTCTTTCTTTAATTTCCCAGCTCGATTCAATCGCTGATACTTTTATATTAATGAATACATTCATCCATCGCCTTCTGTCATTGCTAATAACATAATGCTTCATTGTTTGGGTCAACGGTACATCGAAGTAAAAACACATTTACTTGGCGGCTTTCTGGGTCTTTTTGGGCAGAAGAACAGCCTGGATGTTGAGGAGGACACCACCCAGGGCAATGGTCACACCTTACAACAGTTTGTTCAATTCCTTGTCATTACGGATGGCCAACTGCAAGTGACGGGGGATGATTCTGGATTTCTTGTTGTCTCTGGCAGTATTTCCAGCCAACTCGAGAACCTCAATGGCCAAATATTCCATTACCGCTGCAAGGTAGACGGGGGCACCAGCACCGACTCTCTGGGCATAGTTGCTGTAGAATAATCATACTAGTTTCAATTACCGTCGAATTGGTAAGACAAAGCAGCAAGCAGTCATAACTCAATATGAAACTGTTTGGCTGCAAAGACTACTGCAAAATGGCAGGTTATTTATGAAGACTCCTAACACCATAGAAACCAAGCAGCCAATCAGGACTCAAGGAATGGAATTACCCAAATGCATGAGTGGACTATTCTGGATTCCCATAAGTACCAATTGTCTTGACACTGGTTCAGTTGTGCTTAGCTTGTTGCTCAAACCAACAGTACGCCAACTCACTTCAACAGTTGCCTTTACGGAGAAGAGGATGGATACGATCAACGGGGAAATGAAGTACTTCACGGGATGAACGAGTCTTACACTTTCCCTTAACTTTTCCTCCCTTGCCACGTCCAGACATGATGAATATTAATTGCTAATAAATTTAGAAATTGCTTTTAACTCTATGATTTTACCTCATTGATTTTATCCTACTTTTAAAAAGTAATGTTTGCGAAATAATAATTTACAGATGATCAGGATAAGTTCCGAAAAAAAAATCAAAATCCATTCAAAACATTTTTTAAAAATCAGTTAAAAAATTGAATTAAGAATCAAATCAATTCAATGTACTAAAACATAGACCAGAAAAATAAACAAAATTCCTAGTGTTTGGATATTCTTTTTCATATTAATTGGAGTTCCCCGATTCCTTTGCGAAGCTTAGAATAGCAGTCATGTCTATACGTATACTTATCTTTCTTCAATTTTATTACATATCTCCGTATTAATCAGCTATTCTGATCTTGGATATGGGCTGTTGGGCTACTTGGATTTTCTGCTGTTTCATTTATGTTCTTGTTTGATCTGGAACTACGTGTTTCTTGGGATTTCTTCTTGTCTGTGTTCGGTGCTAGTTTTTCTCAACGAACAAAAGACTTTATTATCTTTTTGTTTTAGACGTCTTTTATTTTTCATCCTCAAGCGAAACACGAATGGAGAAATAGCCTTGAATGAAAGACGCCATCTTGCGTCCGTCCCGTTCTGCCACATAGTCAAGACTGGCTCCTAAAATAACTTTGTGTTCCGATGTTGGTCAATTAAAGGGTTAAATCTCGTCAATCAACTTATACTGTATTTTCCCATGAAACTACCGTTATTTTAAATTTTACACTACAATACATAATTCATAGGCAACCAATGAATTATGTAACAAAACAAGACAATCAGATTATTATTATTATTATTATTATTATTATTATTATTATTATTATTATTATTTTTAAATGTTTCACATCATCATTAGCTGATGGTATTTCACTAGAGTCTGATCGACAGCAAGTCTCCTCTGTTCTCCAGGACTATTTATTATTATTATTATTATTATTATTATTATTATTATTATTAAAAATAGATTCTTATACATGTAAATAATTGGAAATTGTCAAAAATGAATGTATTCACACTAAAAAGTTAACATAGACTAATTAATTTTATAGGAATATAGCCAAAATAAATTGTCGTCACAAGCATTTGTTATATAGTGACAGCTGTAGCGTAAAGTTTATATTAATAACAAGAATGAAGTATTTTTGGACGACGGTTTGTAAACGAAAGTTCATGTTTTTATTTTCACTGTTAGGTTTTGATTAAGTTTGAAAAATCCCGAGGAATTCTGATAAACTCGGGCTGTGAAAATCAAAGCAAGAAATCATTTATTAGCATGATTGGGTCGGTGAATAAAAATAACAAAGGAAGAATGGAAAGACAGTAACAAGACAACTTTTGTAATCCCTTACTTTCAATAAAAAAAAACGAGCTCTATGCTATGTATCTGGTTCCAAAAATATTGTGTCTTCTCCCGTGGTATTTTGGGACAGATGCAGAGATCAGTGACATAGCGTATATTTTTGCCACCCTTTGTTCATGTCTCACGAATTTCATAAGATGTTCGTTGGTCGGTTGGATTTTACGGCATGTCAACCCTTGGGTTATTTTTTTGCCGAAGACGTTTTTATTTTATTCATTCTGGTTGGGTATTCATTTTCCATAATTTTTAAAACCCATTTCTATCTATTTAACCCATAGATGGGACCCTAATAGGTACTATCGCTTTGGGTCAAAGTGGACCAGGGAGTAATGGTGATGAAGGGGTACTCCACACTTCCCAGAGCTCCAGAATTGGAATTTCAGCACTAGATGCACTCTAACGTCATACCTAGGACACACTTTCTTTAGAGAAAACAAAAATATATTTAAAAATTCAACGTCACCGTATGCAAAAAAAATGAACTCAATTCCCTAACCTCTTAGCATAAAATAACCCGTTACAGTTACTTTTCTGAAAGCATTATTATTATCAACAATTTCTTCATAGAATATTTGGTTAACATGAAAATAATATTAGCCATTCTTTCAAGCTGTAACCGCGTCAGTGCTACACGACTGGGGGACTATAACAAAACAATTGGAGAATAAGCAAGATGGGAACTACACTATGATGCTGGGAATATTAGAATTAGCTCCCCACAGAAAAGCAGCTGTTCGGCCACTTGACTCTATCTGACATAATCCACCCAAATTAGACAAACAAGACATGCTGGAAATTACTAGAGAAGCAAGGACGAATTCATAAGTTACATTCTCCGATGGTCACCTACACTTGAATATACTAGTGTAGGTCGACCAGCAAAAACATGGATGTCATGCAGAAGACCACCCAGGAGTGATGAACTGATGCTGCTGCTGCTGCTGATATATATATATATATATA
>CM042149.1:99763465-99815965 GCA_023376005.1 Doryteuthis pealeii | reverse complement strand
GAGGTTTTAGTTCTGGGGAGTGTGGAGTACTCCTTCATTACCATTACTACCAGTTCCACTCTGATCTGGAGGGGTAGTACTGGTTAGGGTCCCATCTATGAGTCAAATAGATTTGTTTTAAAATATTCCTATTCGATTCGTGTGCAAAAATAATTATATCATTCGTCTTTTACTACAGACACTAAAATACATTTAATGGTGATGTGTTTTGTTTTTTTCGCTCTGATGAGTGTAGAGGCACCCTTTCATTGCCATTACTTCCAGGTCCAGTCTTAACCGGAGTAGTAGTATATATTAGAGTCCCATCTGTGGATCAAATACATATACATGCTTGAGAAACAACTACACAAAAAAATCAGAATATGAAAGTACAATGAACACAATTCCTTAACCTATAAGCATAACACAACCCGAGACGGTTCCTTTTCTGAAGGCATAATCATTATCAACCATTTATATTTGAGAATATTCATTTAAGTTAATGTTACAATTTATGTGGCGTCATAAATTGTTGACAGACCCTGTAGTTAGTTTGAAATAGGTTCGTTGGTGTTAAAAGCGTAGGCGAGTAGATTTCCATTAGATGACCCTAACTGACCCCTAGAGAGGCGCGATTATCGCGCATGAGAAAAACGTGACTAGTTAGACTGAGATTCAGCCCGGCACGTCTCGTGCTGTGAGGCCGGTCTCCCCGCGCGGTAATATGGGCTAGACTAAACAAAGAAACTTGATCAAGAAATAAAAGTCTTTAGTTCATTCAATTAATTGCAATGACTAAAATAAGCCCAACAGAAACGCTTAGAAGAAGCCCTTAGTTAGAAGACAGCAACTAGACAACAAGTTGACGGACAGAGAAGAAAAAGAGGAAACAGCCAGACAAGATAGTAATGAAGTTACCAATAAGCAAATAAGATCTCCTAACCAAGTAAGTCTCTGTGTCTGTGTCTGTCTCTCTCTCCAGCTCCATCAAGAACTCTCTGAAGTCACTCTCATGTATATAGCAATGAGGGTATATATCATTATCATTTTTCAAAGAAAAACAAAAAGAAATTTAAAAAATCGCATGAGTACCGATTAAACAAAACCTGAACATACAATGAATGCACTTCCCTAATCTATAGACATAAAATAACCCGAGGAAGTTACTTTTCTGGAAGCATTATTATTATCAACAATTTTTTTCCCAGAATATTTGTTTAAAATTTTTCAAAGCAAAAAATAAATAAATGAATAAACGCTTCAGAAACAACTACACAAAAAGATCTGAATATGAAAGCACAATGAACGCAATTCCCTAACGTTTAGACATAAAGTAACCCGAGACAGTTACTTCTTTAAAAGCATTCATATTAACAACAATTTCTTCCGAGAATATTTGGTTAACATTTCAAAGCAAAAAATAAATAAATAAAATAAATAAACACACATAACAACTACACAAAAAATCTAAATCTAAATGTACAATGAATGCAATTCCCTAACCTCTAGACATAAAATAACCCGAGATAGTTAGTTCTCTAAAATCATTAGTATTATCAACAATTTCTTCAAAGAATATTTGGTTACCATTTCAAAGCAAAAAAACAAAAAAACAAAAACAAAAAAACACTTAACAAACTACACAAAAAATCTGAATATGAAAGTACAATGAATGCAATTCACTAACCTCTCGACATAAAATAACCCGAGATAGTTACTTCTCTAAAATTATTAGTATTATCAACAATTTCTTCAGAGAATATTTGGTTAACATTTTTCAACCCCACCAAAAAAAATATCTAATAAGCAAATATGAAGCTCATACACTTTAGCATAAACACACGAATCTAAAATTAAATCTACTTTCAAAGCTTCATTGTTGATCATGTTAATCAAAATATTTGACGAAATTTAACGAGCACAACCAACTGAATGAATGTTATCATTGATAAGCACTCTTTTGTATCTAATTACAAAATATCCCATCATTAAAATGCCAAGGCAAAATATGTGTGAATAATAATACAGTCTTGGATGCCTTCCTAGATTCTTCTGAGTGTCTCATATTCTATCATTTCATTCTGTTCTTATACATCATTTCATATAGTGTTAATACCCTTAGGAAAGGTATGCATATAACTATTCCCCTTCCAGCTATTGGTGAATAGGAGGACAGGATGGGCTCTTAACTTTGCTTAGGCAACCAGTCAAGGATATGGAAAACTCTGAATTCAAACCTGTTTAATCCCGCTTAAGTAGTTGACCTTGTGTCACATCCTACTCGTGAGGATAGGTTGGTATATATATATATATATATATATATATATATATATATATATGAGAAGTAAACAAACTGACAATGTGTTTGATATCGCTTTTTAGCTGACAATTTTTGCGAGAATATGTGCTTAATTGAAGTCGTACCTAATTTTGAAAATTAATTAATTGATAATTAATGAATTAGGCGGGCATACCTATTCAAATGTAAGGCTAAACAAATCGAGAAAAATTGATTTTTCTCGATTTGTTTAGCCTTACATTTGAATAGGTATGCCCGCCTAATTCATTAATTATCAATTAATTAATTTTCAAAATTAGGTACGACTTCAACTAAGCACATATTCTCGCAAATATATATATATATATATATATATACCAACCCATCCTCACGATATAATTTGAAGAATGAAGGAAGGCATCTCAGACTGTATCATTCACACATATTTTGCATTGGCATTTTAATAAGATATTTTGCAATTATATATATATATATATATTTGTTTGTTTGTTTATAGCCACCAATACATTTAAAAGTCCGTCTTATCAATGGTTTTGAACATCCCTTTTAGGTGATTATCCGTCATCAAGTGAACGTTTCTGATGACGGATAATCACCTAAACGTGTTGTTCCGAAACCATTGGTAAAACGGACTTTTAAATGTATTGGTGAATATAAATAAATAAATACAGCTCTTACAGAAATAATTGAGCACTTTATAATCATTTCCCCAATAATAATAACAAAGAATTAACTATATATATATATATATATATATATATATATAAGTTAAAAGAAAGGAAATGAATTCGACGGTATGAGAATATATAAAAAGATATGAAAACACCACAAAAAGCTGTTAAAGTGAAAACATTTTATAACTTAGCTGATATTGAACAATATTTCGATTTTATGAAAATCGTCATCAGAGCTTGTTTATAATTCGTGTTGTTAAGAACGGAAACGAAAGTCATATGAGTTCAAAACAAAAACTTTGACGTTGCAAAAAGAAAAAAGTTATACAATAATTTCGAATGTGAGCCCTTCCATCGCATATATATATATATATATATATATATATATATATATATATATGTATATGAGATTTATCCAACACCTGGTAGTAAGGGATGATTCTATATGTGATTTCAAGATCCACTGTACTAATATTGATGATCCAGTATGTATAAATACAGTGAATCATTAAATCACTGAAGAGAGCTCAATGTAAAATAACCTTTTAGATTATATACAGAGCAATATTTATCAATAAAGGAAGAACTCAATACAGTAATCCCATAATAAATTTATTTCGACGAAAATTGGGGGCCATATAAATCTAAGTTGATTTAAACCGGCTCCCCAAATTTTCGCCTCATCAGATGGGTCTCAATTCACTTAAAAGTGAATTGAGACCCATCTGATGAGGCGAAAATTTGGGGAGCCGGTTTAAATCAAACTTAGATTTATATGGCCCCCAATTTTCGTCGAAATAAATTTATTATGGGATTACTGTATTGAGTTCTTCCTTTATTGATATATATATATATATATATATGTATATAAATATATATATATATATATATTATAATATATATATTATATATATGTGTGTGTGTGTGTGTGTGTGTGTGTGTGTGTAAAAGTTGTTTAATGAATAAGGTGAATTTTCCTTAGGATTTGACAATAAGAAGTACCATTTAGAGTTGAGCCTTTTCAAGGAAATTAATAGTGATTGATCCTTTCATGTTTCAGAAGACTGTAAACATCACCTTTTTTACTGACTGCTGCAATGGCAACCTTTTCATTACCAGAGAGTCACTGGTACTGATCTCCACAATTAAATCCTCCTTATCAGATGCGTATACCATGGCACTGTCCCTTCGACTTATGCTTAACATCTGTTAAGTCCACTTATACACATTTTTTTTTACTAAAACATACAAACACATCACACGTTATCCTGTAATTTTCAAATAATTTCAAAGATTTGATAACAGATATCTGTTCCAGTCTGGAGCATCGAGTTTTATTTGCCGCTGTTTTGAATAGCCACAAAATAAATATTTTTTCGAGATTATATAGTTTTTGCTATAAACCAAATTGCAAATAGTGCAGAGTTTCACTTTGATGGAAAAATCTTTAAAAAAAGAACTTTGCTTTTTTTATTTATTTATTGACCAATTCTCCTAATAAGGAACATTCTAAAAGAAAAGTGTAGACGATCTTGATATGCAGAAATAAAACCCTTTTAGACAGCATCAATCTTCTGATTTGTAGATGTTAACTGTTATAGCAAAAAATTGAATTTAATATGTTGAGAACAGCGCTGAATATTGACGATTTAGAAGGTTCACCCGAAATTCAAGGTATGTCAGACGGTCTGGAGGGAAAAAAGATGAACTGCTGTATATGAGGGCAAAAAAGTAATTAAATGAAGTGAACGGATTTTGCGTTTTTTAGCCGTTAATTTTCTTTCGAAATTGTGTGATGTAACTCATCCGAAATATATATATTAACCAGGTGGCTTCACCACTGAGAAATACAAATAAGATAATTTCACTAGAAGATGGTTTTCATTCAACAAATGGATATGCAGCTTCGCCAGTACATTTTCCGTTCCTTCTTTTGTAGCCACTAAACAACTTTGGAAACTTTAAAAAAAAAACTTTTTGAAAACCTTCTTTTTTTTCTTTACAAAATATTTCTCCTGACGATGACTTAACTAGGTTGACGCTGGTTGACAACAATAAAAAAAAAACAAAAAAACGAACAAATGATAAATAAGTTTCTAATCTAACCCCCCCCCAACAACAACAACAAACGAGATTATTAGGCAGAAACTCTACTGATTTCAATTAGACCATGTAATGGTTCTCTCTTTACCTGCACAAAAAGATCGCACGAGCCCACGTATTGTTTGTGTAAGCGACAATGTTTGTACCTGCTCACGTTTGAGTCCGTAATATAACCATCGCTTATGTATATTCATAAGTTATTATGAACGACATACGGGAGTCTTAAGGGTGAGACGTTGCGTAGAACCAGAACGAGAATGACATTCGGGTGACGCACGCACGTGCGTGTGTGAGCGCGTGTATGTGTGTGTATATGTGTGTGTGGCAGAGTGTGTGTGTGTGTGTGTGTGTGAGTGAGAGAGAGAGAGAGAGAGAGAGAGAGAGAGAGAGAGAGAGAGAGAGAGAGATCATAACATCGTCAAAGAAATTAGTGTCTACCTAGTGTCCAGTAACTTCGGCCTCTGGCTCGGTTAAGTAATTAACGGTGTAGATACCAGGGGATATCCCCCAGACAATACCTACCCACTTGACTTAAAGGGGTGGGGCTGGGTTTATTGCCCAGTGCCTGAGGCGCCCCCATTGATGCCGATGGGATCTACGCATTTTTTGCACCTACCATCCAATGAGCTTCGGTTCGTGGGTTGTCCCACATTAAAAAGACCTTGTATCACACCCGCATGCGAGGTATATAATTATCTACCTAGTTTGAAGGAGAAATGCGTGTTTCATCTGCCATTTTCAGTTAGAGGATACGAGAAACCATTAACTCGTCACGATATTAGATGGCTTGATGACTAATGTAAAACTTTGATAACATCTTCAATATTCAGCGGTGTTCACAACAAAGTAAAAGCAGAAATCCAATTATCCAGAAAATGCTTTCATATACATGCGTCTTATAGGCCGAAATCTGTAGTAATTTCTTTATCATAATTAGTTTAATTCAGTCAAGTCAATTTGGTGTGTACATAAGCGACAGTCCTGGGGAGACTGAAAATATACAACCAGAACGAGAGTAACAAGTCGATTAGAACACATAGATCGATCGAGAGATAAACAAAAAGCAGCGAGACGAGCATCGTCGGTGAGAGGATCACATTTTTTTTCTACAATTATCGGTTAGACCAGTGTTTCTCAAACATTTTTTGGCCATGGTCCCTCTTAAGCAAAATGCCAGTTCTTTGTGCCCCAAATCTCGGGGAATTTGGAGTACCCCTTCATAACCATTACACCCAGGTCCACTTTGACCCGGACTGTTAGGGTTTCATCTATAGCTTAAATAGAAAAATGTGTTTATAAAAAAAAATTGAGTACCCATCAAGAATTAATTTATTTCAAAACTTTGTCGGCATTAAATGACCTACCAAGGTTGATATACCGTAAAACAAAACAAACAATATTCGTTGTCTTGGCGACTAACATAAGAGATATCGGAATAGATTAAACCAGGAACAGAGCAACGGTTGAATATATCAAAATTCTGATTTTTGTTCTGTTTTTCTTGTTTTTGTTCTTTGTTCCAATGCTTCAAAAGACCAAACAAACAACGTTCACAATAACATAACATACATAATTATATATATATATATATATATATATATATATATATATATATATATATATATATATATATATAGTTAAGAATTAATGGCAAATTGAATGAATGAATGAAATAAAAATGAATTAGATGAGTGGAATAAATGAAAAATCCTTTCCAAGGGACCTCTCTCAAAAGTAAAAAGAATAACAAAAAATAAAAGATAAAAAATGTTTTGAGAGAGAAGTCCCTAATGGAAAGTTTTCCTCATCTATTATTAGGTTCTTTTGAAGCATCAAATTAATATGAATATTATATAAACTATTGGAGAAGATAAGATCGGTCTCTTACCATAATATATTATATATATATATATATATATATATATATATATTATATATATAATTCCTTATCGTGAATCCCCGACACCTTGTTTCCGAGAAAACATGTAATATTATTATTATCTGCGTTATTCGGACTATTGTCCTCATCTTTATTATTATTTGTACAACGTTTCAAACGTTCAGAGAAATGTAATATTATTTTTTTTTTTTAAAAGGCACATAATACGCAAGCTTAACTTTGCCAGAGACCAATCACGTGATTCTACTTTATCAAATCGGAATCAGCGGACTGGAGAGGCCATTATTTTTATTTGAGGCGTACATATATTTTTCAGGAATTGCCTTTCGTAAAAACCTTTCATATAAAACAATAAAACCTTCCAAGAATCTTTCACAAAAGTTTTGATGAAGAGACTCACCCGGTTAACAATGATGTTTAGATCCGCCGTGAAATGCAAACATTATTTTATTTCTATCAAGGGAATCAATTCGTGGAAAGAGAAATTTGTCCGCCATTGATGGGAACGTGACGTCAGCGTGTGCAATAAATCTCAGGTGATTTCTTGGTCTAATAAACTCGTTCTCTTGATGCCACTTGTTATGTTCTAGTCACATTCACTTAAATCTTTATTTTCTTCTTTTTTGTTTCTTTGGTCATTCAGCCAATGAATTACCAACGTTCGAGATCTCGCGAGACTTACTTATCGACTGAAGCGAGAATAGGAAAGTTCAACTTATAAAATGATCACATAACTTTTGTATATTGAACATGACATTTTAATACGCGTTTGTTTCTTGTTTCATGGGGGAAAGCCGATGATTGTATTAAGATTGCATTTAACCTGTAAAAAAATATAGTTAGGTAACACAAAAGGTGTTTAAAAAGAACGTAGAGGTTTAATATTAAGATGGGATCTTTTCCTTTTGGTGGTAAAAAACAGAAAGTATCGGTTAAAATGTTTAATACATCATGACCTTATAGAGGGTTAGAATATTAAGCGAATAACTATTCGCTTATTATTATAAAGTAAGTAAAGTCGTCAGGGCGGCCTAAAGTCGGTATCAGCCAATCGGCGAGGGAGTCTATCCTCTTTTCACTTGCGCTAGACCAAGGAGATATCTTAACGTCTGAGGTGGAGCGCCACACCTACCGTCAACTCCTTACTTTACCGCACAGATCCCTGTGCTACTCATACGCTAAGTTGGCGAGGACTGGTATCGAACTAGGAACCTTGTGGTTTCTAGCCGGACGCTCTACCGACTGAGAATAGAAAATATTGGGTTCTCTTCCATTATGTGATCTACCGAATGGTTTCTAATCCAATATGTGATCTACCGAGTTGTTTACATTCCAATATGTGATCTACCCATTAACTACCCATTATTTTCCCATTAAACTAACCCTAACCCTAACCCTGTCTCCTTTTTCTTAGTAGATCACATGCCATGAATAGTAGATCAATAGTATATCACAAACCTTCGGTAGATCACATATCGGAAGGGCACCAAATATTGTATACACCCTTGTGCAACTTAAATGAAACAAAACGAATAATTAAGCTATTATCATAATATCCGCGATCTCTCTATAAGACTTGCCAGTGAGTTCGTGCAGCATCATAATTTTCGTACGCTCCCTTAAAGTAACGTCCATCGCAGACAATAGCCGTAGGACAGCTTATCGACTGTCGAGATAACGGCTACAGCTTGGAAGAAATTTCCCTTTATCTTATAGCGTTTTCCATTCTTGATATCACTTTTGAGACTTGCAGTCGGTAGAGCATTCACTTAGGAACCACAAGGTTCCGGGTTCAATACCGACCCTAGCCAACTCAGCGTATGAGTAGAACAGGAATCTGCGCGGTAAAGTGAGGAGCTGCTAGTAGGTGTGGTGCTTCACCTCAGACGCCAAATCAATCTTCTTGGTCTAGCGCTAGAATTATTAAATAAAGTTATCTATTTCTCTCAATATATATATATATATATATATATATATATATATGTGTTATTTATGCTAGTAGAAATAATATGGGTTAAATAGGTAAACCAATGCGTCTGAACATTGTGAAAAATAAATAACCAACAAGAATGAATAAAACAAAACGTCTTCGGCATAAAATAGCCCAACGCTTGATATGCCGTAAAATCCAACCAATAAACCAGCCAGTTCAGGGACAAGTAGAGGCAAAATGTAAGCAAAGAAGTAAAACGTAAATATTTCAGTTATTTATGAGGAGCACTATGCTAGAACAAAATAATATTTTGATTATTACAATTATTATGCTGTAATGACGACCCGGGGCGGTATTACCTGTTAGGGTCCCATCTATAGGTTAAATAAATAAAAAATGAGTTTTAAAAATTCTGGAAAATGAATACCCAAAAGAATGAATAAAACAAAACGTCTTCGGCATACAAGGTGTGTCAAAAAAGTATCGAGATTTTTGTACTTCTTGACACATCTTGTATTCTGATAAAATAACGTTCCATTCATTCCTTTTTTATTTTTTTTTCAGAATAAAAGGTATGTAAAAAACCACTAAGTTTAAAGATGTATTTTCCAAGATAAACATGAAGTATGAATGGAACGTTATTTTTTTTTTCAGAATACAAGGTGTGTTAAAAAGTACAAAAAATCTCGATACTTTTTGACGCACCTTGTAAAATAACCAAAGGGTTGACATACTGTAAAATCCAACCAACCAACAAGTCCAGAGACAAGCAGAAGTAAAATGTATGTAAAGAAATAAAACGTAAATAATCCACTCATTTTTGACGGGTATTATGCAAGTCAAAATAATATTTAGATTATTGCAATTATTATGTAGTAATGACGACCTTGTACCGTTTTGTTTAGATTTCATCTATTTTTCATTAGATTTAATTACGAAATTAATGCGTAAAACTATAGAAGCAAAGCATAAGCCAACAGTTTATGGCTATAATTGAATATCGAATGTAACCCACACTATTATCTAATTAAATCAGCACCCGTGGCATCACCGAAACACAAGGCTCCCTTTTATTATATTTAAATCCGGATTTTATCAATTTTGATAGGAGTGCAGGAAGTTCTTACTCATCTTCACTACGCCATTAAATGCTGATCGATATCAATGGCTTTTATGCTTAACTGAAACGACGTCACTTTTTGTATTCGTTCCTCTTCAAAGTGTTCAAACAATCATCAAGATTCTGCTTAAGAATTGATTTACCTTGTCGGACGTCTTTGTTCGTCTATTTCTTCTATTTGGCAAGAGAATCAGGTCACAGCGGCGGTCGACCGGCCCTCGCTTCATTCGTATTGAATCTTTTCATCAAGACCAAACATTGGAAAATTGAAGATATTATAATACGAGACAAAAAGATCATTCGTTTATACTACAGGGTTTTTTTATAAGTAAATAACTTCTAAAAAAAAAAAGGTTTTGGTATTAAATTAGTTTTTCTGACAAATTATTAAGGTAGAAATCCTTATGAAATTGCGCATTGAATCTAATAAAATGTTGTTGTATTCGTGTACGGTAATGCAGAGGAGGTGTGGTAAGAGGAGAGAATAGAGAAGTGGGGTATCTCACTGACCAGGATATCGTACAATCTGCTTGAATAGCATGGGTGGGAGGAAATGGTAAGAAAACAACAATAGAATCAACAATGAGGAGGAATTTATATACGGAAATGTCCTCTTTTGTACGGTTCTCTCAATATATATATATATATATATATATATATATATATATATATATATATATATGAAGAAAGGAAGTGAATTCGACGGTATGTAGTATATTAAGAAAAATGAAAAAACACAGGTTTAAATGGGTTAAGTGGTGCGTTTATTGGTCGACGCTGCAGTGTTTCGATCTATTAATTAGATCATCTTCAGGGCATTTGTTGGTATATGGAAGGTAATAAGAAATTTTTATCACAGAATAACGAGAAAAGCGAGTGGTAGTCCTTGTTATTCAGTCTGTTTTAAAAAATTTTTTGAGGTTTGAAATTGAACAATTGCCCTGAAGATGATCTAATTAATAGATCGAAACACTGCAGCGTCGACCAATAAACTCACCACTTAACCCATTTAAACCTGTGTTTTTTCATTTTTCTTAATATTCTATATATATATATATATATATATATATATATATATATATCAAACTTGTGGGTAAATCCTCGCGATGAGAAAAAAACCCAGCAAAATAGTTTGATTGTAAAAATATACTACCAAACATCACATGGGGAAAATATATCTATTTATATATAATCGTACCAACCAAAAATAATCTATTGGTACAATATTTAGCCAAAAGAAAAAAAACAATTTATATCGGATCTTAACCCTGAAGAGCACTTAGCGAAACCTTTAGTAGGTTTATCTGACTCATTGGGTTTATATATATATTATATATATATATATATATATATATATATATATTTGGGAATAAAAGGCCTTAAATACCATGGGTATCGTGGTTATGGAGCATTTCCATTCGCGAGTATGCTCACGAGCTTCTTCAGACCACTGATATATTTTATCTTATAAAATATATCAGTGGTCTGAAGAAGCTCGTGAGCATACTCGCGAGTGGAAATGGTCCATAACCATGATACCCATGGTATTTAAGGCCTTTTATTCCCAAATAACTTTGCTCTGTTTACAATAATTAAACATTGAGCTCTCATACGGAACCTGAACTCTACAACAAACTACTGGTAGAGAATTAGGACCCACCTAGAATCACCTTGTACCAAGAAACTTGGTACCGCACCAAAGTATATATATATATATATATATGTATATATATATATATATATATATAAAGAATGTCAAAAAAGTATCGATATTTTTGTACTTTTTGACACCCCTTTGTATTCTGAAAGAATATGACTTGAACGTTATTATTTCAGAATACAAGATGTGTCAAAAAAGTACCAAGTTTAAAGCTGTATTTACCAAGTTAGAAATGAAGAATGAATGGCACGTTATTTTTTTTTAGAATACAAGGTGCGTCAAAAAGTACAAAAAATCTCGATACTTTTTTGACACACCTTGTAACGTTCCATTAATTCTTCATTTCTATTTTGGTAAATACAGCTTTAAACTTGGTACTTTTTTGACACATCTTTTCTTCTGAAAAAATAATGAATTAAACGGTTTTTTTATCAGAATAAAATGTGTGTTAAAAAGTACAAAAAATCTCAATACTTTTTGACACACCTTGTATATATATAAGATGAACAAAAAGTGAGGTGATTGATCGAAATGTTGATATAGATCGGTACAATGCTGTACTTTCTATGGGGTTTACACAATTATTTTCTAAGTTAAATGAGACATCCAAATAATTGATTTGTTCCATGTTTATTTTCCTTTCAATTCTAAATCATTTCTCTCTCAATAACTTTATTATCTTTTTCTGATTATATCCGTTGATTTTTCACTTAGCCTGTTTAGGACCAATGACCCGTCATCTCTGTAAAGACCGGTGTGTTTTTTGTTCAGAATTGATATTAAAATCTCGCCACGAAGATAAATTCTAGGCTTAATATTTTATACTTTTTTTTACTTATGAGGTTTATAAATTCCATTCACTGGTGGAAAAAAGCATTTAGACATTAAACATAAAATGTTGAGTTCTTTCTACACGCTTTGGCTATATATTAATTGTTTATTTACTTCCAATTATTAAATAATACATCATCTCTATAGAGACCAGTATGATTTTTTGTGGTCAGAATTGATATGAAAATCTCACCACGAAGATAAACATATACTGTGTAATTTTGCACGTTTGACAAAAATATATAGTTGCTTAAATATTGCATCAGACATTGATGTTATATACTCATATATACCATTCTAACATAATCGGGTATATAATGGGGGAGAGAGACAGACAATTAGATAGATTAGAGATTATATTTGATGATAGTAAAATCTGCTTACTGTTGGTTCCTGCTAACTTGTCTACTCGTTCGATCTCATCACCATTTTCCCTGGGCTGACTTCTATTCAGGGCTTCTACTGGAGGTTGATTTTCTTTGTTAATTCTTCTTACTGGTTAGGCTGATTATTGTCTTTACTATTCAATTAACAAAACAAGACTTGCTTGTTTTTTATCAAGCTTTATTCTCAACCCTGCCCATTTGATTCCGCCACTGGTGAGTTGTTAACCCTAAGAGACACCCTCTCTTCTGTGGATGCTGGCTCGCATCTGATTAACTAACTAAGACTGATTCCGACTCTTTTAACGGAGGGTCAGTTAGGATCATCTTCATGTCACTCACAATCCCAGCGGTTATGGAAAAATTACTTTATTTAAGATTCTAACAACAGGTACGTTCATAATTTATAACTGCTCATGAATTATGTGACAATTGAGAGAACTCTCAATGAATTCAATAATCTTCAGACGTGGTACTTACGGTCAAGTCACCCTGAGAGCACCGGTTCCCCCTAAATCTAATTCTGGACCTCTTGGCAGTGTGGATTATCCCTTCAGGGCCATTACTCCCAGGTCCACTCTGACTCGGAGTCGTAGTACCTGATAGGGTCCCATCTATGGTTTAAATAGATAAAAAAATGAGTTTTAAAAATGTCGAGGGTGATGATGTTTGTTTTAATTCATACAGCAAGAGAACAATGCAAAAGACTAATTGTTTATATTTCTTTTAGTTTTTTATATAAATATTAGAGTTTGAGGTGTCGGAGTCCGCGATACGACCTACGGTAGTCAAGTCTCTCCGCCACTTTTACGGCACAGATTCCTGTGCATGCTCGATCATACGGAAAGCTCGAATGAGTTCCTATTTCGGTATGAAAACTAGGAACCTTGTGTTTCTGCCGCCTCAGAGTCCTAGCCGTCCAGTATCAGGAGCACAGTGAAATTACTGCTATAAGACAGTAATTCTAGTGGGGATGTGCTTTGGATTGTAAGGCTTTTGGGCGCTCCAATCTCAGACGCAATGAATAAATCTCTTGGTTCTTTAGTCGCTATGTGATTATTGGGCGATAAGCAACTACCGACCTTCGATTGTCGTGGCTGAGTTAGCCAGAGTGACCTGGTAGGGATATTGTTGTATCGATTTTTGACTCTCGTACTGTGTAAGATCATACAGTTGGTAGAATATGTTTATGACATTAGAGTCTCGTTCCAATATCATGAATTTAATTTATAACGACTGTTGTTAAGAATCTTAATAAATGTAATATCTCGTTCCATAACCGCTGGGAATTGCTGAGTTATCGTGACGATGATTACTAGCTGAGGATCGCTGCTACGTATCACAAAGGTATAGTTCATTCTGTCCTAGGTTAGTTATCAGACATGTTCGTTAATTCTAGTTTGAAATTCAGAGTTTTTTAACATTGAATTATTATTTCATAGTATCTCATACCGACTTCCCACCCAGTGGCGGAACTGCCAAATTCAAGGTATGAGATAAGCTTTGTAAAGGCAAATACTTGTTTGTTGTTTTGACTATAATGTAGAGTAGCCATAATCAGTTCTACCCATGTAAGAGAAAATTAACAAGGAACGTCATACGTTCTATATGGAGAGCCTGGAATGGAAGTTAATTTCCCTAGAAGATAACACTTGAAGTATTAACTAGTTAAACCAATTATGAGTACTCCATAGCGTTTCGTCTATAACTCTAATTTATCTTGAATCGATTCTTACTCTCTCCCCATTATTTTACCACCAAAATTATTTAATATAAAAATATCAGGGTTTATGGCTAATTTGTCTGAGCAATATTAAGCATACATACTATACTTTTTTGATGCAACTGCAAAGATTCACCAGTGTAAGTGGTAGATATATTACCGACTTTTTTCAGATCTCAAATCTGACCTATAAGACACTAATGAACGGTTCATGTTATGCTGCTACTGATACTTTCTAAATTTAGGTGAGAGTCTTCATAATATTAACAATATCATATTGTTAAAACAAGAACAAAATCTACTTCAACACATTCTCTAATTGTAAATTAGAGCTAGTCTTTTGTTTCACTAAGTTTAAATGTATAATTTTCAATAAACCTCATAAGTTAGAGAAATAAAAGTAAAAATAACTAAGACATAGAATTTACTTTTGTTGGAGAGAATTACTATAATTATAATAATTGATATCCATTATTAACTATCATTATAACTTGGTCTTTATACTGGAGAGAACGTGGCATTTGGTCTAAACGCTAAGTTAAAAATCCGGGATATAACGAAAAGATTAGTTATTGGGGAGAGAAAATGAAACAATAGAAGACAAACGGAAATACATACCATACGGAGTGTAAATAACTTATTAATTGATTGTTTCTCTATATAAAAGAAGAAATATATTGTGTTAGACCTGGCTATTCAGGTTGGAGAACAATAAATTAACAATCTTTAATGCGGAGATTCATGGTGATTCACTGTTTACTATAAGTTTAACAGCAATAAATCATCTTTCAACACATATAAAAACTTAGTTTTTTTAAAATTAATCAAATCAAAGTGGATTAAATTCTTTTACGATTCCCTGTAACCGAGTCAAGAAAGTACAGTTAAAGGGCGTTATACCAAAGCATTAGGAATGAAAAAGTAATATTAATTTTGAAACGGGTAGACATGGTTAGTGTGAGTTTATTCTCTTAGAATAGTCATTTTCTTTTCAAAACAGTCCCCTAATTTTATTTTTGTTTAATATTCTTTAATCTTTTGTAATATATCTTTCTTAACACATTATTTATTACGCTTTTTTTACTTCATATTTTTTACATGTATCAAATAACACTATCATATTATGGTTATGTTAATTATCGTAAAATCATGATTCTTTTGTCCATCAAAAGTGTAGCAAATACATATTCGTATCTTCACATATATATATGCATTATAATAATGTGATTAAAAGTGTGCCTCATAAAGTCAGGTCTACCTACATAGTTATGTTGAGTACGATCCAGCGAATTGTTTTTAAATTATTTAGTCAGAAACGTTATTTAAAGTAAAATCATATAATTATGCCAGCTTGAGTTACAGTAGCATAGATATCATGATAATGAACTATACCTTCTGTAAACAGAAGAAATTATTAATTGCAGCCATTTGAGACTAGTCGAAATTATCCAGATCTATATTCACAGTTTTTTCAGTGGCAGACTGAAAGTTATTAAACAAAAAGGCAATTTTAAGTAGAAGGATACTTATCCACCGCTTCTCATGATCGCTGTTAGACACTATTCTACGATGCTAATTCAAAACTGTGAGACTAATGGAGTAGTATATACTCATCTATGTTATGTTTATGCACAATGCTATGTTGATTCCTGAATAAGTATCTATTTGGTTTGCTCTAAATTCTTTGTCCTTATTAAACTAATAAAGGTGTTTTTCAATTAGAATGATAGCATGTGTGCATACAGAATCTCTGGTAACTTGTCGAAGATATACTATCGATTACATTTATTGTACTGGTAAATCGAAAAGAGAGTCTTCTCATTTATATACCGGATTCTCTATTTCTTACTTCTACAAGCTAATATTGAGCTCTGCTTACGTGTTTTAGAACTAAGGGACTGTAATTGCGTTCAGTGATAGAAGTGTAGTTCTTATCAGTTGTTTACTCAACATCTTCTCCGGTAGTTTAGAAACTAGCCTGTTCTCTGGATCTGAATTATCGAAACTGAAATCCAGTCAACGGCTGTGTTGGGCTAGACGAATCCTTGTAGGTGCTGAGGTTCACAATGTCGATCTGGCTACTTATTGCATCGATTTCAGTCTATACGCAGTAAGAAGATAGAATTCTTATTTTGCATGGCGTCTCCAAGACCTAAGCATGAGTTGATATAATTAAGACAGCTCCCTTAAGTCTTAACGTTCACGATCCGTGAGTTGATTGACCTCCGATTCTGCTATATGCTAATGAGTAGGTGGGGATTACATTTTCAAGATATTCAGGTTGGTATACATTTTAATGTACTTAATGCTTCCTGCGCCTTCTTATTACATAGTTTTATCCATTAATTTGATTAAATATCTAATGAAAATTCCTTTGAATATGACTAAGACAACTTGAGGACTAACAATCGTTTTTCAGAATTCTCAATCTACTGTTAATATTAGGGCATAATCTTTATATATGTTGGGTAGGACTCTGGTTCATTGCCTTAGTATTTTATACCCTTTATTTCATCTTTAACTAATTTTACGTAATTGCTGTTCGTTGTCTCTTGGTACACCCTAATGTAGTCTTAGTATGTGCTATGTACTTTTATGTACTTTCTTTATCGTACTAATCATTAGTGGTGTCCTGATAACATTCTCATATTTTTATATACCTTTGTTGTCTTCATACAACAAACGTGTCAGAAGTAGTAGATTGTTTCATTTAGTTAAACTTTGGTATTCCAATTCGCACTCTATACTCTATAGTATTCTAGTCACAATTCCCTTAATTATTTACGAC
Source organism: Doryteuthis pealeii (assembly GCA_023376005.1). Lineage (NCBI taxonomy): Eukaryota > Metazoa > Mollusca > Cephalopoda > Myopsida > Loliginidae > Doryteuthis > Doryteuthis pealeii. Next base: position 99,798,572 of record CM042149.1, on the reverse strand, counting down.
ACATTCTCCATGATTATATTTTTTATTTAAACCACAATTATTAATAAATTGTTTTACATTGTTAATACTGTTGGTCTTATCCACATACTAAGACTATGCAATTGTATTTATATATACAAAAAAGCGCGGTTTACAGTGTGAACGGGGAGGCTATTTTGCATATTGATATTAAAAATGTGATTTTTGATGTATATGCGCTTAGTATTATTGGTTTCTAATTGTCTGGTTTTATCTTAATGAATATGAGCAAAAATCTCTTCAATAAATCATAAAACAAATCCAGTAACAAGAAAATATAACAGTCCTTTTAATCTTTATTCTTATTTTAACTAAATAATGAAATTGGAAAAATTTAGCACTGAAGGACGGGAGTGATAGAAGTGTAAGTTTCAGTTGTTCTATTTCTGTTTATACCTCGCTCTGTTTTAAACTAAACAGAGGCTTACCATCCTGTGTGGAGATGTCGCTATCTTATTTAAAACGCATGAACTCAGTTCTGAGTTCATATTGAGCCTATTGCTGTATACTTTAGACTATCCAGCAGTGATTCGTATAGTAGAAAGATAATTTTGTAAAACGAAAAATATGATAAACGAATTTTAGGTGTTTTAAGGTGTTTCTCTGCTACTTACGATCTATGTAATGCAGTTGTCGTGTTTACCCGAAGTTAAATCTCAAGGCATTTTCAAGACATCAATATTTTCTCTCATTTATCACTCGTGCTAAAAGCGAAGGAAAAAACTTGACATACGAGGAAGTTGTAACACTCGATAGCAAATTACAACGTATGATGCATAACAGAAAGATCGATAATCCGATTATTTGTGTAATTTGCTGATATATCGTTCGATTCAGTCTCTTAAGTGGACATCGAAATTCAATTATATTTGCTTCTCTTTTTATTAGTTTTAAATTCAGCAAACTTCAGCAAAAATGTTTTCAAAATGGCAGCAATATTTTGCACTTCTGTTAAACAAAGTCTTTATCCATATTTCAATTCTTTTCACACGACCAGAGGAACTCGCCATCAGTGGAGAGCCATCCACTTGACCGGGGGATGGGCCGGATATATATCAGAGGGGAAAGTGGCAACTGCCCCTCATCCTCCTACCATAGGGACACCGGCTTCCTTTATTAAACCTGTAATAATTATAAAATTAGCTTCATTATTGAAAGAATTATGATGATTTTCTGCCAGCTGGAAAGAATTATATTGGAGAGCGCGGTGGTGTACTGGTTAGAGTCGTAGAAAATGGACTCGTGGACCGGAGTTCAAATCCTGGACGAAGCCACACTTCACATAGCGCTAATACTCTTGGGAAAGGTATGAATCCAACTATTCTCCCTCCAGCTATGGGTAAATATTAGGACAGACTGGGTTCTTTTATCTTGGTTAGGCCACGAGTCTAGGAGAAGGAAAACTCCGAATTCAAACCTGTTAAACTCCACTTGGGGTGGTCATTACTAGAATAGGCTCAGTCATAATTAGTGATGTATTACACTGGACTCTTTAACCTTGGTTAGGTCACCAGTCTAGGAGAAGGAAAACTCTGAATTCAAACCTATTAAAGTCCACTTGGGGTGGTCATTACTAGAATAGGCTCGGTCATAATTAGTGATCTATTTCAGATTATTCATAACTGAAAGGCAAACAGCTTCGTCCAGGATGAGAACTGGAGTCCATTTTCTTCGACCATACGTTGTACGCTGAGCGCGCCACCCAAACATCAAAACGTACGTAAAGCAGGTAGAACAATTTTAAAGAGTACCCTGCACTGGACAGATTCGTGAACAGATAACTAACGGAAAGTTATTTCAGTGTCGCTAAAGAGAGAGAGAGAGAGAGAGCACAGAAAAGCAATTCAAAAAGAAAAAAAGAATGAGGAAACAACAAAATAGTAAGATGGTAAATTTTGTGAGAGTAGATTCTAATCGGGAGGATGTGAGAGTCGAGACGGAGATAAGATAAAAATTAAAGGATATAAATAAAAAGAAATGCGAGAAATGAAGAGAGTTAATGCGCGTTAAATGCCGAGAAAGTTTGTGTGAATAAGAAGATTGTAGATAAACGATGTATGCAACGAAGTTAAAGGAAGAAAACAAAATATTAAAAAAAAGGTTAAAAGTATTCCAGTCTGAGAGGAATTGGTACCGGCTCGATGTCTTTTAAAATCATCTGGAAATACTAGCGTCATTTTTTTTTATGGTTTTACGGTATATCAACTCTTTTTGGGTCATTTAATGCCGGATCAAGTAGTTTTATATCAAGTTGCTAGAATTACTTGCTTTTACTTAAATGTTCACCCATCTAAATATTGAACAAAATCCTCGTTGCTTAACTTCGGTGATCTTGCGTGAACCGGTGATTTCAACGTTACTTAAACATGAATTTATGTACAAAATTGGATAAAAGTAAAAGTCAGTAAAAAGCAAAAAACAAAAAACAAAAAAAACAAAGAAACAAAAAAACAAAGAAACAAAAAAACAAACACAAAAAACAACAACAAAAAACACACTGAATAATCTATATATTAATACGCTTTTTCCTAAATCCTCCGTCCGTTATCATCCTACAACACCCACTGGTTAAAAATGAGACCGTCTAAATTGTTCAAGACTCATTGCAAAAATGTACGTCCAGATTATCTTTTGTCGCTTAATCGCAGATTTCTTATTTGTCCGATTTTTTTCACCTAATTTTAAAAATAAAACATTCCAAAGGTCAACGTAAAATTAAAATGAATCGAAAAAAAAGTTACATGTTTTTTTTTTATTTGTAGTATTGAAATTGTGAATTACCGAATATATTTTGGCAATTTTGATCTTTTTTATGCCATCCCAGTCTTCTGCCTTCGCGTCAGACACATTTCTAACCCAACTTAGATATTTTTCGTATCATGTTTTTGTCATAATTTTGTCGGCAAATTAATGTAGATATTTAAAAAAAGAACTCCCCCCCAAGATTTCTATCGACAAATCAATGTAAATATTAAAAAACTTTTAAGAAAATATGAGAGATTGAAATCATGATTATTATACTGTGACAGAGAACACGAGGTGAGTGGCGAACGTCAGTACCTGCCGTATTCTCGAAGGAAGCGGGCTAGGCTTTGCCTGACATGTCGAACTGTAGAATCGAACCCGCTTCCTTCAGAATGCAAACATTGTCACCGAAGTCTAGAAGCTACAGTCCCAGATGTAAGCGCTAGGTGCCCAGATGATGGCTATGATGATTCCGGCGGTCGGGTTTGGCTCGAGAATCTCGTGCGTGGGGTGCAGACACCCGGATGTTGAAAGAAAAATTGTATAAGTAGAAGTGGAGTGACGACAGCCGAAGTTGCGATTTTTCAGCTGCTGAAGATGTTTGAGTTGGTGGTTTTGCGACGACGACGACGACAGATTTTGTGACGGCGACGACATTGTTGACCCCCCCCTCTCTTCAACAAGTCGAATTTATTTTTCCACTTTATTTTATTTTCTTTTTCATACTAGAAGCTATTTCGGCTTTTTACATATTGAACAATTTTTCAATATCTCTTAAGTAAACATATCAAACATTGTAATAATTTAATTATCATACTCTAGTATATCCACAGGTCCTGCTAGTTTTTCTTTTATTGGCACAAAGCTTGATGAAACTTTAATAACTTAGACACTCATTGGAAGTGATTATTTTTCTTGATTATTGTTATCAAAGTTCACTCAGATTTAGAGAAATCATCATTTTCTAAAAAGAAAATTCTCAGAAATACCAAAAAGTAAGGAATTTTTTAGAATGTTCTCGTAAAAAGTAATCCCTATTTTATGATTACCTCCCTTTTGGAGAACTCTCTAGGGAATACTAGACTATATAAACTCTCAATAAGTGTACCAATTATTCTAAGTAGAAGAAGTTTGTAATTACAGTTCTTTTCCTTGATTTGATATCCTAATTTGTGATTAGTCCTTTCTTAGTGGCTCAAGTAATTGTCTAAGTTTGAAAAAGGTTGAATTGACAATAATTCCCTTTTTATATGTGCCTCTAAGTCATTGATGTTTCATTAAAATTTGTGGCAATAATAAAAAATGAATTTTGTTTACTTTTAGAGACCCACTCTCGAATGAGAAGTTTCTCTTTCCACCCGAGTAACAAAAATACGTTAAAAACTTTGCTCCGAGTCCAATAAATATGAATAACAAATTTGATATCTCTAAAAATTGAATTTGTCTGTATTGACTATAGAGGAATGATAAACACTTCCCAATTATTTTATAGATGTCTTGAATTTTAAAAAAATCATGACTTATTTAGAACTAGCCGAGATACCCAATATTGACGAAGACTTGAAAATTTAAAAATAAATCTCTTATCTATACTAGCAAATATATGCACCCTCCGGGTGCAAGTATTTAAGTTTTAATGTAATAAAATATCGTATTAAATTAGATAGGCTAATGAAACTAAATAAAAATGCAGATAAAAAGATTTGAAACAGAGGGGGTATAATTGAAAAATAGAACAACTGAAACTTATTCTTCCATCACTCTCGTCTTTCATTGTTATTTTTTCTAATTTAAGTATTTAGTTAAAAGAGGAAGTGAAGGATAAAATGACAGTTATTTTTTCTTGTTAATGGATTTCATTTAAGATTCATTGAAGAGATTTTTGCTCATATTCATTAAGATAAAACCAAACAATTAGAAATCAATTATACTGAGCACATATTTATTAAAATCAAATTTTCAAGATCAATATGCAAATTAGCCGTTCCATTCACACTGTAAACCGCTATTTTTTTGTATATATAAATACAATTGGATGTTATTAGTATGTAGATATGATCAACAGTATAATAATGTAAAACAATTTTATTAATAATTGAGGTTTAAATGTAAATAAAATCATGGAGAATGTGATGTAAATAACTATGTTAATTGTGACTCGATTAGTAATATAGTTTCGGTTACAGACAGAAAAACACACAATTTCCATTATAATAAGATTTATATATTGATTAATAAACATTCTTTTTCTTTATATTTATTATCTTTTATTCTTTATATATTTTTAAGTTGTTTATTTCTATTATTATTCTTGCTTGTATTTTTTTCTTTTATTTGTCCTTTTTGTTTTTTTTTATTATATTAATCCTTTCTTGCATTTGTCAATTATTTTTCATTTATATATATATATATATATATATATATATATATATATAATATATATATATATATATATACATCATATGATATACGCGCAGCAAACTATCACGTACTAAAATATTGCAAAACATTTGACTCACCTTAGTACACAAATATACATATCACTATCGGAATAGGTGGAATCAAAAAGGAGCAAATCTTTTTCCAAACCATCGAAGGATTCTGCGTGATTTCTTGCTATTTCTCTTTTAATGAAAAACAGATTTTTATTAAAGATTTTACTTGGCGAATTTATATTATTTTCTTTCATTAGGTACCCATTTAAGAGAGAAAGGAATTAACTGAAGGGAATTAATAGGTCGGTATTATAGGCAGCTGTTTCCAGCGGTTGATTTTGAATTCTCCATTGGACTAATGGAAGAGCCACCCACCTTTTAAGCAAAACAGTAAATAAATAAAATAGAATAACAAAATCGCGGAAAAGTCCATTACTTGGGGTGTAGGGGAGGAGAGCCTGTAAGCCATCATTGTTTATATAAGCGAAATCCACTCTAGATCTGTTTGTTATCACAGGCCAATGAGGTTATCCAAATATACAACCAACAACAACAATAAAAAAAGGAAGATGTACAGCTGAATGGGTTTTAGGTTGTAATAGCAACTTGTGATGTCGTCGTTGCCTCTACTTTCCAATTTCCCAAAGATCTTCACACCGCCATTAATGTCTGATTTGACATAAATAATTGATTTGATTTTGGAAATTTACGACTACAAATGAATGAATACAACATCTATTAATAATGGAGATTGTCTGTATTTCTGTCTGTAACAAAAACTACATCCTAGCTCTACGTTACAGATTACGTCACAATATTCTTATGCTATATACACCCAAAATTTTGGTAAGCAAATTTATGTTACCCAAATATGATAATTTCATACTATCTAAGTATCACACAAGGGTCATTTAATAAATAAGCTGAATATTGCCGCTTTCTATAAATTTCACACGGTTTGCACTTCTAAGCGACTAAATATTTGATGGCAGACCTCTTTTCAAGCCTGAATTGATCTGCTTTTGATCTGCTACCATTTAATAGCCTCAAAACAAATATTTTTTTACGGCATATCAATCTCGGTAGGTCAATTAATGTCGACAAAGTTTTGAAATGAATTAATTCTTGATGGATATTAAATTTTTCAATAAACACATTTTTCTATTCAACCCATAGATGGTACCCTAACAGGTACTACCACTACGGGACAGTGGATCTGGGGGTAATGGCAATAAAGGGATGTTCCACATTCCCTAGACCTCCAGAACTGGAACCTCACCATCAGTTTAACGTCATATCAAGGACGCTAAGACCCTCGGGCACCAACTTCTAACAGTCATGTGATAAAAAGGGTCTGGCCTTGCCATAAGGGAAATAGGGTTGGGACAATCATATAGATACTAGGGGTTGACGTAACCAACCGATTAATCGGGTAGGGATTCTCAGAGCGCCCGACAAGCCTAAGTAAGGGTCTAGGTGGAGTGTTGCATGGACTGCTCATCCACCTGTGTTCCATCCTTTAGCATGACGGGTCGCCACCCACAGTCAACAGGTGACCTGGCTGGAGGAGTCTTACCACTCTACAGAGGTGCAGTCGGTGTGTTCTAAAGCCCCAGACGACAGGACTGCAAGCATTTTTTCGAGATTGAAATTTTATTTTTTTGCAATAAACCAATTCCAAATAATGCCCACCTTGTCGGCTGGGGCATTAGAATGCACTGACTGCACCTCTGCAGAGCAGTAAGACTCCCCCAATGGGACTACCTGTTGGCTTTGGGTGGCGACCCGTGATGCTTAAGGATAGAACCCAGGTGGTTGAGCAGTCCATGACCTGCAATATTCCTCTTTGGCCCTATCTTGGGCTAGACGGGCGGTCGGAGAGGACCCCTCTGATTAATCGGCTGGTTACGTCAAGCTCTAGCACCTATATGATTGCCCCAAACCTATTGCCCTTATGGCAAGCCCCAACCCCTTTTTATCATATGGGTGCTAGAAGGTGGTGACTGAGGCTCTACATGTCCTGGGAATGACTTTAAACTCTATCTGATGGTGAGGTTCCAGTTTTGGAGGTTTGTGGAATGTGGAGCACCCCTTCATCACCATTGCTCCCTGGTCGACTCTGAACCGGGGTGGTAGTACCTGTTAGGTTCCCATCTATGGGTTAAATAGTAAAACATGTTTATAAACAAAACTGATTATCCATTAAGAATAAATTTATTTCAAAACTTTATCGGTATTAAATGACCCACTGAGGTTGATATGCCGTAAAACAAAACAACCAAACCAAACCGTATAATGCTGAGTTTGCATTTATGAAGAAAAAAATGATTAATTTTTAAAATCCTGGTTATTTATTGAATGACCCTCGTATTTCGCCGTCCTAATAGACGTTAAGTTTATTTACAAATTTAACTAAATTTTTGACACATGGAGTAATTACTTTGATTGATGATGCGAGAAAAAATTATTGAAATTAAGTCTTAAAATATTTTTAATTGAAAATTTAAATGAAGAAATGTGCATAACTAAGCAAGTTTTAAATCAGGGTGAGTCAAAAGTTTTGCAACATTTTGATCATGTCAAACATAATTCGGCAGCTGTGGAGGTTCGTCACTATCACTAACGTCATGACGAACCACACTGGACTATGAGATACCGTGCTCGCCCGATACTCTCCAAGCGCTACTCGCCAAATTTGCCTCTATGTCTTGGAGAATGACCTCGGAGTCATCCACGGTTTTAGGCCTTGATCGACAAGAAATCGGATTTGGTTATAACTTTAATAAATAGAATGACAAATACTACCGAATTAAAATATAATAATAATAATAATAATAATAATAATAATAATAATAATAATTATTATTATTATTATTATTATTATTATTATTACAAAACTTATCATCCAATGGATTTTGCAGTCCCAGCAGACCACAGAGTAAAAATTTTGGAAAGGGAAACGATAGAAAAATACATGGATCTTGCTGGAGAACTGAATAACTATGAAAAATGGTGATAGAGATACCAATTGTAGTTGACATGCTTGAAACTATCCTCAAGGGCTTAGAGACAGGAGGAATAGGATATTAGAGGAAGAATCGAGATTATCCAGACCACCGGCAAACGCTGATGTGAAAAACTACTATTACTACTACTACTACTACTACTACTACTAATAATAATAATAATAATACCTTGCAATTTCCTGTCTACCTCGACTTGCGTTTGTTATCTGCAGACAATGTAATTCTAATCTCATAAAATCTTCTAACAACAACAATGTATATATATATATATATATATATATATATGTGTGTGTGTGTGTGTCTGCGTGAGTTTATATATATATATATATATATGTGTGTGTGTGTGTGTGTGTGTGTGTGTATGTGTGTGCCTGTGTGAGTATATATATATATATATATATATATATATATATATATATTCATGTGTGTGTATGTATGTATGTATATTATTTCACTATCAAATTCTTTGTTACCATTGTAATAGTAATGTATTGTATACTGTTTACATTGCTATTTCCTTTTCCTTTGCATTTGTTAATGTTTGAAACTTGAACTGAAATACTCACTTTGTGATACTTGTAATTATTTTATAATATTTCCAATGTATATCCCTAATAAAGTATTTGAATATATTTTATTTTCTTGGTTTGCTTTATCTATCTGATCTTTAATATACAATAATTGATCTTTTAATGTTTTCATTTTGATTTTGTTTTGTTCTGCTTCTATCCGGGTTAGCTCAGTCGGTAGAGCGTTCAGCTAGAAACCAGAAGGTTCATAGTTCGATACCGGCTCTCGCCAACTCAGCGTATGAGTAGCGCAGAGATCTGTGCGGTAAAGTGAGGAGATGGTGGTAGGTGTGGCGCTCCACCTCAGATGCTTAAATAATCTCCTTGGTCTAGCGCTAGTGAAAAGGGGATATACTCCCTCGCCGATTGGCTGATACTGACTTTAGGTCATCCCAACGACTTACTTTACTATAGTCCCTGATATAGTATTACTATTAGTCCCTAGTATTAGGGACTAATAGTAATACTATATTATATATTTGAATGTCTTTTATTTTGCTTTATCAATCTGATCTTTCATCATCATCATGTCGCGGAGGCAGCACGGATATCCATGACAATCTCTCGCCAACCTTCCCTATCATTCATCGCCCCAGGGAGTTCTTCCTCGCTGCAGCCAGCAGCTTTACATAGCTGGTCAATGTAGGTACTTGCTGGGCGGCCCACACTGGCATGTCCATGTGTTGGCTTCCACAGGAGAACATCACTTATGAGTTCGTCCTTGTTTCTCCAGCAGTGCCCTGCATGCCTAGTCCGTCTCACTCGGATGGTCTGTGAGATAGGGGGCAGGTGACCATACAGCTGCTCCCTTGTGGGATGCTGTTTCCACGACTTGTTCAAAACTGCACGCAGCATTCTTGTGCAGCTCCCATCTAGCTTATTCTCGAAGCGCCTCGTTAGGGTGCAGGTGGTGCAGCCATACAGCAGTACTGATATGACTACAGCCTGGAAGAGATGTCGCTTTAGCTTGTCAGTGAGATCAGATTTCCATTCTGATCTTTAATATACAATAATTGATCTTTTAATGTTTTCGTTTTGATTTTGTTTTGTTCTGCTTCTAATTTCTTCATTCTTAATGTATTTTAATTGCATTAAACTGTATGATGCTTTTTCTTATGAAGAATGAAACTGTATGAACCTTTGTATAGTTATAGAACGTCATCATAATCCAAAACTTTTTAGAAATATTAGTGGACAACAAGTACACACATTATTTCTGTTATGTAATGTGGAACATACGGAGTGAATCCCTCATAGTACAACTATGTAGGAAGAAAAAGATTGTCGGATTGTGGGTCTGGCATTCCATGTTACGTGTCCGTTGGTAACGTGAGAATTGAGCCCCTTCAAACTTTTTATTTTTATTTTTACTCTCATTCTTCGAACGTATAAGATCTCTCTTTTCAGTCCTCGCGGAACAAAATTGACATGGTCGTTAAACAGAATCGAGACCTTTGTCTTCAGCTTCCGAGAGGTACTTTATTTTACTTCGGCATAAAAACCATCGAAGACAAGTAAGACTTTTTCACCATTCTATACGTCTTATACACTGCTTGTTCGTCGAACAATGTATGCAATTTATCTATTTGGGACACCTTGCTTACTATTGCAACACTTATTATATGTTTTCATATATGGAGAAAATGTAGAACAAACACGGGATGTTACAATGGATATAAATTTATTAGTCGTAGTGTGGATGTTCGAACATTTCGGTTTATAAAGAAACCTTCTTCAGAACTGTTGGAATTTTGTGGATATAAGGCGTGTGCCAGATGCCTACTTTTAAATATAGACTCGTTGACTACCACGTGACCACCGAAGATTCCTACTATCCAATCATTGGCAGTGCTGCTGCTGCTGCTGTTGGTGTATTTATAGAGGCCTGATTCTAATCTTAATTCATTGACACTCGGGCCATCTTGGACGTCGGACCTAAAGGACATTATCCTACAAGGACTTATTGATTTACTTACTTGTTTACTGTAAGTTCTTTTACAACTGGAACCAAGGATGGCGGCCAGTTACTCAACAAGAACAATGAAACTAGTCAAGGAGAAAAAAGGACTTATTTAGTTATTATTTATTAGTTTTCATATATTTAATTAAATAAATGTCTTAAATGTTCATATGAGTTGGTCTTGTCTTTCCTTTCTGTTTATTCAGTGTTTGTATATTAATAGATACACTAATATTGATATTGGAACTGGTGAGTAGGGAAGGAATTAATATACTTATTAGCACCAAATAGTCCGTGGAGTTTAACAAAAATCTTAATCTTGATTTTATTGCTGTTTCGTATAGACTTCGAGGCGTATATTACTATGCGACTAAGGAAAATAGAAAATTCGAAGAATTAGCGGAAATATGAGTCTCTAAAAAAACTCCTGGCTTAGTACTATTCATACTACATATTTACGATAAAAATGTAAATCTTTATTTCGTTGTTATTTCATGTATAATTCGAATCGTAGATTACATGGCCACTAAAGAAAGTAAAGAATTCTAAGAATTGAGGAGGAGGCTTTAAAAAAGCACTGACAGTGCTATTCATTGAAGATATTTTCGATAAGTATTTAAGTCTTGATTTTATTGTTGTTACTTTGAGGCGTTCGTTACAATACTGCCAAAGAAAGTAAAGAATTCAAAGAATTGGCGGAGATATCAGGCTTTAAAGTACTTAGGATACAGTATAATTCATAGTACAACATTTTTGACAAAGAATAAAATCCTGATTTCTTTGGTACAATTCGAGGCGTAAATCAAATGACATTAACTTAAAGAACTTGAAGAATTGGTGGAGATATGAAGCTTGAAAAAAAACCCTGGAAAATGGTGATGGTGATACCGATTGTAGTTGGCATGCTTGAAACTGTACTTAAAGGCTTAGAGACAGGAGAAATAGGATATTAGTGGAAGAATTGAGATTATCCAGACCATAGCATTGTTAAGATCGGCTAGAATACTCAGAAGAGTCTTAGAGACCAGAGTAGACTTGTTGTTACTCAGACTCCTGTGAAAGAACACCGGCTAACGATGATGTGAAAAACTAATAATAATTGTAATTAGTGCCCTTGGAACGGGCCCCAAAGGTCTGGAAAAGAATTTGGGTGAATTAGAAATCAGAGGAAGAACCACGACTATCCAAACTACAGCACTGTTAAAATCGGCTAGAATACTCATAAGAGTCCTGGACACCTGAGAAGGCTTGCTGTCACTCAGCCTCCAGTGAGCTACGGCAGCTGTGGTCTGTGCCCTGCTGTCCTTTCTTCTGAACCAGTGATTCTTGTTATACGGCTTTAATTACAAGGTGTTTTTTAATCTGTGCATGAATACTAGTGCATAAAATATATATAATCAAGTAAAAATTTAATATATATATATATATATATATATATATATATATATATTGGTTTTAGAAGTGTGTGTGTATAAGGCGTAAAATTAGAATGTTGGCATCCTTCCGTCTGCTAAAGACGATGGCGTAGTGTACAATTTTGAAATCTGCCTCTGCGTGAGTGGCTGAGCGGACCAATTTTTGAATGGCAATCTCTGATGCAATGACTGCACTCAAACAGCGATGCTTGCTGGGCTGCTGTTGTCTCTGCTTCATTCTGGCTCTCATTGCTGTGGTGGCTACTTTCCCTCTGTTTCACCCTTTTCGTTCTTTGTAAAAAAAACGTTGTACAGATAACAATAAAGATGAGGACAATAGTCCAAATAATCCAAATAATACTAATTATCAAGCCTCATCTAAAAAATTCAGAAAAATAATAAATCTTTCAGTTGAATAGTAAAATTCTATTATTTTTATTGTTCTTTTACATTATCACTTGGCATTTTCAATTTTCTAGGTTACCTATAATATCTGAAAAATGATATAAAGATTAAATTGAAAAAAAAAAAGAAAAGAAAAGAAAATTATAAGTTTTTAAAATGAATAAAGGGTTGGGTTCGAAGTTCCGTGATGGCTCCCGATTACGACAAGAAGGTTCCCGAGTTCGAAAATAAGATTCCCGAGTTCGAGTAAGCCCCCGAGTCCGACAAGAATAATATAAATAATACTAATTATCAAGCCCCATCTAAAGAAATTCAGAGAAATCCTCTATTTCTGTATGTGTAAATTAGTAATATCCCCTTGAAAGTTATTCCTCTTTGGTTAGAATCTTGACAAGTGGACATTTATCTCACACCTTGTCACAACGAAAGGTCATCAGAATGTGACTTTGACATTTACTAAAACAATATTTACACCCGGATGTTATCTGGTATGTGTCTCGTCTACCTTCGCATTTTCTCAATATTAATAAGACATCGAAATAGCGTGGGAATTGAAATTTGAACTCTTCAACTTCAATTCTAAGAATTATAATTCGTAAAGAAAAAGCCAACAAAAGTTGGGGACAATCTTCCAACGGGGTACAGACTCTCAGCAAACACCGTTTTCTTCTCGAACTCTCGAACTCACCGGTTCAAATCCTTGGTCAGATGATCAATACCCCCCCCTCTCTCTCTCTCTCCGTCGTTGACACTGTCACTCCTTCCACAGCCTGGTTCGTTCTGTTCCTGTGTGAACAACTGCCGGCTTTTATTACAGTTCACCTCGTGCCGTTCGAGGCTTTCGTGCATGGCACAGGCGATTCTTTGTCGCTTACGTCGGGGGGGGGGATCGGCTATGCCCACTACATCGTGACCTTGACCTTCCTTCATGTTCCACAGTTTTTTTATTTCTCTGGCAAGGTCCAAGTATTTGTCTATCATTTTGCTTTCTTTCATTATTACCCGCTAAATGACAGAGACGGCAAAATCTACGATATGGCATATTTTCTTCTTCTTGTTAACTAACAACAGGTCTGGTCTCATGGCCGGGATTTAGTGATCTGTCTGTATCTCAAAGTCCCAGAGAATCTTATGCATCTCATTCTCCCAGGACAGATTCCGTTTTTTACGACAGTTTCCTTCATCATCAAATCATGTGGTTAGGCCGGATATCCACTACAACTGTCCTTAACGGTAATCGTCCCTGAGAGGTCCTCTACGCGACATCCAGAATCCACACAGAGCTGGTGTATCCATGTGCAGTTGTTCATATGACGACGTCACTTATGGGTTTGCTTTGCTTTACCAGCAGTTCCCGTCAAGCTTTTTCACCGAGAGTCTAAGTAGTGCAGCTATACAATAGCACTGACACGAATACAGTTTGAAAGAGGATGAAGTATGTATAATTTTACCTAAAACTACAACAATTAATTAGTCAGTTTAATAATTATATGGGTGACCAATTAGGCAGCAATAGTTACTGTAAGCGATCAGATACCAAAATGACTTGATTCGGCATTAAATGACCCGAAAGTTTTGGTATGACGTAAAACAAAACAAAAATCTATTGAAGTCAGTCAGTATACTGTTGGTTTGAACAACAACTGACTTAGCACAACTGCCAATCCAAGATAGCTGGTATTCATGGAAGTCAAGAATAGTCCATTCATGTATTTGGGTGATTCCATTCCTTGAGTCCTGAGTGGCTGCTTGGTTTCTATGATGTTATGAGGCTTCATAAATACCCCGTCATTTTGCAGTAGTATTGCGACAAGATTAGATTTGTTTCAGTTATGACTACTTGGTTGCCTTGTCATACCAATTCGACGGTAATTGGAACTCAGTATGATTATTCTACAAAATCAACCTTGTAGAAGAACAATAATACCGAAAGTTGAGGGGGTTCGTATCTTTCCCCAGTGTATTAGTCGAAAAATGAACGTAATTGCGCGACGGGAATTCGAACTCGCTTGCTACGAGTCACAGTCTAGCATGTTTACCACTACGCTACGGGGACTTTACCACGATGTTTCAATTTTGTTGAAATGCCGGGTGAATAAGTTAAATATCATGTAGACTTCATCCCTCGAGGTCATTTAATTTTAGGTTTGGCTGAGACCGAGAACTTTTCGGCACATCTCCGTGTTTATCAAGAAACAAAATTGACTTCTGCCCTCTTGGCCCAGCGACTCGACGTGTGAATCTTGTCGGAAATAGCGAAAATATTTGACATCAGATTTTGACGTTTATTGGGGGAATGCAAGAGTTGCAATGAATTATTGCGATGAATCTGTTCATTAGTTTCACTTCAGTGTTGGATAATAATCTTCTTCAAACACAAACAAACACACACACACACACACATACACATACACATACACACGCACACACACACGCACACACATAGTGAAAAATAGAGAGAGAGAGACAGAGACAGAAGAAAGAGAGAAAGAATAAGAGGAAGAGAGAGAGGGAGAAAGAGAGAGAGAAAGACTAGAGTGATAGAGTGATAGACAGAGGCAAAGAGAGAGAGAGAGAGAGAGAGAGAGAGAGAGAGAGAGAAAGCGAGCAAACATATAGAGAGAGTGCGAAATACAGAGCCAAATAGACAGAGAGAAATAGAGAAAGCGTGTGCGAAATAGAGAGACAGACAGAGACAGAGCAAAATAGAAAGGGGGAGGGTGCGAAACTGAGAGATAGATAGATAGATAGATAGATAGAGAGAGAGAGAGAGAGAGAGAGAGAGAGAGAGAGAGAGAGAGAGAGAAAAAATAGCGAGAGTACGAAATACAGAGCGAAATAGAGATAGAGAGAGAAATAGAGAAAGAGAGTGCGAAACTGAGAGAGAGGAGAGAGAGAGAGAGGAGAGAGAGAGAGAGAGAGAGAGAGAGAGAGAGGGGGAGGAAGAGAAAAAGAGTGATATATATATATATAGATAGATAGATAGAGTGAGAGAGAGAGAGAGAGAGAGAGTTGGGAGAACCAAGTAGATAGGAGAGAGGGGGAAACAGAGATAGTGTGCAATAGAGAGAGAGAGAGAGTGCGAAAAAGAGAGATGGTGTGCGAGAGAGAAAGAGGGGCGGGAGAAATAGTAAAATAGAAAGCGAGAGCGCTTGAAAGAGAAGAGAGAGAGAGAGAGAGAGAGAGAGAGAGAGAGAGAGAGAGAGAGAGAAATTGAAAGGGAGAGATATAAAGATAGAGAGTTATTTGGTGTTTCAAAATTTAATTTGAATAATTAAAAAGATCGATCATTTTGAACAAGCGTTGGTCCAACTGAATACTAAATCATAAATTATCAATGGAAAGCAATATAACATTAGGCACCAAATCTCAAATAAATAAAACTTATTAAGCAAGTAATAAAAATTTCTTAATAATTTCCTGAAATTGTAAAAAATCCAGTTTTTAATTTGTATAATTTTGAATAGTTCTTCTCTTCTTCAATTACATTTTCATCACCTGTTTCTAAAATTATGAGAATATTTTTTCTTTTGAAATTCCGTAATGATATCATCAAATATCTATTAATAAAGGAGATTTGTCTGTAACCCAAACTACGTCACTGCTTACGTCACATTACTCAAAATTGCCATAACATAGAATAAATACACTTAAAATTTGAGCATGAAACCTTAGACGGTCCTCATGGTTTTTTAAAATCAAGTTTTAATAAATACATGCCCGGCATTATATAACTATATATAGTAAGTAAGTAAAGCCGTCGGGGTGGCCTAAAGTCGGGATCAGACAAATCAGCGAGGGAGTCTATCCCCTTTTCACTATCGCTAGATCAAGGAGATTGTTTTTGCGTCTGAGACGGAGCGCCACTCCTGCCATCAGCTCCTTACTTTACCGCACAGATCCTGTGCTACTCATACGCTGAGTTGGCGAGGGCGGGTATCGAACTATGAACCTTGTGGTTTCTGGCCGAACATTCTACCGACTGAGCTAACCCGTATAGTTTGCTTTATTTTAATATATATTTATAGTTTAAGGACTAAGTTTCCATTTCAGATTGTTTATTTTTTTCCTCCTTTAATAAATTTGATGATTTTACTTATGATACAAACTCTTTGACATTGAATTTTTAACTCCCACCCGATCAGGCAATATCTTTCAAAACCTAATTCTTACACAGCCTGGAGGGCGTTTTTTGCTAGTTCTCATAACATAAAAAGGGAAGCAAAAGTAGAATATACAGGAAGGATTATATATGTATTATAACAGTGGTGCTCGGGTTTATTTAATACTAGAATTCATTTAATTCATTAAATTCATAACTGTGTTACCTTTACTTGCGAGTTTAATTCGTTTCGTAAATCAATTTCTTCGTATATCAAATCAATTTTCCTCTTTAAAATAAACTGAAATGCCATTAATATTTCTAGACCCACTCAAAAAAAAAAAAAAAAAAAAAAAAAACTAATTTTTTTGTTGCGTTTTTTAAATAAATAAAAATAGCACTCTATTGTGACAGCTTGTAACTCGGAAAACTCCTAAGTTGAGGCACTCGTAAGTCAAGGCACCACTGTATTACTATTAGTTATAATTTCAATTTCATAATTTTTATCATAATACATCTATTATTTGCAAAGTAAAGGGTATTTGCCGCTCATCCACTTATGAGGGCTGGACACAAGGTCCATTTTTACGTGGGCGAACAAAAATTGTGTCGATCCCGTCGGCATTCCCCCCACCAGGGGGGGGGGCTCGGGTACTGGGCAATAAACCTAGACCTGCCCCTTTAAATCAAGTGGGCAGATATTGCCTGGGGGGATAGCCCCCTGGGATCGACACTATTAATTTTATTTTACCAGTCCAGTGACCGAAGCACACTGGTCCGAAGCACACTGGACCCCCAGCCGAGGCCGGGTGGGAAGAAAGTATATTTGCAAAGTAAAGTGACAATTTACCGATGGCTGGTAATTCAATGGACAAGGAGTGTAAATAGATTTTAAAATAGTACGTGATGAAACACGTTTTGTGCGCATGTTTTGTGCGCATTTTTTTTTTTCATTTTGTTTTGTTACCCCCAGTGATAATGTCAGTTATACTTTTTAATTAATTGGATAGAATTAAAAACTATTCGTGCATATCATGTGTGAAACATGACAAATGTATAAAATTTATGAATTTCTAAACGTCTGAATGCTACCGTTATTATTTCCTTCCGAGCGACTTCTTCATACAAGTTTTATCTGTTGGTATTTCACTTGAGTCTGGGTGACAGCGGGTCTCCTAGAGTTTTAGGATTCTTCTGAATATTCTAGCAGATTTTTAACAGTATTGTGTCTGGATAGTCTCCATTCTTCCTCTGATTTCTAATTCACCAGTCTTTTTTCCAAACATTTGGGAACCGTTCCAAGGACATTATCAATAATTGGCATCACTGTCACTCTCATGTTCCACAGCTTTTTCAAATCTTGGTCAAGATCCAAGTATTTGTTTATCTTTTCGCTTTCTTTCATTTTCACTCTGAGATCCACCGAAACCGCAAAATACACTTGTTGACAAGTTATTTTTTTTCTTGTTAATTAACACTAGGTCTGGCTTTCTGGCCGGGATTGGGTGATCCGTTTGTATCTCAAAATTCCAGAGAATTGTATGGGTTTAATATTTTAGGGTGGATTCTGTTTTGTGTGTATATACCATTTGTTTACAGGATAAAGTTTGAATCTCTTGCAAAATTCCAATAGGCCTTTATTTTGTTATTAGCATTACTAGAAAAAAGAAACAACACCCTCCGGGCGGCGTAAAATTAATTTTTGAAACATATTGACTGAAGGGGATGGGAGTTAAAAATTCAATGTTAGAGGGTTTGTATCATTAATAAGCAAAATCATAAACTTTATTAAAGGAGTAAAAAAAAAATATAAAAAATTGAAATGGAAAATCCTATCTCCCCCAAATAAAATGTTGAATGCATCTATCAATTATGAATTAGATAATTATTTTGAATATTTTGCACAAAATCGTAAGTATTTATTCGGAAACCTTTTAGTTAACTTCTTGTTACTAAAAAAAATGGGCGAGTGTAAAAAACAATTTTAAAAATTACTTACTTAAATTTTGAGTGTATATAACACAATAATATTGTGACGTAAGCTTTGACGTTGTTTTTGTTACAGCTAGAAATACACCCAATCTCCATTGTTATTAGATTATTATTCCTTCTGAGTATTCTGGCAGATTGCAGCAGTGCAGTGTTCTGAATGGTTTCAACCCTTCCTCTGATTTCCAAACATTCCAAACCCTTTTCCAATCCTTTTGGGACTGTTCCAAGTGCACCAACTACAATTGGTATCAATTTCACTTTCATATTCCATAACTTTTCCAGTTCTCTGGCAAGGTCCAGGTATTTGTTCATTTTTTCGTTTTCCTTTAGCTTCACCCTAAATTTTTCATTTTTCTAGCTTCACCCTAAAGGAATTTTTTTCATTTTCCTTTTTCCTGAAATGAAAAAATGGGCAAATATCTGGACCTTGCAGGTATTATTATTATTATTATTATTATTATTATTATTATTAATAATACGCTTGTTCCTTAATCTTCCAACCGTTATCATCTTGCAATACTTTTTGGTTAAAAATGAGACCTTCAAATCGTTTTATGAGTGTTGTCCTCTCAGCTAAATAATGGAACATTCCGTTTTTATTATAAAGAAGGAATTGTAAGAAAAAGAACATGCTACACAAAAAATATAAGAAAGAAAGATGGGGAAATATACATATAGGGGTTTGCGCGCGGAGGTGATTATGCTAATATGTTCCAATCGAACATAATGAAAAGATGGAAAGAAAGAAAGAAAGAAAGAAAGAAAGAGGGGGAGAGGGAGAGAGAGTTAAATGAAGATTATTATACTTTTTACATATTGAATTATTTCGTAATAGCTCTTAAGTAAACATATCAAACACTATAATAGATCATCTTACTGTGGTATATCCACGGGTACTGCTAATTATCATTATTAGAAATCAGTTACAGCGAATTATTGATCAAAACCAGTATTGTTAAAATCATTATGCAAATTAATCCCATACATATTATGTATATCCTTATTTCTTAGATATATATAACAAATATTCCAGAAATTTAAATGCATTAATAATATGGGTAGTTTTGTGGTAAATCTATCTCTACTAGACTTTAATAGAGACATCGTTAATGAATAAGATGCTAATTAAGATTAAATAATGACTATTTCTTAATTGATGAGAATATAACATAAATAACTAAGGAAATCGTGACGTCAGCGAGGACGCGGTTTTGGTTACCGAAAAACAGTTACATAATTTCTATTGTAATAAGATCATTATTATTATTATTATTATTATTATTATTATTATTATTATTATTATCATTATTATTCACTGAATTTCAACATCAGTAGAGTCTGTTGGTTCTCGCTGAGAATTTAAAGATGTTGTACATTGGATGCTGTAAAGAAGATACACTCATCACTGTTTTTAGATGTCGTTTCGGAGTTTCAAGTTTCTCAAACATGGATTCCTGGAGATTTTGTGAAGTTTATCAGTTTGTGACTGATAAAGTCCACCTGCAAGTTAATGTTTTTATAAAGTACATTGCAACCATTATCAAGATGAGAGTTCGCCTAGAGTGTTTATCTCGCCGTGCCTAAAACGAAAGATTGATTGGGACTCTAGGAAGTGGAAGGGGTGGATCTTCGTGATTCCTGTTACCAGGCAACAGGGCGAAGAACGAAATTGGCGTCAAACGTCGTAGAGAAAACTTTCAATCTGATTCTTTTGTATGTGCTTAAAATTAATTAAATCTTAAAATTTAATATTTGTTAGATTGACTGTCTCTTCCAGTCATATGTTATTATTCTTGAATCAAAGTTTAGGTGAGTCCCCTTGGCGTCTTGGTAAACGTGGCGGACTGCAACACATAGTAAGAACGTTCATACGCCAGTAACAGAATTACGTTCACAGAGATATTGATAGGTATGCGTCGTGCACAAAAATCTAAAAGGACGCAGTAAAATTGTCTCCATGCGTCTCAGTGTTTTTCTTTTTCTTCCTTCGCCGTTTCAAGCTAACTGTAAATACATTTCAACAGTTTATTAGAAACGAATTACACAGGATAAGTTACAATGTAGAATTAGACGGCTTTATTTGAGACCCATAAATTTTCCCGGTGACTCCTTCAAATAAAATATGTGCGTCCCAAGACGCACTAAATCAAAAAGCTATCAGTATCACTGCGTTTACTTTCGGCCAAATACGAATACTTTTGGGAAAGGTATGAACCCCCTCAACCCCTAACTACTTGGTGAAACATAAAGATTTTTTTTTAGATTTTTTATTAAATTGCAAACTGAACTGGAGCTTGCTTTATTCTCTAAGTTTGAGCATTTTAGTGGTATTGTCATAACAAAACCCATGACATGCAACACTCCACTTTGGTCCTTACTTAGGCTAAACGGGCGGTCGGCTGATCACGTCAAGCCCTAGAACCTACATGATGGTCCCAACCCTATTGCTCTCATGGCAATCTCTAACCCTTTTTATCCTATGAGTGCTAGAAGGTGGTGGACGAGGGGCTTAGTGTCCTGGGTATGACGTTAAACTCTACCTGGTGGTGAGGTTCCAGTTCTGAAGGCCTGGGGAATGTGGAGCACCCCTTCATCACCATTGCTCCCAGGTTCACATTGACCAGGAGTGGTAGTACCTGTTAGGGTCCTATGTATGGGTTAAATGGAAAATTTGTTTACAAAAGAAAACACTGAGTTAAAAAAAAATTTCTTCCAAACTATCACTACGAATCTTTTAAAACTGCTGGAGTTGATATGCCGTAAAACAAAACAAACAAACAAACAAATAAAAAATACTATGATGTGCCATTTAAATTTTTTTTTTAGGTATTAGTCCGAAAGTGAACGTAATAACGCGACTGGAGTTCGAACTCACTAACTACGATGTCACAATCAAACTCGTTAGCCACTATACCACGGGTACTCCTCTTACTGTTCTTCTACAAGGATGACTTTGGAATTACATAACCCACAAAGGTTGTTGGATGTGCGTGGTGTAATGGTTAGAGTCATAGGAAATGGACCAGTCGACCCGAGTTCAAATCCTGAACTAAGCTCGAGTTCTCCCACCGCTAATACCATCGGGAAAGGTATGAATGCAACTACTCTCCCTCCAATTATGGGTAAATAGTAGGACAGACTAGGTTCTTTAACCTTGGTTAGGTAACCAGTCTAGGAGAAGGAAAACTCTTAATTCAAACCTGTTAAATCCGCTTGGGGTGGTCACTACTAGAATGGGCTCCATCCTAATTAGTGATCTATTTCACCAGAAAGTTGATAAAACAAAAAGATATGTCATCAAAGAAAGTAACTAAACCAAAGTTTAACAAAACTTGATAGAGAGAGAGAGAGAGAGAAACAGACAGAATGAGTGAAAAAATTATTCAAACAAATAATTTTATAAGATATAAAAAAAATATTTCTGATTTTTTAAATATGTTAACAAATAGGATAGGCATTCGTTCATGTGAAATCAGTAGGCGTAGCTGGAAAGGAGACCTGCAGTTGCGGTCGCCGAACACTCCCACCGTGTAAATTCTTTAAAAATGGTGCCTTTTAACATTTTTTTACACGTTTACTAAACCAAAAATAATCGTGATATCCTAACTTTCCCACGGACACGAGATGATACCATGGAGTTTCGCCTTTTTCATAAAATAAACGATGTCGCCAATTTGTTTTTTTTTTGTTTTTTTTTTTCTTTCGTTTTACTGCATATCAACCTCTGTGGGTCATTTAATGCTGACAAAGTTTTGAAATAAATTCATTCTTAATGGGTACTCAATTCTTTTATAAACACATTTTTCTATTTAACCCTAAAAGATACTACTAAGTGGACCCGGGAGCAATGGTGATGAGGGAGTGCTCCACATTTCCCAGACCTCCAGAACTGGAACCTCACCATCAGATAGTGTTCAACGTCCGTCTAGCCTAAGTAAGGACCAAAGTGGAGTGTTGTATGTCATGAACTGCTCAGCCACCAGTGTTCCATCCTTAGTCACCAATGGTCGCCACCCGAGGCCAATAGGTGGCTTCATTACCCCTCTACAGAGTTGCAATCGGTGTATTCTAACGCCCCAGCCGACAGGGCGGAATGTCGCCAGTCATAACCACAGATTTACAGGATGTTTAAAAGAAATTGATATAATTTGAAATGTACAGGATGTTTCAGAAAATTTTATATCCTTTTGTAATTTAAAAACTAGACAAATTTTCGTTAAAATGATCTCAGATTTTACCAGCATTTGTAGGAACAATTCAAAATTTAATGTTTAATCACCTTTTCTTTTACAGGGAATGTTGGCATTCATCCGTCTGCTAAAGACAATGGCGTAGTGTCCATTTTTTTTATTAACTGCATCTGCACGAGAGGCTGAACTGGTCAATTTCTGAATGGCAATCTCTGGTGTTGTGTCTGCAAACAAACAGTGATGCTTGCTGGAGTTGCTGTTGTCTCTCCTTCCTTCTGGCTCTCTTTTCTGTGGCGGCTTCTTTCCTCTCCCTTTCACTCCTTTTTGTCCCTTGTTGTTTGACAAGGAGATGCAAGACCGCTTGGTTTTCTGCACGAACCTCCCATGTGTTGGCGTTGATGTGGCATGTCTTCATGTCCTTCTTGCAGACGTCTTTAAAGCGTAAGCGTGGTCTCCCTACCGGTCGGGAAATTTCTATTAATTCGCCATACAGTAGTTCTTTGGAGATGTGGTTTTCGTCCATCCTCCTGATATGGCCAAGCCAGCGCAGTGAATGACATTTCTATATCTCAAAAGAAAGAAAGCATAATAACAGAATTTTGAGCTTCCCCTCCTCTTCCTCCTCCTCCTTCTCCTCCTTCTGTTGACTATTTTTACTCAGTCTTTCTCTCTTAGTTGTTTCTACATGTGATGTCAATTTTTCTAAGACATCCTGTCCATCTCAAATAATATCAAATGTTTTGAAACTCCCTGTATATTAAAATATTGGACTTTAAATTTTCTCTTCCTTGAAAATGCACTACAATGTCCAAATACAAAAACAAAAAGCATTAACCATATGATTTTAACTTGTTTCTACACATACTGGTAAAATTTGAGATCATTTGAACGAGAATTAGTCAAGTTATTAGATTATGAAATGGTATCAAATTTTCTAAGACATCCTGTATATCTCAAATAATATCAAATGTTTTGAAACACCCTGTATATTAAAACATTGGACTTTAAATTTTTCTTCCTTGAAAATGATATAACTTTTTCTAAAACACTCTATATGAGTTTTGAATTGCAATGCTACTTAAAAGCGAAATTTAAAGGTTTGGTTTGGTTTCTTTTTTAATGGCATATCAACCTTTGTGGGATATTCAATGCAAACACTCTTGTAGAAGAACAATACTTGTACTATTTAACCCATAGGTGTTGGATGAATAGTTAATATTTTCCCAAAGTTATTTGTAAAAAATAATGAACGTAATAGCATGACTGGAGTTTGAACTCGCTTGCTTCGATTCCGCAGTCCAGCGTGTAAGCCACTACACCACGGGACTCACTTTTCCCAAGAATTTTATGTACCTCTTTTTAATCTTGATAGCAATAAGGCGACATATCTAATTGAAAGCGTACCAAACTTATAAGTGTAAATTTTAATTTAATTTTTTCATCAAATTTCTATAGAACTGTAGCTTCTTTGTGTGTTGATTTTAATAAAATAAAATAAAAAAAGAATGTATTTAAAATGTTATGGTCTGTGTTCTGGCGCCATTTTTACATGCTTACTCTTTCTATCTTTAGAAAGAAATGGTTACGCCCCTGGTTGAAATATTTTAATTGAAATGAAGAGTTTGTTAATTAGTGAAAAGTTTCAATAAACAAAGATGTTAGCAATCTATAGACTGACAATCATTAGTAACTAAAATTAATTTTCTTCAGTCAATTACAAAGAATGAAGTTTGTTTATTAGTTGGTTATTTTGTTTAATGGCACAACAACCCTTATTAGTTATTTAATGTCAAATCTTGAGCGTTTTATATATATATATATATATATGGAAATCCGATCTCACTGACAAGCTAAAGCGACAATTCTTCCAGGCGGTGGTTGTATCAGTGTTGCTGTACGGATGCACCACATGGACCCTAACGAGGCGCCTTGAGAATAAGCTGGATGGGAGCTGCACAAGAATGCTGCGTGCAGTCCTGAACAAATCGTGGAAGCAGCACCCCACGACGAAACAGCTATATGGCCACTTTCCCCCCATCTCACAAACCATTCGAGTGAGACGGACAAGACATGCCGGGCACTGCTGGAGAAGCAAGGATGAGCTCATAAGTGACGTTCTCCTGTGGAAGCCAACACACGGACATGCTAGTGTGGGCCGCCCAGCAAGGACCTACATTGACCAACTAAGCAAAGACGCAGGTTGCTGCACAGAGGACCTCCCTGGGAAAATGAATGATAGGAAAGGTTGGCGAGAGATTGTCATGGATATCCGTGCTAATAGCGCGACATGATGATGATGATGATATATATATATATATATATTTACCAACCCCTCCGCACGAGCAGGATGCAACACAAGGTCAATTTCTTAAGCGGAGTTTAACAGGTTTGAATTCGGAGTTTTCCTTCTCCTAGACCGGTTGCCTAACCAAGGTTAAAGAGTCCAGTCTACCCTGCTATTTACCCATAGCTGGAAGGGGAATTGGATTCATACCTTTCCCAAAGGTATTAGCGCTATGTGAAATTCCAACAGCTTCGTCCAGGAATTGAACTCGCGTTGACGAATCCATTTCCTACGACTCTAACCATTAGACCACGCGCCTCCCATTTTATATATATGCAGTGATGATGATAGCTTTTTGATTTAATGCGTCCTGAGACGCACATATGTGCTTTGAATGAGTGCCTGAGAAAATTAATGAGTCCTTACTAAAGTTTCTTAATAGATTGTAGGGTTTTTATTTATGATCTGGTAAAAAATAAAGGCGTCTAATTCCTATCTTGTAACCTATCCTGTGTAATTCGCTTCTAAGAAATTATTGAAATGTATTTACAGTTGGCTTGAAATAATGAGGGAAGAAAAAGAAAAACACTGGGACACGTGGATACAATTTTAGTGCGACCTTTTAGATTTTTATGCGTCAGAGACGCAGGACGCGTATATCAGCATCTCTGTATATGGCTTTTAAGTTTCTAGGTAAATGTTGATTTGCTTTTATAAACAGGTAAAATAAATTGTTTCAAAAATCTATTTTACATCGCCCAGAGAGCGTTTTCTATTTTGTACTAGTATATATATATAAAAATAAAGAAAAAAAAATCAAAAACATAAGATAAAAAAGTATCGAAAATTGATTATATAAATTTTCATATTCTGCATAATTCAGCGGACGAAAATCAATATTTTTGATAAAACTTGTTATCTGCCGAACATGAGATACTTCAAATTTAATGAAGCGGATATTTTTTTTTTTTTACCAATCATTCATGTGAGATAACAATTTAATATTAGACTTTCAGAGAAACCACATTTCACTTTAATTAAATTCTTTTCTTTTGCTACTTCTTTTGTGTGAAAGGATAATATGCAAAAGTTCAACGTTATCTCTTCGTTGACCATTTTTCCGGTGATGCTTTCTATAAAGAATAGATTTTTCTTTGAACAACAATGTATGCTTGAATGTTTTTTTTAAGATAGATTCAGAGAAGGTGTTACACAATGCTGATCCTACTTTCTCAGGCTCCAACCATGACTCAATGGCGCTCGCCGTGTAATGGTTATCGTCGTAAGAAATGTATATATATATATATATATATATATAGTCGGAGGAAATGGACTCATCGACCCGAGTTCAATTCCTGGACGATTCTGTTTGCATTTCACATAGCGCTAATACCCTTGAGAAAGGTATGAATCCAAATATTGCTCCAGTTATGGGTAAATAGCAGGACAGACTGGGCTCTTTAACCATGGCTGGATAACCGGTCTGGGAGAAGGAAATCTCTGAATTCAAATCTGTTAAACTCCATTGAAGAAAATTGACCTTGTGTCGCATCCTGCTTGTGCGGAGGAGTTAGTATATATATATATATATATATATATATATATAATATATATATATATATATGGCTTGGTTTGGCTTGGCCACGTCAGGAGGATGGACAAAGGCTGCATCCCCAAAGACCTACTATATGGCGAATTAGCGGAGAGCACCTGACCAGTAGGGAGACCATGCCTGCGCTTTAAAGATGTCTGTAAGAGAAACATTAAGACATGCCACATTAACACCAACACATGGGAGGCTTGTGCAGAAGACCGTGCTACCTGGCGATTCCTCGTCAGACAAGGAACGAAAAGGAGTTAAAAAGAGAGGAAAGAAGCCGCCACTGAAAAGAGGGCCAAAAGGAAGGAGAGACAACAGCAACTTCAGCAATCATCATAGTTTGTTTGCAGTCACTGCTCCAGAGAATTGGTCTGTTCAGCCACTCACACAGTTGCAGATTAATTTTTTTAATGGACACTACGCCATCGTCTTCAGTAGACGGAAGGATGCCAAAATATATATATATATATATATATATATATATATATATATATATATATATATATATAATACTTGGATTCCAGTCCGGCAGTTCGGTCGAGAACACACACACACACACACACACAAACACACTCACACACACACACACACACACACACATATATATATATATATATATATATATATATATATATATCAGTCATCCACAGACACGTGTTTCGAAGTTTACTTCTTATCAGTGCACCTCGACTTTTTAACAGCTACCTCTAACTGGGATCGAAGCCCGACAGAATTTTCATCTATCTATCTATCTATCTATCTATCTCTCTATCTATCTATCTATCTATATATATATATATATATATATATATATATTATATAATAGAGAGAGAGAGAGAGAGAGATAGATAGATAGATAGATAGATATATGGTCGAGAGAACCTATAACATTTTGATCATGGGTTGAAATGGCGACCCAGACGTAAATAACGTCATCGTTTTGGTGGGAACTATGCTAGCTATAAATCAAATACATCATTGTTAAATTTCTATCAAATCCCATGTTTTGATAAATGCTTTTAATAAATGCTTTTAATGAAGATTTGATGTAGTATGACATTTTTACAAAGTGGCCTGCCTGTTCCTTGTTGAAACAATTGAGCATAGATCTTTCAACCTACACAAAAACTAGGAATTAAAGTATTTTAAGAAAACAAACAAGTTCTTTATTAGTCGTTATCTCGAGTTTGCTTTAATTTTATTTAAGGTCAAAATGAATCATTTTTTTCGTCGCTTACTCCTCCTTAAACGACTTCAGTTTTATGCTGTGAAAACTTGGTCCTATAATAAATGACCTTTATTGCGATACGCCCACAACCAGGTGGAACAATTAGCTTTTTTGGTTATGTTCAAAGATGCTCTTGTCATTCAACGACTGATGACTTTATCATCTTCGCTTTAAACAAATTATCTATATAACTATGTGAAATGCTTTTAAAACCAAACAAAATTATTTAGATGTCTATTTTTTTCCAAATTTAATATAGCCAACTTGTCTATATGTTCAATTTTAAAATTGTTCCAAATTTTAAACTAGTTAAAATCTAAATAAGTCAGCTTACAAGTTGTGACTGTATAAGTGCTATTGTATTACTGCACTACTTAGACTCTTAGAGAAATACTTTTAAAACCAGAATTATTTAAATGTCTATAAAAATGTTAAACTTTAAAATTTTACCAAATTCTGAACTTATTAAACTTTAAATAAATCAACTTCAAAGTTGACTTTAGCATCTTTGCTTCACACAAATTATCTATAAATGTGAAATGCTTTTAAAACAAAATTATTTAAATGTCTATAAAAATGTACAATTTTAAAATTTTACCAAATTCAGAACTAATTAAACTTTAAATAAATCAACTTCGAAGTTGTAACTATGTCACGGCCCAACCCAAGAAGAAACAAAATTATTTAAATGTCTTTTAAAAATGTTCAATCTTTAAATTCTAACAAATCTAATTTAGCCAAACTTTAAACAAGTCCCCTTTCAAGCTGTCCATATGTTCAGTTTTAAATTTTTTCCAAATTTTTAACTATTCAAACTTTAAACTAGTCAGCTTACAAGTTGTGACTGTATAAGTGCTATTGTATTACTGCACTACTTAGACTCTTAGAGAAATACTTTTAAAACCAGAATTATTTAAATGTCTATAAAAATGTTCAATTTTAAAATTTTACCAAATTTTAAACTAGTTAAACTTTAAATAAGTCAGCTTCAAAGTTGTAACTATGTCACTTTTTTTTTTAATTAATAGTTAAACTTTTTTTTTCAAATTAATAGTTAAACTTTTTTTTTCAAATTAATAATTAAACTTTTTTTTCAAATTAATAGTTAAACTTTTTTTTTCAAATTAATAATTAAACTTTTTTTTCAAATTAATAGTTAAACTTTAAACAAGTCAACTTGCAAGCTGTAACTGCCTCATTGCTACTGTATAGCACTTATACGATTGTCCCAACTCTTTTGCCCTTATGGCGATTCCTAACCCTTTTTATCATATATGTGCTAAAAGGCGATGCTGAGGGTTTTATTGTCCTGGCTATGACGTTAAACTCTATCTGATGGTGAAGTTCCAGTTCTGGAGTTCGGAAAATGTGGAGTACTCCTTCATCACCATTATACACAGGTCCAATCTGACTCGGAGTAATAGTACTTTTTAGCGTCCCATCGATGGGTTAAATAAAACAAAATGAGTTCTAAGAATGTATTTAGAACATGGAGAACCCATTAAGAATGAATAAAACAAAACGTCTTCGGCATGAAATGACCCAACAAGGGTTGACATGCTGTAAAACCCAACCAACCAAACATCAACGCTATACCTATCATCTCAATAGTTCACTGCATTCTATAGAGTGTTATTGATAAATTGTCATTAATTCAAATTAATAATTTCGGACTTGCGGTTTGTTTCTTTGATGTTTTCTCTACTGCGCAGCAGACCAGAGTCAGTTGGGTACTGTGTGTGACGAACGCAGCACCATGACACAATTCAATCCTTAGAAATTTCGAAACGGCTTGCTGTACTGCTTGACATTCACACCGGTAGCTACAATACGAAAATTTCAGATTGCTTGTGTGTCAATCTGAGGAGAGTGTCGGAAAGACTTGCGGGAGATCCCGAAGTTGTCTGGGGGCCGTGATTGAAGCCAATCACGATTTATTTGAACTAATGGGAAAGGTACGAATCCAACTATTCTCACTCAAGTTATGGATAAAATAGTAGGATATACTGAGCTCTTTATCCTTGGTATGTGTAGCGAGATCGAACGGCAAAACCCACAAACCTTTGATGATCCAGCAATGGTCCCTCGGTCGAAGAGACATCGAGCGGCATGTTGTGTGTGTGGGCGGGAGCAGAGAAGGTGAAATGAGACGAATTCGAGGCGGCACGAGACGAGTTGTGAAGGAGGTGAAAGCGTGAGTGTCCTTGAGGCTGCGAATTTGTAGGTTGCGAGTCTCGTGGATGGTGAGACGAGAGTTGTGACGTGTAAAAATCTCGACCAGACCTAGTATAAAAGGAGACGTTTGGACAGAGCGGAAAAACGGCGGCGGAGAGTGAACACGACAAGATTAGTTTGTCAGAATTCATCTTCTCAAGGTTGCAGTTTTGGTAAATGTATCTGAAAAAGGATATGTCAGTGTTATTTTCATTTTTGCTGGATTTAGACCATCACATGCAAATGCAAATCATAATATCTCAGAAGTGTCCCAAGATTGTCATCATCGCAACATAACCAGAATCTAACCATGTGCACATAACATAAGAGGGTAAAGGGGTATAAAAGATTTTCTTTACAGTCCATGACACCATTGAGGCCTATTTTGTGTTTTACTCAGAAAGTCTTCACTGTTAGTTTAAATCCATTATATCGTTAAATAGATCTCGTTGAAATCTTTCTTTTGGGCATAAAACATTTTTATCCCCGCCCCCCACTCATCCAAATTATATTTATTTCCCAATAACATCAAGGCATTGTATAAAAATATTAGTTTCTGAAAGTAAATTGAATAACCCGTATTATATCCTAAATTAAATTACATTTCCACTGAAATAAAAAATAAAACTTGTAATACTGGAGTTACTCAGAAATGTATATAAATGTATATGAGAAATAAACAAACAGACGATGTGTTTTGATATGGCTTTTTTAGCCAACAATTTTTGGAAGAATATGTGCGTAATTGAAGTCGTACCTAATTTTTGAAAATTAATTAATTAATAATTAATGAATTAGGCGGGAATACCTATTCAAATGTAAGGCTAAACAAATCGAGAAAAATCAATCTCTGTGTGTACATTTCAGCCTATTAGGCCTCATCAGCAGAGCTATAGACAGGAAGACCGCTTTATATGTGACTCGAACCCTAACTGTTAAGCTGACAGGCAGGGACTCTAACCATTACACCAGCAAGCCCTTCCCAGATTTTTCGTTTTGTTTAGAAGTAGGTTATATTCCACTTTATGCTGACTTTTACTACACGAGAATATGAGAAGTAAACAAACAGACGATGTGTTTTGATATGGCTTTTTTTTAGCCGACAATTTTAAGTATATATGTAAATGTATATAAAAATCATTAAATCTCAGAAGTGTCCCAAGATTGTCATCATAGCAACATAACCAGGATCTAACCACATGTTGGGTGGTATTTTTTTAATTAAATGACTTTCCTTGAGTTTCCCTATCAATAATGATGAAGAAACATTACATTATTATTTATGGACAATTTGGATGCATTCTCTTCATTACCTGGGACTTTTTCCTCAATTTCCTCTTCTTATCAGTTTCTAATGACACAGGTCAACTTATATGTTGCGCAGTGGTTTCCTTTCTTTTATTAGAGAAGTGTACGATCATGCAGAGAAGTGTACGATCATGCAGTTCCCAGTTGAAAACAAGATCTCTAATTTCGATGCTATTAGACTCTGGTTCATTTCCATTTTTGAATTGACGCCTTCCTTCGAAATATAATACTTCCTTTACGTCTGTAAACCGAGATATTTGGAAGTGATTTGAGTTTTTTTTTTAATTGAAGATAGAATGATCCAATATGGTACGTTTCTAATTTGTATTTATGTACTTTTAGGTAAGTAATATTCTTATCAATTAAAATAATATTTATGTTAATAATCTACCTATCTATCTATCTATCTATCTATATATATCTATATATATATATATATATATATATATATATATATATATATATATATATATAATCCAAAAGTCCAGAGAAGAAATCTTCCTTACGACATAGGTTTTTTTTAAAACAACTTGTCGCAGTTTGAGAGCTCAATGTGTGCTCTTATTAGAGTCACAGAGCAAATTTATATTTAAATAAATAACAAAAGACTTAGAGATCTTGCATTTATAGACTATTTCAGAGAGCTTAGACAAAAAATGTCTAATTCTCCCGACTCATCATTTCGCATCTGATGAGTCGGGAGAATTAGACATTTTTGTCTAAGCTCCCTGAAATAGTCTATAATGCAAGATCTCTAAGTCTTTTGTTATTTTATTTAAATATATATATATATATATATATATATATGTGTGTGTGTGTGTGTATCTATGTATGTATACAGGTATTTTCCACACCTTCCACCAGACGGATTGACATAAGGTCTTTTTAACGTGGGGAGATACGCACAAATCGAAGTTCATGCAGTTGACAGTCCGTGTTAATCCCTTAGACATTCCCGTTTTATGTTGCTTCAGATACCGGGCAATAAACCCAGCCCTGCCCTTTTAAATATCCGTAATATCTAGTCATACCTTTCTCAAAGGTATTAGCCCGAAAATGAACATAATAGCTCGACTAGAATTCGAGCTTGCTTGCCCTGATGTTGCAGTCCAACACGTTATGCACTAAGCCACTTGGTCTTCCCCTGATTCGAGTAACATTGACTCGTGATAAAATGCAACAAGATTAATATGGAGTAAAACGAGTAAAAATGCTGGTGGGGTTACATTCAGTTTTTAGTTTTTAATAAACTATATTAGGTCACATTCTTTTTAAACATCACCAACAATAGTTCACTAAAAGATTTTGGTTTGGTTTCTTTGTTTAATGGCATATCAACCTCCATTGGTTATTTAATACCAAAACTATCCTTGTATAATAACTCTCTTACTATGATGTCACAATCTAGCACGTTTGCCACTACAACATTTAATGAAAACTTAAATTTTAAAAGAAAAGAAAAGCAGGAAAAATAAAGGAATCTGTTGATTACTCAACTGTTTAAAATAAAGACATCGAAATATATTAAATTAAAAAGACTAAAAAATCTCATTAAAAATGTGTGTAAAAAAATCACTCTTATTTTGATTTTTTTAATTGAATTTCATACAAAATTATACATAGGATTGCTATATAAATTTCTATATAAAATTATATATCGGATTGTTTAATAGACATTGTTAATAAATAAGATTCTAATTAAGATTTGATTTATAACGCAAATATTTCAAATCTTTATTTAACTATTTATCAACCTTTGTGAGTTATTGCGCCAGAACCATCTTTGTATAATGACAGTTATGCTAGGTGGATGAGGGGGTCTGAGGAAAAGTGTGATACCTTTCCTTAGGGTATTAGTTGGAAAGTGAACGATTATAGTGCGACTGGAATTCGAATTTGCTTAATACGATGTCGCAGGCCAGCACGTTAGACACAAGGCCACAGGGATTTACCCCCTGACATTAGCTGACACAAATGCCATAATCCGACCCACTGACCTTTGATATAAAACTTATTTTGTCATTCCAGACCAAAAACATATGTGTTGACTTGTAAAATCCTATGACTATAAGAGTAAAATCCTATGACTGTAAGTGTAAAATCCTATGACTGTAAGTTAAATTCTATAACTGTAAATTCCTAAACTGTAAGTGTAAAATCTATGACTGTAAGTGTAAATTCCTATGACTGTAAGTGTAAAAATCCTATGACTGTAAGTGTAATTCCTATAACTGTAAGTGTAAAAATCCTATGACTGTAAGTGTAAAATCCTATGACTGTAAGTGTAAATTCCTATAACTGTAAGTGTAAAATCTATGACTGTAAGTGTAAAATCCTATGGCTATAAGTGTATTTCTGATAGTAGAACTCAACAAAAATGAAGATAAACGCAGTATTCTCCTTCGGGGCATTAATTGACAAGTTTGACTGGAATTCGAACTCGCTTAATACAATGTCGCAGGCCAGCACGTTAGCCACTACGCCACGGAGACTTCCCCCTGATATAACTTGATACAAATTCCACGATTCGACCCACTGACATTTGATATTTAGCTTATTTTTTATATTCAAGACCAAAACTTTATGCGCCAACTGGTAAAAGCCAATGTCTGCAAGTATAAAATCCTATGACTGTAAGTGTAAAATCCTATGACTGTAAGTGTATTTCTGATAGTAGAACTCAAAAAGAAACGAAGAAAAATACAGAATTCTCCTTCAACCAGATTATTTTACATTTTATATTAAGTTTATTTTTTTTATATTCAAGACCAAAACTTTATGCGCCAACTTGTAAAATCCCATGTCTGTAAGTGTAAAATCCTATGACTGTAAGTGTAAAATCCTATGACTGTAAGTGTATTTCTGATAGTAGAACTCAAAAAGAAATGAAGAAAAACGCAGAATTTTCCTTCTACCAGATTATTGATTTGCGAAATTATCTGATTATCGTTTTCCACAAAATTCTAAGAAAAGAAAATAACCGTGTGCATTAAGCGTATGCTAAATTTCACATCTGCAATCTCCAATACTCCGACATTTTCTTTCCGGTCGACTTCTCGATAATAATGCCCCCGAGAAAAGAAGAATCAGTGCAAAAATCACCAGCGTCTATGTCAAAAGTTACTTCCGTTTAGCTCCGTCTGTGTCGAGGCAGAGGAGTGCGTACAAAAACGCAAAAGATTGATTTTTTTTTACAAAAAGGACGGAAGAATGTAGATGTTCTTTTAAGTCTTCTACTTTCCTTACATTCTTTCTATCCATACTTTTTTTTATCAATGGTTTTCCCTCTATAGTGAACTGATACACTTTGTTCAAAATTCAATCAACTTCTGCCTTTTTGTTCTTAAAAGTTTACCTGAAAAATTGCGCTTCCATATAACTTCTTAGCCTTAGGAAATATATATATATATATATATATATATATATATATATATATATATATATATATAATATATATATATATATATATATATATATACTTTGTGTGGTACCAAGTTTCTTGGTACAAGGTGATTCTAGGTGGGTCCTAATTCTCTACCCGTAGTTGTTGTAGAGTTCAGGTTCCGTATGAGAGCTCAATGTTTAATTATTGTAAACAGAGCAAAGTTATTTGGGA
>CM042149.1:99753465-99760965 GCA_023376005.1 Doryteuthis pealeii | reverse complement strand
CCCAAGTGTATTAGCGCTAAGTGAAATGCAATTGACACTTCCAGGATTTAAACTCGGGGCGACGAGTCCATTTCCCATGACTTTAACCATTACACCACGCGCTCATAGGTTCGTTTTTACTTCCCTAGCAGTGTCCACTATATCTTGCTCATCTTGGACGGTTTGCGAGATGGTAAGCAGTTGAACAACTGTTTTGTAGGATGCTGCATCCAGGAATTGTTCAAAACAGCACGCAGCATCTTCAGTTTTTTTGTTTGTTCATTTATACAATAATATTGACATATCGTGCAGGCATGATATTTTTAAAATTCTAATAAAGCTGGTTAAAAATCATTAAAATTAAAATTCCAAATACAATATTTACAGGTAAATAAATGAAGTCATTAGGGTGTCTTAAAGTCGGTATCAGCCAGACAGCTATCCTCTTTTCACTAGCACTAGACCAAGGAGATTATTTTGGCATCTGAGACACCTACAATTAATTCCTCACTTTACCGCACAGATCCCTGTGCTACTCATGCGCTGAGTTGGCGAGGACCGGTATCGAACTAGGAACCTTGTGGCTCTACCGACTGAGCTAAACTGGCCCTATATATTTAAAGGAAATCGGAAAAAAGGGCTTTATAATATTTTGTAAATTCTTATAGGATTTAACTAAAAAATCCATTTGAAAATGGATAATTTGACGGATTTTTATTGAATTCCACAGTTCCAACGATTGCGCTACAAAGATTGGTGTTAAAAAACACAAACAAGTAGAAGAATGTAAAAATTTGATAATACTTTGTATCTATTTTCACACTAAAAATAGACCAGAAGCAGACGATATTCCGCAGACACTATTATCGATGCGGACTACACTGATGATCCCGCACTTCTTGCAAATTCACCGAGACAAGCCGAATTCCAGAGTTCCATGTGTTGTAATCAAGATGTTGCTATCTCCTCATTAAATGACAGTACTGGCTGACCAGTACGTCTATCGCGATTTACCGATATAAGTGTGTCATATCTCCTCCTTTTGGCAGGTGCTATTTAATTAACATACAAGGTAATCAGTCTCCTGTTACTTAAAACATTTTTCATTTACAATGTAAAAAAACAAAAACGAAAAAAAAAAAAACAACGCGTGAGCTACCGCCAAACTATAACGAGCTATGAACTATTTAGTATGTAAATTTATATCTACTAAAGAAGGCATTATTTGGTTCCACTTATTTATACAAATCATCCTTTTCCAATATGAAGATTATTTAGTCCAAATACCATTCCATAATGACTGTTGATCATTTGGAAACCTGCTTGAGACTGGCTACCAACAGTTTCTGTGTGGAATATGCAACCCTGACTGATTCCATTCAGTGCAAGTCATCAGAGTAAGGTATTGACCATAAATGTATTCAATTGCGTTGTGCTATAAGGGCTCATGCAGTGATACAATTTGCGCTATCCTATATTGTATATACAAAGTATACTTAGTACACATATAAATATATTTAATACAGGTAGATTATTTTGTCATTTTAAATTACGTTCAAATCGCGCTGAAAGCACGTTTCTCGCTAGATCACCAAAGTTAAACCCCATCGATTTACTTACCGTTCCACTATGATTCATGATTATTTGAAAGCCTGCTTGAGGCTGGCTACCAGCAGTTACTGTGCGGAATATGCAACCCTGGCTGATTCCATTCAGTCCAAGTCATCAGAGTAAGGCAGTGACCATAAATGTATTCAATTGTGTTGTGCCATAAAGGTCCATGCAATAATGCAAGATACGCGAACATATATTATATACTAGCTTAAACACCGCCCTATCGAGTGGCAATTAAGTTAGCTCCTGTGAAGAGCTCTTGATTGGGA
Source organism: Doryteuthis pealeii (assembly GCA_023376005.1). NCBI lineage: Eukaryota > Metazoa > Mollusca > Cephalopoda > Myopsida > Loliginidae > Doryteuthis > Doryteuthis pealeii. The sequence continues at coordinate 99,759,103 of CM042149.1, read as the reverse complement.
CTTCGATCCGCCAAACTATAACGAGCTATGAACTATTTAGTATGTAAATTTATATCTACTAAAGAAGGCATTATTTGGTTCCACTTATTTATACAAATCAACCTTTGCCCATATGAAGATTATTTAGTCCAAATACCATTCCATCATGACTGTTGATCATTTGGAAACCTGCTTGAGGCTGGCTACCAACAGTTTCTGGCCAGACTATGCAACCCTGACTGACCCCATTCAATGCAAGTCATCAGAGTAATATAGTGAACATAAGTGTATCCAATTGTATTGTGCTGTAAGGGTTCATGCAGGGATGCAAGGTACGCAAACATATATTGTATATAGAAAGAAATATATTTAGCATCTTTTAATACAGGTAGATCCTTTTGACCTGGTCATTTTAAAAGTAGCTTTCAATAAATCTATAAATCTTCTTATCTATCTTCTTTATCTATCCTCGTTATCAATCCTACTTATTTATACGAATCAGCCTTTTCCAATAATATCATTTGAAAAAAATCCTAAGCATCTTTATTGGATGATTGTAAAGATGCCTATTATGTATATCACTATCAACCACATTGGAAGTTTTGCAATAAACTGCAATAGATAGATTATCGACTATATGGAAATCTGATCTCTCTGATAAGATAAAGCCACAGTTCTTCCAAGATATATATATATCACAAAGGCAGTGCACATAGATTGCAAGCCACCCCCAAAAAGTTTTTTAGATGTTAGTCTACCATCTATCCTCTTTATCTTTCATCATCTATCCTCCTTATCTATCCTCTTTATCTATTCCATTTATTTATACAAGTCAGACTTTTCCAATATGAAGATTATTAAGTCCAAGTACCATTCCATAATGACTGATAATCATTTTGAAGCTTGCTTGAGGCTGGCTACCAGCACTTACTCACCGGAATTTGCAACCCTGAATGACTCCATTCTGTGAAAGTCATCAGAGTAGTGACCATAAATGTATTCAATTGTATTGTGCCATAAAGGTCCATGTATTAATGCAAGGTACGCGAACATTATATACAAACTTTAAAACCGCTCTTGAGTGGCAATTAAGTTAGCTCCTGTGGAAAACTTTGGATTGGGACTTCGACCCAACAATGACACATCATGCATTGTTATCAAATTCAAATAAACTCCAGAACTCTTAATTGATCTCTGTATTTAAATATATCATTAATATTTCAGCTTACCTTTTAAAAGTTCAAAGATAATTCTTCTGTTGTCACTTGTAGATAAATTTAAGTACGTAGATCCAGACTTTCCATACAAATAATTATTTCTATTTTGCAATTAATTCTCATATTTGTTTTCAAGTTCCAAAAATTGTTATCGTACAAAAATAATCGTTACAAAAAATGACGTAAAAAATGACCGAAAGTAATCGCAGTAATTGAAACGTAGGAAAACAAAATTTCAGAATGGTGGCTCCGGATTCGGCCCGGAATATTTTCAATGTGTTCGTGGAGTCGGCCTGATCCCAAAATGGTATGATATGTTGGGCTCTAGAAATAAAGTCGAAAAATTTGATACACTGACACATTGACATTATCATTCGTTATTAGAGACTAGAAGTGGCTACCAGGCGTCACCTGGGTAGAGGGGGGATAATAAAAGGTTAGTCTCGTAGATCCATTGATTGTTTTTTTGGTTTTAAAAAAAAATGATTTACGTTTTAAACATGAACGCAACCAATGACTTTCCTTTCTCTTACAATTCAAATCCTAATTTTTAAATATCTTCCCCTGATATAAATAATATCTTCATTTTTGCACAAAAAGCAATCTCTGGTGATAATGAATGTGTATATATATTTACTTTGCCATTAATTGTTTTATTTTAGTAGTTACCTCAGAACATACACCCATACATACATACAACTGCCCTTTATGTATGTATAGATAGTTATGTGAACTTTTGCAGTGGTTAAGTTTTAAGTTACAATAGAATGAAATTCATTAGAATTCTTCGGCGTGGATTTACTATGAATGTGAAGAAAATATCTCGCTTTAAATAGTAGAACTATAACGTATACTCAATACATTTATGAATGAATATATTTAGATTTTTTTTTATACAGGTAGATCATTTTAACCCGGATATTTTAAAAGTATCTCGAAAAATTGTGGGTACCCCCTGTATGACACCATCAAATACAATACTTTTGTATATCAATGCTGGTGAGTCAGTCATCCGTCAATATAATCCTCTAAGTTGAGTCTCGACGAATTGAGATCTTTTGTCAAAGTTGATTTATTCCAACCCAAGTGTCTTTATAAATTCTGATTAAAATTAATCGTTTTTTGATCCTTGACACGTGATCGTTGACTCATTCCACGAGGAACGCAGTTGATTGGCTGAAACGTTCGTTTGATTAAAAATGAATGCATCAAACATTTATATGCAGCCATTGATTACATGCTAATCTGGTATTGCAAGTGGATCGTCATCGTGAATCCTACTGCACACCATTTGACCGACAGTGGATTGCAACAGACTTCGACAGACGATGATATTGACTATTGGCTGCTGCTTCTTCTTCTTCTTCTTCTTCTTCTTCTTCTTCTTCTTCTTCTTCTTCTTCTTCTTACTTATCCTTCATCTTCTTCTTCTTCTTCTTCTTCTCTTTTCTTCTTATTATTATTATTATTATTATTATTATTGTTACTTCTTTTGAGTTTTCACATCAGCATTAGCTGATGGTATTTCACTGGAGTCTGAGTGACAGCAAGTCTCCTCAGGTCTCCAGGACTCTTCTGAGTATTCTGGCAGATTGCAGCACTGCAGTGTTCTGAATGGTTTCAATCCTTCCTCTGATTTCCAAACTTTCCAAACCCTTTTCTAATTCTTTTGGGACTGTTCCAAGTGCACCAACTACAATTGGTATCACTTTCACTTTCATATTCGATAACTTTTTCAGTTCTCTGGCAAGGTCCAGATATTTGTCCATTTTTTCATTTTCCTTTAGCTTCACCCTGTGATCTGCTGGAACTGCAAAATCCACCACTTGAAAAGTTCTTTCTTTTTTGCTTATCAACACTAGGTCTGGTCTTCTTGCTGGGATAAGGTGATCCGTTTTTATTTCAAAATCCCAGAGAATTTTATGCGTTTCGTTCTCAAGAACAGATTCTGGTTTATGCATATACCATTTTGTTGTATGGTCAAAATTAAATTTTTTGCATAATTCCCAGTGGATCACCTTCCCAATCCAGTCGTGTCTAGTTTTGTATTCTCGTTGTGCTAGTTTGCTACATTCACAGAGTATATGGTTTACAGTCTCATCTCTATTACCGCAAAGTCTACATTTACTATATTGTTGGTCTTATCAATTTTCGCTTTGATATAGTTTGTCCTTATGGCATTATTTTGTGCAGCAATTATAAGTGATTCAGTTTTCTCTTTAAGGTTTCCTTTCTTAACCATGTCCAAGTCTTTCATGTGCAACCACTTCTTTTGTCGTTTGAAGCGTTCATATAATTGTTTTTCTTCCCATTTTTGTTTTTAGTCTTTGTTGTTTTTTCTGTTTGTCCATCTGTCGCTTCTACTATTGTTGGCCGCCATAAGTAGTTTGTCATTGCTCTTCCTTGTGTAATCTTCAAGTTGTTGGATTGTGGTTTCTACGCATTCCTTTATCCTGGCAAGACCTCTTCCCTCTTCTTTTCCTGACACATATGATCTGTCTCTATCATCTCTAGGGTGGAGAGCCTTATTATTATTATCTTCTGACTTCTTCTCCTTCTTCTTCTTCTTATTTTCCTGGTTCTTCTTCTTCTTCTTCTTCTTATTATTATTATTATTATTATTCTTATTATTATTATCTTCCGGCTTCTTCTTCTTCTTCTTCTTCTTCTTCTTCTTCTTCTTCTTCTTCTTCTGCTGCTGCTGCTGCTGCTGCTGCTTCTGTATTGCCAAGGATTTGCGAAAAACAATAAAGATGCTACACTATTTTAGTATTGTTTTCCCTGGGTAAAACATTGAACTATTCTCGTTATTATATGTTGATTGTTTTGTTTTACGGCATATCAACCATTTTCGGGTCATTTAATGACGAATCAACTCCTTTTGATATGACGCACTGTCACACAGGCTTCGGATTGCTCACAGTACCTGCTACTGCTTAAATTTAAGTAATGGGCAGACTCATCACTGCTTAACTTCCGTGATCTAACGGTAACTGGTGCTTTCAGTCGGTAGAGCGTCAGGCTAGGAACCACAGTTCGATACTGGTCCTCGCCAATTCAGCGTATGAGTAGCACAGGGATCTGTGCTGTAAAGTGAGAAGCTGTTGGTATGTGTGGTGCTCCACCCCGGATGCAAAACAATCTCCTTGGTCTAGCACTAGTGAAAAGGGGATAGAATCCCTCGCTTGATTAGTTGATTCCGACTTTAGGCCACCCCGACGACTTTTTTCTTACAATCTAAAAAATACTAGAGCAAGTTAAAAGTTTTGCAATAGACTGCTATAGATAGATTATCGACTATATGGAAATCTGATCTCTCTGATAAGATAAAGCCACAGTTCTTCCAAGATATAGCTGTGTCAGTGCTATTGTACGGCTGCACATCTTGGACTCTAATAAAACGCTTTGAGAAAAAGCTAGAAGGAAAGTACACTGTGTGCTGTCTTGAAGACATTTTGGAAGTCCCACCCACAAGAAATGATGTATATGGCAATTTACCTCCCATCACACAAACGATCCAAGACGAACAAGATATGACACTGCAGGGGAAACAGGTGGCGTTCTTCTGTGGACGCCTATACAGTGTAGACCAGCCAGCAAAAATTTACATCAATCATTTCTGTGATGGAATGTGAGGACATCCATTGGAATCTAAGGACATCTGTTGGACTATAAAAATATATGTTGGATTATAAAGACATTTACTGGAATCTAAAGATATTTTGGAATGTAAGGGCATCTGTTGGAATGTAAATACATCTGCTAGAATGTAAGGACATCTGTTGGAATCTAAGAACATCTATTGGAATCTAAAAAATATATCTCTGAATTTTTTAGATGAGGCTTGATAATTAGTATTATTTAGACTATTGTCCTCATCTTCATTGTTATCTTTACAACGTTTCGATTGATGTGCACTCCAACCTTCTTCCAATATTCTTCCCTGTCTATTATCTTAACTTCATCCCATAAGGGCAGATGGTTTCCCTTTTCGGCTGAAATGTTGTACAGATAACAATGAAGATGAGAACAATAGTTCGAATAATCCAAATAATACTAAAAGATATCTGTTGGAACTAAAAAAAAAACTTTTGGAATATAAGAAGATCTTTTCGGATATAAGGGCATCTGATGGAATATAAGAAATCTTTTCGGATATAAGGGCATCTGCTGGAATATAAGAACATCTTTTCGGATATAAGGGCATCTGCTGGAATATAAGAACATCTTTTCGGCATCTGCTGGAATATAAGGGCATCTGCTGAATATAAGACATCTTTTCGGATATAAGGGCATCTGCTGGAATATAAGAACATCTTTTCGGATTGAGGGCATCTGCTGGAATATAAGAACATCTTTTCGGATATAAGGGCATCTGCTGGAATATAAGAACATCTTCTTCGGATATAAGGGCATCTGCTGGAATATAAGAACATCTTTTC
>CM042149.1:99715965-99745965 GCA_023376005.1 Doryteuthis pealeii | reverse complement strand
CGACCGCCCGTCTAGCCCAAGATAGGGCCAAAGTGGAATATTGCATGTCATGAACTGCTCATCCACCTGGGCTCTATCCTTAAGCATCACGGGTCGCCACCCACGGCCAACAGGTGGCCCCATTGCAGAGGTGCAGTCGGGGCATTCTAACACCCCAGCCGACAGGGCGGAGTAATTTTAGTGTTTCAACCTTGTGTATCAACATAGTGAATCAATTTATTGTATCAATCTAGTGTGGCAACCTAGTTTATCAATATTGTGTAACAACGGAGTGTGTAAATCTAGTGTATAAATCTAGTGTTTCAATCTTGTATAATGTTCAACATTTTAATGTTTCAACCTTGTGTATCAAACTCGTGTGTCAATCTAGTGTATAAATCTAGTGTATCAATGTAATGTATCAACCAGAAGATTGTTAACATTTTTTAATGATCCTGTATAACTGTAAGTATAGGTTTAGACTTGGCACAATTAAGCATGAATCGCCACCCACGGCCAACAGGTTGCCCCATCGTAGAGGTGCAGTCGGTGCATTGTAACGCCCCAGCCGACAGGGCGGAGTAATTTAAGTGTTTCAACTTGTGTATAAACCTAGTGAGTCAATTTATTGTATCAATCTAGTGTGTCAACCTAGTTTGTCAATATTGTGTATCAACATAGTGTGTAAATCTAGTGTATCAATCAAGTAATTTTAATGTTTCAACCTTGTGTATCAACCTCGTGTGTCAATCTAGTGTATAAATCTAGTGTATCAATGTAATGTATCAACCAGAAGATTGTTAACATTTTTTAATGATCCTGTATAACTGTACGTGTATGTTTAAATTTGACACAACAACTAAACATAAATTGCAAGCATCTCACTGTGGCCAATATAAAGTACAGAGATATTATAAATAGTAGTATTTACTGGTCAATAACCTGAAGCAAATGATTTCCATTAACCCTTTGCGGCCTGGATTTGTATATAATTTGAATATAATTCGCAGTTGGAAATTTGCCACAAATCATCTGAAAGGGTTAATACCAGCTTTATTAAAGACATCAGCAGATGATAGATCAGCAGAGATACAACTTTCACCCAATATGAATTACTCGATCAGGCATACGCGTACGTTGACCTAATGTTTTATTTTTATTTTACGGCATATCAACCTCAGTGGGTCATTTAATGCCGATAAAACTTTGAAAAAAATTCATTCTTAATGGATACTCAGTAAACATATTTTTCTATTTAACCCAAAGATGGGACCCTAACAGGTACTACCACTCCAGGTCAGAGTGGACCAGGGAGCTGGTGATGAAGAGGTGCTCCACATTCTCCAAACCTCCAGAAATAGAACCTCACCATCAGATAGAGTTTAACATCATTCCCAGGACATGAAAACCCTCAGCCACTGCCTTCTAGCACATTGGGGGAGTTTTGCCCATCTGCAGAGGTGCCGTCGGTGTATTCTGACGCCCCAGCCGATAGGGTGGTAAATTTGGTTGGGAATAGAATACCCCCTCCCCCAAAAAAACTCTCCCAAAGAGTTTTTTAAAGATTAGGAGCTAAAAACCTAAGTAAATCATTACAAGTATTACTGCTACCTTGTTATATACCCACTAACAAATCCCGGATATACAATCGGCGAGAGACAGACAGACAGACAGACTAGCTACTATTTCGTCGGTTACCATATTCTTCTCAGGGATGATTCTGTGGGACTGCTTCTTCTTTCTTGTTTGAGCTCATTTCTTGGGGCTTGTCATTTCTTGTTTAAATGAATCAACAATACAAGTTGTTTTTCTTGAGTCTTTTATTTAAAACAACCCAGCCCAGGATTCCGCACGGATAGAGAACGACATCTCGAGAGCTGACAACAACGTCCGCTCTCAGACAGTAACTAGTCGCATCTAACTAAAACTTTCCCGCCAGTAATCGCGCGCATCTGGGGGGGGGATAAATCGGGGTCACCATCAATCAATTATAACCCTAACGGATATAGAAATTCCCCACTCAACCCCCTCCAATTCTGAATCTAACCAACTATTAATTAAAAGATATTCTAACTACAGTACGTACATAATTCATTGACTATCCATGAATTATGTAACAACCTTCCTTATTTGCACACAATAGCGAGATGATGATAAGAAAATAAAAAGAAATAAAAAATAAACCAATATCCTCTAAAAAAAAAATCCGGAGAGACGATAAGTCGGACTGTAGTTATCTAAACACCAAAGATTTCAGAAAATATTTAAACATTTCATTTTTCTACACGATAACCCCTAAATTTATTTATTTATGAGATAAGAGATATGAATCACGTCTAGCGATATTCAGCCATCATTAAGCCATATTTGTTTTTTCTGTGTTTTTTTTTTTTTGTGCACGTGAAAGGTGATGTGTCTTCCAGAGATAAGATATTATAGAAAAGATATTGTGTTATGATTCAATGATGTTAGTGTTTACTGGGGGGAATATCTTTCACAGACAAGGAATGCATATATTCATAAATACAGCAGTATCTTTTATTTATTTCCTTTTTTTAGATGAACAATTACCAACCATTAAATCTGACATACATTATAAAGCAAAAAGAAATTGACTAAAACCCGAACAATTTTTATTATCCCTCAGCCATTCCAATGCAGACATTTACGAGGAACACACGCTACTATTGACTGGCCCAGGAGAAAATTTCCTCACCAAGAAATAGCTATTAGTCTAAAAATAAATCTGAACCTTAAAAGATCCCTCGTCCACTCCAACCCTGTCTCTTACTGTTTTAACTTCCACCATATTTTACAACACCCCACTTTGGCCCTAACTTAGATTAGACGGGGTATTCAGAGCACTAAAAAATATCCCTTAGCCATTCCAACGCAGACCTTTACGAGGAACACACGCTAATAACTGGCACAGGAGAAAATTCCTTTTCCAAGAAATTTTTATCGAAACTTAAATGGTTTAGACACACTAAAGAACTAATTAGTTGTTAAAATTCCCTTATTTGTAGCGAAAAGTCAAAATTTTATTTAAAATAATTCAGAAATACTAGAATATATTAAATTTATTAAACTTTTCTATGATATATGTAATTTAAGATAAAATAAAAATGAAACTCTTCTTACCTTTGGCTGGGAAGAAAGTGGCGCCCAAAATTGAATCTCTTTTTATAAGAGTGCAGACAGGAAGTGAGGGGGTTGGTGGGAGTGGAATAGAGCTATATATAAGCTGAATTTTTTGGCGGTCAGCAGCTCGTTATTGAAAAGGCAAGCGTTTGTGAGCTGATCTGATAACAATATACTAATTTGTGATTAGTTCTTTGCTGATAACTTTTAGCTACAACTAAACGAACTTTGATAACAATAATCAATTAGAATAATCACTTCTTAATATCTATCTAATCCCTTTGTGGTAATAATAATAATAAAAACTAGCTGGACTCGTAGAATTGCTACGAAACGAAACAAAAATCAAGAGGAGCTATTTAAGCTAGAAACGATGATTTGCCATTTCATTACATATAAATCCTACTGTTTTCTTTGCAATAATTAATACAAAAATAAAAGTGACAAAAACACGACTTGGAAAAAAACGTTGAGCTGAAAATTCGTCTGACGCTGGCTCGCTAAAACATAGCGTAAATTAGGGCGGGAGGCCTGGATGACATAAGATCAAAATTATTAAAATATCTTCCGTAATTCACAATTTCAATATTAAAAATAAAGCAAACATGTAACTTCTTTTCTTTTTAATTCATATTAATTTTTCGTTGGGCATTGGAATGTTTAATTTTTAAAATTGGGTGAAATAGAATGTATGAATATGATGTTATTAACCGTTAATTTTTTTTAATTTTTTTTATTTACGGTTAATAACATCATATTCATACATTCACTATACACTTAACATCTTTCATTTTGTTCCTCACATAAACATTACTTAACAGTATCTTGAAGATGGTACAATATACCGAAAGGCTTAAGTATTGACACACAAAAAAAATTGTTTCCTGATCATAACATCCTGTGTTTGTTATATTTAAAAAATATTTTCTTCTCATATTGTCGGATTAAATTCTTCACCGTATGTCCATATATATATATATATATATATATATAATCCAAAAGTCCAGAGAAGAAATCTTCCTTACGACATAGGTTTTTTTTTTAAAACAACTTGTCGCAGTTTGAGAGCTCAATGTGTGCTCTTATTGTTAGAGTCACAGAGCAAATTTATATTTAAATAAATAACAAAAGACTTATAGATCTTGCATTATAGACTATTTCAGGGAGCTTAGACAAAAATGTCTAATTCTCCCGACTCATCAGATGCGAATGATGAATTCTTTATTTTTAAGGCATTTGAAAACAGAGTCTGTTTCAAACTTCAGAAAATTTTTCAAACTTCAGAAATTTTTTTTAAACAGACTCTGTTTCAAATGCCTTAAAAATAAAGAATTCATCATTTGCATCTGATGAGTCGGAGAAATTAGACATTTTTGTCTAAGCTCCCTGAAATAGTCTATAATGCAAGATCTATAAGTCTTTTGTTATTTATTAAATATATATATATATATATATATATATATAATATATATATATATATATATATATATATATATATAAAGCATAGTTAATTTATGATGGGATTACTTATCTACGGATTGGAATTTCTGACTGTCTTATCTGTTGTAATAGCAAGTTAAGAATGCAGGAGCATTGATTGTTTGATATCCTTTCAATTTATTAAACAGAATACAAAAATGATCGATAAAAAGAAAGCATAGACGTAGGCTGTTAATGTTTCACTTTGCTCTGATACCTTTGGGAAAGGTATGAATCCATCAGTTCGAAGCACCACCCCCTGCCCAGTAATGGGGTAATAGAAGTGTACACTGGAATCTTTATTCAAACCCGTTTAAAAATCGATCTTGTGTTACATCCCATTCGTGACGGAAAGGTTGGTAAATAGACACATATCTATATTCATAAGATAGATATGAATTGATGTATGGAGATGAGCATTCTTAATTGAATAGTTGATGTTTTACAAACATTTTTTAAATTGCACCCGCAAATATTGGTCGGAATTGATTAATATTTATAAGGGAATCATTTATTCTAATTCCTTTTCGAAATGCTGTCGGTGTTTCTATTAATTTCCCCATTAAAAGTTTTGAAATCAATATAAAGAAGAAAATATCTGTTGGCTATATACGAGGGAGAGTCAAAAATTACCCGCACTTTAACCATAACCTATTATTATCACGCGTTCTGCGCATGCCTGCTTATAGTTGGCATTGTTGTGGTCACGTGGTCGAATTTTGAGCTTTATTATGAGGTTTTAACGGATTATTTCTCAACAGAATTTTACAAAGGTTTAATCCTAATTTGTTTTGATTTTTTTAGCATTTTATGCTAAAGATTTCATTAGTTTATGATTCAATTAATTTTTTCATCCATTTTCTTCTTTTAGATTTTCATTACAAGCTATGGGTAAATATTTAGGGTTGAATGGGCTCTTTAAGCCCTGGTGTAGCAACGGGTCTTGAAAGAAAACTCTGAATTCAAACCTTTCATTACAAGCTATAGATAAATATATATTGGCCTCTTTAACCCTGGTATGACAATGGGCCTAGGAGGAAAATTCTGAATTCAAACCTGTTAAATTTCGCTTAAGAAATCGATCTTTTGTCCCACCCTACATTACCGCTTCCAAACTGCATTGGTTCCTGACCTTTCCATTGGATCACAGCGGCAGTGTGGAAATGAGGAATTTGCCGCTTGAGCAGTAAGACAGGCTGGGCTCTTTAACCTTGATCAGGCAACCAGTCTAGGAGAAGGAAAACTCTGAATTCAAACCCGTTAAACTCTGCTTAAGAAATTGACCTTGTATCACATTCTGCTTATGTCGAGGTTTTGGTAAATATGTATGAATTATAACAGCGTTTTATCTTTGTTACTAACATCATGAATTTAGTTGCAATTTTTATGAACATAAAAATAAAGATCTCATTAATTTATGATTCATTAATTTTTTCATTTTTTTCAACTTTTAGATTTTCATTACAAGCTATGGGTAAATATTTAGGGTATATTGGGCTCTTTAACCCTGGTAAAGCAACGGGTCTAGAAAGAAATCTCTGAATCCAAACCTGTTAAATTCCACTTAAGAAATTGGCCTTGTGCCGCATACTACCCGTGCGGAGGGGTCACGTGGTCGAATTTTGAGCTTTATTATGGGGATTAAACGGATTATTTCTCAACAGAATTTTACAAAGGTTTAATCCTAATTTGTTTTGATTTTTTTAGCATAGAAATAAAGATTTCATTAGTTTATGATTCAATTAATTTTTTCATCTATTTTCATCTTTTAGATTTCCATTACAAGCTATGGGTAAATATTTAGGGTTGAATGGGCTCTTTAAACCCTGGTATATAGCAACGGGTCTCGAAAGAAAACTGAATTCAAACCTGTTAAATTCAGCTTCTTAATATATTGATCTTGTGTCGCCTACTACCCGTGTCGATGGGTTCGTAAATAAATACATAGCAACTGATTCCTGTAGGAAATCTGACAAATTGTCTACCAATCGATTTAACTGGCTTAATATGACGTACGATATTCAACGTTGGGGAAAGAAGCTTCCATTGCGTGTCAATGGGCAAAAATAAATCGTCATACACAGACGTCATCGGGCATTTTTCGTTACCTAAATGATCGATTTTCTTAAATCCACATGGACAAAACATGACTGTTTAGTCTCTGCAATAGTTACAAGGGTGAATCAAAAGTTTTGCAATATTTTGGTACGTATTAGTTTGTGGCACGTAAATAACATGACCTAAGTAATTTAAGTAATTAAAACATCAACATGATAGAATTAGAAATAAGTAACAGCAAATAATTATTTATTAAACCCAGTTTTGTTAAAATCATTATGCAAATTATTCCTACCATATACTATGTAAATCTTTATTTCTTAGAGATATATAACACATACTAGAAGCAGCATGACCCGTTGGGTATATAATTGTGATCATGAAGAAAGTTAGTTTGCAAAATGAATTAAATTGAATAAATGAATAAATGAATAAATAAATTAAATAAATTAATACGACCGGAGAATAAAAAACAAACCATTAAAATCATGTTGTTATAATTTGCAATTAAGTCAAAAACTGACCCGTGGTTAATAGTATCAAGGTAGTATCGTTGTAGTTGGTGCGCTGACACGTGTATTGTTTCACTCTGTGTATGATTTGAAAGCTCCACAGATGAACGTGCAATGTGGTTTAAATCGAAAACTTATGCTTTACGAGATTGAACTGAACGATAACGCTGTGGAAGCAAACAAAGATATTTGTTGTGTGAAAGGTGAAAGCAAAGTTGATCACAGTAGAGTTACCAGATGGTTGAAGATATTTCGCTCGAGCTGCATGAACCTCAACTATCAAGCAATTTCAGGTAGGTCTAAAACCATGGATTCAATGCACAGATTAACGTATAATGTAGTCAAATTTGGGAACGTATTTGAACGGGGTCATGATGCCGCGGGAGCAACCAAAAAAATTTGTTGTGCGAAAGGTGAAAGCGTAGTTGATCTCAGTAGAGTTACCAGATGGTTGAAGAAATTTCGCTCGAGCCGCAAGAACCTCAACGATCAGTCGAAGTCAGGTAGTCCTAAAAGTGTGGATTCAAGGGTCGTGCTTCAAGCCAAAGTGGTAAATCCAGTGAGTAGCGCTTGGAGAGTATCAATCGAGCTTGGTATTTCACAGTCCAGTGTGTTTTGTCACTTTTTCGACAATACAAAAGTATCCAGAGATGCTGAATTGTGCCTCACATTACCAAAATTTTTCAAAACGTTTGACTAACCCTAGTATAAGTATAGTGTTGCTTTTATATTAGAAATTAACCTCCTAGCTAAAAAAAATGATTTGATTTTTACTATCCTGTAACGATTTAACAATATACTGTGTGTTTAAAAAAGTTTAATGTCATTTCAGATGTCCAGTGTGGCTCGTCAGCTTCACGAAATTGTGCCGAATTGTGCCTCGTGTTATCAAAATATTGTAAAACTTTTGACTCGCCCTAGTATACGTACAGTGTTGCTTCTACACAAAAAAATGAGCCACGTAGCTTCACTCTGATATAAAAGCTGCACAGATGAATGGACAACGTTGTCTAATTCAGGAACTGGGCCATGAGATGTGGAAGTAAATATATACATTTGTTATGCGAAAGGTGAATACACAGTTGTTTACAGTGCAGTAACCAGATGGTTGAAAAAATTTTGTTTGGACTGCAAGAACCTTGATAAGGTAGGCCTAGTGCTCCAAGCCATAAAGGCAAATTTGGAGAGTATCAGGCGAGCGTGGTATCTCACAGTCTAATCACCTCCACAACTTCAGCAAAAGCATCCAGAGTTGGCAAATCTTCCCTTATGTTACCAAAACTTTTGACTTACTGTCGAATTAATTTCCTCATTTTACTCCCATATATCACATGACTGAAACAGTTCAGGCCATGGAAAATATTCTCTGTACTTGGTGCACTGACACATTGTGCATTGCCCTCTGATATAAAAGCCGCACAGATGAATGGACAACGTTGTCTATTTCAGGAACTGGGCCATGAGATGTGGAAGCAACTATATACATTTGTTATGCGTCAATTAAAGGTGTTGTTAATCACAGTACAGAAACCAGATGGTTGAAGAAATTTTACTCAGTTTGTCTGAACCTTGATGATCAGGCAAAGTCAGGTAGGCCTACAATTGTGGATTTACATGCAGTTCTTCAAGCCACAGAGACAAAAAGCACCCATGGAACTCATCAAATTCAATTAAATTGGAACCAAAATTGATTCCGATGGTGAGGCAGACATGAAGTAAAAGGAAGAAGCAATGGAGTGTCATAGGAGTGTTATAAGAGTGTCATAGGAGTGTCATAGAAGTGTGGACATCACTGTTTTATCTAATACTGTAAAGCAAAAGTTAAAAATGTGAAAGATTGAAATCGTAGACAATAGGAATAAGGATAATTACTTTTGCCATAGAGACAAATCCGGCGAGTAGCACTCTGAGAGTACCAGGTGACATCAGCATCACACATTCCAGTCACCTTCATGACTGATCAAAAGCATTAGGAGGTGCTAATTGTGCCCCACATTACCAAAATATTGCAAAACTTTTGACTCTAGTAAATTAGGAAAATTGGAAAGTAGCACCCAGAAAGGCAAATCCAGAATAACGCTTGGAGAGTATCAGGTGAGTTTGAAATATCTCAATCTAGTGTGGTTCGTCACCTTCATAACCTTGGCAAAATATCCAGAGATGCCGAATTGTGCCCCACATTACCAAAATATAGCAAAACTTTTGACTCATCCTAATATTCTTCGACCTGTCGACCGGGGATGTAGAATACACCGACTGAATCTCTACAGAGAAGTAAGACCCCCCCCAATGGGGCCACCTGTTTGGTGTGGGTCGTGACCTGTGATGCTTAAGGATGAATCCTGATAGCTGAGCAGTCCATGACTTGCACCACTTTACTTTGGCCCTTAGGTTTATCGGTCGGAGAGGCCCTTCCGATCAATTGGCTAGTTACATCAATCCCTTGCACATAAAGTTGTCTCGTCCCTATTGCTCTTATGGCAAACCCAACCCTTCTTATTATATATGTGCTAGAAGGCGGTGGCCGATGCTCTCAGTGTCCTGGTATGGCGTTAAACAGCATCTAGTGGTGAAATTCCAATTCTACACCTCTGGGTTATGTGGAGTACCCTTTTATTGCCATTACTCTGAATTCCACCTTGGATTGGAGTAGCAGTACCTTGTTTTAAAATGAAAGGAACCCCCCAACAAGAATTGATAAAACAAAATGTCTTCGGCATAAAATAACCCAACAAGGGTTGACATGCTGTATAAATCCAACCCACCAACCCTAATAGTCTTACCTGTTAACACCAGGTGACCGGATGTCATGCCAAGAATTAGAACTGCTTATCACCTCCCTGGCCTGGTTTTAAGATTTTATAGATGATTAAAAGACAACCTTAAAAGCCCAGCTGGAGTTAGCTCGATGGCTGGTGCATTTGCCATTAGTTTCCATTAGGACTAAACTAGGCAATGAAAGCAGATGTTCGGCAGCTAAATTGGTCCATGGAATGCATAGCAGCCTAATTATTGACAAAACCTACAGCAGAGGCGACCGGACATCTTTGTTTCTTCTTTCTTTCTCCTTTCTTTTCTTGTTTTTTTTTTTTTTTTTTTTTTTTGTAGATCACCTCAATCTGAAGATATCTAACTCTCCCTCCACACACATGCGCCATCTTCACAAGTTGATAAATATAATGACGGTCCACAGGCATTATACAGGGTGTTAACATTTCTATTAGAGTGCCACACACATAAGCACGCGTGCACGCACACACACACATACACACACAACACACACACACATACAGGCGCACACAGCTTTTGATAAACCTAGTTACGTTCACCGATATTATGCAAGGTTTAAAAAATGTTATCATTTCTATGGGAGTTCGACACAGACAGACACCACCACACACACACACACACACACACACACACATATATAATATATATATATATATATATATATATAATATATATATATATATATATCTGTGTGTATATAAAGGATTGTTATGGATCCAACGGGAGAAAATTAGATATTTCATAAAAAAGATGTTTCACAAAATGGATTATGTTTTGTTAGTTTTTATTTTATTTTATTCTTTTACTACATTTGCGACACGTGTTTCCGATCTTCTGATATCTTCTTCAGACGTTAGTTAACCACATTAAACACACACACACACACACACACACACAAATACACACACACGCGTGCGCACACACACACACAACACACATATATATATATATGTATATATATATATATATATATATAATAACGGCTTTACGAGTTGATAGACCTGGTTTGGTTTTCTTTAATGGTATAATAACCTTGGTGAGTTATTTAATGCCAAAGCTATCCTTGTAGAAGAATAGTAGAGGTACTATTTAACCCCTAATTGCGGGTTGAGAGAAATCATAGCTTTCCAAAGTTTAATAATCCGAAAGTGAACTTAATTGCGCGACTGGAATTCGAACTCGTTTACTACGATGTCGCAACACCTTATCCACAATGCCACGGGGACTCTGTTCATAAACGAACTTGCGTTACACAGGAGTTATACAGGATGTTTAAAAATGTTAACATGACTATGGGATTTACTTTATGATATTATGATCTTAAAGTCTCCAGTATCCCTCTCAATTTCATTATTGAATACTTATGTATGGTCTCCATAATATAAGTTCTGATTTTCTAATAAAGATACCCCATAGAAATATTACATTTTTTTAATGACCTGTGAGAGATTCCAAGAATGTATTGATACGGATGGTGAACATGTGGGGATTGTTTGAAATTATATCATAAAGGTGCTCCCATACGGGTGTTAATATTTTTTAATCAACCATGACGACAATAGGTCGTCTTTTTATTTTTATTTCGGAAACGTATAAACCCCTTCATCCCCCAAGAAATGGCTTAAATAGTATCACTACCTTTCTTCTACAAGGATGGCTTTGGCATTAAATAACCCACGATTTGTTTATATGCCATTAAATAAAGAAACTAAACCAAACTATTTACCCATATCTATTAATCCAGATTAAAGTCTCTAACATCCCTGTCAACACATTATTGAAATCTTCCCGTATGGTCTCCATAATATAAGTTCTGATTTTCTTATAAAGATACCCCATAAAAATATAAACATTTTTAATGACCTGTGAGAGATTCCAAGAATGTATTGATACGGATGGTGAACATGTGGAGACTGTTTGAAATTATATCATAAAGGAAAAAAAATGAGAAAAATATAAACAGGTGTATCAATCTAGTGTATTCGTAACTGCTAGATGTTTTTTGTAAAATAGCAGAAATATTTTATGATTCAAGAAATGTTGTAGACGATGATCTTAAACTCTTAAACCTTCAAAAGAAAGATAGCAATCCGACTCGCGAAGGAATTTTATCAGGCCGGCCGACGGTACTTGAATCTGTTTATTAAAACGTACGGCACGCGAGACGTTCTGATACCATTTAGATTTTAATATCATTTTAAGCTTACTAAATCTTCATGGACTTGTCTACTGTAGGTAGGTTACAAAATCTCGTGCATGTGAGCATTTCACTTGTTATTTACGCAATCTCGAATTTTCACTTGTTACGACTGCTTTAAAAACACAGGTAATTTTCAAAGACTGTGAAGCAACGAATATAGCATGGAAAGATAAATTTTATTTTATATAATAATATATTAATATTTAGAAGGCTAGTACAATGCGTATGAAAAATAAAAACAAAAAGATGTTATTTTTGTCTTATCGATTTCGAAGCAAGAGCTTCATCATCAGAGTTTATTTTCAGAAATGACGTGCTTATGTTTTTATTTGTGTGGTTACAATTTCTCTTCTTATTTCTTTTTCCTCTCCTTTTTTTTCTTTTCTTCTTCTCCTCCTCCTCTATGAGCCTTCTAAATATTAATATATTATTACATACTTAACAATGCTTCAAGCAAATTACCAATTGCTTTTATTTTATATATTTTTCTCAGAGCTTTCGCTCTGGCTAGCCTGAATATAACATGGAAAGATAAATTTTCTTTTACATCTTTTTCTCAGAGCTTTCGTTCTGGCTAGCAAGTATTGAACATAATAATAAATGTGGCCGGCGTTAGTTATTTTTTCAATTATCCGGCCCACCGGGAAAAAAGTTTGGTATATCAACCTAGTGTATAACATATCAAGTGTATTAATCTAGTGTATCAACCTAGTACACCTAAATTATCAATCTAATGCATCAACCAAGTATATCTCCGCCCTGTCGGTGAGGCGTTAGAATGCACCGACTGCACCTCTGCAGAGGGATAAGACTCCCCCAATGGGGCCACCTATTGGCCGTGGGTGGCGACCCGTGATGCTTAAGGATAGAGCCCAGGTGGATGAGCAGTTCATGACTTGCAATACTCCACTTTGACCCTATCTTGGGCTAGACAGGCGGTCGGAGAGGCCCCCTCTGATCAATCGGCTCGTCACGTCAAGCCCTAGCACCTATATGATTTTCCCAACCCTATTGTCTTTATAGCAAGCCCCAACCCCTTTTTATCATATGGGTACTAGAAGGCAGTGGCTGCGGGTCTACATGTCCTGGGAATGACGTTAAACTCTATCTGATGGTGAGGTTCCAGTTTTGGAGGTTTGGGGAATGTGGAGCACCCCTTCATCCCCATTGCTCCCTGGTCCACTCTGACCCAGAGTGGTAGTACCTGTTAGGGTCCCATCTATGGGTTAAATAGAAAAATGTATTTATAAAAAAAATTGTATTATCCATTAAGAATTGATTTATTTCAAAACTTTATCGGCATTAAATGACCCACTGAGGTTGATATCCCGTAAAACAAAACAAACCAAACCAAACCAAACCTAGTATATCTAGGGTATCAATGTAGTGTTGAATACTGATCGTCACCGTCGTTTTTAGACGGTTAGTGTAGGAATAGATTTTGAATTGACGGTTGTTGAAATTCAAATCTGAACCGTTAGGTGATTGATGCTCTGTAACCTCAAGCTGACTGCTTCCAGTTACGAAGTCTGTAGGAACGGATGATTCAGTTAGCTGAGAGTCAGATAAGACTTGAGACGTCCTAATGTAAGCACGGACCGGCTTTAATCCTCATATACGGTTGAAAAAGTTCTGGTTCTGAAGTTAATAAAAATGTGATCACAAATAAAATATGTGCCTTGCGTTTTCTCAATGAACTGATGACATCCTCGGCATAATCAACCCAGCATCTTGAAGGATCAGACCTATAATAGAACGAAGAGACCAGTCAACAATAGAATAATTCGAAAGAGCCATGAAAATAGCTACAGACTACAAGAAATAGAAGAGAATAAGAAAGCTACTCTAAAAAGTAAGTAAAGAAAGAAATATGAGGGCATAACCACGGATGACTGTCATAAAAAGAATAGAAACGAACTCTCCACAGAATATATACCCAGACAAAGTGGTACATAATAGTATATCAATCTAGTATAGTTAGTGTACTACTGTCTTGTATAAATCAAACGAATCAACTTAGTATACCTAGTGTACTGGAAGTGCAGGTTACCCGGGTTCAAATCTTTGACGATGCTGTTTGCATTTCACATAGCGCTAATAGCCTTGGGAAAGGTATGAATCTTACTACTTTCCCTTCAGTTATGGGTAAATAGTATGGCAGACTTGGCTCTTTAACCTTGTCTAGGTAACTAGTCAAGGAGAAGGAAAACTCTGAATTCAAACCTGCTAATCTCCGCTTAAGAAATTGAACTTGTGTCTCACCCTGCTCGTGCGAAGGGGTTGATATATATATATATATATATATATATATATATATTATATATATATATATGTGTGTGTGTGTGTGTGTGTGTGTTTGTTTGTGTGTGTGTGTATGTGTTGTGTGTCTGTACCTAGTGTATGAACTTAGTGCATCAATCTAGTGTATAAACCATAAGATTGTTAACATTTTTAATCATTCTGTATAACTGTAAGTATAGGTTTAGACTTGGCACAACTAAGCATGAATTGCAAGCATCTCACCGTGGCCAATATAAAGTACAGAAATAATACAGATACTAGTATTTACTGGTCAATAACCTAAAGCAAATGATTTCCATTAACCCTTTGCGGCCTGGATTTGTATATAATTTGAATATAATTCGCAGTTGGAAATTTGCCACAAATCATCTGAAAGGGTTAATACCAGCTTTATTAAAGACATCAGCAGATGATAGATCAGCAGAGATACAACTTTCACCCAATATGAATTACTCGATCAGGCACACGCGTACGTTGACCTAAGGAAATCTAGGATATTTACCTCGTACCCGACGTGTACGGGTTAGGCACAAGGCCCTATTAATGTGGGACCACCCACAAGCCAAGACTCATAGATGGTGGGTGCAAAAATGCGTTGATCCCGTCGGCATTCCCTCTCAAAGGGGGCGCCTCAGGCACTGGCCCTTTAAATCGAGGGGGCAGGTGTTGCCTGGGGGATGGCTCCCTGAATCAACGACATTAGCTTGTACGGTCTAGGACCGAAGCCACCGGACACACCGGTTGAAACCGGAGTTTGATATGTAGGGCATGAGATGAGGCTTGTTAATTTGTATTATTGTCCTTATCTTTATTATTAACTACACAACATTTCGGCCGATATACCCTCCGGCTTTCTTCCGGCATTTCTTGTCGGACTCGGGAAGCTTCTCCAACTCGGGAAGCCCCTCCTCGAACCTGGGACCCTTGTCTTCGAACTCGGGAACCAACTTGTCAAACTCGGGAGCCTTCACGGAACTTCGAATCTAATCCTTTGTTCAATCCACGGAGGTAAACTGTTCTCATTGCATTAAACATGACTGGGTCCAAATATTAAGGTGTGTTAATTATTCTATGTTACTGTTGCTTTGATCAGGACTGAACCTGCAGTCCAGAGATAACTGTCACTTAGAAGTGTATTAAATCAACGCCTATATCCACTATGCCATGTCTCCTTATAAATCACAACTATATAAATATTTGACAATATCTCACATAGAGTATTGTTTTGTTTCAATCACCTGTCAACAGATAAAGCGTCATTTCGGACTTTAGGTGACCTTTAAAATTCCAAGTTTCAATAATTGAACCGCAAAAATTAAAAAGAAAAGATAGAAAAATATCACCACAATACCAATCTAGTGTATCGGTTACGCTTTATGTTTTTTTGTAAAATAGTAAAAATGTTCTATGATTCAAGCAATGTTGCAGACCAGGGATCACCAAACTAAGACCCGCGGTATCGATCCGGCCCGCAAAGGCATTTTATCAGGCTCGTCGACAGTACTTAAATTTGTTTGTTAAAAGGGTCCCAGGTTCGAGGAGGGGCTTCCCAAGTTGGAGAAGCTTCCCGAGTCCGACAAGAAATGTACGACACGCTAGACGTTCTGATATCATTTAAATTTGAATATGTTAAGCTTACTAAATCTTCATTGACTACTCTAGGTAGGTTACAAAATTTCGTGCGTGTGAGCATTTCACTTGTTACTTACATGGAAAGATAAATTTTGTTTTACATCTTTTTCTCAGAGCCTACGTTCTGGCTAGCAAGTATTGAACACAATAATAATGTGGCCCGTGCACGTTATTTTTTCAATTATCCGGCCCACCGTGAAAAAGGTTTGGTGGTCCCTGTTTTAGACGATTATCTTTAACTAATAAACTTTCGAAATAAAGAAAGCATTTTCGTGTATCAATCTAGTATGTAAATCTAGTGTATAAATCTAGTGCCTCATCTAAGTGTATCAACCTAGTGTATCAATCTAGTATATCACGCGTATTAATCTGGGGTATAAACAGGCTGTGGTTGTGTCGGTGCTGCTATATAGCTGCACCACCTGGACCCTAACAAAGCGTCTTGAGAATAAGCTAGATGGGAGCCAAACAAGAATGCTGCGTGCAGTCTTGAATAAGTCGTGGAAACAGCACCCCACAACGAAACAGCTGTACGGTCACCTACCCGCCATCTCACAAACTATCCGAGTGAGACGGACAAGGCATGCCGGACACTGCTGGAGAAGCAAGGATGAACTCATAAGCGACGTTCTCCCGTGGAAGCCAACACAGGGACATGCAAGTGTGGGGCGCCCAGCAAGGACCTACATTGACCAATTATGTGAAGATGCTGGCTGCTCCGCAGAGGAGCTTCCAGGTGTATTGAATGATAGGGAAGGTTGGCGAAAGATTGTCATGGATACCCGTGCTGCATGCACGACATGATGATGATGATGATGATGATGATCAATCCAGTAAAATTTAGTGTATCAACTAAGTGCGTCAATCTAGTGTATAAATCTAGTTTATCAACCAAGCATATCTTGTGTATAAACCTAGTGTATCGATCTAGTGTATTGATCTAGTATATCAAGTGTATTAATCTAGCGTATGAATCTAGTGTATCAACTTAGTGCGTCATCTTGTGTATCAATTTAGTGTATCAGCTTAGTGTATCAACCCAGCATATCTAAAGTGTCAAGCTAGTGTATCAATCTAGTATCGATCTAGTGTGTCTATATAGTTTAATGGTCTTGTGTATCGATCTAGTGTATCAACCTAGTTTATTAATATTATGTATCACGGCACCAAAACGATGTATGTAACGTGGCGGTATATTCACGCTACCAAAAACGGATATACGTAACGTTCTAATAGCGGTATAGTTGTATAGCAGGTCTTGTCAACGTGCCTCCAAATTCACGACACTAAAAAGGTGTTCGGCACGTGGCGGTCATCTTGTCGATAAAAAAGTACAACGCGAGAAATATATCGTCACAAGCTGCTTAGCTTTCATTTCCAGGGCTCGTCTCGTGGGTTGTGTCGGAGAGGAGGAAAGGCAGAGAGAAAGAGAGAGAGAGGACACTGTTAAATTACTGTAATCCCACACTAGGGACCAGAGGCCCGTCTGTCCCCTAGGCCTCGGAAAGCAAAAAGAGGCCGGTATTTTTCTTCGTCGTTCCACGTCACCACGTGACTTCCGGTTCCGGTCAACACCCGAAATTTCCGGCTGGCTTTCAATTCTCCATTTGGGGGGTCACGCCCCGGTCAAATTCCCGACAAACCGTTTTGTGTTCATCACTTTTTTTAAACCCTTTACTATGTCTTATTTCTTCTTCCTCCTTTTCTAATAGTAGTCCTCGCAAAACTCAGGATATTCACCATCTCGCTACAATAGTTGTAAATCTAGTGTATCAATCTAGTGTTTCAACCTTGTATAATGTTCAACATTTTAGTGTTTCAACCTTGTGTATCAACCTCATGTGTCAATCTAGTTTATCAACTAAAAGTTTAGAGTTTTCCTTTGCTCTAAGCTTAGATTTTATATAAGAGGCAAGGAAAATCAAACATCGCTTTATTTATTCATTTATTCTATTTTTCTAATTTTTTTTTCAAAGTTTTCTTTCTCTTCTCAAACAAATACCTGAATCTTATTGATGATGGCTGGTAGGTGTCTAAGTAAACGTAGACCAGAATCCACGAACCAAATGTCCTGATTCTCTCAAAGCAATTATCTGATTTTAGCCACTTTTTTCTTCAAAATTGTAGGTTTTCCTTTCATCAATACGATCGTTCGAATGCTACTCAGACACAATCGCAAGAGAATCAAGTTCCTGTTTCCTGGAATCTAAGAAAAACCTGTGGTAATAATCGATGGCTGCAAGTGATATTTTTTTGTCTGAATTTCTCAGGAACTCTCATTATCCTACACTGATAGATTCGGAATAGTGTTCACGTGTTGGTTGTTAGCATTTTTGTCGTCATACTCTCCAGCCTTCTTCAGGCGTTCTTTCGTATTTGGTAACATTCTGGGAACTGAAACCTTTATTCAATCTACGAGGATAGATTTTTTTCATCCTACTGTTTATATGAAAATAATCTTTTGCAGTATTTATCGCAGTCGGTAGAGCGTTCGGCTAGAAACCAAAAGGTTCCTAGTTCGATACCGGTCCTCGCCAACTCAGCGTATGAGTAGCACAGGGATCTGTGCGGTAAAGTGAGGAGCTGCTGGTAGGTGTGGCGCTCCACCTCAGACGCTAAAATAATCTCCTTTGTCTAGCGCAAGTGAAAAGGGGATAGACTCCCTCGCTGATTGGCTGATACCGACTTTAGGCCGCCCTGACGACTTTACTCACTTACTTTTATTCCTTCCAAAGTTCAGGCTTACTAAGTCTCTTATACTATCTTGTATCTCTTATTATTTTATTATTATTTTATACATAAAATTAGGCTTGGGCATTTTATCGTAGGAATTTACGAGTAAAAAGTTGAAGTGTAAAAACGAACCCCCACTTTAAAACTAAACATTCTCACAAAATAAAAACTTTTAGAATATGCACATTGAAATGAATATTAAAATAAATAAATAAAATATATTTAGTATTGTAAAATAACGGTGCAAGAAAAATAAAACATTTAATACAAAAACACGGACATAAAATGGGGCTTCAGTTTATTTTATGGTAGGAATTTACGAGCAAATAGTCCTTCATTACCAACCTTGAAGATAAAGAGGAATTTTATATAGAAAAGCAACTTGTTTCCATGTTTATAGAAAGACTTAAGAATTCCAAACATGTAACACTTATTCATTATCGTCAAAAAACTTTACGAAACTATTCAAGATGAAATATGTTTTTCTTGGGTGATATGACAGCTTCCACTCTGAGGATATACAACGGGATAAATGAAGGTTTCCCATGACCTCTGAGGTCGCCTGGGTGCCAGGCCAAATGGTTAGCCTTTAAGACATTTCTCAAGGCAATCAAGGTTACTGGGTACGCCATCAAAAGTATCTTGACCTGACCTACTATCAAAGATGAATCACCTATTACAAGATTAAAGGGCCCCAACTACTGTAAGGGAATAGTGGGTTTATGCCTCTCCTAAATAGATTTTTAAGTCATTATTTTGTGGATATATAAATGATAATCTATGTGGTTGAAATATCTAGAATCTTTGGGTATTATGAATTTAAAAAGACCTGATTCAAGTAATTCAAGAAAAAGACAAGCAAGGAGAATATAAACTATGTATTTACCAAAACCTTCCGCATGAGCGGAATGGGACACAAGGTCTATCTCTAAGATTAAAGAGCCCAATTTGTCCAACTATTTACGCATAGCTTGAGGGAGAATAGTTGGATGCGTAAATTTCCCAAGAGTATTAGCATTATAGGAAATGCAAACAGCTTCATGCAAGATTTGAACTCGTGTCACCATGTTCATTTCCAACAATGATAACCATTACATCATGAGCGCATCCTCCCACACAAAAAAAATGAGAAAGTCTTGGCATAGAATATGAAATGCTAAATAGAAGCTGTTACTACTTCATATCCGCCCTGTCGGCTGGGGCGTTAGAATGCACCGAATGCACCTCTGCAGAGGGGTAAACTCCCCCAATGGGGCCACCTGTTGGCCGTGGGTGGCGACCCGTGATGCTTAAGGATAGAACCCAGGTGGCTGAGCAGTCCATGACTTGCAATATTCCACTTTAGGCTTTTCTTGGGCTAGACGGGCGGTCGGAGAGGCCCCCTCCGATCAATCGGCTGGTCACGTCAAGCCCTAGTACCTATATGATTTTCCCAACCCTATTGCCTTTATGGCAAGCCCTACCCCCCTTTTATTATATGGATGCTAGAAGGCGGTGGCTGCGGGTCTACATGTCCTGGGAATGACATTAAACTCTATCTGATGGTGAGGTTCCAGTTCTGGAGGTTTGGGGAATGTGGCGCACCCCTTCATCACCATTGCTCCCTGGTCCACTCTGACCCGGAGTGGTAGTAACTGTTAGGGTCCCATTTATGGGTTAAATAGAAAAACATTAGTTTATAAACGAAATTGTATTATCCATTAAAAATGAAATTATTTCAAAACTTTTTCGGCATTAAACATTTTTGAATACCAAATTACCAATAGAAGTATTCGGCATAAAATAACCCAAGGGGTTGACATGTCGTAAAACCCAACCAAACAAAAACTACTTCCTAAATAGAAGGGTTAATATCATCATAAATTGCTGTTACAACACAAACGCAACCAGCTTATTGGTCATCTAGTTCTTGAAAGTATTCAAATAAGATAATAAAAAATAGCGGTTAAATCCTAGTTAACGGACATAAATTCCAACATCGTATACTAAAAATCAAGGAATTAAGTTAATTCCTTGATTTTTAGTATTTTTTTCTTTCGGCGGGGTAACATACGATGGTGGAATTTATGTCCATTAAGTAGGATTAAGCCAAAATACCATTATATTGAAGAAATATTTATTATTTTTAACTAGTAATGTGATGTAATGTTAGTTTTCAAAAGAAGATTTGCTAAACATTTAATGCCTTTATTTACAGGAATATTAATGTATAATAAATTTAGGGCCGGTTTAGCTCAGTTGGTAGAACGTTCAGCTGGGAACCTCAAGGTTCCTGGTTCGATACCGGCCCTCGCCAACTCAGCGTATGAGTAGCACAGGGATCTGTGCGGTAAATCGAGGAGCTGATGGTAGGTGTGGCCCCACTTCAGACGCTAAAATAATCTTGGTCTAGCGCTAGCGAAAAGGCGATAGACTCCCTCGCTGTCTGGCTGATACCGACATTAGGCCAACCCAACGACTTAATGTATAATGATTTTTTGTCGAATTTGGCTAAAGATTTTCAAGTTTATATTATTTATTTTGTTACATAAATCAGCAGAATTTATTAATAAATTAAAAGCAAATTGTTCCAACCAGAATTTTCACTGGTTCCATTCGCCAAAATTCTGATAATGAAATCAATTGTGATATACAAACCTTTTAAAATTGAGCAATTCACTTTGAAATTGAAAAATGATGAGGTTTATTTAAAGGATGGTCCTGTGAATGCACAGGTTAACCAGTCATTACATCTGTGTGTTGTAACTAAGTTTATCAATAAACAACATTGAATCCGGAAATGGTTAACAAATAGGTTTATTACCTATTGGTACAAGGGGATATAAATAATACAGTAATGAATACTCTGTTAGCAAGACTAGCTACCACTCGACGAATACCCTCGTGTATTCCGTATCTTTTATGTGTTTCATAGGGAAAAGCTCCTCCCTTACAACACTGTGGAAAGAACACTTCAGGAAATTGCTGGGAGAACACCTAAAATCACAGAAAATAATACCCAAAAAATCCTCAAAATAAAAGTAGAAAAGCCGCAGTCCTTAAAGAAATACCGACTGAAATATGGAAAACAAGGAAATTTGATGACATGTCAATGATTATGTAATGCAGTGTATAAAGAAAAAGCAATAATGAAATTGACGAAAGGCTGCATCCATCCATTCCTGCAAAACGGTGATCTCTACCATGTTGGAACCAGCTCATCCCTTAAATTCTGAGATGCTCATAATGTAATGGTTATAAACATAGGAAATGTACATTCAAATCGAGTTCAAATCCTGAATGAGGTTGTTTGCATTTTACACAGTGCTAATACATTTTGAAAAGGCATGAATCCAACTATTCTTGCTCCAGCTATAGATAACAAGAATGGTAGACTGGGATCTTTAACCTCTGTATGGAAAAGGAAAATTCTGAATTCAAACCTATAAAAACTCCACTTTAAAATTGACCTTGTGTCACATCCTGTTCATGCAGAAGAATTCAGTAATACCTGATTTTAAAAAAACAAAAAAACAAAAACAACAGTTTTCTTTCTTTTACTTACTACTACTAAGATAAATTGAGCAAGTGACTAAGGATCAAGTCACACTGAAAACACCAGTTCCCATCGGATCACATCGGTTAAGCAGCAATAAGCCTGTTTAGTATTTAAATGGGTGACAGCTAAGTAACAGTACATAATGTAAACTAAGAACTACAGAAGCCAACTCTTGCTGGCATAGCTGCTAAGATTTATAGTGCCCTTCTTAATCGCTTTTGGTCAGAAGTTGAGAAAATCGTTAGGAAAAAACAAAAGGGGTTTGTAGAAATTGATCTACAACTTCCCAGATCCTGACTCTTTGTCAAATTGTAAAATTGACTCGGACATAAAATCTCGAGGCAACACTATTGTGGGTAGATTTCTTCAATGCATTTGACTATATATATATAGGGTTCGAATCACACACAAAGCAGTCTTCCTGTCTATAGCTCTGCTGATGAGGCCTAATAGGCCGAAATGTACATACAGAGATTGATATTTCTCGATTTGTTTAGGCATATTCATTAATTATTAATTAATTAATTTTCAAAAATTAGGTACGACTTCAATTAAGCACATATTCTCCCCAAAATTGTCGGCTAAAAAATTCCATATCAAAACACATTGTTTTTTTACTTCTCATATATATATATATATATATATATATATATATATATTTATTTATTTATTTATTCATGATTAATTATTTATTTCAGAGGGCTTAGGGTATATATATATATGCATGTATGTATATATATATATATATATATGCATGTATCTATATATATATATGTATGTATCTCTCTATATCTATATATATAAATATATACCAATCTCTCTCTCTCTCTCTCTATATATATATATATATATATATATATATATATATATAATATATATATATATAAGTAAGTAAAGTCGTCGGGGCGGCCGAAATATATATATATATATATATTATATATTTAGGCCGCCCCGACGACTTTACTTATATATATATATATATATATATATTATATATATATATATGTATATATATATAAGTAAAGTCTTGGGGCGGCCTAAAGTCGGTATCAGCCAATCAGCGAGGGAGTCTATCCCATTTTCACTAGCACCAGACCAAGGAGATTGTTTGGCATCTGAGGTGGAGCACCACACCTACCATCAGCTCCTTACTTTACCGCACAGATCCCTGTGCTATTCATACACTGAGTTGGCGAGGGCTGGAATCGAACTAGGAACCATGTGGTTTCTTGACGAACGCTCTTCCGACTGAGCTAACCCGATATATATATATATAATATTGCAAAGGCTGATAATGAAGTAGAAATCAGCCGCCCCAAAAGATAGAAAAAGTGAAAGGTGAGCAAAGATGAACATCTGGTAATGATAAACTATTTGAGTTTATCAAAAATATTTTTAGCTTTTTTTTTACTGACCTTTACTTCAAAGATTATTATTATTATTATTATTATTGAATTTGCTGTGCATAGCACACCTATGTGCTTGGCCCTGCAGGTGGCTGGGTCGCTTTGCAACAGGCTCACTATGCTCCCACCGTTAGCCACTTTGAGAAGAACAAAGAGAAAGAGATAACAATAAGAAAGAAAGAAAAAAAGAAAAGAAAAAGAAAGAAAGAACAAATAGAAATCTAAGAAAGAAAAAAAAGAAAGAAAAGAAAGGAAGTTACGGTTAAAAAACAAAACAAAAGAAACAAAAAAGAAAGAAACGAAAAATTAAGAAAGAAAAAAGAATGAAAGAAAAAATAGAAATACACTATAGAAAGAAAGAAAACAAACAAACAAACAAACAAAAAAAAGAAAAAGAAAACAAAAAATATTGAAAGAAAAAAAGAAAGAAAGAAAAAGGAACAACTAAATAGAATGAAGGAAAGAAGAAGGGAGGAAAGAAAGAAAAAGAAACAAAAATATAGAAAGAAAAAAGAAAAAAGAAGAAAGAAAGAAAGAAAGAAAAAAAGGAACAACTAAATAAAAAGAAGGAAAGAAACAAACAAACAAACAAACAAAAAAAGAAAAAGAAACAGAACTATAGAAAGAGAAAAAAGAAAGAAAGAAATTTAAAAAAAAACAATAAAAAAGAAAGAAAGAAAAAGAAACAACTAAATAGAAAGAAAGAAACAAACAAACAAACAAACAAAAGAGAAACAAAAATATTGAAAGAAGAAAGAAAGAAAGAAAGAAAGAAAAAAAAGAAAAAAGAAAGAAAGAAAGAAAAAGAAACAATTAAAAAAGAAAGAAAGAAAGAAAAAAGAAGAGTTAGAGTTCAGAAATAACAAAAAATAAAGAAATATAATATTTAAAATGTCAAATAATCTCATAGA
This sequence comes from Doryteuthis pealeii, assembly GCA_023376005.1. Taxonomy (NCBI): domain Eukaryota; kingdom Metazoa; phylum Mollusca; class Cephalopoda; order Myopsida; family Loliginidae; genus Doryteuthis; species Doryteuthis pealeii. The sequence goes on along the minus strand of CM042149.1, from coordinate 99,721,285 downwards.
CATTGTGTGTTCACAAAATATGGAAAGGTATGCCAGGTATTATATTTAGCCAAAATAAAATTCAGTTTTTTCCTATATTTTCTATATTTTCACCACAAAGAATATACAATATAGGTTTGACTTATCAACACTTGTTCATTTGGTTTGCATTAACCAGATTTTACCTGCAATCCATAATTCATATTTTACTTTACATCACTTAAATCTTACATCTAGCATATTATTTCTACAAAATATCTATTAACAATTATTATATAACTATTATAATTATTATAACTATTATATTATTACAGATTCACATCATACATTACATAATATGGAAATACGGTGAGGAAATTAATCCGACAATATGAGAAGAAAATATTTTAAAAATATAACAAACACAGGATGTTATGATCAGGGGAAACAATTTTATGTGTCAATACTTAAGCATTTCGGTATATTGTACCATCTTAAAAATAATAATAAAAGAAGTAATAATATAATAGTTAATATTTTTTTTTTGTTATTTTTATTTTTTATTTTTCCGAGTTCATATGTTTCAAAAGAAAAGGAGACATAACCACACTCAACGGTAAGCCGCTTAAGCCAGTAGAACAATTCACATACCTAGGTAGTAATATCTCATCCACAGAAACCGATATAAATACACAAATAGGAAAAGCATGGTCGGCCACAAACAAATTATCAGTAATATGGAAATCCGATCTCACTGACAAGTTAAAGTGATAATTCTTCCAAGCAGTAGTTGTATCAGTGTTGTTGTGCGGCTGCACCACTTGGACCCTAACGAGGCACCTTGAGAATAAGCTGGACAGGAGCTGCACAAGAATGCTGAATGCAGTCCTGAACAAATCGTGGGAATCAGCACCCCACGAGGAAACAGCTATATGGCCACCTTTCCCCTATCTCACAAACCATTCGAGTGAGACGGACAAGGCATGCCGGGCACTGCTGGAGAAGCAAGGATGAGCTCATAAGCGACGTTCTCCTGTGGAAGCCAACACACAGACATGCTAGTGTGGGCCACCCATCAACGACCTACATTAACCAACTAAGCAAAGATGCAGAATGCTGCACAGAGGACCTCCCTGGGAAAATGAATGATAGGAAAGGTTGGCGAGAGATTGTCATGGATATCCGTGCTAATTGCACGACATCATGATGATGATGATTATATTATTACAGAATCACCTCATACATTACATAATATATATTACCTTTACCTATTATTATTTACTTTTTACCTGGTATCTTTTTACCTGGTATCTTTTATTTGGTATCTTTTACCTTTTACCTATCATCCTTTACCTTTTAACTTTTTTACTTCTTTTATTTATCCATTTACTGGAGGTGACTGGGTCATTAAGAGAAACAAGTTACAAAATTTTCCACTGACAAATCTAAGCTGTGTTAATCATTCTATGTTACTGTTGCCCTTGACCAGGATTGAACCTACAGCCGAGAGATAACTGTCACGTAGAACTGTATTAACTCAACACCTATATTCACTACACCATGTGTCCAAGTGAATTTTGGGAAATTATAAACCTAGTGTTCTAATTTTACCTAGAATATTTCAATATGATTTCTCTGAATTCTTGAGATGAGGCTTGATAATTTGTATTATTTGGATTGTTCGGACTATTGTCCTCATCTTTAATGTTATTTGCACAATGTTTCAGCCAATGTATTGTTGGGCTTTTTTCAGGTATTTCTTATTGGACTTGGGAACCTTCTCAAACTTAAAAACCTTCTATTCAAACTCGGGAACCTTTATGTTGAACTCAGGAACCTACAGGTCGTAACCAGGAATCTTCATGGAACTTCAAACCTAACCCTTTATTTAATTCACTGGGTGAGACTGTTCTCATTCCGTTAACATTAGTTGAGTACAAGTGCTAAGCTGTGTTAATTATTCTATGTTACTGTTGCCCTTGACCAGGATTGAACCTGCAGCCTAGAGATAACTGTTGCTTAGAACTGTAACACTCCTAATTTTACCTAGAATATTTACCTTTATACTTATGTATGATTTTTTACCTTGACTCATATTGCATTTTTTGTTTTGTTTTTTTAATCTAATCTATCCTTTTTAAGGTAGACTTCTTGAAGGTTCTTGAGTTCAAAGAGAAGTTTCCCGAGTACGAGAAGGTTCCCGAGTCTGTCAAGAAATACCTGAAGAAGGCTAGAGGGCACATCAGCCAAAACAATAAAGATGAGGACAATCATCCGAACAAGCTATATAATACATATTTCAATATAATCAGATATTTACATAATATACACTTTAAAATTTCCATGTGTATTCACATGAAATATCTGAACAAATCTTAAGAAAAATTAATCTTCATCCTGTCAGCAGGGTTATAATTTGACTGCATCCCCTTCAGAAGGGTAAGACTACCCAGATGCCCAAATAAGTGTCCTGGCAATGAAACTAACCTGAGGTTCTGATTCTGGATTTCTCAGAAGTATGGAGTACCCCTTCATTGTCATCAAACCTAGGTCCACTCTGCATCCCCTGTAGAAGGGTAAGACTACCCAGACCCCAAATGAGTGTCCTGGGTATGGCACTAAACTGAGGTTCTGATTCTGGAGTTCTAGGAAGTGTGGAATACCCCTTCATTGTCATTATACCAAGGTCCACTCTGACCCAGAGAGATAGTATCTATTTGGGTTTCATCTATGGGTCGAATAGATTTGTTTAAGAAATATTTGTATTGAATAGGAATATGTGAAACCATATGACTGTGTACAAACAAATTGTTTTTTATTAACCTAATCTAGCCTTTTTAATTATAGGTTCTCATATTGTGTTAATCTGTATACTTGGTCTACTTAATAGATTACTATATCATATGAATTGATTCTTTGAGGCATCTTTTCTTTCAATGTTCTTCTCTATCTATTATCATAACTTCATCCTATAAAGGCAGATGGTTTCCCTTTTCATTTCATATATGGTAAAAAAACAAAAAAACAATATGAGTCAAGGTAAATAAAATAATACAATTAAATAGGTAGATATTCTAGCCCAAAACAAGACATTAGGTTTATAAATTCCCAAAAATTTACACTGAATTGTCAAATTGGACGCATGACCTAGTGGATAAAGGAATTAGGTTAGGACAGTTCTAAGTGACAGTATGCAGGTTCAATCCTGGTCAGAGGCAGCAGTAACATGAAATAATAGTTAACACAGCTAAACACCTGTACCCCAGCTATGGTTAGCAGAATGAGAACAGGATACCCCTGTGGATTGAATAAAGGGTTAAGTTCAAAGTTCTAATATAATCCAAATAATACTAATTATCAAGCCTCATCTTCAAAAACACAAGAATTATTGATATTTCATAGGAATACTTGAAGCCATATAGCTGTATGCAAATTATTTGTATTAAGAATAGTTACTTGAAGCTAAAATTGTTTAGAAATGATTATTATTAGTTACTTGAAACCATATAATTGAAAACAATGTTAGTGCACGTATAGGAAAGGCATGGTTTGCTATAAATAAATTATCAATCATATGGAAATCCAATCTTACAGACAAGTTAAAGAGACAGTTCTTCCAGGCCATTGTCATGTCAGTACTGCTGTATGACTGCAGCACCTGGACCCTAATGAAGCGACTAGAGAATAAACTAGATGGGAGCTGCATAAGAATGCTGTGGGTGATCCTGAACAAGACGTGGAAACAACACCCCACGAGAAAACAGCTATATGGCCACCTGCCACATATCACCTAAACCATCTGAGTAAGATGGACAAGACATGCGGGACACTGCTGAAGCAAGGACGAACTCATAAGTGACGTCCTCCTGTGGAAGCCAGCACATGGGCACGCCAGTGTGGGCCGACCAGCAAAGATGTACATTAATCAGCTGTGTGCGGATACAGGATGCTGCATAGAGGACCTACCGATAATGATGAGCGATAGGGACGGATGGAGAGAGATTGTCATGGATATCCATGCTAACAGCGCGACATGATGATGATGATGATTAGTTACAGTAAGACTCAGAATATGCCAACTGCATCCTGGACATGATATTAAACAGTGAAACTCCTATTCTGGATCTCTGGGGAGTATGGAGTCATTCTTTTATTGACATTACTACCAGGTCCACTTTGATGTGGACCCATAGATATTTTACTCATATGTATTGGTCTCTATCTATATGTCAAATACATCTTTGAAAATTATTCTAATAGAGAAGGACACTTTAAACTATATAACTGAGCAAAAAACAAATTATTATTATTAAACAATTATAGTTACTTTAAACCATATAATTGTGGAGAAAGTATTAGTATTAGATAGGAATATTTTAAGCAAATGCATAAAAAGTGCAATTTTGAAAAAAATATAATTGAACATTGAAAATATACTTATTAAAATCAAACATTTACAAACGAAATCAAATGTTGGCATTAAATAACCCATTAGGAGGTAATATGCCATTAAACAAATAAATCAAACCAAATTAAACCAAATATGAATAGTTTTGATTAAAATTTAACATTTTTACAAACAAATCATATGTTGGCATTGAATAACCCATTAGGAGTTGATATGCTATTAAATAAATAAACCCAACCAAACAAAAATAAACATAAGTAGTTATGATTATAATCAAAGATTTACAAATGAATCAAATATTGGCATTAAATAATCCATAAGGATTTGATATGCCATTAAACAGCTAAACCAAACCAAATTAAAAAAAACAAATATGAATAGTTATGAATACAATCAAATTTACAAGTTTACATTTACAAATGAATCAAATTTCAGTATTAAATAACCCATAAGGAGTTGAAATGCTGTTTAGATAATAGTAAAGTTTTCAGAGTGGCCTAAAGTCGGTATCAGCCAATCAGCGAGGGAATCTATCCCCTTTTCATTAGTGCTAGACCAAGCAAGTTGTTTGTGGTAGAGTTCTACATCTACCATAAGCTCCTTACTTTACCACACAGATCCCTGTACTACTCATACGCTGAGTTGGCGAGTGTTGGTATCAAAATAGGAACCTTGTGGTTTCTAGCCGAATGCTCTACTGACTGAACTAACCCAGCCCTATCCCTCTAATCTTAAAAGAGAATTCATATGTGTTTGCCTTTTCATATTGCATTCAATATATCTTCCTATAAAAGAGTTAAGAATTCATTTTGCCGTGTCTTATAAGCAGCATCCATTCTTTCAGAATCTTCCTCACACAAGACATAATACTCCATTCCAACAATTTCTTTCCTATAACATCTACAAGGAAAATAACATCGCATAATATTATATTATATAATATTCTATTCTATC
>CM042149.1:99705965-99710965 GCA_023376005.1 Doryteuthis pealeii | reverse complement strand
GGTTAAAGAGCCCAGTCTACCCTACTATTTATCCATAAATGAGTAAGATTAGTTGATTTATTATATAAGTTGCTAGAAATCTAGTTATCATCACTTTATCATTCCTTAAGTTACTCAGCTGTTCACATTTTTATTTTATTTTTAGATTTTAACATTTTAAAAACTTAGTTTCAATTCTTTTTGATTCCACCTTGTAGGCAAACCAAATTCACAAACTCAAGAAGAAAGCAGTCTTAATGCCAGGTAAAGTTGTTTGAGTTTTTTTTTTTGTATGCCTTCCATTTACCTGCTACCTCCAGGAATTTTCTGTTGGCTAAACAATTTTGTACGTGGGCAGACACTCTTCTGAAAGATTATAACTTATTTTGAACTTTGCTTGACTGAGTCACTTGAAGACAGTTTCTTTTGTTTCTCCGAGCTGAGGTCATCATTGAAAGAATTCATTGTGTGTGAGCATTAGTGCATAGCATTGAGAAGACATAAACATTTTCTGCAGCTTTATAAAAATGAAACTCAGATTTACAGAACAACGGTGATAAAAAATTTTTTCACTATGGCTAGCTACCATCTTAGCAGTGTTGGGTTCGTCTGCCCTTTGCCTGGAAGAGTTATCTTCCCTCTGGGTTCCCGTTTATGACCACCAGGGGTCTGTTGTATTTAAGCACCTATTTCAAACTCTTTTCTCCACTTCTCGGTACATGACTACAGTGGGTTAGACATTTATGTCTACACCTCGTGTGGGGCTTTCGGCCCCAATTACAGACACTAGTAAGTGACCTTAGTCTATGGACTCTCCATAACTAAACATATCTTCTATGTAGCTCTTTTGTATCTTATCCCCTTTTCTATGTGCGTATATTATCTGCTATGGGAGAAATATGAGGAGGTTAATCCGACAATATGTAGAGAAAAGTAGACAAATAGATGTTATGGAAACTGGATGTTTATTGTTGACGATGCAACTTTTCGGTCTATTAGACCTTCAGGACCTGGATATAGTTCTTGCTTCAATGATGGACATTCTCAAAATGGTAAAAACAGTAGGTTGTCAGTAGGGGCAGGGGTGGTTGTGGGTGGGTAGTGGATTTTCTTCTCTCGTTGTTTGTCTACTTTTCTCCACATTATCTACTATGTATCTTGTTTCATGTATATGTACTTTATGTCGTAAATGTCTCTCCATGTGCTTTTATTAAAGTCCATTATGTGATGTTCAACACTCATGTCAGAGTTGTTTGTTTCAACCAGTCATAATTCATATATAACCTTGAACCTTACAGCAGTATTAGAAATCACCTTCCCAATCCAATACTTTTTATATAATTTCAATATTTTGAAAGTTATAAATTGCATCACAAATTTCTTCAATGGATAACAAGAACTGTCAGAAAGTTTACTTCAGACTGTGCAACATGATGGCCTCTACTTTGAATGCTGCTTTTGTTGTAACTTTGAAGAATAAAGCAAATAAGTTACCAAAATATTGCAAAACTTTTGACTCACCTGTGAACAAAACCATGCCATGCACTAGTAGTAGTAGTCTATGAATCAGACATCCCTTTGCTTCTTAGAGTTTTTTTTTGTGGCAGGGGATTTATTTTACTTTAAAAATATTAAAATGCTCCCCACACTCTGTTCACATCAAGTCAAGACTTGACTTTGGTCAGGTAAATGGTTTTGTTGTACAGATCATGAATCCTCTTGATATTTTCTGATAAGTAAAAATTGGTATCAATTGGTATCTATTGTAGGTGACTTACCTATGACACGAACATGGACTTATCCAAAGGGTACATATGTGGCAGAGTAAAGCTACTCAGTCGAGTAGTTCTAGAAACAGTCTTCGTGTATGCTGAACAAGGAAACTCTTCCATTGTATGTGATATTTATTGCTGAATACAATCTGTTCCCTACATTTTTATACCCGTGTTGAGTTACTATTTATTGACCTTTAACCAGGTCATAACAGTATCAAAAACACGAGTTTAATGAACTGGCAAAAAGTTGGCAACACAATGGCCTCTACTATGAATGCTTGGCTGCTTTTGTTGTAAAAAATAGTCGTCAGGGCGGCCTAATGTTGGTATCAGCTCAATCAGCGAGGGAGTCTATCCCATTTTCAATAGCGCTAGACCAAGGAGATTGTTTTTACTTCTGAGGTGGAGCTCCACACCTACCATCAGCTCCTTACTTTACTGCACATATCCCTGTGCTACTCATATGCTTAGTTGGCGAGGGCCAGTATCGAACTAAGAACCTTGCGGTTTCTAGCCGAACGCTCTACCAAGTGAGCTAAACCGGCCCATCAAATAAGTTACTAAAATATTGCAAAATCTTTGACTCACCCTCGTATATTCATTATAAAATAATCTTTTTTTTTCTCATGGATGCATATTGGTTGCATTCAAATTTTCTTTTAAATAATTGATTTCTTTTTTATCTTTTTTAAAAAAAAAATATTCTAATTTACATTTCTATTTAATAATAAAATAAGATTTTTGGTTTTGGTTTTGTTCTACGGCATATCAACCTCAATGGGTCATTTAATGCCGATAAAGTTTGAAATAAATTCATTCTTAATGCATAATACAATTTTGTTTATCAACTCATTTTTTCTATTTAACCCATAGATGGACCCTAACAGTACTACTACTCCGGGTCAGAGTGGACCAGGGAGCAATGGTGATTAAGGGGTGCTCCACATTCCCCAAACCTCCAAAACTGGAACCTCATCATCAGATAGAGTTTAACGTCATTCCCAGGACATGTAGAGCCTCAGTCACCACCTTCTAGCACCCATATGATAAAAAGGGGTTGGGATTGCCATAAGGTAATAGGGTTGGGAAAAATCAAATAAAATAAGAGTATTGAAATTTCTATGTGAGTTTTATAAAACAGAAATAGTAAAATTAGTCAAATACTAGGGTGACTCAAAAGTTTTGTAATAGTTTGGTACATGTTAGTTTGTGGTGCAAGTCATCCTGATTAAGCCATATATATATAGGGATCATGAAAGCGCATGGTGTAATGGTTAAAGTCATGGGAAATGGACTCGTCGCCCCGAATTCAAATCCTGGACGTGGTAATTGCATTTCATTTAGCGCTAATATCCTTGGGAAAGGTATGAATCCTACTCTCCCTCTAGCTATGGATAAATAGTATGGCAGACTGGGCTCTTTTACCTTGGTTAGTCAACCGGTCTAGGAGAAGGAAAACTCTGAATTCAAACCTGTTGAACTCCGCTTAAAAAATTGACCTTGTGTCACATCCTGCCCATGCGGAGGGGTTGGTAAATATATATATATAAGGGTCATTCAATAAACAAGGGGAATTTTATTGTCAAAATGGTGACAAACTGACATACAACAGCTACATATGAACACTGGATGCCGTGTTGAGGATGGTTGGTGAGGCACTCACCTCAGATATGTAGTGAGATAGCCAATGGCGTGTTATCTCATTTACATATGTGTATTACAGCAAGAGATATATAGAGACAGTTTAGAGGACATAAGAGAACTAGCTACGAGAAGCTAAAAGATAGAGCTACGATACGCTCAGAGAATTACTACTATTGCTACAACAAGGAATACGAAACAACAAGATGCAAAACAATCTCCTTGGTCAAGCACTAGTGAAAAGGGGATAGACTGCCTCGCTGTCTGGCTGATATCGCCTTTAGGCCACCCTGATGACTTTACTTTACTTTTTATTGGATCCGGAAGGTGATTATTAATACTGCTTGTGACGACAACACACAGGCAAGGAATGAGTATGACAGAGTCGACTGGTGAAGACACCTTTATTTACAAAAATACGGGAGTTGTCACTTATCCTCCTGGGTCTTCAATGGGAAACTACAATAGAAGACAAAGGACTATGTAGTTTCTCTAATACACAACTAATAAAAATCGAGAAAAGGAGGAAAAGCTCCGTGCTGACACTAACCTTCTTGTCTCCTCGGTTCCTGCCTGCTAAAAAGACTTTAAAACTAGCGCCACACACACATGTGACTTTCTACCGGTGTCGAATGGTGTTCTGTACCCACACAATTGGATAGCCGGGCAAAGCAAGGGAGATCATTCTCTTGCATTTACACTGCTAGTCATAGTAAAAAAAAAGTTTTATCACCGGTTGTTCTGTAAATGAGATTCATTTTATAAAACTGAAGAAAATGTTTATATCTTCTTGATGCTATGCACTAATGATAGTGATGTGTGGCAATAGAGAGCTATGAGAATCCATGCGGTCAGCTCAACTTGATGATGATTAAATATATAAAAGGAGTTTCCTTATTTTGGGGCGGTTTTGATTGTATCATATTTCACTAGAAATGATAAAATCCTGTTATCTTTGGTTTTGAAAAAAATTATCTTTTTATAAAAAAATTGGTAGAGATGTATTTATTTATTTATGGCTGAGACAGTGTTTTTCTTTTTTTTTCCAACATAGCCAATATTGTGACACTCTTTATTTTTTCTTTCTCTGTTGAGTCATTTGCTTAAATAAAAACAAAAAAATATCATACGTACATACATACATATATATATATATATGAGGAAAAAAGAGTAAAGAATTGTAGATGGATAAAAATGGATAAAAATGAATTTTATCGATATCACTTTTAATCGATATCACTTACACATGTGTTTCGGTCTGTTTATCAAAATGCATACAGATTTACGTTATTATTATTATTGAAATAATCAAAATAAAAAATTCACTCTGATGAAGGTCGTAGAAAATCTCTCTGTGTATGGAATATTTTATACATTTTTCCTATTATTATTATTATTATTATTATTATTATCATCATTTCCACTCCATCTGATTATTTTAATAATAATAATAACGTAAATCCGTATACATTTTGATAAACGGACTGAAACACATGTGTAAGTGATATCGATTAAAAGCGATATCGATAAAATTCATTTTTATCCATCTACATTTCTTTTCTTTACTCATTTTTTCCTCATATTGTCGGATTCAATTCCCTTTCC
>CM042149.1:99695965-99700965 GCA_023376005.1 Doryteuthis pealeii | reverse complement strand
AAGCGCTTATGTTTTATTACTTTTAACCTAATTTGGCATCTCACAATTCAATGTTGTTTGACACCCTCACAATCTTAGCGCATTATCCTGATCTGTCGAACCTGCAACGTTTTCTAATTTTGAAACTTATCCTTTATGAGTTCGAACTGAGCCATAACACTGCAGAAGCAACCAAAAACATTTGTTGTACAAAAGGCGAGGGTGCAATTGATTACAAAACAGTTACCAGATCATTTTCTCGGGTAGCAAGAACCTCAATAATTAGAATATTGGATAAATACTGTATATTCAGAAATGTTGAAATACAAGATTCCTTCAATAAATAACGTGAATTTTGCATAAGAAATTGAAAATGAAGCATTACTACCAAATTATTATTTGTGATCTCCTCAGCGCCCACCAAATTCATCATTTCCATTAAAAAATAATTCAAGAATTAAAGATACATTTGCATTTATATACTTTATTGATTTTTCTGATGTAAATTGTATTAAACATTGGCAAGTTGGGTTATTTTGTGTTACTTAACATTCAATAAGTTTATTTAGGGATTAATGATAATTAAATTTGGTAGCAAATAAAAGATTTCAGAAGCACTTGTATGAAAAAAAAACCATGGCCAACATTTTAAAGAACTTTCTCAAACTGTGGATTCCCAGGCCACGCCCCATCTCATAGAGGCAAGTTTGGTTGTTGTAATATTTTGGTAAATAAGGTGTGCTGCAATACACCACTTAAATTTACACACCAAGCGAGGTCACGTGGTTTAAACCTCAGCCAATCAACAGCCCGAATACATGGTTGGTTAACTACTCAATCGGCTGATATTGACAGACGGCCATTTGCACTTATTGACGAACGACCTGCTAGACTGAGGAGCACCAAGGAACAACCAAAGGTTCATACCCAATATTAAGGGACACTAATGAGGAATGCAAGAATTCTTCACTAAGGATCTCCGCTGGACAGCGCTCTTGATTGAAGCCTAAAGGATGGTCACAAAAATCGGAACACTGGTTAGTATCACATGGAGAATATCAGATGAGCATCTCACAGTCCAGTGTCGTTCGGTACCTTAAAGATTTCAGCAAATGCACCCAGAACTGATGAATTATTACCTCACATTACCAAGATTAGGGGCCGGGTTAGCTCAGTCGGTAGAGCGTTCGGCTAGAAACCACAAGGTTCCCAGTTCGATACCGGCCCTCACCAACTCAGCGTATGAGTAGCACAGGGATATGTGCGGTAAAGTAAGGAGCTGATGGTAGGTGTGGCGCTCCACCTAAGACGCCAAAACAATCTCCTTGGTCTAGCGCTATTGAAAAGGGGATAGACTCACTCGCTGACTGACTGATACCGACTTTAGGCCGCCCCGACGACTTTACTTTACTTACTTACCAAGATATTGCAAAACTTTTGACCCCCCCCCCTAGTATTATGTCCATAATTTCCTTATAGATATCACAGTCTGAAATTTTAACGGGAAATTGGACCACAGATCAATTGCTGAGTGAAGAAAAACTTGGATTGAAGTGAATCTTTTTGTTAAATATGCGTCTTATTAATTCTTATTGATTTTTAATGTCGCTCTTCGTCTAAGGATTATAACAGTTCTTCTTGTTGGGGTTGTTCCAAGATTATGGGTTGATGCTCTGCTCTTCGTCTAAGGATAACAGTTCTTCTTGTTGGGGTTGTCCCCCTCCAAGATTATGGGTCCTACCTTGGTTCTAATGTCTGCTCTTCGTCTAAGGATTATAACAGTTCTTCTTGTTGGGGTTGTCCCCTCCAAGATTATGGGTCCTACCTTGGTTCTAATGTCTGCTCTTCGTCTAAGGATTATAACAGTTCTTCTTGTTGGGTTGTCCCCTCCAAGATTATGGGTCCTACCTTGGTTCTAATGTCTGCTCTTCGTCTAAGGATTATAACAGTTCTTCTTGTTGGGGTTGTCCCCCTCCAAGATTATGGGTCCTACCTTGGTTCTAATGTCTGCTCTTCGTCTAAGGATTATAACAGTTCTTCTTGTTGGGGTTGTCCCCCTCCAAGATTATGGGTCCTACCTTGGTTCTAATGTCTGCTCTTCGTCTAAGGATTATAACAGTTCTTCTTGTTGGGGTTGTCCCCTCCAAGATTATGGGTCCTACCTTGTTCTAATGTCTGCTCTTCGTCTAAGGATTATAACAGTTCTTCTTTGGGTTGTCCCCCTCCAAGATGGGTCCTACCTTTTCTAATGTCTGCTCTTCGTCTAAGGATTATAACAGTTCTTCTTGTTGGGTTGTCCCCTCCAAGATTATGGGTCCTACCTTGGTTCTAATGTCTGCTCTTCGTCTAAGGATTATAACAGTTCTTCTTGTTGGGGTTGTCCCCTCCAAGATTATGGGTCCTACCTTGGTTCTAATGTCTGCTCTTCGTCTAAGGATTATAACAGTTCTTCTTGTTGGGGTTGTCCCCCTCCAAGATTATGGGTCCTACCTTGGTTCTAATGTCTGCTCTTCGTCTAAGGATTATAACAGTTCTTCTTGTTGGGGTTGTCCCCCTCCAAGATTATGGGTCCTACCTTGGTTCTAATGTCTGCTCTTCGTCTAAGGATTATAACAGTTCTTCTTGTTGGGGTTGTCCCCTCCAAGATTATGGGTCCTACCTTGGTTTAATGTCTGCTTTCGTCTAAGGATTATAACAGTTCTTCAATGTCTGCTCTTCGTCTAAGGTTTCTTGTTGTCCCCCTCCAAGATTATGGGTCCTACCTTGGTTCTTATTAAATCAGGAACATGGAAGCAGATTTTGTGTACGCATAAAATTCGTCTGGGTAACCTGAAGTCGGTATCAGCCAGACAGCAAGAGAATCTATCCCCTTTTCAATAGCGCTAGACAAAGGAGACTTTTTTCGACTGAGGTGAAGCGCCACACCTACCACCTGCTCCTTACTTTACCGCACAGATCCCTGTGCTACTCATACGCTGAGTTGGCGAGGGCTGCTATCGAACTAGGAACCTTGTGGTTTCTAGCCGAACGCTCTACCGACTGAGCTATCCCGGCTCGAATACACATTCAAATCCCTGATACCATCTTAACCATATAAGCAGGAGAATCAGCACAGACCCACCATGTGTCTTGCCATGATGGGCACTCATTTAAGAAAAATCTGAATCTTACTTTCCCGGGCTCATCTGGTCATGTGACCCTCTAAGCCAATCAGCGAAGGTAGAGCACCCTAAATAAGCTGACTGTAAAACTGCCCCAAGAGGGATGTTCTGAGTATGACACAAAACTGCATCTTTATGATGAGACTCCAGTACCGGGGATCTTCATTGCCATTACTCCCAGGTCCATTCTGGTAGTACCTGTTAGTGTCCGTATATAGGTCAAATAGTTTAAAAGATATTCGTATTGGATAGGACAGTGTGCCTAAAAATCTCTTAAGTAACAATTATCCAAAAAATGTACAATGAACGCGATTCCTTAAATATGGCTTTTTTTTAGCCGAGAATTTTTGGGAGAATATGTGCTTAATTGAAGTCGTACCTAATTTTGAAAAGTAATTAACTAATAATTAATGAATTAGGCGGTCATATACAAATGTAAGGCTAAACAAATGTTTAGCCTTACATTTGAATAGGTCGACTTCAATCAAGCACATATTCTCCCAAAAATTGTCGGCTAAAAAAAAAGCCATATCAAAACACTTTGTTTGCTTGTTTACTTCTAAAACTGTCGTGTAGTAAAGTCACCATAAGTGGAATATAACCTACTTCAAAACGAACGAAAATTCTGTAAAAACCAGCTGGTGTAATGGTTAGAGTCCCCGCCTGTCAGTTTGACAGTCAGGGTTCGAATCACACACAAAGCGGTCTTCCTGTCTATAACATAAATATATATATATATATATATATATATATATATATATATATATATAACATATATATATATATAAACACACACACATATATACACACATATATATATATATGCATATATATATATATATATATATATATATATAACATTAATTCCTTCTTTATAATACACTTTTGATAATGAGTGGTGAAAAAAATGCAATTAGATCCATTTACGTAACTTGCGAAAAAAGGATTCAGTAAAAGGTCAGTAGTAAAATAAATTAACGATGTGAAAGGCCCAGGAACTGTGAACGAATATGTGGCCCAAAACTGATTCAGACATTTAATCGAAAGGGGACACCAACTTCGAAGAAAAACCAATGTCAGGGAGACCTTCTGCCATGGAAGATTAGGCCTTGCTTGAAATGGTAAAACAACAGCGAAATACAAACACCCTGTAAGCTTTGTAAGCAGAATTGTTTCTTCCCAAAAGCACCATCAATCGACACCCCCATATGCTCGGCCTTATGAACAGACGCTGAAATATAGGCTGAGGCAAAATGATCTTTGTTGTATTAACTGCTTGTGCAGAGGGGTTAGGTAGTAGTAGTAGTCCTATTTAACGGATTCATAACTTTCCCAAGTTTATTAGTCCCAAAGTGACCGTTATAACGCCACTGGGGTTTGAACTCGCTTACTACGATGTCACAACCCTGCACATTAGCCACTACAAATGTATCAAATAATTTTCCTCACCCTATACTTTAAATAACGTGGTGTAATGGTTAGGTTCGTAGGAAATGAACTTGGCGACCCGAGTTCAAATCCTGGATGTGTCTGCTTACATTTCGCATAGCGCTAATGCCCTTAAGAAAGGTATGAATCTAACTATTCTCCCTCTAGCTGTGGGTAAATAGTAGGGCAGTCTGGGGTTAGGAAAAGAGGGCGAAACCTCTGAATTCAAACCTGTTAAACTCCGCTTAAGAAATTGACCCTGTGCCACATCTTACTCGTGCTGAGGGGTTGGTAAATATATATACTTTAGAAAAGTTGTCGGGTGGCCTAATGTCGGTATCAGCCAGACAGCGAGGGAGTCTATCCCCTTTTCCATTAGCTCTAGAAGAGTGTTTTTGGCATCTGAGGTGGAGCCCCAGATCTACCATACAT
>CM042149.1:99678453-99690865 GCA_023376005.1 Doryteuthis pealeii | reverse complement strand
AGAGATGTTGTAACAGAAGTAGCAGGCAAGGTTATTGTAATATAATAATATGGTCATGGTAAAAAAACAGGTATTTGTTACGTGGCAGGGCTTGTAAACCGTGCCTCAAAATTCACGGTACTAAAATTGGTTGTTCATTTGGTTTGCATTAACCAGATTTTACCAGCAATCCATAATTCATATTTTACTTTTAGAGCACTTAAATCTTACATCTAGCATATTCTTTCTACAAAATATCTATTAACTATTATATTATTATTTCTTTTATTATTTTTTTTTTTCCGAGTTCATATCTTTCAAAAGAAAAGGAGACATAACCACACTCAACGGTAAGCCCCTTAAGCCAGTAGAACAATTCACATACATAGGTAGTAATATCTCATCCACAGAAACCGATGTAAATACATGAATAGGAAAAGCGTGGTCAGCCACAAATTATCAGTAATATGGAAATCCGATCTCACTGACAAGCTAAAGCAACAATTCTTCCAGGCAGTGCTTTTATCAGTGTTGCTGTACGGCTGCACCACTTGGACCCTAACGAGGCGCCTTGAGAATAAGCTGAACGGGAGCTGCACAAGAATGCTGCGTGCAGTCCTGAACAAATCATGGAAGCAGCACCCCACGAGGTAACAGCTATATGGCCACCTGCCCCCCATCTCACAAACCATCCAAGTGAGACGGACAAGACATACCGGGCACTGCTGGAGAAGCAAGGATGAGTTCATAAGCGATGTTCTGTGGAAGCCAACGCACGGACATGCTAGTGTGGGCCGCCCATCAAGGACCTACATTGACCAACTAAACAAAGATGCAGGATGTTGCGCAGAGGACCTCCCTGGGAAAATGAATGATAGGAAAGGTTGGCGAGAGATTATCACGGATATCCGTGCTAATTGCATGACATGATGATGATGATGATTATATTATTACATAATCACCTCATACATTACATAATATATATTACCCTTACCTATTATTATTTACTTTTTACCTGGTATCTTTTTACCTGGTATCTTTTTACCTGGTATCTTTTATTTGGTATCTTTTACCTTTGACCTATCACCCTTTACCTTTTAGCTTTTTTACTTGTTTTATTTATCCATTCACTGGAGGTGACTGGGTCATTAAGAGAAATAACTTACAAAATTTTCCACTGACAAATCTAAGCTGTGTTAATCATTCTATGTTACTGTTGCCATTGACCAGGATTGAACCCGCAGCCTAGAGATAACTGTCACGTAGAACTGTATTAACTCAACACCTATATTCACTACACCATGTGTCCAAGTGAATTTTGGGAAATTATAAACCTAGTGTTCTAATTTTACCCAGAATATTTCAATATGATTTCTCTGAATTTTTGAGATGACGCTTGATAATTTGTATTATTTGGATTGTTCGGACTATTGTCCTCATCTTTAATGTTATCTGCACAATGTTTCAGCCAATGTATTGTTCGGCCTTCTTCAGGTATTTCTTATTGGACTAGGGAATCTTCTCAAACTTAAAAACCTTCTATTCAAACTCGGGAACCTTCATGTTGAACTCAGGAACCTTCAGGTCGTAATCAGGAATCTTCATGGAACTTCATACCTAACCGTTTATTTAATTCACTGGGTGAGACTGTTCTCATTCCGTTAACATTAGTTGAGTACAAGTGCTAAGCTGTGTTAATTATTCTATGTTACTGTTGCCCTTGACCAGGATTGAACTTGCAGCCTATAGATGACTGTTGCTTAGAACTGTAACACCTATATCCACTATGCCATGTGTCCTAGTGAATTTTGGGAAATTATAAACCTAGTTGCCTAATTTTACCTAGAATATTTACCTTTATACTTATGTATGATTTTTTACCTTGACTCATATTGCATTTTTTGTTTTGTTTTTTTTTTAATCTAATCTATCCTTTTTAAGCTAGACTTCTTGAAGGTTCTTGAGTTCAAAGAGAAGTTTCCAGAGTTCGAGAAGGTTCCCGAGTCTGTCAAGAAATACCTGAAGAAGGCCAGAGGGCACATCAGCCAAAACAATAAAGATGAGGACAATCATCCGAACAAGCTATATAATACATATTTCAATATAATCAGATATTTACATAATATGCACTTTAAAATTTCCATGTGTATTCACATGAAATATCTGAACAAATCTTAAGAAAAATTCATCTTTATCCTGTCAGCAGGGTTATAATTTGGCTGCATCCCCTTCAGAAGGGTAAGACTACCCAGATGCCCAAATAAGTGTCCTGGCAATGAAACTAACTTGAGGTTCTGATTCTGGAGTTCTCAGAAGTATGGAGTACCCCTTCATTGTCATCAAACCTAGGTCCACTC
This sequence comes from Doryteuthis pealeii, assembly GCA_023376005.1. Lineage (NCBI taxonomy): Eukaryota > Metazoa > Mollusca > Cephalopoda > Myopsida > Loliginidae > Doryteuthis > Doryteuthis pealeii. The sequence goes on along the minus strand of CM042149.1, from coordinate 99,688,529 downwards.
TGCATCCCCTGTAGAAGGGTAAGACTACCCAGACCCCCAAATGAGTGTCCTGGGTATGGCACTAAACTGAGGTTCTGATTCTGGAGTTCTAGGAAGTGTGGAGTACCCCTTCATTGTCGTTATACCAAGGTCCACTCTGACCCAGAGAGATAGTATCTATTTGGGTTTCATCTATGGGTCGAATAGATTTGTTTAAGAAATATTTGTATTGAATAGGAATATATGAAACCATATGACTGTGTACAAACAAATTGTTTTTTATTAACCTAATCTAGCCTTTTTAATTATAGGTTCTCATATTGTGTTAATCTCTATACTTGGTCTACTTAATAGATTACTATATCATATGAGCTGATTCTTTGAGGCATCTTTTCTTTCAATGTTCTTCTCTATCTATTATCATAACTTCATCCTATAAAGGCAGATGGTTTCCCTTTTCATTCCATATATGGTAAAAAAACAATATGAGTCAAGGTAAATAAAATCATACAATTAAATAGGTAGATATTCTAGGCCAAAACAAGACATTAGGTTTATAAATTCCAAAAAAATTTACACTGAATTGTCAAATTGGATGCATGACCTTATGGATAAAGGAATTAGGTTAGTTCTATTATTCTATGTTACTGCTGCCTCTGACCAGGATTGAACCTGCATACTGTATGCAGGTTCAATCCTGGTCAGAGGCAGCAGTAACATAGAATAATAGTTAACACAGCTAAACACCTGTACCCCAGCTATGGTTAGCAGAATGAGAACAGGATACCCCTGTGGATTGAATAAAGGGTTAAGTTCAAAGTTCCAATATAATCCAAATAATACTAATTAACAAGCCTCATCTCCAAAAACACGAGAATTATTGATATTTCATAGGAATACTTGAAGCCATATAGCTGTATGCAAATTATTTGTATTAAGAATAGTTACTTGAAGCTAAAATTGTTTAGAAATGATTATTATTAGTTACTTGAAACCATATAATTGAATCTATCCCCTTTTCATTAGTGCTAGACCAAGCAAGTTGTTTGTGGTGAAGTGCCACATCTACCATAAGCTCCTTACTTTACCACACAGATCCCTGTACTTCTCATATGCTGAGTTGGCGAGAGTTGGTATCGAAATAGGAACCTTGTGGTTTCTAGCCGAATGCTCTACCGACATAACTTAGGTAATAAATAAACCAAACTAAACCAAGGTAAAATTTAACTTGCAGTCATTTTAACTTACTAGTTAAAAGTATTTTGTACCATTTCCTTTTTTAACTGCCTTATTTTTGGAATGTTTAAATGAAGAAGGAAACTTAAGATCTGAATCCCTCTCCTTCTTCCCATGTTCAAAGAATATCATTTTGCTTTGGTCATGAACTCATGAACTCCAGCCTGAACTCATTTTTAGGATTTATTTCAAATATTAACATAGTTCCCAGGTTCTTACTTAGAAATAAGAAAGAAGAGCACAGATTTTTACAGGATACAAAAAATTATGTCTTTTAAAAAATATAATAATAAATCAATTAGATTACATACATATATACATATATACATATATATGCATATATATATATATATACATATATATATATAATTAGATTACATACATACATGGCAATAGCATAATCTTTACAGATCATTGCCGTCCCTCACAATCCCACAACTCCACCACCAGAACCAGAACCCTTCCTTGCATGAGCCCTCAAATGACTAATCAAACCTGCTGCAGATCCACAAAGTTTGATGCAAATATGACATTGAAAAGACTTCCTTCTTGTTGAATGAGATGATTCAGAAGAATCAGATGATAAAATTTATGCACCACCATATGTCTCTTAAGACCAGAAGCCAACTTACAGACCTTGCCACAGATAGCACAAGACACATTGTTTGCTCCTGGAATCTGCATGGATTGACCATGGTGAGAAAGCAAGGCTGGATATGTATTAATCATAGGAACATATATATATATATATATATATATATATATATATACATATATCTATATATAATGGAGATAGATTACATTTCTGTCTGAAGCCGAAACTACGTCACAGATTCCACAATAATCTAAAGGATTTATTAATGGGAATCTAATTTCTAATCAATTTGAGTTATACTTAATATTAAGGAAACACATTGCTTTATATACAAGTATAATGTTGTCTTTGTAACATCAGGAAAAACTTTGGTGTAGAAAGTTAACTTTCCTAATTTCTATTTCAAATTGTTTATTTTTTACTCCTTTAATGAATTTGATGATTTTAATTACTAAAATCATTAAATGTTGAATGTCCTTTTAAAGTTTTTGGCATATTTTGGTATTGTTGTTTTTTATTACTTTATTTGATTTATTAATTTTACAGCAACATAGTTTTAGTTACAGACAAATTGATACTGAATCTCTTATCAAAAGATTTTATTTATTGAAGAAAATTTTTAAAGAATTTATATTTTTACGGAATTTTACCAAATAAAATTTAGTTGAAAATAAATCTATAAATTAGATATTTTTATTTACTCTGATTAAAAAAAAATTAATATTAAATATTATTTAGCATTTAAAAATTGATTTAAGTATCATTACTCTATTTTATTTTATATAATATTTATTTACACTAAAACTAAATGTTTGTTAAATGTAAAATAAATAAGGTGAATGTTTATTTTCTTTATTTCAAAATTTTTAGAAATAATCAAAACAATAAAAAATCATTTTGTATAGTTAATTGTTTTATTCATTGATAAACCAAATTTAATTTTATTATTAAATATTATTTCAGGAAAAATTTTGGTGTAGAAAGTTAACTTTCCTAATTTCTATTTCAAGTTGTTTATTTTTTACTCCTTTAATGAATTTGATGATTTTAATTACTAAAATAATTAAATGTTGAATGCCCTTTTAAAGATTTTGGCATATTTTGGCATTGTTGTTTTTTATTACTTCAATTCATTTATTAATTTTACTTGGATACTACCCCTCTGACATTGAATTTTAAATCCCACTCGGCTCAGGCTATATTTTTCAAAATTTTATTTTTACACCGCCCGAAGGGCAGTTTTGTTATGCTAGTATATATAATTAGATTACATACATACATACATATATACATACATTATTATGGAAGCACATGGTGTAATGGTTAAAGTCATGGGAAATGAACTCGTCTCCCTGAGTTCAAATCCTGGATGTGGTAATTGCATTTCACTTAGCACTAATACCCTTAGGTATTAGTGCTATAAGGTATGAACCCTACTCTCCCTCCAGCTATGGGTAAATAGGAGGTCAGACTGGGCTCGGTTTAGGATAAGGAAAACTCTGAATTCAAACCTGTTAAACTCCACTTAAGAAATTGACGTTGTGTCACCTCCTGCTCGTGCAAAGTGGTTAGTAAATATACATACATTGTTCTATATTTGAGATCTTGTGTCACATCCTACTAGTTGCTAAAGGGGTGAATAAATATATAGACATACATACATACATTGCCCTATACTTGTGTCATATCCTACAAAAGGCTGTTCTGGTGAGTATATACATAGATACATATATATTACACTAATGCAGGCATTTCATCATGGTGTAATGGTTAGCAAGATAGTCTCACAGATCCATTGCAGTCCAGGAGACCTGAGGAGACTTACTATCATTTCGGCTTCGGTGAAAGAAAAAACACCTGTTAAAATAGGTCTGAAAAACTCACAAGGAGTAAACTATACATACATACTTATATATAAAATAGGTGATTTGTAAAAAGTATTACTCAATATGTATATATATATATATATGAGAAGTAAACAAACAAACAATGTGCTCAATATGGCTTTTTTAGTCGGCAATTTTGGGGAGAATATGTGCTTAATTGAAGTCATACCTAATTTTGAAAATTAATTAATTGATAATTAATGAATTAGGCAGGCATACCTATTCAAATGTAAGACTATAGCTCTGCTGATGAGGCCTAATAGGCTGAAATGTACATACAGAGATTGATTTTTCAATAGGAAGTCAGACGAACCTACTAAAAGTTTTGCTTAATGCTCTTCAGAGCTAAGATCTGACTCTATTTTAAGAGTCACATCTTAGCCCTGAAGAGCATTAAGCGAAACTTTTAGTAGGTTCGTCTGACTCATTAGATTTATCTTTATTATTTGCTCTACTTAGGTATTGAGCACTTTTTACTTATTAGCTTTAGTCTCCTGGTGGTTTTATATGAAGATATATATCTTATATATATATATACATATAAATTGTTTTTTCTTTTGGCCAAAATATTGTACCAATAGTTTATTTTTGGTTGGTACGATTATCTTGGTCTTTTCTTTTTTGCAAAAATTTTTTTCTGCCCGGTTGATGTTTGGTAGTATATTTTTACAATCAAACTATTTGCTGGGTCTTTTCTCACCGCGAGGATTTACCAATAAGTTTGGTATATATTATATATATATATATATATATATATATATATACATATATATACATATATACACACAACACATATATATATATATATATATATATATATATATATATATATATAATATTACATATACATATATATATATACATACATACATTTATATATACATACAAATAGTCAAATACATCACAAGTGTATTCATATCATGTAAATTTTCGAAAGGGATAAATGAAATAAAACAGAAAATGTGCCTAAATGTAGAACTTTAAACTAAGTGGTTATTGCTTGTTTAGTTTCTTTTATGGTTGATGTCAAATTTGTGTTGACCCTTAAGGGAGGTGAACTGGTGAGCTGGTTTGACAGAACCATTTAATTAATTCAAGTTATGTGAGACAGACTTAGTCCCCACATGAAGATGCCTTGATATGGCTAGCAAAGAAGGCACTATAATCAGCAGTAGCAGTAACAGTAGTAGTAGTAGTAGTAGTAGTAGTAGTAATAGGGAGGGTTGGATTGCAAGACAGAAGAAGGTTGACAGAGTCAAGTATAAAACACATGAAGAGACCAAGTACTCTGGGGTCACAGGGTTAACAGCTCTGTACTAAGGGTAGGGAAGTTTGGGTTGAAGAAAGAATATTTTGGTTTGGGAAGCACAAATTCCCCAAGGACATTCTTCTGAAATAAAGAGAAGCAAAGACTTTGGGGGGATACCAAATATAACACCTAGTAAATTATTATTTACACTTGTAATATATTACCGCCCACACATACATACACAACACACACACACACACACACACACATATATATATATATATATATATACATATACATATATATATACATATATATATATATACATACACACACACACACACATATATATATATTATATATATATATATATATATATATATATTATATATAAATATTATATTTTGGGTGCGGTACCAAGTTTCTTGATACAAGGTGATTCTAGGCTGGTCCTAATTCTCTACCAGTAGTTTGCTGTCGAGTTCAGGTTCCGTTTGAGAGCTCAATGTTTAATTATTGTGCCGAAAGTACTCGGGACCTGAACTTTGGTGGACTTATCCACGAATTCCACCCAAATATTAAAAAGTTGGCCAGAAAACTCAAAAAGATAAAAAATAAAATTGTTAAACAGATGTGTCTTTTGTTTACTTCAACATGTATAAATGAAAGAATGCTGCCCAAATACACACACACACACACACACACACATATATATATATATATATATATATATATATATATATATATATAATGTGCAGTTGGTGTATTCTAAAGCCCCAGTCAACAGGGCTTTCAAGGTATTGGCTTCTTTTTGTCTTTATGATTAGAAGATGTTTAATATAAAAAAAGCATTTTTACTTATATTTCCATAGTTTCCCTTCCCAAGATATTCAAACTTATAAACTAATCTTCATCATCATCATCCTGTCATGCTGGCAGCACGGATATCCATGAAAATCTCTCACCATCCTTCTTTATGATTCATTGCCCCTGGGAGGTCCTCTGTGCAGCATCCAGTATCTGCGCAGAGTAGGTCTTTGCTTGGTGACCTACTCTGGTATGCCCATGTGATGGCTTCCACAGAAGAACATCACTTATGAGTTCATCTTCTCAAGCAGTGCCCAGCGTGTCTTGTTCATCTCACATCGATGTTTTGTGTGATATGGGGCAGGTGGCCATACAGCTGTTTTCTCGAGGGTTGTTGTTTCCACATCTTGTTCAATATTACACACAGCATTTTTGTGCAAGGAAAATTAATTTTTAAAAAGTATAGTATCAACTTTTTTATATCCTTTTTTAATCTACATTCATTAAAAAATATCAAGACTTTGAATAAAATTTACAAAATATATAGAAATGAAATTGAATATCACTTGGATGATGAATGCTGTTTTGTCAGGTTTGAGTTCAGATTTTTCCTTCTCCTAGTCTGGTTATATATCCAAGGTTAAAGATCCCACTGCCCTACTATTTATCCATAAATGAGTAAGATTAGTTGATTTATCATATAAGTTGCTAGAAATCTAGTTATCATCACTTTATCATTCCTTAAGTTGTTCAGCTGTTCACATTTTTATTTTATTTTTAAATTTTAACATTTTAAAATTCAACATTTTAGTTCCAATTCTTTTTGATTCCACCTTGTAGGCAAACCAAATTCACAAACTGAAGAAGAAAGCAGTCTTAATGCCAGGTAAAGTTGTTTGAGTTTTTTTTGTATGCCTTCCATTTACCTGCTACCTTCAGGAATTTTCTGTTGGCTAAACAATTTTGTACGTGGGCAGACACTATTCTGAAAGATTATAACTTATTTTGAACTTTGCTTTGACTGAGTCCACTTGAAGACAGTTTCTTTTGTTTCTCCGAGCTGAGGTCATCATTGAAAGAATTCATTGTGTGTGAGCATTAGTGCATAGCATTGAGAAGACATAAACATTTTCTGCAGCTTTATAAAATGAATCTCAGATTTACAGAACAACCGGTGATAAAAATTTTTTTCACTATGGCTAGCTACCATCTTAGCAGTATTGGGTCGTCTGCCCTTTGCCTGGGAGAGTTATCTTCCCTCTGGGTTCCCGTTTATGACCACCAGGGGTCTGTTGTATTTAAGCACCTATTTCAAACTCTTTCTCTCACTTCTCGGTACATGACTACAGTGGATTAGACATTTATGTCTACACCTCGTGTGGGGGCTTCGGCCCCAATTACAGACACTAGTAAGTGACCTTAGTCTATGGACTCTCCATAACTAAACATATCTTCTATGTAGCTCTTTTGTATCTTATCCCTTTTCTATGTGCGTATATTATCTTCTATGGGAGAAATATGAGGAGGTTAATCCGACAATATGTGGAGAAAAGTAGACAAATATAGGATGTTATGGAAACTGGATGTTTATTGTTGACGATGCAATGTTTCGGTCTATTAGACCTTCTTCAGGACTTGGATATAGTTCTTGCTTCAATGATGGACATTCTCAAAATGGTGAAAACAGTAGGTTGTCAGTAGGGGCAGGGGTGGTTGTGGGTGGGTAGTGGATTTTCTTCTCTCGTTGTTTGTCTACTTTTCTCTACATTATCTACTATGTATCTTGTTTCATGTATATGTACTTTATGTCGTAAATGTCTCTCCATGTGCTTTTATTAAAGTCCATTATGTGATGTTCAACACTCATGTCGGAGTTGTTTGTTTCAACCAGTCATAATTCATATATAACCTTGAACCTTACAGCAGTATTAAAAATCACCTTCCCAATCCAATACTTTTTATATAATTTCAATATTTTGAAGGATATAAATTGCATCACAAATTTCTTCAAAGGATAACAAGAACTGGCAGAAAGTTTACTTCAGACTGTGCAACATGATGGCCTCTACTTTGAATGCTGCTTTTGTTGTAACTTTGAAGACTAAAGCAAATAAGTTACCAAAATATTGCAAAACTTTTGACTCACCTGTGAACAAAACCATGTCATGCACTAGTAGTAGTAGTCTATTAGTCAGACATCCCTTTGCTTCTTAGAGTTTTTTTTGTGGCAGGGGATTTATTATACTTTAAAAATATTAAAATGCTCCCCACACTCTGTTCGCATCAAGTCAAGACTTGACTTTGTTCAGGTAAATGGTTTTGTTGCACAGATCATGAATCCTCTTGATATTTTCTGATAAGTAAAAATTGGTATCAATTGGTATCTGTTGTAGGTGACTCACCTATGACACGAACATGGACTTACCCAAAGGGTACATATGTGGCAGAGTAAAGCTACTCAGTCGAGTAGTTCTAGAAACAGTCTTCGTGTATGCTGAACAAGGAAACCCTTCCATTGTATGTGATATTTATTGCTGAATACAACCTGTTCCCTACATTTTTATACCCGTGTTGAGTTACTATTTATTGACCCTTTAACCAGGTCATAACAGTATCAAAAACACGAGTTTAATGAACTGGCAAAAAGTTGGCAACACAATGACCTCTACTATGAATGCTTGGCTGCTTTTGTTGTAAAAAAAAAAGTCGTCAGGACGGCCTAATGTCGGTATCAGCCAATCAGTGAGGGAGTCTGTCCCCTTTTCACTAGCGCTAGACCAAGGAGATTGTTTTTGCTTCTGAGGTGGAGTGCCACACCTACCATCAGCTCCTTAATTTACCACACAGATCCCTGTTCTACTCATACGCTGAGTTGGCGAGGGCTAGTATCGAACTAAGAACCTTGCGGTTTCTAGCCGAACGCTCTACCGACTGAGCTAAACGGCTCATCAAATAAGTTACTAAAATATTGCAAAATTTTTGACTCACCCAATATTCATTATAAAATAATCTTTTTTTTTCTCATGGATGCATATTGGTTGCATTCAAATTTTCTTTTAAATAATTGATTTTCTTTTTATCTTTTTAAAAAAAAAAAATTCTCATTTACATATCTATTTAATAATAAAATAAGATTTTTGGTTTGGTTTTGTTCTACGGCATATCAACCTCAATGGGTCATTTAATGCCGATAAAGTTTTGAAATAAATTCATTCTTAATGCATAATACAATTTTGTTTATCAACTCATGTTTTTCTATTTAACCCATAGATGGGACCCTAACAGGTACTACTACTCCGGGTCAGAGTGGACCAGGGAGCAATGGTGATTAAGGGGTGCTCCACATTCCCCAAACCTCCAAAACTGGAACCTCATCATCAGATAGAGTTTAACGTCATTCCCAGGACATGTAGAGCCTCAGTCACCACCTTCTAGCACCCATATGATAAAAAGGGGTTGGGGATTGCCATAAGGGTAATAGGGTTGGGAAAATCAAATAAAATAAGAGTATTGAAATTTCTATGTGAGTTTTATAAAACAGAAATAGTAAAATTAGTCAAATACTAGGGTGACTCAAAAGTTTTGTAATAGTTTGGTACATGTTAGTTTGTGGTGCAAGTCATCCTGATTAAGCCATATATATATAGGGATCATGAAAGCGCATGGTGTAATGGTTAAAGTCATGGGAAATGGACTTGTCGCCCCGAATTCAAATCCTGGACGTGGTAATTGCATTTCACTTAGCGCTAATGTCCTTGGGAAAGGTATGAATCCTACTCTCCCTCTAGCTATGGGTAAATAGTAGGGCAGACTGGGCTTTTTAACCTTGGTTAGGTAACCGGTCTAGGAGAAGGAAAACTCTGTTGAACTCCACTTAAAAAATTAACCTTGTGTCATATCCAGCTCGTGCGGAGGGGTTGGTAAACATATATATATATATATAAGGGCCATTCAATAAACAATGGGAATTTATTGTCAAAATGGTGACAAACTGACATACAACAGCTACATATGAACACTTGATGCCGTGTTGAGGATGGTTGGTGAGGCACTCACCTCAGATGTGTAGTGAGATAGCCAATGGCATGTTATCTCATTTACATATGTGTATTACAGCAGGAGATATATAGAGACAGTTTAGAGGACATAAAATAACTAGCTACGAGAAGCTAAGAGATAGAGGTATGATACTCTCATAGATTTGCTATTATTGCTACAACAAGGAATACGAGACTACACATCACAACAATCTCCTTGGTCAAACCCTAGTGAAAAGGGGGTAGACTGCCTCACTGTCTGGCTGATATCGCCTTTAGACCACCCT
>CM042149.1:99663453-99673453 GCA_023376005.1 Doryteuthis pealeii | reverse complement strand
AAAGAGTATACAACATAACATCCTGAATTGCAACATTGTAGCAGGCAAGGTCAAGTCAGGCTATTACATTCATTTTCAGACTAATACCCTAGGGAAAGGTATGAAACCCCTCTTCCCCCAGAAATAGGTTAAATATTGCCCCTGGTGGCTGAGCAGTCAATGACATGCAACAACCCACTTTGACTTTTACTTAGGCTAGACGAGGGGTCAGAGCAACACCAACTTGATACTAGGCCAGATGGATCGAGGCTGACGTCACTGCGATATCATCATATCTAGTCCCAATTTTGTTTCACCCAAAACGAGGCTACACGAGCAACACCGGCTAGATACACACGTGTCTAAAAAATAATAGTCAAATAGTCAACGACTTTTTCTTGTAATTATTCAGTCAATTAATTTTATTTTATTTTAATTTATAAACAAAAATGCCTTTTAAGTGTGTTGTGCCTTTTTGTAATGGAAACTAAATGAAATGTACCAAAAGTTAGTGTTTTTTCTTTCCCTTATGATAAAATTTTGGATTTACGAAAATACGAGAACATTTTTTACCTACAAAGAATTCCAAAGTGAGTAATTTTTTTGTATTTTTGTATTAATATTTTGTATTAAAACTAAATAAATTTAATTTAAACTTCAATAATTGAAGTATTTTAAAGTCTTTGTAATTCACAAAATCAAGTTTAAGACATTAAAAGCTCTGTCTTAAGTTAACAATTTTTTTCACATAAGAGCGTAAAGTAAAAAGTTCTGTAAAAACTCATATTTTAGAAATAAACTCTAAAGAAATTCTCGATATTAATTCATTAAATTCGTAAAGGGATATTTTTATAAACATAAAAGAAATAATTCTGATAATCCTAACAATATTTTTGAATAGTTTTATTCATAAATAAATGAGTCTATTAAAGAAATGACTATTTGGTTAAAAAAAGAGAGAGATAGCCTTCCCAAGGGTATTAAGCGCTAATGTGAAATGCCAAACAGCTTCGTCTGGAATTGAACTCGCCACTAGCCCACGCGCCTCCATATATTATATATATATATATAAAATACAAACACAATCCCACACACACACCTCATGCACATACACACACACACACACACATATATATATATATGTGTGTGTGTGTGTGTGTGTGTGTGTGTGAGTGTGTGTGTGATTTATTAACTTAGAGTGTATCGGTAATTGACATATCTTAATGTTTCGATATTTTATTAACATTCCCCCCACCCGCGCTTGTTGTCATATTAATTGGTAGAAAATAATCTTTTGTGTATTAATATATTGGAAATATTATTGTTGTTTGGTTTTATAAACTGGTAGATACTAATTATATGACACTCACGTGTATCAAAATATTCTTGGTAAACTTAATCTACGATTCTCTTTAGATAAATGAAAAAAACAATTAATGAAATAATTTCATCGTGCATCTAATAAAACTATTGGTTTATTTGATTTTTCATTAATTTTTATGTGTATCAATTAACTATGGGAAATAATTTTCAATAACTTCAAATAGATTGTAGGTAAAATTTTGTTTTGTTTGTTTATAAGCTGGTAGAAACTAATTTTCATTACTTAATGTTATTCATAAACTGGTAGAAATAATTTTTCATGTTAGATTTAGGCATTACTTCATGTGTAATCAACGATCTATAGTTAAAGCTCGTTGACATGGTTACTGTTGATGGTAACACAAATTGAAAATATTTCTTTTTAAAAATGCGTGTTTCAATGGAATTCGTGAAATCTCAGACATTTTAAAAAAATAACTGTTTGAAACACTGGTATGCATAAAGAAAGATTTAAAATTTAAAAGATTCGACAATAAACCCAACGAATCTGATTATTAGATAAAATGTGTACATGTCAAAAGTGTTATTTTTATTAAGATATTAAGATTTGAAGGCAATTTACAATGCATATAAAATAAATTAAAACAAAAGATGTTGTTTTTTTTTTTGTCTTATCGATTTCAAGTAACTTTTATCTCAGAAAGACGGTTTTCAGAATGGACGTGCTTCTTTTTTTTTTTTGTGTCGTTATAATATTTTTTTCTTTTTTTTCTCCTCTTCTTCTCTTTTTTTTCTTTCTTTTCTTTTTCTTTATGTTATGATGGAAATGGCGATAACTGAGTTTCCTTATTTTTTGGAATCTGTTGAGAAATGGTTTGAATTTGTTATCTAATATTGTCTGGTGAATATTGCTACATTGTAGCTATGCTTGATCAAAATAAATAAGATAAAATAAAATAAAATAAAATAAAATAAATAAAATAAAATTAATTTTCATGATTTTAATTTTAAAAACTTAAAACAAAGAAAACCCTCGAAGAAGAAGACTTTAATGATGAAAATAATATATTCATAGTGTCCAAAATACCATTTTTAGTGGGAAAGACCCAGATCCCCACAACTGGAGTCTCACCATCAGTATGTGTCACTCGGAGGTTTGGGTGAGGAGGTCTTACTTATTGCAGGAATACAACAGCGTAAATCCTAAACCCGGCCGAAAGGGTAGGAGGATTTTAAAAGTCCTCGTCTACAAATTAACTCTTGACAACCGTAATAGTTTCGGTATATGAAAATGTCTTGGACCTGAAAGCTTGGAAAGTAACGACAGACACTGACAGGTGCATAAAAAACTCGTGTTATTTAAATTTCATTCTGTCTGGGACCAATTCCAAAAAGGAAGACGTGGGGTGGTTTGCCCAGTCAATGAGGAAGAAAGGAGAACGCCCTTAATAAGCTCGATGGTTCCAGCACCAACGTTTACACTTTAAGTCCCCAAATTATTTTTATTTTTTCCTTCGAAAGCCTCGAATTCAACAGCCCAAAATCGCATCTTCGCGAATCTCACAGACTGCTTTGCCCGTGAACGAACGCCAGACGATTTTTACTCAACCAAGTCTGTGGCAATTAAACCTTTGGCTTGTCACCTGTCAAGTACAGAATTAACACAATTGTTTAATACATATGTTTCCGGAGCGGTGGTTAAAAATAAGGTGTGTACTTAATTAATATCCGATAATATATATATATATATATATATATATATATATATATATATATATTAATATATATATGGGTGATTGCCGCCTTCTTGACGAAAGGCCATTTCTACAAGTAGTCCAGATGGAGCAGTTGTGAGCACGCAGATAGCCCAGGATCCAGCTTTTTTTTCTTTTTTTTTATGTACCCCATCACACATATGAAATCCTCGACATACAGGCGCTGCCACACAGGTCAGACTTCAATGTAGGAAATGTTTCCATTGTGTCCGTCATGTGTCGCTTCAGAATGGAGGGCTCGAGTCACTACCTCAAACTTCTTACAGCTATCATCGGCCGTCTTTCCATGAGGATGTGTATCCAGACCTCCTGTCAATTGGACCTTATAGCTGGAGCTGATTTCCGCAAGAGCATCGGTGTCTGTCCCTTATCAAGATACTTCCCTGTCACGATGCAAGTATGTAGTTTGGGTTTTCCCAATCTCAAGATCGGGAGGTGTCCAGACATTCCAGGTGGCTATCTCTTAGCCTTGTTTTGTGTTGTAGTATTTTCTAGTTTCGCCCAGCTAATTGTGGACAACCGTCGAAATGTTTGGTTTCAGGCCAGCTTGATAGGTGAACCGGCATTTGTTTAGGTCACTTTTTCTAGACACTTCCCAAATGGCTGGGTGACAGTGTTAACCGGGGCTGCTCATTCACCCACAACCTCGCCGAGGCACGTTGCTGTTCGATCAGCAAAGCTGTGACGTTAAGTGCGCCACGAATCACGCCGTATGTATGTAGATTCACATTTGCATGCTTCCATCCCGTCAGGCCTGCATACCACCATTCCTGCATCACTCGGGGACTTGTAGAAATATCTGCACATGTTTTTGTTTTACATGTTGCGCGCTTGTGCGACACACACCGCATGCTCTCCTTCCCAAAGTCAAGTATCAGTGACAAGCCGAGGCAGATGACTGGAGACTTTGGGAGACGCAGGTGGATGATCTGATGAGATCTACGGGTCCACACACCGAAAAAAAAAAAAAAAAAAAGACTAAGTTTTAACTTAGTATAAGTCCACATGTACCTTTTAGATTATCAAAAAGCAAAATCGGTAAGTTAGTTCAAATTAATGCTTTTCAAGGCACCTGCGTGACTCGCCGTTTGAATGAAATAATATTTCAGAAATACATTGCTTATTTAAACAATAAAAATAAGACAAAGTTTGTTAGCAGTAAAAAAATATGTAAAAAAAAAAACGTGTTAATTAATATGCATTTCTATTCTTTAAAAACATTACTTAAAAATAAAAAAATATACTACTTATCTGGGCCATTTCAACTCTTCGAGCCGACTTAACATTTGACAAAAGTCAGAGTGCCTTGCTGGGACTTTCTACTTTCTTCTATTAGGCAGGGGATGGGGGGGGTGGCTTTTAGCCGACGTGACTACCGGTTTGAATGAAATAATATTTCAGAAATACATTGCTTATTTAAACAAAATAAAAATAAGACAAAGTTTGTTAGCAGTAAAACAATATGTAAAAGAATATAATGTATATATATATTCATTTCTATTCTTTAAAAACTACTTAAAAAATAAAAAATATAAAATACTACTTATCTGGGCCATTTCAACTCTTCGAGCCGACTTAAATTTGACAAAAATATATATATATATTATATATTATATATATATATATATATATATATGAAAAGTTTCTTAGTAGTACAAAATTTTATGAGGTCACGTAGAAGCGTAAACATCATGAGAGAAAAGGAAAAAATTCTTAAAAGAAAATTAGGGTACCCTTATAATTAGATATATAATCTAAAATAAATAATTCTTTTTTCGATCAATTCTCATCGGAGAAATTCATTGATAGATGGTTGAACAGTGGGAATTGTTGAAAAAGGTAGCTTTTTTTTTTCTTTTTTCAATAGGAACGAGAAATTAGGAGAAATTACGAACCGTGCGGAGGGGTTCGGAAATTTCTAGTTCCACACACGAAAGGTTGAGGCTTGAGGTATCAAAAGAAGTAATATGGAACTGTTTTTGTGTACAACAGGACAGGCTGGATACGGGAGATATAAAGACTCTCAAGTACTTGTGGCTGAAGTTCACTGCTAGAAACACTAAGGATGAAAACATGTATATATATTATATATATATATATATATATATATAATATATATATATATATATAGTTTAGAATTAATAGAAAGAATGAATGAATGGAATAAAAAATGAATGAAATGAATGGAATAAATGAAAAAATATCTTTCTAGAAGACCTCTCTTTAAAAAAATAGATTTGACACGCGGTCACTAATGGAAAAAGCCTTCTTCATTTTACTGACTCTTTATTGAATCATTAATTAATATAATTATATAATATAAATAATATATATAAATAATATAATTGTATAATTATTATATAAGATATTGGAGATGATAAAATAGGTGTCTCACCTTTGTTCTGTTGAGAAATGATTCAAATTTTTTTTATTGTATTAATGTTGTCTGTTTTAAAAATTGCAACAATGTATACTTTTGAATTTAAGATAAAAACGGTAAGATTTTAAATAACTTTTACAATTGCAAAAATAAATATATATATATAATTATATTATATATATATATTATATATATTATATATATTATATATATATGTGTGTGGGCGGGGGGTTAAGTGTCCAAATAAGACAAAACGACGGGTAACAATGTAGGAAAATGTATTAACAAAAGAGTAGACAATTACAGTACAGAGAAGTGGGAATTACGTCCGACAATAGAGTTATGAGCTGACTCGCATTGGCTTACTCTTCAAGCCATAATTGTCCTGTTACTTATAGTAACCGTCGGTCTATAGGGTATATCACTATAACAATATATTATTATCAAACCCTCTACACAAGCAGAATGTGACACGCGGTCAATTTCTAAGCGGAGTTTAACCGGTTTTATTTGGGAGTTTTCGTTCTATAGACTGGTTGTCTAACCAGGTTCCTATTTACCATAGTTGGAAAGTGATTAGATGGATGCATACCTTTCCTGTGCTGAACGGGTTGGATGAATATTAGATCATCATGGTGTAGTGGTTTGCAAGCTAGTCTCACAGATACATTACTACTAAATAACGAGTTCTATCCCGATGGATGCCCCATATTGGTGATCTTATGTTACATCCAAACCAATGGAAAACGGATCGGTAAATACACTTTCCAAGTGTATCAGCGCTATGTGAAATGCAACCAGCCCCATCCAGGATTTAACTTCGTTCGTTGTGTCATTTCCTATATTCCATTTCCATAACCATTACACAACGGACACCTTCAGAATGATACTGTATATATGCAAGAACATTTTCTGTACACGTCCCAAATATCTTTTTCATGTCCTTACAGTTCGTTTTGATGACTTCCATCCAGACTTCCTTGATATTTCTTTAATGAAAACTATGAAAAGTCTCCTCCTAGCGTCTGTTGCAATGAATGCAACTGTTGTCTGCTTGTCTCTGTCGATGTGTTTTGTATTCAGGTAAAACTATGTTTTGAATATTTAGCTTCAGGTAACCATGGGTCACTGTTAGTGCACAGAAAAGACGAACACAAGAACTGTAATAAAAAATTACTTTCTCTAAATTTTGTTTTATATCCTATGCTGATAAATGCAATGAATGACGTAAATGATCAAAGTTCAACTTTTCCGAATAATGGACAGACGAATCTGTTTACTGCCAGAGATTGGTTCATTAGGGTAGGTCAATTTTCACTTTAATATCAAATTGTCCATCTATGCGAAAGTTGTGTGTTAGTATACTGAATACTGATACCAAAAATTAGATCTATATTTGCACCATTTTTAGGAAAAGCATCAAAGATCGTCTACTAAAAAGCACTAAAAATTATCGTTTTCGCAAAATTTAGCCAAGAAATTGGTTAGAAAATTTACCGTTTTCAATATCAAATCAGAAATGATCTTATTTTATTAAAATAAAACGAATTAAATATTATATAATGGAATTCAAATTGAAATGTGCCCCCCCCCCCATAATCATCACCACCACCTCTGATATGCTGCTTTTTACCTCATTACTTAAGCTGTATCAGACGATCTTTGATGCTATTTCTCAACAATGGTGCAAGTAAAAGATCTAATTTTTGGTATCAGTATTCAGTATAACTAACACACAACTTTCACATAGATGGACACTTCGTTATTTTCTAAAAGTGAAAATCGACCTACCCTATTGGCCCTGGCAAAGTTATTTTGTTATTCTAATTGTTTTAGGCGAGTGACAAATCTGAATTTCTAGTAAATATCTCTATTGGTGTGTTGGTGCTAGGCAGGATTTCTGTGACTCACCAAGGTCCAATATTAGTAAAATAATATCTAATGATACACTAACACTTAACACATATGATACATAATGATAAACATACAAGAAGTATAAACAAAAATACAAAAACTTGCCCAACTGATAAAATGTGCACCAGTTTATGTTTTTATGAACAAGCAGTATACGGAAAGTGTACAAAACGGTAAAAGTCTTACTTGAGTTTTGTTTTTTTAGCAATGATGAGGCGAGACAAAGTCACGTCATAATCGTGAAAGGAAAGAGGCCCGCTTATGGATTATGGGATTGACACGTGGCCTTCCACGTGACGGTCGCAGATACGCCCTGTATACGAGGGAGACAATAATCTAGATCTTTCTGATAATATAAAAGCGATAATTTTTCAAGGTGTAGCTGCGTCAGTGCTACTGTATGGCTGCAACTCTTGGACTCTAACAAAACGCTTAGAGAAAAGATAATGCAGCGTGTGGTCTTGACGAATCCTGGAAGCAGCACCCTACGAGAGAGCATCTGTACAACCACTTGTCCCTATCACACAAATCATCCGATTAAGACGAACAAGGCATGTTGAACACTGTTGAAGAAACAAGGACGAACTCACAAGTGATGTTCCTTTGTGGACACCCACACATAGACATACCAATGTAGGTCGACCAGGAAAAAGGCATATATCAATCAGGCTGTGCAAAGCTGGATGCCGTGCAGAACATTTGCCATGGGGCAAAGACTGATAGGAATGGATGTTGTGTGTGTGTGTGCGTGTGCGTGTGTGTGTGTGTGGTGAGAGAGAGAGAGAGAGAGAGAAACAAGAGAGAGAAAAAGAGAAGAGAGAAAGAGAGTGGGAGAATCATTAGTATTCGTGATGTCAGTGTGATATGATGATGATGATGATGATGACCCCACCCATGAGCTTCGGCTTATGGGTGGCCCACGTTAAAAACAAGGCCTTGTGCCCGCCCATACAAGCGGGTATGAGGCAAATACTTGATGATGATGATGATGCTGATGCTGATCTTTCGTAATGAGAATGTATTTCTAATGCATACATGAAAAATAAATTGGAGGTTTATCAATGTAATATAAAACTTTGTTCCGTTCATTTTGTGATGTTCTTGTCTCTTTTTCATCTGCCTCTATTAAGATAATTGGATTCCTACACATAGAATTATTTTATTAATGGGATCCACTATGATAGTTTTTTCGTTTCTTTGTTTTTGATTTATTTTGTTGTTGTTGTTTTTTTCATCGTTTTTGTTCTTTGATAATTAAAGGATTTCTATGGTTTCCTTTCATATCTCGAGGATATGAAAGCATATTCTGCGTTAAGCAGATAATAGATAATAGCCAACTGATTTATCACAAAAAAGTTAAGCAGTGTTGAATAAGTTCATTACTTAAATGGGTGACTTCTTAGTCGCATAATATCGCAGTTCTTCTATCAAAGCCTACTAAATTATGTTGTAAGAGCGAAACTTCCCAGTGACCCATGCATACTACATCACTGATGACACCTACTAGTGTCCCAAATGTTGGAGCGTATGTTTAAAAATGAAGAGAAAATATTTCATATTGTGTTTCAGATTAAGTAAACTATTACTGCTCATTTGACTGGGGCAGAAGAATACACTGACTGTATCTCAACAGAGGGGTAAAATCCCCCCCCAAATGGGACCACCGTTGGCCATGGTGGTGACCTGTAATGCTTAAGGACGGAACCCTGGTGACTGAGCAGTCTATGACAAGCAACACTCCACTTTGTACTTTACTTGGGAGAGACAGGCGGTTGGAGAGACCAATTCGATCAATCGGTTGTCACGTCAAGCCTTAGCACCTATATGATTGCCCTGACCCTATTGCCTTTATGCCAAGCCCCAACCCTTTTTTATCCTATATGTGCTAAAATGTGATGGCTAAGGGTCTTAATGTCCTGGGTATGATGTTAAACTGCATCTAATGTAAAGTTCCAATTTTGAAACTCTGTGGAGTGTAGAGTACCGCTTTCATTGACATTACTCCCATTCTACTCTAATCCAGAGTAGTGATACCTTTTAAGTAGAAAGAATGATCCGTTAAAAATGAGTTAAAAAATTTGAATAGCCATCAAGCTTGTTACCTATTGTGTTGTCGCGTGGGTTTTTGACAAGACCTGTAGCGAGAATTCAAGGGGTCCAAGTGGAAAAATACAGACCGTTGGTAACCTTGACACAAAAGGCGCAAATCTCGCACGTCACGTCATATAGTTTGTTAGGAAATCAGTTTTCAACCAGAATGGAAGCAGATTATACGTGGTCTGCTGGGTTGACTCAACCGCACGGTAAATGAAAATGGGCAAAGTAGAAATAAGTCTTGTATAAGAAAATCAAAGTCTGCGAGTTAATTATTTGCATGACAAAAGAACTAGCCATTAAAAGAATCCTTTAGTTAGAGACAGCAAACAAGAAGATGATAAAAGGGAAGCTAGAAGCTGAGACGACAGACAGACCGACCAAAGAAGATAGAAAGGAGAATGAAGGACAAGTAAGTCTCAAATCAACTCTGTCTCTGTCTGTCTCTGTCTCTGTCTCTGCTCTCTCTATGTTACACGAGTCCACTCTCTCGATTATATATGCGACGATGGGGTATATGAGTATATAACAAAGC
>CM042149.1:99591453-99663443 GCA_023376005.1 Doryteuthis pealeii | reverse complement strand
TGGTTAGTCTTAAATGCGAGAAAGTAAATATTTGTCTAATGTCTAATAATCCCACAATTACTTTGATATAAATTTATTCAAATAAAAAAGGGATATTATTATTATTATTGATATTATTATTATTATCGTTATCATTATTATTATTGAACTAAAGTTGGAAAATACTTGACTTTTTTTTTTTGGTAAGTAATTGTTTTATTTCATCATAAAAAATCTTTCTTTTTTTTATTTATTTACTTTATTTTTTTTTTCCTACTTGGCTTTTTTTTTGGGGGGGGGTAAGTCAGGTTAGTTAATTTCATTTATTTAACGAATCTTGAAAATATTGAGGACAATTTGCAAATTTAGCCTTTGTTATCATTATTTACTCCTTTTGAGTTTTCACATCAGTGTTAGCTGATGGTCTTTCACTGGGTCTGAGTGACAGCAAGTCTCCTCAGGTCTCCAGGACTCTTCTGAGTATTCTGGCAGATTGCAGCAGTACAGTGTTCTGGATGGTATCAATCATTATAATTATTGCTATATTATTATTATAGTTTTCACACCAGCTGATGGTATTTCCCTGAAGTTATTATTGTTATCATTGTTATTTAAATTATTATTATAAAAATACTGATTCTAATAATAATAATAGTAATAATAATGATTCTAATAATGAAGGTTTGGAAAGTTTGGAATCAAGGAAGTATTGAACCATTCAGAACACTGAACTGCTGCAATCTGCCAGAATACTCAGAAGAGTCCTGGAGACCTGAGGAGACTTGCTGTCACTCAGACTCCAGTGAAAGACCATCAGCTAATGCTGATGTGAAAACTCAAAAGGAGTAAATAATAATAATAATAATATAATCAAAATTATTGATAATAATAATTCTAATAGTAATTAAATTAATCTTATGTCTTTGTAATTACATTGTAATTCAATTGAAATTTAGGATTAAATTAAAGGATTAAAAAGATTAAAATCTATCAAAATTTTCAAAATCATTTTATCCAAAAATAAATTATTCATTATTTTAATTCAAAAAATATTAAAATGTTAAAATTCTCTCTTTTTTGTACATAGATTTGTCACTAAATAATTTTTTGTTGAATTGGTAAATTATGTTCCTTAAAGATATCAGAACACTCTTCATTTTTCCTAGAATTATAGAAAAAATGCTTCATTATTGTAGATTTTTTGCTGACAAACTTTTAATTTTTTACAAGGATTTAAAATAGGTTTTGAATTTTTTACAATATTTTTAGGTATGTGAATACATTTTAAATCATGAATAGAACAACAAACGTCTTCGCATAAAATAACCAACAAAGTTTGGCATTTCCGTAAATCCAACAAACCAAACCAAACTACTTTAAAACCTAATTTTAATGTGTGTATTTACCTAACCCTCCCCTGTAAGGAGGGGGTTGCATAAGATCAATTTTTAAGCGGAGTCCGCAGGGCTGTACAAGTGCACCCCCTTTCACAATCACCAGATCTAGACCTGAGTAACGTCTTCTGTTTTTCCAAAATTAAAATTTCAACTGAAAAATCAGCTTTAGGGTAAAACTCAAGGACATAGGCGAAAATTAAATGGTGTGTGTCACTGCAACTTCATACCATGATCTAAATCATATCATTTAGATCATCAAGCAAACTCTTCCTAACACTTATTTACTATAAATTACCTAACCACAAATATTTTATAAATTATTAAATAATTCCACATTTATTATATAACACAATATTACATAAATAATAAATATACCTAAAACCCATTTTTTCCCATATTATCTGGCCTCAAATTTTCAAGCAATAATGAAATCACATCTTCTTCATTTTAATATACACCGTAACTTTAAACTTAACATAAACTGTAAATACAAACATATACACAACCAAACATTAAAATAAAAGATAACATAAAAAAATTATCTATTATCAAAGTTAGGTTCTTTTTATAAACGAATACCTTTTTAATGATTTCACCGTTTTTTGCAAAACAATAACATACACGAGGTTCCGGGAATTTTCAACATGTTAGGGATAAATAATAACACTTTATTTTTTGCAATACAAAATTGTATCTACCATAACTCCTAGAAAAATCAAATATCCAAATTCTAACGGTTCTATTTCAGCTTTCCAAAAGTGATTTAAAAAAATTCTCTTCGAACATTTCTAAAAATTCTCCGTTTTTCCCCAACGAATTTTTTCATTCAAAATAAAATTTCACTCTGATGAAGGTCGAATCTTCTCTGTGTGCGGAATATTTTCACGCAGATGAACTGACCGAAACACATGTGTAAGTGATATTGATTAAATTCATCTTTTATTATCCATTCTGTTCTTTCTTTTCTTATTCATTCTTCCTCATATATATATATATATATATATATATATATATATATATATATATGGGTTAGAAGGGGCTCGTTATCCTTGGTCGGCAACCCAACTAAGTCAAGGAAAAGACTGACACAAAACCTCTGATGCCTTTCAAAGAAAGGATAGGGGAGTAAACCCTACAACAAATCAGGAGCCAGAATCCCTAAGTTGGCGTGATGCTGAAATCCAGTGCTACCCATCAACTCCTGCGACACTACCGTTGCCAAACTGCATTGGTTCCTTACCTTTCCTTTCGGTCACAGCGGCAGTGTGGAGAGGGAGATATTTGCTGCTTGAGCAACAACTCATCCTCCATATGAACCCACCCAGGCTATGTATTAAAAAAAAAAAACTTGGACACTACTCCATCGTACCCCGTAGACGGCGGGTTGCTAACAACACACACACAGACACACACACACACACACACACACACACACACACATTATATATATATATATATGTATATATATATATATATATATATATCATCCCTGCACGAGTAAAATGTGACAACAGGTATTACAGGAGAATAAAAACTTACAATTGTGTTTACAGTTATATGCATTTACCAGCCCCTCCGCACCAGCATATTGTGACACAAGGCCAATTTCTTGAGACTGGTTGCCGTACCAAGGTTAAAGAACCCAGTCTGCCTTACGCATACCTCAGAGGTGGGGAAGAGATAGAATCCTGCTTTTCCAAAGGACATTAGAGAAACGCAAGTAGCTTTGTCCAGGATTTAAACTCGAGTCACCAAGTCTATTTTCCCTTACGCCTCTTCGTGTGTGTGTGTGTGTGTGTGTGTGTGTGTGTCTGTGTGTGTTTTGCATCTGTGTGTATTTTTGTGAGTTTGCGTATGCTTGACCTTTCTTTAATGTTTCTTTTGACAACAGTTGAAATAATTTCATATCTTCACTTATTGAATTACTTTTTATAAAATATAAAATTTAATACCAGTATGAATTTGATAAAAAGATTAAGTACATTTAAATGTTAGCTTATAGTATTCGATTGTATTATTTTCCTCGTAGCAGTAAACTGGATCTGATAGTTAAGCCCCAATTGTGGAGCCCTGGGGAGCTCTGGGGAGCTCTG
Source organism: Doryteuthis pealeii (assembly GCA_023376005.1). NCBI lineage: Eukaryota > Metazoa > Mollusca > Cephalopoda > Myopsida > Loliginidae > Doryteuthis > Doryteuthis pealeii. The sequence goes on along the minus strand of CM042149.1, from coordinate 99,659,974 downwards.
GGGAGTACTTCATTGCAACATTTTCAGATCCACTCTGAACTTTTGATTCCGCTATCCTATTTAAAGTGAGAGTCCCAGTGGCGTAGTGGATAATGAGTTGGACTGCGACATCGTTGTAAGCTACTTCAAGCTTCAGTCGTTCTATTACGTTCACCTTCAGACCAATAACCTTTGGAGAGATACGAACCTCTTCATCCCCCAGTTATGGTTTAAATAGTACCATTACTGTTTTTCTACAAGGTTGGCTTTGGCATTAAATAATCCACAAAAGTTTATATGCCATTATAGGATTTAGCTGTATAACAATGTCTGTCTTCATGCTACAGATGCGTCGCAACACTTGATCAGGGAAGTAGGCATTATTTGGCTTGAGTTGTCCATTTTTATTTTAAATTCCCAGGAAAATGTACATTAAAGTTATTTGGATTGCTTGTTCGAGAATGCGGCTTTCTGAAGAGATCTTTAGTTTCCCTTTAAAACAGAAAAAATACTGTGTCTTTAATGGAGGAACGTGATGTGATGGCAATAGTCCTAGGAAATGGACACGGCGAGACGATTTCAGATCCAGGGCGAGGCTGTTGGCATTCCACATATACTTAATACTCCTTGGAAAGGTATGCGTCCAATTATGCTTCCCCAGCTATGGATAAATAGTTAGGGCTCTTTAACCTTGGTTAGGCAACCGGTCTAGAGAGAGAAAACTCTGAATTCAAACCTGTTAAACTTCGCTTGATAAATTGACCTTGTTTCACATCCTGCTCGTGCGGAGGGGTTGGTAAATATGTAAATATTTTTTCTGAATTTTTTTAGACGAGGCTTGATAATTTGGATTATTTGGATTATTCGGACTATTGTCCTCATCTCTATATTTATCTGCACGAGAAAGTTACCGAGTCCGACAAAAAATACCTGAAGAGGGCACATCGGCCGAAACGTAGTTCAAATAACAATAAAGATGAGGACAATAGTCCGAATAATCCAATGAATGTAAATATATTTATTGTGTCTTCAATTCTGATACAAAATGCATTAGATTACCCAGAAATGGTTATTCTGACTTTAATCTAAAAAAATTCAGGTGTTACAAATTCTCTTGTATCTGTTTGTTCCAAGGGAAAAAAAACGAAAAGGTTTTGCCGATAATTAATTACATTATTGCTGTTGTTTTTAGGATTATGTTGAGTTCATCCATCGCACCTGCGCAAACCGATTCATTGCTTCACAGCATAGAGAGGGCGGCAAAAGTGATTAGCCTTTGTGTGAACTAAGATAAAACGGATTTCATGTGTTTTAAACAAGAGGAAGGCATCTCCACACTGTAAACATGGCTACCGTCTTAACATAAGAGATCATTGGTTAATCTATGTAGTATCTTAATCATTACCATCAATAGCATTAGTGGCACTATTTAACCACACACCCCCACACACACACAACATACACACACACACACACACACACACATATATATATATATATATATATATATATATATATATATACAGACACATATATATATATATATATTCTTATTGTATACTTCTGTATTATTCATTGTAATATATATATATATATATATTCTTATTGTATACTTCTGTATACATACACACACACACACACACACACACACACACACACACACATATATATATATATATATATATATATATATATATATATATATATATATACAGACACACACATATATATATATATATATATATTCTTATTGTATACTTCTGTATTATTCATTGTAAATATATATATATATATATATATATTCTTATTGTATACTTCTGTATACAGACACACACACACACACACACACACACACACACACACACACATATATATATATATATATATACAGACACACACACACACACACACACACCCACACATATATATATATATATATATATAATATATATTCTTATTGTATACTTCTGTATATTCATTGTAATATATATATATATATATATATATAATATATATATATATATATATATATATATTCTATTGTATACTTCTGTATTATTCATTGTAAAAGACCCAATAGGATTTTATGTAATAAAATTTAAAATCATAATTAAAATGTTCGTTGGATTTTTATAGTTCCATGGAATTTGGATGCGTCATGCTATTATAAGTACTAGCAAATATATGCACCCTCCGTAGGGTGCAAGTATTTAAGTTTTGATATAATAAATATATTAAATTAGAAAGTCTAATGAAACTGACTAAGAATGCAGATAAAAATATTTGGAACAGAGGGGGTATAATCGAAAAATAGAACAACTTTGAAACTAACTATTCCATCATTTTCCATTACTCCCCTCTTTCATTCGTAAATTTTCCTAATTTAACTATTTAGTTAAAATAGGAAGTAAAGGATAATATTACAGTTATTTCTTCTTGTAAATAAATTTCTTTTAAGATTTATCCACGAGATGTTTGTTTATATTTCTTAAGATAAAACCAAACAATTAGAAATCAATAATACCAAGCACATATTTATTAAAATAACATTTTAAATATCAATATGCAAATTAGCCTTCTCGTTCAAACTGTAAATCGCTATTTTGTTGTATATATAAATACAATTGCATGTTATTAGTACGTAGATATGGTCAACAGTATTAATAATGTAAAACAATTTTTATTAATAACTGAAGGTTTAAAAGAATGAAATCATGGAGAATTTGACGTAAATAATTAAGGGAATTGTGACTTGAGTAGTAATATAGTTTCGGTTACAGACAGAAAAACACACAATCTCCATTATAATAAGATTTTATCAAATAAAATATTGCTGGATGATGAGAGGTTTTCATACACACTGGATATATATATTTACCAACCCCTCCGCATAGACAGGATGCGACACAAGGTCAATTTATTAAGCGGAGTTTACCAGGTTTGAATTAAGAGTTTTCCTTCTCCTAGACTAGTTACCTAGCCATGGTTAAGAGCCCAGTCTGTTCTGCTATTTTACCCATATCTGGAGGGAGAATTGGATTCATACCTTTTCCAATGGTATTAGCGCTATGTGAAATGCAAACGGCTCCGTCCGGGAATTGAACTCGGATCGACGAGTCCATTTCCTACGACTCTAACCATTAGACCACGCGCCTCATACACACTGGATATAAGCCTCTAAAATTACTAAACCAGTTCACATACCTAGGTAGTAATATCTCATCTACAGAAAGAGATGTCAATATACACCTAAGAAAGGCATGACTGAATATTGAACATATAGAAATTTGATCACTCTAATAAGTCATGTCAGTGCTACTGTATGGCTGCACTACTTGGACTAAAGAAACACGGAGAAAAATCTAGACGGGAATTACACAAGGATGCTGCGTGCTGTCTTGAACAAATCTTGGAAGCAGCACCCCACAAGAAAGCAGCTGTACGGCCACTTGCCCCCTATCACACAAAACATCCGAGTAAGAGGAAGAATGTTACATAATCTATGCGGTTGCATAAGATTATTGTCAATCCCCTGTATTTCTAAAGGGGTGTCCCTTTTCATATCACGGGCGGGACTTTCCATGGAAAATTACAAAAAGTATGTGAAGTCATGTGGGACCTGGTTGGTTCCTTAGTTTTCAGTTAGACGTCAGGCAGAAAGGATGTCCTGCCTTAACTGGAACTCACGCGCGCTATGTTAGTCAGATATTTAGTTACATGAAATGTATAGTTATGGAAATAAAAGTTTGAGAAAAATAACACAGTCTTGTGATTAATGAATGTCTTGGTAACTAGACTAGAAGACGTGAGTTAAGTGCGACCGACCACCAAGACGAAGTCTCCAAGAAGAAGAACCTAGGATAGAAGATGAACAGAAGAAGAAGTAAGAAGTAAGTAATGAGAAGGGTATACAACAAGAAGACATTACTGGTTTGTGGTGGCAAACAGTTGGATGAAACCTCCGCTCTTTCAGATTATCGCCTCTCTACAGAAGCCACCCCTTACTTGCCGTTCCCCTTGCCTGGTGGTACCATTGAATCTAGTTTACACCAGCAGGCCTCAAAATTTAAATGGAGGAGCAACGATGAACTCATAAATTGCGTTCTTCTGTGGATACATACTGTTACATAGTAGCTTATTCACGCTGTTAAATCGTGTATCTGTATACGTTGCAGGTATATATGGTCATGTAGCGAAGTATGTAGTTGTCGGACTTGAGAAACCACAACGCATGGGTATAGTAGGAGTTTTGACTTTATTTCTCTTTCTCCCGTGGTGGGTGGCGAGCGTTGACAATAGAAATGACCGAGGGTCGACGATGACTACTACTGTTCGGATGACTGGCGATGGTGAGGTAAAGGGTGGACGAACCGCACAGCCCGTCGGCTGCGATGGACCGTGGCGATGGTCGCCCACTTGTTCTCCGTCCACCGTCTGTTATCTCACTGACTTGTCGGCTCGAACCTTCAGGTCTTTATATTGATAGATACTCCTACGCATCTTTATCTTTTGATCTGATAACGGATATTTGTTATATATTTCTTTATCTTCTCCCTGCTTCTTTGACCGGAAAGCCTCGCTTCCGTTTTCCCCTTTTTTTTAATATATATTTTTATATTTCTCTTTGTCTTTTTGCCGGAAGCTTCGTCTTCCGGCCAAGGACAATACAACACTACACATGGACAAACCAGTGTATATGTTGTATACTGAATCAAGCAGTATTCAGGATACTAGTACATTCGATTACATATACGCCAGACATATAGTAACCCACAACAGAATGCTAAAACCTCGAGGTAGACGGTTAGCGTAATGGTTCCGTAATCTCTGCTGTGTCAGTTATCACCCCGATGTTCTCAAACAGCTGTGTATAAATAGTCCTGGGCCAGCGTATTCACTCTCTACGCAAGATACTCTAGGTCAGTCCACAACAGTAGGCCGGCCAAGAAAAAACTATATCAACCAGTTATTTTCAGAAGCTGGATGCCGTGCAGAAGATTTGCCAGTGGCAATGATTGATAGATATGGATGGTGTGTGTATGTGTGTGTGTGCGAGAGAGAGAGAGAGAGTGTGGGAGGGGGGGAGAGATAGTCTTCATCTCTGTACTGATTCTGAATGCCGTGCTGAGGACCTATCAGGGCCGATGGCCGATAGGGACGGAAATACCGAGAGTCATGGATATTCGTGGTGTCAGAGCAACCTTATGAGAATGATTGCTGTTGTGTTCAATTAGATTTAGTCTGAGGTCGATTGTGCTCGGAAGAAGATAAAATAACATTTTGTCTTCATTAATTTTCAAAGTTTAAATCCGATATCACAGAATAATCAACTGTTGTTAAGAATCAGTAAAGGGGAATAATCCCTTTAGATGTCATTAATAATTGTAATGCTAGAAAATTCAGTCACACAGAGATCAATGGAATGTCAATGACCCTTGATGATAATAATAGTGATGATTATGATACTACATAGATTAAACAATGATCTCTTATGTTAAAATAGTAGCCTTATATATATATATGAGAGAGTAAGTAAATAAACAATGTGTTTATTTGATATGGCTTTTAGCCGACAATTTTTGGAGGATATGTGCTTAATTGAAGTCATACCTAATTCTGAAAATTAATTAGTTAATAATTACAGAAATTTAGGCGGGCATATATGTTCAAATATAAGGCTAAACAAATCGAGAAAATGTCAATCCCTGAATGTACATTTCGACCTAATAGAATACATCTGTTCTCTACATTTTATCGCCGTGTTGAGTTATTATTTATTGACCCTTAAACAGGTCATAACACTAACCAAGGTTAAAGAGCCCAGTCTGCCCTACTATTTATCCATAGCTGGAGGGAGAGTAGGATTCATACCTTTTCCAAGGGTATCAGCGCAAAGTGACATGCAATTACCAGATCCAGGAATTGAACTCGGGGCGACGAGTCCATTTCCCATGACTTTAACCCTTACACCACGCACTTCCAATGTACTGTATATATAGTTATGCAACGTACATAAATTAACTAATGATCTTTCATGTTAAAATAGTAACTCTATTTACAGCACATCCCATGTTATAAAAAAGATATAGGATTTTCAACTTATTTCATGTTATCGCATTTATTATTTCTAATAGAACTCTCAATTATTTATCAATTAGTTGCTGACGTCAAGAAATTTAAGGTTATCAAAAAAGAAAAAAAAAAAAAAAAAAAAACAATTTTCAACCAACAAGAAATGTCTGCAAAAAATAAAGACTTTATTATCTAATTGTAATTAAGAATGACAACATTTTCTATTCCAGCATTTCCAGAATTGCCATGGAACCTCATTTTTCAATTTGCTTTTGAGGGAGTTTCCATGGCGTAGTGGTTTGTTTGTTTTGTTTTGTTTTACGGCATATCAACCTCAGTGGGTCATTTAATGCCGATAAAGTTTTGAAATAAATCAATTCTTAATGGATAATACAATTTTTTTATAAAGACATTTTTCTATTTAACCCATAGATGGGACCCTAACAGGTACTACCACTCCGGGTCAGAGTGGACCAGGGAGCAATGGTGATAAATGGGGTGCTCCACATTCCCCAAACCTCCAAAACTGGAACCTCACCATCAGATAGAGTTTAACGTCATTCCCAGGACATGTAGACCCGCAGCCGCCGCCTTCTAGCATCCATATGATAAAAAGGGTTGGGGCTTGCCATAAGGGCAATACGGTTGGGAAAATCATATAGGTGCTAGGGTGGCGTAGTGGATAAAATCCTGAATTGCAACATCGTAGCAAGAAAGACCGAACTCCAGTCATGCTATTATATTCATTTCCAGACTAATACCCAAGGGAAAGGCATGAAACCGCTAATTCCCCAGCAATATGTTAAATTTGCGCCACTATTGCTAATAATGGTAATGATTAAGATACTACATAAATTAACCAATGATCTTTTATGTCAAGACAGTAGCCATATTTATGTGGGTGGTTTATCTCTTTAATTCTTGTATTGTACTTATCTTATTCTGTCTTCTTGTCCAGTTCATCTACCCTACTATGTGGTCTCTTCTATGTTGTTTGGATCATCCATCGTCTATCTGAATATCTGGAATGGTCCTCTCTATTCGTATATTCTGCTTTCTTGGGACTTCTTTATCTTTATGCTCGTTGCTGTTTTTAGTAACGAACACAAAGATTTAGATATTTTTTAGATGTCTTTAAACCCAAGTTAACCATCACGTGCAGAAGAAATAGTTATCTTGGAGATACGTCTGTCTCCTCGAAAAACCAACAGCTAAATCCTTAAATTTCAAGTCTCCCACCCGCTCCCACGAACCGAATAGATCAACCCAAGAAAAGCCACAAGGTCAGTGAAAGGCCAAAGCCCTATAAATTCAGAATTACCGTTATTTTTCAATTCTAGTGTACGATAATGTTACAATAGCACTTCCATGCTATACAAAAGAGAGAGTATTATCAATCTATCTATATATTAATACATTTGTTCCTAAATCTTCCGTCCGTTATCATCCTTCAACACCCTCTGGTTAAAATGACACCGTCCAAATTGTCCAAGATGTAAAGCAAAAATGTGAATACAAATTATCTGGTGTCGCTTAATCACAGATTTCTTATTTGTCCCATTTCATTTCACTCAATTTTAAAAATGAAACATTGCAAATGGTCTTGCGTCGTTTAAATGCACAATGTAAAATTAAAATGAATTTTTTAAAATGTACGTGTTTGTTTTATTTGTAATATTAAAATAGTGAATTACGGAAGATATTTTGGCAATTATGGTTAGATTTATATGTAATGAAATTGCAAATTATTGTTTCTGGCTTAAAAAGCTCCTCTTGATTCTTGTTTCGTTTCATGGAAATTCTAGGGGTCCTACTAGTTTCATATATATATATATATATACCAACCCCTCTACACGAGCAGGATGCGACACAATGTAAATTTAAGTAACACTTAAGCAGAGTTTAACAGATTTGAATTCAGAGTCTTCCCTCTCCTAGACTGATTACCTAGCCATGGTTAAAGAGCCCAGTCTGCCCTACTATTTACCGATAGCTGGAGAGAGAATTGGATTCATACCGTTCGAAGGGGTATTAGCTAGTTCATATAATTGCATTATTTCCTTGTGGAACACTCAATTATGTATCAATCAGTAGCTGACGTCAACTGATTTAAGGATAGCAAAGAAATGATAATTATCAAAAAGAAATTACTACTAAAAATAGAGACTGTGTCATCTAAATATAACGAAGAATGTCAACATTCCTGCATTAACAGATCCGCCATGGAATCCCATTTTTCACTTTGCTCTTCTCTCATTAAATAATCAATATGTAAAACAATACTAAGGTGAGTCAAAAGTTTTGCAATATTTTAGTACGTGCTACTTTGCGGTGCATATATCACATGATCGAAGAAGCCCAAGCTATGGCGAAGAGTACCGGCTGTAATTTGTAGTATCCTGCTTTTTGGTGCGCTGACACGTCGTGTATTGCTTCACACCGTGTACGATTTGAAAGCCGCTCAGATGAACATGCAACGTAGTATAATTCCACGAGTGCGAACTGGATTAGAACACAGCGGAAGCAACCAAAAATATTTGTTGTGCGAAAGGGGATGGTACGAGGGTTTATAAAAAAGTAATGCCATTTTGTTTAGGACAGATATAATTACCAACACAGGGATATGTGCCATACATAAAAAAAATGAAACTGGTTCTCAGTGGGTCACATCCCTACTTCTCCATATAGTCACAGTTTCTCTCAATAGCAATATTCCACCTTCGAATGAGAGCATGTATCACTGCCCCGTAAAATTCTGTTAACTGTTCTTTGAGCCATTTCTTCACTACAGATTTTACTTTTCTTGTCACTGGAATAATGTTTGCCTCTCAAACCCTCTTTCATGCGACCGAAGAGGTGATAGTCTGAGGCAAACATTATTCCAACGACTAGGGAGCGAGTCTACCTTCCAATGAGAGCATGTATCCCTACCCCGTAAAATTATTTGACTGTTCTTTGAGCCACTTCTTCACTACAAATTTCACTTCCTCGTCACTGGATTAATGTTTGCCTCTCAAACACCCTTTCATGGGGCTGAAGAGAGACAAACAAATCAAATTATTCGGCGTCAATTCCAATTTTTTTACCATTATTTGTTATTTTCTACATCTGTCCTTTTTTTTTTATTATGATCAAATTTTTTTCTGTTGTACAATACTTGCTTTTTTCCCGAAGCCAAAATCGATATTCTCAATTATTAAGCGGCGATGTATGTGAAGATACAGATCGAAAATCGAGAACACTCCTCCTTTTATTCCAAATATCTCGACTATAAAAGCTTTAATGTTGTTTGCTTCAAATGTCCATTTAATTCTTTCCCGTTTCTGTTTTCTCGTCGGGAGACTCAGGACTCAAAATTAGGATAACTCAATTTTGACTACTGTGACGATTGCACCCATTTATAATGCCTTCTTTGGGGTTTCTTTTGATTCTACCTTATTCTTCTTAATCCAGGTGTGCCGAAAGCATGGATACCTTGACCTCTCTCTCTCTCTTCTCTCTCTCTCCTCTCTCTCTCTCTCCTCTCTCTCTCTCTCTCTTCTCTCAATAACAATGGGCCATTGTTCTTTGTAAAATCTTCTAGATGAATGTAAGTTTTTCCTGGTCGACCAACATTGGGGTATATATTATAATATATATATATATATATAATATATATATATATATATAATTCTAATGAGTGAGATATACCTACTAAAAATTTCGCTTAATGCTCTTCAGGGCTAAGATCCGACTCGGATCTTAGCCCTGAAGAGCACCAAGAGAAACTTTTAGTAGATTTATCTGACTCATTATTTGCTCTACTTAGGTATTGAGCACTTTTTACTTATTAGCTTTAGTTTCCTGGCGGTTTTGTATGAATATATATATCATATATATATATACATATAATTTTTTCTTCTTTTGACCAAAATATTGTACCAACAGATTATTTTTGGTTGGTACGTTTATCTTGGGCTTTTCTTTTTTTCAAAAATTTTTTCCCCCAGGTAATGTTAGGTAGTATATTTTTACAATCAAACTATTTGCTGGTTTTTTTCTCACCGCGAAGATTTACCAACAAGTTTGTATATTAAATATATATATAATATATATATATTATATATATATATAATATATACATATTTGTATCATCATCATCATCTGTACAAAGCAATATAAAGTATATCAAAGACCAGAGATTGGTATCTTTAGTGGCAACTAATGCTATAAATATTGGTTTGGTTTGGTTTCTTTGTTTAATGGCATATTAATATTAGTGGATTATTTGATGCTAAATGTATCCTTGTAGAACAACAGTAGTGGTACTATTTAACGCATAGCTAGGCGATAATATTCATAGGAGAGTATATTTATTTCAAAAGCAGAAATGATATTACAGGAGCCACCTGGGGAAAATTCCAATAACGTATTGACACCAATGGCGTACAGGGGGGGGGCTCTCCGAAAACATAGTATCATAATCCCTTATGATATTGTTTTCCCATAGGAATGCTAATCTTTTCTTCAAATTCAACTGTTTTACTCCAGCAAAATTCTAATATAAATAATTTTCTCTCAACTTTTCTGTTTTCCTTCATTGTTCCATAGAGATGCCATCTCTCCAATGTCAACGATTTTCTTTTCTTTGTTTGCGCCAACCTTTAGTCTTGATAAGACGATTTGGCGACCGTAATGCCTGAGGATAGGATCCTGAAGGCTGAGTGATCCGTGACCCGAGTACTAAGTGATCCCATAACGTGCAACACTTCACTTTGACCTTTATTTGGGCTGGACGAGCGGTCACAGGCCGATCCGATCAATCAGCTGGCCATGTCAAGCCCTAACACCTACATGATTAAATCCCGACTGTATTCTTCAAATTTCTCTTATGGCATACAAACACAGTATCCTTTTTATTTTAAAGGTACTTGAAGGGGTGGCTGAGGGTCAACAACCAGTTTAATACATATAAAAGTAATTTAATTTATTGATACAAATGAAATTAATGAAAATCATTCGTACTAATATATTAATACGCATGAAGATAATGAAAATTATTTCTACCAGTTTATAAAACCAAACTATGCAAAGATACGGACCATATGACCTTTAGGCACCCCTTTTGCTTTGCTGATTCATAAGTACATTGTTTTCATTTACTCCGTCAACATCCGGTTATTTGTTAACAGACGATTTTTAGATTTTTTTTAAAATTATAAAATTAACCCTAACGGTAAATAATAAAATGTACTTATGAATCAGCAAAGCAAAAGGGGTGCCTAATGGTCATATGGTCCAAAAATACTTACCTATAAACAATTGGTTTATAAATCCTATATTTAAAAAATGGCATTAAATAGTCCACAAGGGTTAATATGCCATTAAATAAAGAAACCAACCAACCAACCAACCAACAAGGACATATTCTGATTTCTACTCTTACTCTTTTTTCTGTAATCAAATCCAAATCGTTAATATGATTCCGAACGTATCTATATCAACAATCAGTCGTGTGTCTTTTGAGACAGTTCGCTGCATTCAATTTTGATCTGCCGTCTCGTCTCCACATAAGCGACATCAGCTATTTTTCTGTTTTTATTTATCTTATTTTACTTTTGTTTTGTTTCTTCAATTAATTTAATTGTTGCATTATTTTGATGACCAAGCAATTTGTTAACAAGAGAAAAAAAAACATAAGTGGTGCAATGGTTATAGCAAGCTAAACTAACAGACATACACATCATTGTTAATGAGTTCGATTCTCACTGATTGTCCTATACTCTCTTGGGAACTTCATGTGGTGTAATGGTTAGAAAGCAAACCATTGTTAGTGAATTCGATTTTCACTGGGCGCCCCATAATAAGGCCTTGTGTCGTATCTACGCTAAGTTTAGAAAAATTATTATACTGCCAAGCTCTGGGCTCAGATATCTGTGCCAAAGTGTCGAGAAGCCCGAAAAGCTACTCGCATAATTACAGGGACCATTCCATAGGCAGCACCTGCCCCCCTCGCCTAAAATGCGTAAAGACTGGGTGTATTGATTGGTGCCTGAGGTGCCCCAAAAGGGAAATATCGATGGAATTTTAAGCAATTTTTAAAAGCCGCTGCTGGCATTCGACATTAAATGACATTGTGTCATATTTGGCATGGTGGCTAGCCAGTAAATAACCTAATTGTCCGACACTTCTGGGTTTATGTTAAACTTTATAAATGACAGCAACGAATGAAACATATAACAAATATTGATCAACTTCAAGGCATTTTCTGAAATACAGTTATTATTGAGTGAAATTGTTTAAATTAATGAAAAACGAGAAATTGTCATATATGAATAAAATGTCGCTGCCAATAAATATACTCAAGTTGAAACACGGACCGCCAGATAATGAAAATGACCAACCTCCATCTATACATATATAAAGAGAAATTGGTGTGTATGTATGTCCGGAGGAAACTACAAAAATCCAACAGTTAACAACAAAGTAAATCTATTTCTCTGAATGTTTGAGATGAGGCTTGAAAATTAGTATTATCTGCGTTATTCGGACTATTGTCCCCATCTTCATTGTTATTTGTACAACGTTTCGGTCGATATGCCCTCCGGCCTTCTTCGGGTATTTCTTGTCGGACTCGGGAACCCTGTGGAATAAATAAAGGGTTAGGTTCAAAGTTCCGTGATGGCTCCCGATTACGACAAAAAAGTTCCCGAGTTCAAAAAGAAGGTTCCCGAGTCCGAGAAGGTTTCCGAGTTCGCCAAGAAATACCTGAAGAAGGCCGGGGGGCATATCGACCGAAACGTTGTACAAATAACAATGAAGATGGGGACAATAGTCCGAATAATGCAGATAATACTAAAGTAAATATATATACACATTCACTATCACCAGATTTTGCTTTTTGGGCAAAAATAATAAAATATTTGACTTATATTCGTGAAGATAATTAAAAGATAAAATTTAAATAGTAACAGCATGGATCTTTTTCTTTTCTTTTTTTTTTCTCTTTGCATTTGATTATTTCAAATAGGAGACATTAATTTTTCTTTGGAGCGTGTCTATGCAGTTTTTGTTTTTTTTCTGACGCTCTACAAGGCCACATCAACGCAAGATCTTTTTTGGGTAAGGATTTTAATGGGGCATCCTGTGGGATTCCAACTCGCAATTCAGTAATAATGGATCTACAATACTAACTGTTTTCCCCCACTCTATCCAGGCGACGCCGGGTAGCCGCTTCTAGTCTGATATAAATAGAGGCACCGTGCCTCTTGGGTTTGGGTATTTACAATCACAGAGTGGTTCGTTGCACACAGTGTGTTACAACGGACTCTGTATTGTTCTTAGAAGAACGTGTATTATGTATAAGTGATAATAATTCTTTATCTTCATTTCTCTCTCCTTAATGTACCTAATTTCGTTTTGTAATTAAATACACTAGCAAATATATACACCCTTGCGTGCAAATATTTAAGTTTTAATGTTATAAAATATTATATTAGATCAGAAAGGTTAATGAAACTAAATAAGAAGGCAGATAAGAAGATTTGAAACAGAGGGAAGGGTTATAATCAAAAATAGAACAACTGAAACTTTCTCTTCCATCACTTCTGTCTTTCATTGCTAAATTTTCTTAATTTAACTATTTAGTTAAATTAGGAAGTAAAGAATAAAATTAGTTATTTCATCTTGTTAATGGATTTCTTTTAAGATTTATCCCCGGGAGTTTTGCTCATTTCATTAAGATAAAACCAAACAATTAGAAATCAAAGATACCATTACACCACTGGCCTTCTATGTGTTTGCTTAACTTCTAGGTATAGAATAACGCTAGACGGTTAATTGTGAATGCAGGTGGTGCAATGGTTACCGTCGTTGGGAATAAACACTGCAAGATGAGTTCAATCCTGAACGAGGTGGTTTGCATATCATATAGCGCTAATGCCCTTGGGAAAGGTATGAATCCAAATATTTCCACTCCAGCCATGGGTAAATAGTTGGACAGACTGGGCTCTTTAGCCATGACTAGGTAACCAGATACGGAGAAGGAAAATTCTGAATTTTAACCAGTTAAACTCCGTGTTGGTTTTGAAATGGATTCGTCCATTTCTTTCTTCCACTGCAAAGTTCGAGGACAAACTTTTTCGTCCCGCAACAATCTTCTAGCAGTCCTCTCCATAGACGCTCATCCACCGCTTCGAAGCATCTCACCCCTTCTCAGTTGTCTCTCGTTTTATGCACAGCGATCTGAGAGAAATTTGCATACGTGTATATTAACTATCTCTTTGCTTAGAAGATGAACGTATTTAAACTGTAGTGCCAAGGCAGCCATATTTTTCGTTGCCACTCATCCTTCAAGCGAGACAGGTTCGTTCCCACCTTTCCCTACGAGACACCCCCCCTCTCTCTCTCTCTCTCTCCGCTTAAGAAATTGACCTTGTGTAACATCCTACTCGTGCAGAGGGTCTGGTTAAGATGCGGACGGGCTGACATGCCATTATAATCAATCAACCAAGCTACGTAAACTCACGCGTGTACGGATTATATGTAGATATTTCAATGATTCAAACAACTATATTATTTTCTTATCAGTTTCATGAGTCGTAAATCTCGTAACAAATAACATTCATGATTTTTTATAAATAACAGCGTCGACTACGCGTGTAATTTGTCAATGAAACCGAGTTGATGATGTGTTAAACAGAAAGTAAATACTGCAATACTACACACATATCCGCACAATAGTTACGTTTCAGTACGTTAGAGAATTTTGTTGAATTGTTTTGTTGTGTGAATTCTGAAAAGATAAAACAGAAATCACAAAACCTTCATTGTTAATCGATTTTCTTCTCATTCTTTTGGAGTATTTAGATGGAAATGCGTAGGAGAATGAATAAAGGAAGCTGAAGGTGTGGAGGCGTTGGAGGTGGTGACGAAAATCTTCATTGAATCAATGTCGTTGTTGCCTCCAGTGAGATACAATGTTTACATTGGCTTCTCTTCAACTTAACAAGCTTTCGTGAGAAATATCCGCTTTTTTTACGAAAACCTTATATTATATCACATGTCAATTAACAATAGAACACACACACACACACACACCTCACACACACAACACATGCTCTCTCTCTCTCTCTCTCTCTCTCTCTCTCTCTCTCTCTCTCTCCATCTTTTACCTTTTACCAGCTATATCTCTTTATATTTATATGTTTTAAGTGGTATCTTTTACCTTTTACCTGCTCCCTTTCTCTCTCTCTCTCTCTCTCTCACACACACACACACACTCTCTCTCACACACACACAACACACACACTCTCTCTCTCTCACTCTCTCTCTGTCTGTCTATCTATCTCTTTAAGTGGTATATTTTACCTTTTACCTGTTCTCTCTCTCTGTCTCTCTCTGTCTCTCTCACACACACACACACACGCGCGCCGCGCGCGCTCTCTCTTTCTCTTTCGTGGCATCTTTTACCTTCTACATGTTCTCTCTCACATACGCTCTCTCTCTCTCTCTCTCTCTCTCTCTCTCTCTCCTCTCTCTCTCTCTCTCTCTTCTCGCCATCTTTTACCTTTTACCAGATATCTCTCTCTTTTAAGTGGTATATTTTACCTTTTACCTGCTCTCTCTTTCTCTTTCTCTCAAACACCCCCCTCTCTCTCCTCTCTCTCTCTCTCTCTCAAGTGGCATTTTTTAAACTTTTTCCACGAACCCCTCTTTTCTCTCTCTCTTTTAAGTGGTATACATTAGCTTTTACTTGGTCTCTTTCACCCCCTCTCTCTCTCTTTCTCTCTCTCTACATATATATATCTGTGTGTGTGTGTGTGTGTGTATGCATTAAACTTTTATATCTGTATTGTAAATGTGAATTAGTTTGATTTTCTTTACCGAATGTTTAGTGTTAGTGTATCCATGGATGCACTAATGTTTTCAAAACGACGTATTGTTGTTGGTATCTTTCGGTCTACGGGAGACGATGGAGTAGTGTCAATTTTTTTCTTCTTCCTTGAACTACATAGCCTTGGCGGGTACATATGGAGGATGAGCTGTTGTCCATGCAGCAAATCCCTCCTCTCTCCACTGCCACTGTGATTCAAAGGAAAGGTAAGGAACCAATACAGTTTGGCAACGGTAGGAGTTGATGGGTAGCACAGGTAGCAGAGGTTTTGCGTCGGACTTTTTCTTGACTTAGATGGATTGCCAACCAAGGCTAAAGAGCCCCTTCTAACCCATTTGGGGATTTATGTGAGTAGTAAGTACCCCAATCCTACTACTATCGGCGTTCCTGAAAGATGAAATACGATTAGGAATACGATGTACTTTGCATTTGTGTATCAGATAAGCGACAGTAACTGGGCAGGAGTAAGTCCAATAGAAGCGGTCCCCTCCGATCAATCGGCTGGTCACGTCAAGCCCTAGCACCTATATGATTTTCCCAACCCTATTGCCATTAGGGCAAGTCCCAACCCCTTTTTATCATATGGGTGCAAGAAGGCGGTGGCTGCGGGTCTACATGTCCTAGGAATGACGTTAAACTCTATCTGATGGCGAGGTTCCAGTTTTGGAGGTTTGGGGAATGTGGAGCACCCCTTCATCACCATTGCTCCCTGGTCCACTCTGACCCGGAGTGGTACTACCTGTTAGGGTCCCATCTATGGGTTAAATAGAAAAATGTCTTTATAAAAAAATTGTATTATCCATTAAGAATTTATTTATTTCAAAACTTTATCGGCATTAAATGTCCCACTGAGGTTGATATGCCGTAAAACAAAACAAACCAAACCAAACTAATAGAAGAGTCAATATGGTTTTAACGTTCGCTGTATAAGTGTAACGTTCTAATAGCGATATATGGTCACAGTACCAAAAGCGATACATATTGTATAGCGGGCCTTGTCAACGTGCCTCCAAATTCACAGCACTAAAAAAGTATTCGTTACGCGACGGTCGTCTTGTCGATAAAAAGGTACAACGCGTGAAATATAACGTCACAAGCTGCTTAGCTTTTATTTTCGGGCTCGTCTCGTGGGTTGTTTCGGAGAGGAGGAAAGGCAGAGAGAAAGAGAGAGAGAGAGAGAGAGAGAGAGGACACTGTTAAATTACTGTGATCCCACACTAGGGATCAAAGGCCCGTCCGAATCCTACGCTGTCGGGAATCCAAAAGATACCGGTATTCTTTTTCGTCATTCCTCGTGACCACGTGACTTCCGGTTCCGGTTAACACCCGAAACTTCCGGTTGGGTTTCAATTCTCCATTCGGGGGTCATGCCCCGTACAAATTCCCGACAAACCATTTTGTGTTCATCACTTTTTTTAAAAACCTTTACTCTCTCTTATTTCTTCTTCCTCTCTTTTCTATAGCAGTCCTCCCAAAACCCAGGACCTTCATCATCTTGGTTATTTATAAATACGCACAGTTCTTATAATATGAAGAGTCGGTGTTAAATAATTTAGTAATCCTAACTTAACACAAATGTTTAACTAAGAATAATACCTAATTACGAAGAACGAAAATAAACTTTCATTAAACAAAAATTCATTAGACATAAAATATATACGTAAATCATTAGACCCCTGACGGCGGGGCCTTAATATACGCTGACTGAACCCTCTTCGTACAGAGGGGTGATATTCCCCAATAGATATCCTGTGTATGCACTAAACTGCATCTGAATGCGAGACACCAGTTCAGAATATCTGAGGAGTTAAGAGGACCCCTTAATTTCCATTACTCCCAGTTCCACTCTGACCCAGAGTGGTAGTACCTGTTAGGGTCACATCTATGTATCAAATAGATGTGTTTAACATTGTTCGTATTCGATAAGACTGTGCATATGAAGGTCGTAAGATACTACACAAAAATGTAAATATTATGGTACAATGAATAAAGCCTGGACAAGGTAACACGTACAATGACGTCTCTTGTCGACGTGACAGGAGGTTTCTCACATCAGCAATCTATAAGATACACACAGTATCACCATTTCTGTTTAGACTTAGCGAGTAGCAGTAACAACGGCTTCCCGTAAAATGTCCAAATAAAAGCAGTACATTTCTCTGAATTTTTTTTAGATGAGCTTTGATAATTATAATTATTTGGATTATTCGGATTACCGTCCTCATCTTTATTGTTATCTGTACAAGAAGGTTCCCGATTTTGAAAAGAAGATTTCCGAGTTCGAGAAGACTCCCGAGCCCGACAAGAAATACCTGAAGAATGCCGAAACGTTGAGCAGATAACAATAAAGATGAGGACAATAGTCCGAATAATCCAAATAATACTAAAAATGTATGCTCATTCACTCTCTGTTGGCATCAAAGCAAACCAAGAACTACTTCGAATGTTTACTGAATAAGTCAGACTTTAGATTGACGAAAACAATGGCTGTAAGTATCCCAACAAATTAGTTATCTCAAAAATCAAGTTAACTAATTTAAAAAAAACAATTTAGAAATTTAAAAATAAAAAAAAAACTTGTAAATAGGAATATTCATAATTTTCGTGTTTATTGATTTTTAAACATAAATTAATTTTCCATCATGAAATTAAATCATTTGGTTAAAAAAGTTTTTCTTTGTTAAACAAACGTTTTATATAATAATCGATTAGGGATTATCTATTATTATACTAAAGCTGAGTTAATCAACTTTTACTTCCTAAAGGCTTTTTAACTGTTTAGTTGAATGACACGAAAATTATACTAAATTATTCCTTGAATTATGTTTGAAAAAAAATCTGTTTTAATTGGTTCTAATTAGTCGTAAGTTGCAATTAAGTCAAAATCCGACAAATCTCTTACTTCACTTTGTCTATCACTTTATTTCCCTCTGTGTATCTCTTGATTACCTCCTCGTTATATAATGTTAGTTTCTCTGGAGAGAGAGAGAGAGAGAGAGAGAGAGAGAGAGAGAGAGAGAGAGAGAGAGAGAGAGAGAGAGATTTGAAATGTTAAATTTCACAATCAGCAACCCATAGCTTAAATGAGATCAAATATTTCCTTTCTTAGAAAGCTAACAAAACGATTTTAAGTTTTCGTCCGGCCGTATTCATTTTTAAATTCTATTCGCTTTTCTAACTCCCTTCTCCTAATATTAATTATCTACCCAGAGCTGAATATTTGACCCAACGGGTCACTTTTTGTCTAGTCTTTTTTTATAAAGTTCGAGCTAAAGATGCGCATCGGCAGTTTCGCAAGTTTTTAAACTGACATTGGATGTGGGTGAGGCAAAAACCAATAAATCTGAACCTAAAAACCATTCTGCTCAAAGAAGTCACGCATTATACAATATAAAACCACATTTCTTTGTTGATTAGAGATCAATACATATATTAGATTTATTTGATCAATTAAACAGATAGAGACGAGGAAACAATTGATTTGTTATAAACAGTGCAATTCAATTATCTACAAACGATCTGCTTTATGTTGAATTGGAAATTTAAAATACAGTCATACCTCGACTTACGAGTTTAATTCGTTCCGCTCGTAACTCGTTTTCGCCATTGAAATAAACTGAAATGCCATTAATCCATTTCCATCTCCACCACCAAAAAACATGCTAATATTTTTGTTACGTCTTTTTTTTTTTGATAATAAAAATAGCAATGCATTGTATAAAAACATGATAAAATATAATTCAATAAATTATGTGCTGTAATATATTTTAATGTTTATCTTTTTAAAAAAATAATGTTTTTCTTTGGCGTAATAAATTTGGAAAGTTAAATATTTTAGTGAACTTTTTAACATATGCGTATCTGAAGCTCGCCCATACCTCACATTTTAGAGAGGGGCTGAGAACGCGAAAACAATAACGCTAATCTGTTTCAATCGATGATGAGGCTTGGTATGCATAATTTTGACTTTTCGGACAATTTTCCACATTTTTATTGTGATATATGAAAACACAACTTTTCGCCCTTCCGGTATTCTTCTGGTGTTCCTTGTCTAATAATTTGTTATTGCCTGGCCAAAGTAAACAAGCCGTTTAAGAATGTATCATGAGTTCTTCAATGGCTTGTTTGCTCAACAGTCAACCAATTTAAAATGATTTCCCAAATTGAATCATTGTTATACCCGGATAGACAAGGAACACCTGAAGAAGGCTGGTGGATACAATGGTCGAAATATTGCGTTTTTATATATCGCAATAAAGATGAGAACAACAATCCGAAAAATCAAAATAATAATTGTTATATGTGATTCTTTTAAAAATCGTTCCTCTTCATAATACAGCAAAAATTAACGTAAATCCTCAAGTATAATTCGCACTTCCCCAAAATTTAAAGGTCAAAATCCATAGTGCGTACTATATACGAGGTTAAAATCCATAGTGCGTACTATATACGAGGTTAAAATCCATAGTGCGTACTATATACGAGGTTAAAAATGAAAAATGTCCGAGCCTCTATTTGCTGTCCGGTAATATTTATTCAGACACATTTTTTCAGAGGCACAGGCCCTTAAAAAATACCCTACGTATTATACTCAAGTGCGGACTATACTCGAGGATTTACGGTACGTAAAGTCTCCATATTGTTGAATTTTACTTCATATGTAGCGAGTAAGAATACGTGAAATTTTGACAATACCTAAGTATATACAACACATTTCATAAGTATTGAGCCTTGTCTTTACATTGGGTTATTCGAAAATGAAGGACAACAAATGATAACGATTTTTTTTCAATTATCAGAACAATTTTAAATGTGCTTAAAAGTTAAATATCAAATTACAGTACTGATTTTGGTACAAATACAAAATAGCACGCAACAGATAATATCATTAGAATTGTATTTTATGAATGAATAACATTAGATTACAGAAACTCCCGAAGGAGCCTAATTCTAACCCACTTAATTAAATGTCTCAAAGTTTTCAGGTATTTCCGTGAAATGTAATGCATTTTATATGTAATCTAATAGTATCTCTTGCGCACTATTCTGCATTAGTATCATGATTTTATTTGAATTTCTAATATCAAAATAGATAAATTGACGTGATTATTTTATAAACAATGGCTAACATTAGTATTATCTGCGTTATTCCGACTATTGTCCTCATCTTCATTGTTATCTGCACAACGTTTCGGCCAATGTGCCCTCCGGCCTTCTTCAGGTATTTCTTGTCGGACTCGGGAACCTTCTCGGACTCGGGAACCTTCTTTTTCGGACTCGGGAACCTTTTTTTTCGGACCCAGGAACCTTCTTTTCGAACTCGGGAACTTTCTTGTCCACCGTTTTTCTGGTGACAAAGGTATTAAAGGGATTGAAAGAAATGTCCCTCTTGAAAAATAGATAATTTGACACGAAACTAAGCCGGCTATAATAATGTGTTCGAATAAATCAAATAAAACCAAAAGATTGTCAGAAGTTAATCTATGTGAGTAGACATTTATTAACCACGTCTAGATTTTCGCACTCGAGCAAAATTTATTGTTGAACACAATCTATCAAGTCAACAAACGAAGACCAGATAAATATGATTATGTATATAAAAATAACAGACTGTAGATGAATTTAAGTAGTATGTTGTTGGTCGGTATCAGCCAGACAGCCTGCGAGTCTATCCACTTTTTACTAGCGCTAGACAAGGGAGATTGTTTTTATGTGGATTTGTGTTTCCAGTGGATACTATGGAATGTGACATCGACCTTTCAGTGGATTATATAAAATTTCGTCATGGAGGCGCGAGTCATAGGAAATGGAATCGTCGACTCGAGTTCAATTCCTGGACGAAGCTGTTTGAATTTCACACGGCGCTAATACCCATGGGAAAGGTATGAATCCAATTCTCCCTCCAGCTATGGGTAAATAGCAGGGCAGACTGGGCTCTTTAACTTTGGATAGGTAACCAGTCTAGGAGAAGGAAAACTGAATTCAAACCTGTTAAACTCCGCTTAAGAAATTGACCTTGTGTCAAATCCTGCTTGTGCAGAGGGTTGATAAATAAATAAATAAATAAATATATATATATATATATATATATATATATATAATTTCGTCTCGACTTTCCAGGGAACAATATAGAACGTTGCAACTGCCTTCTAGTGAATAATATAGAATGTTGCCTCGACCTGCCAGTGGGTAATATGGAATGTGGAGTCGAATTTCCAGTGAACAATATACAATCTTACATCGAATTTCCAGTGGATAATATAGAATATTACTTGGATTTTCTATCTGAAATTCTCATTCAGTGATTAGCGTCTTGGCATTGGTGTTTGGTCAACTAATTCAAATCTCATTTCATAGAATGAATCTATTTGAGCTCATTAACATTGACATTTAAGCTGTGAATATAAGAAATGGGTTGCATATGTCCTTTAATTGTGGTTGGTCAAGCGTTAATGAACGTCTTACAGTCCTTTCTCAGCCAAATCAACGTTTTGGCTGGGACAGGTTTAGACCAATTAGACAGATTTGTGCGAATTGGGACCCGCGTATACGTGGAAGAAACTTTTCAAAACTAAAAATGATTAAAACATACCTACGGGCAACAATTTCCCAACAGTGTAAATACGAGGGTGAGTTAAAAAGTAATGCCACTTTGTTTAGGACAGGTATAATTACCAACACAGGGACATGTATCATACATCAAATGAAGCTGGTCCTCTGTGGATCACATCCCTACTTCACTATATAGTCACCGTTTCTTTCCATAGCAATGTTCCGCCTTCGAATGAAAGCATGTATCCATGCCCCGTAAAATTCTGTTGACTGTTCTTTGAGTCACTTACTTCCTCGTCACTAGAATAATGTTTGCCTCTGAAACTCTCTTTCATGAGGCCGAAGAGATGATAGTCTGAAGGCGCTAAATCTGGTGAGTATGGAGGATCCGGTAAAGTTTTCCTACGGAATGAGGCGATTTTCTCCCTTGTCCTGATACTTTTGATGTAGAAAGAAGAACATTGTCGATTGGCAAGTTGGGTCACTTGCTCTGAGCCTCGTTATGGCCTCAATGTAGACCTTAGTTTTATTTAAAACAAAAACAAAAAAACTTCACTTGAAATAAAGAAAATGGTATTACTTTTTGACTTACCCTCGTAATTTGGCGATGTTATCTACAGAATATGACATTACAGAAATCATTGTCTTTGAAATGATTTTGCAGGATAGGTATTACTACACCCCGTTCGCTAGGAGTAAGATGGGACACAAGGTATCAAGTATGGGGGCATCCAGCGAGGGTTGAACTCGCTATTCAATATGCATTTACCAAGTCCTCTGCACGTGTAAGATGTGATACAAGGTCAAGTTTTAACCGGAGATTACCAAATTTGAATTTTCCTTCTCCTAGACCAGTTACCATTCTCAGGTTAAAGAGCTCAGTCTGCCCGACTATTTAGCCGCAGTTGGTGGGAGAATAGTTGGATTCGTAGCTTTCCGAAGGATATTAGCGCTTTGTGAAATCAACCAGTCTCGTACAGGATTTTAGTTGAGTTGGCGAGGGCCGGTATCGAACTAGGAACCTTGTGATTCCTAGTCGGGCACTCTACCGACTGAGTTAAACCAGCCCTATTTCAAATGGTATTAGCCCGAAATTGAACGTAACAGCATGACTGGAATTCGAACGTGCTTACTATAATGTCACAGTCCGGCACATTAGCCACTACGCCCCGAACAGAAAAAAACTATGAATAACTAGCTGGACCCGTGGAATTTCCACGAAACGAAACAAAACAAAAATCATAAGGAGCTATTTCAACCAGAAACAATAATTTGCAATTTCATTACATATAAATACTACCGAAATTACCAAAATATCTTCCGTAATTCACTATTTTAATATTACAAATAAAACAAACAAGTAACTTTTTAAAAATTCATCTTAATTTTACGTTGGGAATTTAAACGACGCAAGACCATTTGGAATGTTTCATTTTTAAAATTGGGTGAAATAAAATGGGACAAATAAGAAATCTGAGATTAGGCGACACCAGATAATCTATATTCACATTTTTGCATTGTATCTTGGACAATTTGGACGGTGTCATTTTTAACCAGAGGGTGTTGCAAGATGAAAATGGACGTTAGATTTAGGAACAAGCGTATTGATATATAGATATCAAAATACCAAACTGAAGAATATTGAAATACAAAGCTGCCTAGAATATTGAAAGACCAAACTATATAGAATAATTCCAATCAATACTGGAGTTGCATTAACGAACAGAATTGCTTTGCTTCGAATCCTAATAGTGGATAATTAATTGTTATTTTTGTTTATGAATGAGCGTATATGATGCCGACCAGATATCGTGCTATAATTTGATTCCCGTGCTGTCATTGGATAAAAGATACATAATAATCGGTGGATTTTATTATTTCTGTTTTCTTTGTCAAGAACAAAGCAATGATCGCCAGTTGTATCACGTATAAAATCCTCAACATCTCGTGGTCAAAAATAAACTCTACATTATGTACAATTTAAGGTTTTGACCAGATTAGAGGCACTTGTTATAGAAATATGATTTCAAACTAAGCTCAATTTTTTTCTAAATAACAATTCCAATGCTAGAGCACCTCACATGATATATTTACCCAATCCCTCCGTAACGGAAAGGTTTCGACACAGTCAATCTATATTATGTACAATTTAAGGCTTTGACCAAATTAGTGACACTTGTTATAGAAATTTGATTTCTAACTAAACCCAACTGTTTTTCCTTCTAACAATTCCTATGTAATAGCACCTCACGGGATGTATTTACATAAACCCTCCGTAACGGACAGGGTGCAACACGGAGACATTTTTAAGCGGAATTCAACAGTCTTGAATTCCGAAGGTTTTATTCTCCTAGACCAGTTACCATACAAAGGTTAAAGGGCCCAGTTTGTCCAGTAGAGCAGACTAGGTGGCTTACAGTACCTACTGTTGCTTAAGTACTGAATAGGCTCATTGCTGGTTAACTTTGGTGATCTAGTGGGACTGGTGCTTTTAATAATGAAGTGATATCCAACACTCTGCAGAGCTCTTTAACCGTGGTATGGCAACCATAACTGGGGAGAATACTTGGATTCACATCATTCCCAAAAAAAACAAAAAAGTTCTATGTGAAATGCAAACAGACTCGTGCAGGATTTGAATAAGGGTAGCCGAGACCCTTTCCCACGACGATACCATTACGCAATGAGTGTCTATAAATGTAATGGTTAATGAGCTAGTCTATTGCTAGTGAGTTCGATTCTCGCTCCATATTTCTGACGTTGTGCCAAATTCCGTCATGAAATTTTTACACGTGAAAAAAGAGAAAATACCTTGGTGCCCCTTCACTATAATCTGAGAGGACTCATTTTCGGCGTACATATCCGTTACCTAAAATGTGACCCCCTCCTGTATCAATTCGATATATAAAAATAATCTTGTAGTATTTCACTGACAAACCAAGTTTTTTTTTAAAAATTTGAAGATTGTTGTAACAAAAAGACAAAAGCTGGGGGAGGTTTATCAAGAAAAAGTAAAGTAAGAACAATAGGGACCACCAATTGACCAGTTTAGGCCATCTTGAATAAAACGGAAATAAATATTTCCGAACTTGGTTTATCAAAAATCTCGTAAAAAACAATTAAAGATTGTACAGGGTTGTTACAAAGAAAAACAGTTAATTCAAAAATCAAATTATCCTATTGGGAAAAATTACATCGTTATCTTAAAAAATAAATAAACCTATCCGTATTACATGCGAAAGAGTAATTTTCAGGCCGAAATTTAGACAGAAAAAATTACATATTATTACCCTCTTACGATGATCTCTCTGCATATAGTTAGATGTAACGGACAATACTTTTTTTTCAGCCAAAAGTTACTATTAAAATGAATAAAAATTTGAAAAAAATTAATATTAACATTTCACAGTGAAATTAACGTTAAAAAAAAGATGTCTTCGGTTTTGGTATTAATTTTTAAAATCAAAAATAAATTTATTCAATGTTTTTTCTTTCGAATGGAAAAAAATTTGTCAAGAAAATATTAATTTTTCTGCAAGTTTCATTGTGTTAAATATAGGGGGGGGTAAATTTCACTGG
Source organism: Doryteuthis pealeii (assembly GCA_023376005.1). Classification (NCBI taxonomy): domain Eukaryota; kingdom Metazoa; phylum Mollusca; class Cephalopoda; order Myopsida; family Loliginidae; genus Doryteuthis; species Doryteuthis pealeii. Next base: position 99,633,918 of record CM042149.1, on the reverse strand, counting down.
GTAAAATTGGTGGTACCTAAAGAACAAGAAAAGTATTAATGGACACATTTTAAGAACTGTATTAGTACAGTTAATACTTAACTGTAGCACATCTTTCATTTACTATTTCTTTCATTGATTCTACTAACTAAATCACGACAAGTCACCACTGACACCGATGCTCCCACTTCATTAATAACTTGCTTCAATTCTTCAAGATTTGATGGATAGTATTTGCTTAATCTTCTCTTGAGGATTACCCATAAATTTTCTATTGGATTTGCGTCTGGGCTATTTGCAACCTAATCAAGAACAGATATCCTCTTCTCCCTGAACAATTCCTAAGTTGATTACGTTGTGTTGAGTAGAGCTAGTTCATGCTGGAAGATGAATTCATTGTCCCCAAATGTGTCCTCATATGTAAATCATTTAATAAATTTGAATTACCACGGGGGAAATGTCAAACTATTTGCATATATCAAATTTTAAGTGTAAACTATCTTATTTTAAACAAACTAGCAAATATATGCACCCTCCGGTTGCAAGTATTAAAGTTTTAATATAATAAAATATTAGATAAGATTAGAAAGGCTAATGAAACTAAATAAGAATGCAGATAAAACGATTTGAAACAGAATTGGGTATAATCGCAAAATAGAACAACTGAAACTTACTCTTCCTTCACTCCCGTCTTTCATTGCTGAATTTTCCTAATTTAACTAAGTAGTTAAATTAGGAAGTAAAAAATAAACTTACAGTTATTTCTTCTTGTTAATGGATTTCTTTTAAGATTTATCCCCAAGATTGTGCTCATATTCATTAAGATAAAACCAAACAATTAGAAATTAATAATACTAACCACTTATTCATTAAAATCAAATTTTAATATCAATATGCAAATTAGTCTTCTCATTCACACTGTAAACCGCTATTTTGTTGTATATATAAATACCATTGCATGTTATCAGTATGTAGATATGGTCAACAGTATTAACAATGTGAAACAATTTTATTAATAATTGAGGTTTAGATAAAATAAGATCATGGAGAATGTGACATAAATAATTATGGGGATTGTGACTTAGAATAGTAATATAGTTTCGGTTACAGACAGATAAACACACAATCTCCATTATGGTAAGATACGAGCGAGAAATATGTAAATTATTTACAAAAGCAAAAAGAATATTCCATTTCACTAAATTGGTGTAGTATTAGTGGTCTTTCTGTCTGTCGGTCAGTGGGTGAAAATTAAAAACACAGCCCTGTACCAAGATCAAACAAAACTTTTCAAGGGTAAAATCTTACCGGATATCCACTGGTTGTATTTATATTTATATTCTGAAAAAAAACGTTCTATTCATTCATTTTTTTTTTTTTAATAAAAGTTTTGTCAAAAAGTATCAAGTTTAAAGCTGTATTTACCAAGATAGAAATGAAGAATGAATGGAACGTTATTTTTTTTTTCAGAATACAAGGTGTGTAAAAAAATACAAAAAAATCTCGATACTTTTGACACACCTTATATATATATATATATATATATATATATATATATATGTAGAATTAAACAAAAGACACATCTCCTGTTTAACAATTTTACTTGTGATCTTTTCGAGTTTTCTGGCCATTTTTTTAATATTTGGGTGGAATTCAGTTCAGGTCCCGAGTACTTTCGGCACTTCGAAGTGCCATCATCAGGTGTGATGTGTTCCAGTTTTTTATGATGATGATGGCACTTCGAAGTGCCGAAAGTACTCGGGACTTGAACTTTGGTGGACTTATCCACGAATTCCACCCAAATATTAAAAAAATGGCCAGAAAACTCGAAAAGATCAAAAATAAAATTGTTAAACAGGAGATGTGTCTTTTGTTTAATTCTACATGTATAAATGAAAGAATGCAGCCCAAACACACACACACACACACACACACACACACACACACATATATATATATATATATATATATATATATATATATATATTTGTTTGTGTGTGTATATATATATATTTGTTTGTGTATGTATATATATATATATATATATATATATATATATATTTGTTTGTATATTTATATATATATATATATATATATATATATATATATATATATATATATATATATATATTTGCATAAATCTGTGATTTTTCCAATATTTGGTATTATAGTTTGTTTACCACATAGTAATGGATACCAATTAAGTTTTGCAGACAGCAAGAGGTTCGATACTTACTGAGGGACACACTATCGTAATATATCAGAATAATCTAAACTTATAAAATATCTACTTGATATTGTTATTTCATTTGGCACTATGACAACTAATGACGAATAATTCAAACATAAAAGAGATTTTATGTTCCAGTATTTTTTATTGTTAGTCTAGCCGGTGTTGAACATCATTTTTTGGCCAATAAATTATTCATCTTGCACGTTTATCCATAGAGAAACTTAAATTTATAATATCATTATCTATAATTAGCAACCTTTCAGCACTTTACCAGATGGTCTGGCTCTTAGCATTAAATAGACTAGGATTAAGAACTTCAGCAGTTAATTAATAAACTGATTAATATTTGGACTGATCTTACTACGTTTGGTTATACCGCATTTGACCCTCCTCTATTTCTTGTAAGTTGTCTTGTTAATTGTTTTGTAACTTATTGTTTGGTGTTTTTGTATGCATCCGTTAGCACTGGATACTGATGCTAAATAAATATATTAAGCACTCAATTTCTTCTGTATATCATTTAACCTCGACGATATAACAGTTTTTAAGAAGAAAACCATTCGGACTCCTTAAACTAGACAAATATCTTAATCCCCAAATCCGTATTAGCTTAACAAGAGAAAATAAAAGATGTTAAGATTTACTTACCCTGGGAAGGGTCTAAAAAACTACCTTAATTCTGTCGATTAACTGGGCTTTTGTTGTACTGGCACGGCAACTGGTGTCTTTCTCAACGGAGCTCCATACATAATAACCCATGGGGTAAAGATCTGGGGAGTTCAGAGGCCAAACATTGGGACTGGTGTAGTCTTAAAAATTCGCCGACAACCATTTTTGACTTTTCCAAGAGGTGTGGCAGGGGGGTCGAAAACTGCTGCCATACATATGGCTTACTATTGACTAACCTTGATATCCAGGGCTTGACTAGTGTTTAGCAACTCCATGTAGGCATCTGAGGGTCCTCCAACATTTTTTCTGCAGATTTCCGAGGAATTCTGCTGTACGATCGTCTGTTATTTTGCTTTCTTCTAGCCACGGCTTTGTAGTTTCCATTGCAATTCACCAGTTCATGTCTGATAGTTTTTACAGTGTTCAGGGAGCATTGGGCAACAACCATAATCTCCTTATTTTAATGGTCGGTGCTTACTAATCTATAAGTTTGCATCTTTGTTTGAATTTATATTTATTTTTAATTACTCTTTAAGGTAAACATTGAGTTGAAAGCTTTTAATGTGTTGTTTGAATAAACCAGTTCACATAAATCGGTAATAATATCTCATCTACAGGAAGAGATATCAATATATGCATAAGATAGGCATGCATTGCTATAGAAAAATCATTGATCATATGGAAATAAGATGAAGCGAAAATTATTCCAAGCTTTAGCTGTTTCAGGATACTGTATGGCTGCAATACTTAGACTCTAGTGAAACGGTTGGGAAAAAAGCTGTACGGGAAGTGTATGCTGCGTGCTGTTGTCTTGAACAAATATTGGAAGCAGAACCCTATAAAAGAGAAGTTTTACGGCCACTTGCCTCCTATCACACAAACCATCCGGGTAAGATAAACAAGACATGCTAGACACTTCTGGAGAAGCAAAGACGAGATCATAAGTGACGTTCTCCTGTGAACACCCATACATGGACCCACAGAGTGTTGTTGACCAGCAAAAGCCTACATCGATTAGCTCTGCTCGGATACTGGATGCTATGCAGAGGACCTGCTATTAGTGATGGATGAAAAAGACGGATGGTAGGAAGGGTCATAGAGATCTGTACTGTCACCAGGACTTGATGATGATGATTTAATCTATACATATTTAAAAAGAAGTTGGTGTGTATGTATGTATGTATGTATGTATGTATGTATGTCCGGAGGGAACTCCTAAAATAAAACAATTAACGACAAAGTTAATATATACACATCAAATAACACCAGTTCTTGCTTTCTCTACAAAAATTATGAAGATTTAATTCTGTTAAGTTTTTAAATGCCATCCTTGGCCAGTTAAAAAGGGCTTAGAGTAAGTATAAGTCCTGAGTTATGGAATCCTTTGGTAAGCGAATAAGTCCTATCCTGCGAATAAGTCCTATCCTGCGTATTGTTAAAGGTCCTGTGATTTAATCCTATGTCCGTCGTCCATGAAAGTCAAAGCAGTTATGAGTAGTTATGGCCAGTACAGCCAGTATAAGTATTATATCAGCAGCAGAGTACTGCTAGCGATTGGCTAAAAGTATGATCATATGGTTATCGCCGAGTCTATAAATAGGAGTGGACATTTGACACACACCTTATAAGAAAACATCTCAACAAATTCACATTTGAAGATATTTAAAAATCAAGATATACATATAAATAGCATTGAAATTCTACTTAAAAATGTCCAGCATTTGTAAATCTCTAAAGTAAACAAATCAATACGCCAGGATTTTTAGCCCTCGCCCTCTATCGAGTCGATGCTGGGTAGCTGCTTCAAGTCTTCTTTAAAGTAAAATATCTAGCTGACAATTTCCCTGTCAAAAAGTTATGAATATTTTCCTGACTTTTTTTTTCGGTCACTGGAAAATCGAGATTTGAAAAAATAATCGTGCTGTTTTTACATCTGAAAGTTTGGTTCGTAATTGACAGTATTCGGAAGAAGATTTGGCAGAATAATCCATAAAAAATAGAGGGGAGCAATGGTACACGTCCACCTAAAAATTTGGTTGTTTTGTTTTACAGCATATCAATGCTTTCCAGGTTATTTAATGCTGAATCAAGTCATTTTTGATAAACAAAGGACCCGGGTGGCTTACAGTACCTGCTGTTACTCGAGTGGTCATCCAATTAAGTATTGAATGGGCTCATCACCCAATTAAGTATTTAATGGGCTCATCACCGTTTAACGTTGGTGATCTAGTGGGAACTGGTGTTTACATCCAGAAATTTAAATGACACAAAAATTTTATGAAAAGTGCAAATATCATTTCGTTAAAAATTCTGAAATATTTTTTTGCTAAAAAATGAAAATTCGTGTTCTGTTTACATCTGAACGTTTGGTTTTTAATCGAAGAAAATTTTGCATAATAATAATAATAATAATAATAATAATAATAAATGGACAAATACCGGGACCTTGCCAGAGAACTGAAAAAGTTATGGAATATGAAAGTTAAAGTGATACCAATTGTAGTTGGTGCACTTGGAACGGTCCCAAAAGGATTGGAAAAGGGATTGGAAAATCTGGACATCAAAGGAAAGATTGAAACCATCCAGAATACTGCACTGCTGCAATCTGCCAGAATACTCAGAAGAGTCCTGGAGACCCGAGGAGACTTGCTGTCACTCAGACTCCAGTGAAAGACCATCAGCTAACTCTGATGTGAAAACTCAAAAGGAGTAAATAATAATAATAAATTAGGGAGGAATTCCAACGGTAAAGTCCGCCCAAAATTTTACAGAATACCAACGCTTTTCAGTTCATTTTTTAATAAACAAAGGACTCAGGTTGCTTACAGTACTTGCAGTTACTTAAGTTGTCATCCAATTGAGTATTGAACAGGCTCATTGCTGCTTAACATCATTGGTCTATCGGAAACCGCTGCTTTCGTCCAAAAATTTAACCACCCTGTCGGCTGGGGCGTTAGAATGCACCGACTGCACCTCTGCAGAGGGGTAAGACTCCCCCAATGGGGCCACCTGTTGGCCGTGGGTGGCGACCCGTGATGCTTAAGGATGGAACTCAGGTGGATGTGCAGTTCATGACTTGCAATACTCCACTTTGGCCCTATCTTGGGCTAGACAGGCTGTCGGAGAGGCCCCCTCCGATCAATTGGCTGGTCACGTCAAGCCCTAGCACCTATATGATTTTCCCAACCCTATTGCCCTTATGGCAAGCCCCAACCCCTTTTTATCATATGGGTGCTAGAAGGCGGAGACTGAGTGTCTACATGTCCTGAGAATGACGTTAAACTCTATCTGATGGTGATGTTCCAGTTTTGGAGGTTTGGGGAATGTGGAGCACCCCATTCATCACCATTGCTCCCTGGTCCACTCTGACCCGGAGTGGTAATACCTGTTAGGGTCCCATCTATGGGTTAAATAGAAAAACATGAGTTGATAAACAAAATTGCATTATGCATTAAGAATGAATTTATTTCACAACTTTGTCGGCATTAAATGACCCACCGAGGTTGATATGCCGTAAAACAAACCAATGATGGGTGTACATATTGTTTCGGTAAAAAATATAAAAGCCTTGAAAAAAAAAGTAAAAGAAAAATAAATTATTGCTTAACAGTTGGTTTGCTTTGTAGTTTATCATTCCTATTTTCAAAACGAGAATGAATCACAAGAGAATCGGTTGTTCTGAAAATAAAGAAATGATGTTACGACTTCAAATGAGGAAGGAATCTTTGAAAATCCTCAAGAGTAGAAAATGTTAGTGACGTATAAGTCACACAAAACTAACAAACTCTTTTTTACTCAAACAAGAAAACCTGCCTAAATGTCAAGCACCCAATACTGTTAAACACATTCGAATAGAATAGGATTATTTTGATGTTATTAAACAACATTTTTACAACTAAAATAACAGAACAGATATATTAAAATATGTCAATATATATGACATTTTGCGCTTTCGGGAAAAAATAATATTATGCCAGAAAATATAACACATTTTTACTTTATTCTATAAAATTATCCCTTAAAGCGATTCACAATCCATTTAGTAACAAAACTCACTGTCAAAATCAAGAAAAATATAACAATGAATTTTATAGCAATAAATCTGATTATCTCCCACAATTTACCGCTTGGCATAAAATAACCCTAGATGGGTTGACGTGCCGTTAAGGGTAGAAAAATAATCAATCATCTTACGTAATTACCCAAATGTCTTTCTTTTCTGAAATTTCTACATCGCATAAAACAAAGATTGCTAGAGATATAGCTATTGTGTTAGTATAGCATTTAATTCTAAGACTAACAACAACAAATAAATGAATTAAAACTTAATTTAATTCTAACTATTTATTAAAGAACAAATAAAACAATGAGTAACAATATAAAGTCCTTTCTGTGTATAAAGCTGAGTTTAAGGGACTTACTGGCGTGCTGGAGAAGATATTTGGTATCTTAAGGTGGTTTCTTGGAGAGTTTTTAAAGTCGCTGCCTCGTGGAACTGGTCCAGTGTCTGTTTTTGGTATTTTGCGACAAAACTTCTGGGCTCATCATGTGATTGGTATATCCAATCCCAGAAAGCCTCTCCCTCACTTACTCTATACACAGGAATTACCATTTTACTGACCCAACATAAACACCAAATTTTCAGTGCTTATTACCATTACTCCCAGGTCAACTCTGACCCGGAGTAAAAGTACCATCTATGGATCAAAAATAGATCGGTTTTCAAATTATAGTTATTTGTAACTATAATTGTTGAGTAAGGATTATTATTATTATTATTAGTTACTTGAAACCAGATAATAGTATGCAAACTATTGTTGTTAGATATAAATATTTAATACTATAAAAATGCATGTATTTCTTTAAAATGAACCCCCTACAAAAAACAGATACTACACATTGATCTGAGGTGTATCTTCATAAATCTATGAGTAGGATGGTTGTTAAGATAGCAATTAATTTTATGTAGAGATACTGTTAAAAGCAATTACTACAAAAGTGTAAATATAGATACACAACATATATTACTTCCTAACCTCTAGGTATGACATAGCCCCAGACTGGTTGATATGCCATTAAAATTAACCTAACAAATAAAATTGTGTGTATCTTTATTAACTCACTTTGTATCCCAGTAACATTGAAGTTTTACAATGAGTAATAGTAATACACGTATAAAGGACAATTTTTATTACGACTCAAACTTCTTTGTTATTATTTGTATTGTTTTGCTCGTTTCTTTAATGTTACATTTCATATAAAATTTACCCCCAACCAAAATACAACAACTTCAAAACCAACCACCAAATTAATATAAACACAATGCTTCAAGTTAATTAAAAAAAAAAAAAACTTCACTTCAAAAAATTCTGAAGATTACAAGCCTTTCACCATCGAACTTACTGACTCCATAACAAAATCACATAATACAGCTTCTGGCCCTGATGAGATTCACAAGGAATTTTTTTTAATCTAGCAGAAGAATCTCTCAGGTGCTTTCTAAACATCTTTAATTATATTATGAAAAGTAACACCTTTCCAGAAACGCGGAGACAAGAAACAATTATACCCATCCCCAAAACTGGCAAAGATACCACTAATCCACAAAACTACCGACCCATCGCCTTGACAAGCTGCAGCTATAAAAAAAAACGCTTATTTATTATTTGTCTTTAATTTCTCCAAAACATTGCCAATCACCTGTATTAAATACGGTCAAGAATGCTACTGTTTATTTGATACAATTTATAATACACATATAAAGGACATTTTTTATTACAATTCAAACTTCTTTTTTATTATTTGTACTATTTTCCTTGTTGCTTTAATGTTACAATTCACATATAATTTACTTCTAATCAACATACAAAAGTTTAACTATTTAAAGTAAAAATCTATCTGACAATTTCTCTCTCAGAAAATCATGACCATTTTCCTGTTACTTCTTTTTTTTTCAGTCACTGGAAAATCGAGATTTAAAAATGATAATCGTGCTGTGTTTACATTTATAGTACGAGAAATGGTTACCAGGAAACGGATACATAAACATTTACCTCTTAACAATATTCATTAGGATTTAAATCACTAAAAAGCATTGTTCGATATTATCCTTGAATTTATTGCTGCAATAAAAATAAGAGGGACGGTCAATTTATGTAATGTCCAGAACAAACCATTAAATAGGGCACTTCACGTGGCGTAATTGCTAGTGAGCTATGCTATCAGACTATTATTAGTGAGTTCGATTCTCAATTATTATTCTGATCTTCTGCTAAACTGAGTCAAAACTTAGCAAATGACAACACGAATAAATCATTGATTTCTCTCTCTCATAGCTTTATTCTGATGGGATTCAATAAGTACCGTATATAATCGAGTAATGAACTACTTTTTAAGAGCAATTTTTAACCTAAAAAGCATAGCCAAAAATTAGGTAACCATGCCCACTGAGACTGTAGAATACGTCGACTGCACCTCGGCAGAGGGGTAAGACGTGCCCCCTCCCCACTGAGGCCACCTATTGGTCGTGGGTGGCTACCCATGATGCTTAGGGATGTCCTGGTGGCTGAGCAATCCATAACGTGCAACACTCGAATTTGGCACTTGGTTTGGCTACATTTGAAATATTATTCTAAAAAATATAACCCTAAACTCATGAGTGTTTTGAATTAATTTTATTTTTCTAAAACCTTTTTTTGTTCATACAAAAATATAAAATCAGAATTAAATTGATAAAAAAAAAGGATTTTATTCCTTTTTTGGCAACCGGTCAAGGGGAAAGAAAGCTCTGAATTTAAACCAGTTGTAGACCAAGATAGGGAAGGGTTCCACAAGACTATTCTTGCCCAAGACACGCTACGACAAACCCAGTTTATTGAAGAAGCCACGTTTTTCATTATCTTTCTCGTTATTTATTTATTCATTAATTTATTGCAATTATTAAGTCATCTGACTATTAAATGGCTCGCTTTTGGTTGGCGTAAAAATTATTCATAATTTGTCCTGGAATCATTTTATCCCTGTTAATACTCATAGATTAATGCATGCTTTTATTATTATTATTATTATCATTATTATTATTATTATTATTATCAATAATAATAATGATAATGATAATAATAATAATAATCCAGCCAGGAGACCAGACTTAGTGTTGATTAACCAAAAAAAAAAAAAGGCTCTACACCCAAGAGATGATAAAGATAGTCTATATGTATCAAGAAAAGAAGATGGAAGAGGTCTTGCCAACATAGAGGTCTGTGTAGAGGCCACAATCGAAGGACTTGAAGAATACATAAAAAAGAGCAAAGAAAGATTACTTATGGCAGCCAATTAAAGCAGATGTAATATATGGACAAACAGAAAAACAACGAAAACTAGAAAACAAAAATGAGAAGAAAAACAATTATATGGGCACTTCAAACGACAAATCGGAGAGGTTGCACATAAAAAAAACCTGGACAAACGTTACCTTCTTGTTTCTTTACATTTGCATTGTGATAGCCTTCAAAACCAACCAACAAACCAATATATATATATATATATATCTGTGGTTTTCTATCTGCTAACATTCCCTTAGCTAACGTTTCCTTTTGTCCCATATCTTTTGTTATTTAAACTAGCAAAACAAAAACGCTCTTCGGATGATGGAAAAATTAATTTTTGAAAGATATTCCCTAAGTTGGTGGGAGTCTATTTTGTTTTATGATAGACGTCAATATTTTTTAAATAATACAGTCAATTTTACATAATTCTAAAAAATCTTATTAGAATTGAACGAATATTTAAATTTTAGTGTAAAAAATTGTTGTTTTTTTTAAATTTCTTCTCGATTTTATCGACGTCCAACAGTATGTAAAATAATTTTTTGGCAGGCTCTTTCGAAAAAATAATGTAAACAGATCTTTGAAATGTTGTATATTTTAATAATAGATATATAAATAGTTTTCTTTTTCAAATTTTAAATAAATATGTTTTCTTTCTAATAAAATCAAGTTTCTCACAGTTAAATTCAAATTAATTCAAACAAGGTTGTCCTGTATTCTATATTCGACGATTTTGGGTAATGTGACATAAACAGTGACGTAATTTCGGTTACAAAAAAAATTGAGACCAAATCTCCATTATTCGACTATTTTGGGTAATGTGACGTAAGCAGTGACTTAATTCTGGTTACAGAAAAATTGAGACCAAATCACCATTATTCGACTATTTTGGCTAATGTGACGTAAGCAGTGGCGTAATTTCGGTTACAGACAAATTGAGACAAATCTCCATTATTAATTGATAAGAACACTCTACATTTGTTCATCATTGTATTTCCAAATAAACATGGTGTGTTCCTGCAATAATTCCAGAGGAAAGAAATCTCACACAACATCCATCTTCTGCCGTCATACAGAATTAGATGAACAGCGACAACAAAGACGGAAAGGTAATGCGGATAGGAATGCAGCTTGCAAAAGACTTGAAACACCAGAGAAATGAGAGGTGTGCATTGTAAAGAACGATGCCAGTAGGTTGCACAGAGATAACATGACCCTCCACACCCCCAACTCTAAACAGTCCCAGACCGAACCTAAAGCATAAAGAGCATGACGAACAGATGTTTGATCCCAGCCATATTATACACATGATCAGTACAAGAGTAAAACTTTCCTTCATTGGTAGCAAGGGCGGGATTACTTACAATAAATAATAATCAGCGGGAAACCATGCTATTGAAACACGTAATTAATCCTACAGAATTTTATCTCCAAACTTCAAAAGAAAAAGACTTAATGAGTTATTTGTCTTACTGACATAATTACTCCTATTTAATTAAATATTTGCTAATTAGGTTTAAAGGTAGGTGAATAATTACATGGCATTATTACTTCGGAATGAAAGAATCCGGATAAAAACAAAAATGTACAAAAGGATAAATCTCTTAAGAGCCACTCAGATTTGCATAATTTGATTCTGATGGTAACAACACTTACCAGCTAACTGTCATTAATAAGTAATCTTTTTACCATCATATAACTACTTAGGATCCAAATCCTTACCTAGACGAGTACTTCAACTAGCAAATAAAATATAATTAAATTAAGATTATCAAATGAAGCATAAATAGATATATATTCTACTTATCAAAAACCACAAAGAAAATTCCAATAATTTCGTAACAGAATAATATACGCAGGTTAATGATATATTCAATAGAATATGTACAGGTTAATAATAGTTTTAGTAGATATGTATAGGCTAATATTTTAATAGAATATGTGTAGGTTAATAATATTTTCAATAGATATGTGCAGAATAATAATATATTCAATAGAATATATACACGTTAATAATATTTTCAATAGAATATGTGCAAGTTAATAATATTTTCAATAGAATATGTGCAGTTAATAATATTTTCAATAGATATGTGCAAGTTAATAATATTTTCAATGGAATATGTGCAAGTTAATAATATTTTCAATAGAATATGTGCAGTTAATAATATTTTCAATGGAATATGTGCAGTTAATAATATTTTCAAATGAAATATGTGCAGTTAATAATATTTTCAATAGAATATGTGCAGGTTAATACTATATTCAATAAAATATGTGCAGGTTAATAATATATTCAATAAAATATGTACACGTTAATAATATTTTCAATAGATATGTGCAGGTCAATATTATTTTCAATAGATATGTGCAGGTTAATAATACTTTCAATAGAATATACGCAGGTTAATAATATTTTCAATAAATATGTTCAGGTTAATAATATTTTCAGTAGATAAACATATTTCCAGTTTAATAATATTTTCAACAATAATATATGCATGTTGATAATATTTTCAATAGAATAATACCTTACGGTTAATAATATTTTCAATTGATGACAAAATAATATATGGAAGTTAATAACATTTTAATCGAATAATATATTCAAGTTGATATTTACAATAGCAAGAGAATAATATATTCAGGTTAATAATAGTTACAATAAAATAATGTAGGAAGGTTAATGATATTTTCAATGGAATAATATATCTTATTATAATGGAAAATCAGTGTGTCTGTCGGCACCCGAAACTACGTCACTGCTTACGTCACAGTACCCTCGGGAATTACATAAGTTTATCAATGATTATTTAATCATTAATACATAGAATAACTCTTATGTCTATGAAAATCTGAGTTAGATTTGCCTCGAAACAGTCCATGTTATTAGTGCGTTTAAAATCCTGCAATGTATCTTACATAGTTATTTACTAAGCTTAGCTTAGATCTGACACAAGGCCAGAAGTATTGGGTGCCAAATGAGAATCGAACTCACTAACATTGGTCTGCAAATCTAGATTGCTAACCATTACACTACGTAAGGAGCCCAATGTGTCATATATCACAAAGAAATAAAGGTTTACATAATATATTCTGTGGTCAATTTGCATACTAGTTATAACAAAAGGTTTTAATAAATAATTATTTGGTGTTATTGATCTCTAATATTATTGTTTTATTTTCCAACGTATTAAAATCAATCCTATAAATAGTTTTATATAGAAACAATTAAAATGTAATTAAAATAAGTGTAATCTTTTTATATACGTTCTTATTTAATTTCGGAATATATTAAATTAGAAAGACTAATCTTTCTAATTGATATATAATTTATTAAGTCTCATCAGCGATGTATACTAACGACTTCCTCCGACAGAAATCGAAACTGGGACCTCAGCAGGCATAGTCAAAGACCATATATCGCCTCGGCTACAGTACACAGCTAACAATCCCTGCAAAATTAACCTTGTCAAATGATACTTACACGTCTCTACCATAATAGGTAAGGGGACGTTGAGTGAATAATAACAACAAACCAGGCCATATGCTCTTCGGCGAAGTGAATAAGATTTTTGGATGTTTGTTTTTTAGAAGCATTGTTGAATAAAGTATGTATTATATTTTTGCTTGAAGGCATTTACAATGCATGTATCGCATAAAATTCGATAAAATCTTATTCAATGGTGTTTGTGGGGTCATGGGGTGGAATTGGGGTGATTTGGGGTGGAAAGAGGTCGTTTGTGTACAGTAGACGCTGCGTTTGGTGGAGATAGGTGTGTGAGCCGTATATGAGTGGGAAATCGTAGAGTTGATTTTATAATTTGTTTGTTTTTTAATTTAATTTTTTTTTCCAGATATTATAAACAATCTAAGCAAATTGAAAATGTCAAATTACAATTTGAAAGAGTAAATTATAATAACAAAATCTTATTTGCTATTCAACTAAAAGGTTTACAATTTCAACAAAAAGACATTCTTGGCGGCAGAATAATTTTTAAAAATTCAGATTTCAAAAGGTCTTCCCTTTCGCCTGCTTTGTCTGATTGAATTCTTTTTGTGGGGTTATCTAAAGAAATGTGCATATTTGAATAAGCTTAAGACATTGCTACTGTAGAGATAAGAGGATTATCTCTAGAAATCTTGTGCAAAGTCATACAAAGTGCTCGAATTAAGGTGCAACTTTGTATCCATGAACACGGAGACAATCTACAAAATGTTATTTTTTTTGAAAACAGTTAAACATACATTTCATTTTACTATATTATATGACTAAAAATACGAAAGGATTAATGTTTTGGACCATATGACCTTTAGGACCCGTTTTTTTTAACAGGCGATTTTTAGATTTTCTTTTAATTATAAAACTAACCCATAACCCTAACCCATAACCTAACCCTAACCCCTAAACCACCGCAATACCTATTGATCCTCACGTTAGTAGTTGATAACATTATTAACTGCGCCATAACCAAACCCATCAAAATGTGGGACCCTATGACCTTAAGGCACCCTTTTTAATCTCGATTAAGAAAGGACATGTTTTTCATTTGCACGTCAATATCCGGTTGTTTTAACAGACGACTTTTACATTTTTTAAATTATAAAACTAACCTCTAACCTTAACCATAACCCTAACACTAATCCCTAATCCTAACCCCTAACAAACAACCGGATATTGACGGTGTAAATGAAAAACATGCCCTTTCTTAATCGAGATCAAAAAGGGGTGCCTAAAGGTAATATTGTCCAATGTTTTATGTGTCACACTTTTATGGGCTAATCTGTAAATTGTGGGATTGAAAAATAAATAAAAGTAGAAATATTAACAATAAAACGAAACAAAATCATAAAATAAAACCATAAAAGAAACCGTAATCAAATCAACAAATCAATCACGATTGACCAGTAGATTACACACTATTTTTTTAAAGATTATGTTAGCCTATCGTCTACACCACCGCCGCTGGCAAATACCACTTGATTGGCATAGACGGTGGTCAATCTGCTGTTCCTTGAATATTGGATATACGTAAAACTGCGTTGGCTTGGCCGTGTCCGGAGGATGGACAAAGGCTGCATCCCCAAAGACCTACTGTATGGTGAACTAGTAGAGGGTACCCGACCGGTAGAGAAACCACGCCTACGCTTTAAAGATGTCTGCAAGAGAGACATGAAGACATGCCACATCGACATAAACACATGGGAGGCTTGTGCAGAAGACCGTACCTGGCGCCTCTCGTCAAACAAGGAACGAAAAGGAGTGAAAAAGAGAGGAAAGAAGCCGACGCAGAAAAGAGAGTTAAAAGGAAGGAGAGCATCTACAGCATCTCCAGAAAGCATCACCTTTTGTTTGCAATCACTGTACCAGAGACTGCCATTCAAAAATTGGTCTGTTCGACCGCTCACGTAGCTGTAGATAAAAAAGTGGACTCTACGCCATCGTTGCCAACAAACTTAAAACTTATAAAGTATACTCAGTATATATATAAATAAATATATTTAATATTTTTAATACTACTACTAATAATAGATCTAGCACTTGATATAATCTATGAAAATAACACAACAAATATATAATATTCTCAGACTCGCTCTCTGTCCTACTATCATTAAGAAATAAAAATAAAAACTGGAGGACCCTCTCATCATTAAGCTCCTGAATAGATTAGACTTGATGTCTAACTCTAAGGAGATTATGATATGCTGGATCTCAAGCCACATAGAAGTGAAGGGAAATGAAAGAGCAGACTCCGCAGCTAACTCGGCTTTAGATTTGACCCCGACAATTTAAAGATACCATATACTGATTTGAAACCTAAAATTAATAGATTCCTTCACAAAAAATGGCAACAGCACTGGAATAACAACATCCACAATAAACTCTTCCTAATCAAACCCACTTTGGGAGGCTGGAAACAAACTTTAAGGAAGTCTAGAAAGGAACAAGTCTTTGTGTCCCGATTACGCATTGTCATACAAGACTAACGCACTCCAATATATTCAAACAAAAACAACAATCACAATGTGGAACATGTCAAACACCTTTGACAGTTAAACACTTATTGATGGAATGCAGGTTTCTTGCTCGCATAAGAAACCGTTATTTTAAAGCAAACAATATGAAAGATCTGTTTGAAAATGTCAACATGGAGGACATTCTCTCTTTTTTGAGGGAAATAAATTATACCATAGAATATAGACATGAAACAAATCAATACCATACAACATAATTCCCAATAATGATAACACATTGTTAAAACCAATTACTAAAAAGTATAAATATAAATACACAATATGTATAACTTCCTACCCGTTAGGCATGACATGACCCCAGACGGGTTGATATGCCGTTAAAATCAATAAACATATTAACATTTTGACCTGATCATTTTAAAAGTAGCTCAAAAGCTAACAAAGGTGTGGCACTCCCTGTTCTATAGTGACTGGATAGACATTAAATTCTTCTTTATTTCACTGAAATAAACTTTTCCCTGAAATTGTATCTAAATAGATATAAAAACGTATACTAATCCCCCAGAATGCTTTTGAACGGAAGAATCATCTGGTCATGCTAAAAAAGAAGTCAGAAAGAAGATAGACTTAGTGGTGAAAGTAACTATTTTTGGGGTCAGAGAATATCTCTCTCTCTCTCTCTCTCTCTCTCTCTCTCTCTCTCTCTCTCGGGCGCGCTATATATATATATATATTATATAATTTATAAATTTATATATATTTTTTTTTTGCTCTCATATACTGCATTCCATTTTTTTCTCCAGACTGTTTCATATATACCTTGAAAAAGGCTGAAGGCTCACCCGAAATATCGGAATTGATCAAACCAGTAACAGAACAATTGAATTTAAAATTCTGATTTTTGATCTGTTTTTCTTGTTTTGGTTCTTTTTTCAATGCTTCAAAAGACCAAAGAAACGACATTT
This sequence comes from Doryteuthis pealeii, assembly GCA_023376005.1. Lineage (NCBI taxonomy): Eukaryota > Metazoa > Mollusca > Cephalopoda > Myopsida > Loliginidae > Doryteuthis > Doryteuthis pealeii. Next base: position 99,616,771 of record CM042149.1, on the reverse strand, counting down.
ACAAGAACAAAGTTTTACATAACACACACACACACACACACACACACACGCACATATATATATATATATATATATATAATATATATATAAGATAGGTTATGTATAAACTTTGTCCTTGTGAACGTTGTTTTTTTGTCTTTTGAAGCATTGGAAAAAAGAATAAAAACAAGAAAAACCGATCAAAAAATTTTAATATTCAATTGTTCTGTTCCTGGTTTGATCAATTCCGATATTTCTGGTGAACCTTCACTCTTTTTCAAGGTATATATAAAACGGTCTGGAGAAAAAAATGAAATGCAGTATATGAGAGCAAATACATATATCTATCTATATATATCTATATATATATATATATATATATATATATACATACTTGGTTGCAATATTATGAATAAAGTTAAGTGTAAATAAGATTACTGTTTTTTGTTTGTCCTTCTTTGATTTCATTTTAACCAACACGACTAGCCCAGAGAAAAATTGGTATTGGGAAATTCGAAAGAAGAAAGAATCCTACCACACGAAAACTACACAATTCTCATAACTAGATACTTTTCAAAGTATTTAAATGGAACGTTCTCTTTTGCTATAATTGTGTCTGGGTCAGAATCAGCCTTATTTATTTACCGCCAATTCTGAATCAATTTTTCTAGTCTGCTACTCAATTAAATTGATGTTGTTTTTAAAACAGTTTTTTACTCTCATATTCATAGTAGCCTTTATAAATAAATAATACATGAGGTAAGTGCCACCAGGAAAAGAAATATATATTCTTTATCGGAAGATACGTACGTGTAATATACAATACTATCACTTAAAAAAAAAAAGATGGAATATCATGAAAGTATAACAAAAACAAACACCAGTTTCTTTCGAATACTAACATTCTCACAATATCGATTTATAAACTTACTAAGAGCACTTAATATGCCTCTATACTGTATCAGACAGATGAATTACACTAGGCTAAGAGATTTTGACTGGAATTCAATCAATCTCGACAAGACGTTCTACCACAATAGATACAAGTGTGCGCATATGTGGATGTGACGGTCTGCGTGTCAGCCGGCATAATACAAACATAATAGCCTTCGTATTATACATGATTATGTCAACATATATTCCTTTTAGTGTCTACAAATGTTTATTTATGAATATATATATTTCTCAGAGGAATACATATATGTCTAATATTGGCAACTTTTACTGAAGACCAAAGAAAAGATTTTTTTAATGTTTTTAAAAACTTTAACTTGTTTTACACTCTATTATTATTGTAGGTTATCGTCTTAGGAAATGGGCACGGCGTTCAAGGTTCGAATCCTCGACTAGTTTGTTTTATTTTTGATATTGAAATTGAAAATTATTGTTTCTGGCTTAAATAGTTCCTCTTGATTTTTGTTTCGTTTCGTGGAAATTCCACGGTTCCCGTTAGTTATTATTATTAGTTCATTGTAACTATCACAACACGGATGGAAAATCGACTAGGTTCTTCATCAAAGCCAAAAAGAATATTATAGGATTAAAAAAAAAAAAAAAAACCAAAATATTTACAAAATAAAATAAAATAAAAAGTGACACAAACTCATCTTAGAGCAAGGCTCCAGTTCTGCAGATTTAGTTTTAAAAAAAGTAAAGTCGTCAGGGCGGCCTAAAGTCGGTATCAGCCAGTCAGTCTATCCCCTTTTCAATAGCGCTAGACCAAGGAGATTGTTTTGGCCTCTGATATGGAGCGCCACACCTACCATCAGCTCCTTACTTTACCGCACAGATCCCTGTGCTACTCATACTCTGGGTTGGCGAGGACCGGTATCGAATTTGGAACCTTGTGGTTTCTAGCCGAACGCTCTACCGACTGAGCTAACCCGGCCATTTAGTAAGAGTACAAATATTTTTGCTTTTTTAATTTTATATTCATTGTTTGATTTTAATATATGTCAACCTATTAAGGGTTATTTCATGTCTAGAGGTTAGGGAATCATGTTCATTGTACATTTTTATTTACATTTTTTGTGTAGTTGTTTATTATCAAATAGAAATAGTTATAGGAAACGATATAATTTTGTATAAATTATTAGTATTAGATAGGAATACTTCCTACCTTATAACTGTATACACAAAACGAGTAGGATGCAAGGTCAATTTTTAAGCGAAGTGTAACAGGTCTGAATTCAGAGTTTTCCTTCTCCTAGACTGGTTACCATCACAAAGTTAAAGAAACCAGTTTACCCTGCTATTTACCATATCTGGAGGTTGAATAGTTGAATGCATACTTCTCCCAAAGTTATTAGCGAGAAGTGAAATGCAAATAGCTTCGTCTGGGAATTGAATTTGAATCGCCGGGATCATTTCCTATTATGATAACCATTACACCTTGGGAACCTTTACAAATTATTATTTTAGACAAATAAAATTTATTTAAAAAAAAAAATGCAATGGGACGTTGAAAATATAAAGGATCATGATCAAAAGTTTATAAATTTCGGCATTAAATAGTCCATGAGGAGTTGATATGCGGTTAAACAAATAAAACCAACGCACACATAGATAGATAAATAAATAGATAGATCTGTTAAAAATTATTTGTATTCAATAGAAGTTCTTAAAGCCATATAACTATAAATTATTCATATAAAGAATAGTTACTTGAATCGATAATTGTTTGTTAAGGATTGTTATTAGTTACTTGAAACCATATAATTATCTGCAAACAAATGACTTTTATTAAATGAAAATGATTACATGAAACTACATAATTATTTGAAACCATTTGGCATTAGACAGGAACACTTGAAACCATAAAACTGTGTCAAAAAGATCATATAATAGAATAAGTTTCACTAAGATAGAATAGAATATTATATAATATAATATTATGCGATGTTATTTTCCTTGTAGATGTTATAGGAAAGAAATTGTTGGAATGGAGTATTATGTCTTGTGTGAGGAAGATTCTGAAAGAATGGATGCTGCTTATAAGACGTGGCAAAATGAATTCTTAACTCTTTTATAGGAAGATATATTGAATGCAATTCGAAGAGGCAAACACATAAGAATTCTCTTTTAAGACTAGATGGATATATATATATATATATATATAATAAGTAATCCACAGGCTTCTTCAAGTAAATAGTGCCAACTATACATATTCATATATATAATATATATATATATATATATGTATGTGTGTGTGGGGGGGGTTGGTTTGGTTGGTTGTGTGTGTGTGTGTGTGTGTGTGTCATTCTTAGAGAGAGAGAGAGAGAGAGAGAGAGAGAGAGAGAGAGAGAGAGACTCATTGTGGTGAAATGGTTAGCAATATAATCTCCAGGATAGCTCTCCAATTACTACTGATTAGTAAGTTTAATCATCATTAGGCATAAAATAACCCCAGACGGATTGACATGCCGTTAAAATCATTAAATCAATCAAATATATACTAATTTATGTGGTTGAGAATAGAGGAAAAATGTGGATATAACAACACAACAACTAAATTCAATTGATATTTCACCTCATTATTGGCTGAAGCTTTTTCAAAATGTATTGACTTAAGTGCTTGTACATTCTGCTTTTATAGTGAAAAGGTAAATGGATAAGGGGAGAGAAAGGGAGGGTTTGGTGTGTAGTATAGAGGAATGAGAAAGAAGTAGGGGTGGACTTAGTATGTGGGGAATGGTATTTTTATGGGGTCAGTCGGTCGACTTTGAAGAGAATTTGATATTTAGAGTGTAGGTCAACTGTGTGATGACAAATGTGTACCTAGGGACAGGGGAAATTTTGTTTAGAGAAATCCTTAAAGATTTTGTTGAGATAAGTGCATTTACTTTTTTATGTTTAAAAGTTAATTGGATAATGGAAGGACAGACGAGGAGTAAGAGAGGAGGCGTGTTTTTTGTTTGTATGCGGGGTGTGGATCAATGTGTTGCATTTGAAGTAAATTTAATATTCTCAACGTTATTTTGTCGGATTTATTCAATCCTTCACTTTTCATACTAATTTATGTGTGAGGTGCACGTAGTGTAATAGTTAGCATCGTTGTAAATGGAAACTGTTAAAAATCATATCAAATGCGGATGTTACATTTAAGCCAGTCATACGCTTTTGGTTACTGATTAAAATTAACATACAAATAAAGTGGGAAATTCAATCTCCCTCTCACTCTCTCTCTCTCTCTCTCTCTCTCTCTCTCTCTCTTCTCTCTCTCTCTCTCTCTCTCTCTTTACACTCAAAGTTAAACAAACACATATAAAGCGTATGTGATCAAGATGTGGTTGTGTCGGTGCTGCTGTATGGCTGCACCACCTGGACCCTGACAAAGCGTCTTGAGAATAAGATAGATGGGAGCTGCACAAGAATGCTGCGTGCAGTCTTGAATAAGTCGTGGAAACAGCACCCCACAAGGAAACAGCTGTACGGTCACCTGCCCCCCATCTCACAAACTATCCGAGTGAGACGGACAAGGCATGCAGGACACTGCTGGAGAAGCAGGGATGAACTCATAAGCGACGTTCTCCTGTGGAAGCCAACACATGGACATGCAAGTGTGGGGCGCCCAGCAAGGACATACATTGACCAGTTATGTGAAGATGCTGGCTGCTCCGCAGAGGAGCTCCCAGGTGTAATGAATGATAGGGAAGGTTGGCGAAAGATTGTCATGGATGCCCGTGCTACATGCGCGACATGATGATGATGATGATGATAGAGGGGGTAAGTGGGAGACAGAATGTGTAGTTAGAGATGGGTCAGTTTTTTATATAATTGCAAATTTTAGCAAAATGATTTTAACGCTTTTTTTTCTGGCCGTATTTATTTTTGAATTGAATTCGCTATGCAATTTCCCTTTATTCCTGATCACAATTATCAACTAGAGCTGAATGGCTGATCCAACAGGTCACTTTTTTTCCTAGTATTACTACAAATACTTTTAGTGGTAATTTTCTCTTAATTTTAAGCGGTTTCGCTGAAAATCACTGTTGTTCAATATCCTATAAGCTTGAAAACTCTTACCAATAATTTCTCTGTCGAAAAGCATGAAACCTGGACGAGAATGTTTGCATTTCACAAAGTGCTTATACCGTCGAGAAAGATATGCATCCAACTATTCTCCCTTCAGCTATGGGTAAATAGTCGGACTGATTGGCCTCTTTAATTGTTGTATTGTAAGGAGAAAGAAAATTCTGAATTCTAATCTGTTAAACTCCGTTAATAATAATAACTTTCTTTATCCACAAATAATAATAAAAATAAATGTACATATAAGGTTTTTTTTTATAGTTTGTTTGAAGCATGCTTCCCTATGCCTGAGCGAGGCTGAATTTATAGTCAAAGAATTAAAAGAATTTCGAAGATCCATATTTGCAACTGCACGCGCGCACGCATGAACGGGCCGACGATTCACCACGGAAAAACCCGAATATTTTCAAACATCCGGCGTTCCTTTAACTTAATAAACAACAAACGTTTACGCCAGCGCCGTAAGATAAGTACTAAAAAAACACAAGTACTTCTAAAACCTCTGAAGATGGGGTTTATCCCGAAAATATTTAGGAAAAAAAGGTAAATAAACATCATTTTCAACACCTATTACATTGCATTGTCAATTGCCTTCAAATTTCTATTTTAAATGTACATATGTAAAAGTTTAATGTTGTGCTGTTATATATTATGCCATATATTAATTTCTGGATGGAACTTTCTTTTTTTCTTTTAATCCTGTGTAATTTGATTTCTTTTTACAGATGTTCCTGTTTATGAAGAATATTTGATGAATTTAAATGGATCAATATTTTCTTTTTTGTTGATTTTTGGGAGTGGAGGCTTGTACATATGAATTTGAATGGATCAACATTTTTCTTGGTAACCTGAAAAAAATATTTAAAAACTACAAAGAAAAAAATTGTGACACTTGTCTATGCACATTATCTAATAGTTCAATTTTAAAAGGAAACTTGAAATCTACTACTTGAGAAAAGCCATCGTTTTGAGAACTGCAGACCTTCATCTTCATGAAAAAAAAAACTTTGGTGCTGCATATTTGAAAATATACTAGAACAAAAATATATTCTTGTGAAGTGTGTGTACTTTTTTATGAGGTCATGATTGGTAGAACATTTTGCAACTTATATTGGAGAGAAATGTGTGGAATGCTGGGATCATCTTTTATAGAAATATCAATGTGTCACATACACTCGTGAACAGAAAAAATGGGCCAAGATTGAAAGAAGGAAGAAAATAGATTTTTCGATATTTTTCAGGAATTTACTGAAATTTAACTGCAAATTCCTATTTTTCAGATCATTAATATTATATTATATAATAATTTAGTGGTAAAAATGAGTCCTAAAAAGGTAAGACCGCATCTGGGCGAGGATATGAAAAACCGAATTGCAGGATTAAGGCAGTCTAATATGACTTACAAGCAGATTTTCGATATTTTGAAAAAGGAAAATGTGACAACATCTCTCTCTGCTGTGAAGCGAATTGGTCAAAGGCTCGAAATCGAAGGTTCAGTAAAAAGGAAATCTGGATCTGGTCGCCCTAGAGCATCCACTGTGAAGGACGACCACAGGCTTACAATGACTGTTTTGAAGGACCGAAAGAAAACTTATGTTGACCATAGCAAACAATTCAAAACAGCGGATGGAAATTCCATTTCTAGAATGACAATATCTAGACGATTGGTGGAAATGGGATTTTCTTCAAAAAGGTGTGTAAAGAAGCCATTATTATCTAAGAAGAACATCAATGATAGAAAGACATTTGTCTCGTGTTATGGCAAGAAAGATACAGAATGGTTTAGCTTTTTGTACAATAAAATGTATAATACTTGCTTTGCCCATTTATTTTGTTCACGAGTGTACTACACATACAGAGGGGTTAGGTAAATACAGATATACTTATTTATGTATATAATGCATTTATATTTATCATCCAATTTATCCGCTTATAAGGGCCGGTTTTGCTCAGTTGGGAGAGCGTCCGACGTGGAACCACAAGTTTCCGGATTCGATACTGGCCCTCGCCAACTCAGCGTATGAGTAGCACAGGGATGTGTGTGGTAAAGTAAGGAGCTTATGGTAGGTGTGGCGCTTCGTCCCAGATGCCAAAAACAATCTCATTGGTTTAGCGCTAGTTTAAAGGGGATAGACACCCTCGCTGTCTGGCTGTTACTGACTTTAGACCACCTCGACGACTACTTACTTTTTAATAGCTTATCTAACTCTATCTATGTGTGTGTGTGTGTTGTGTGTGTGTTGTGCGTTGTGTGTGTTGTGTGTCTGTTCTGTGTGTGTGTTGTGTGTCTGTTCTGTGTGTGTGTATAAGTGTGTGTGTGTTGTGTGTGTATGTGTGTGTGTTGTGCGTGTGTGTGTGTGTTGTGTGTGTGTGTGTATGTGTGTGTGTTGTTGTGTGTGTTGTGTGTGTATGTGTGTTGTGTATGTGTATGTGTTGTTGTGTGTGTGTTGTGTGTGTGTGTGTGTGTGTGTGTGTGTGTGTGTGGTGTGTGTGTGTGTGTGTGTGTGTGTGTGTGTGTGTGTGTTGTGTGTGTTGTGTGTGTGTGTATGTTGTGTGTGTGTATGTTGTGTGTGTGTGTGTGTGTGTGTGTGTGTGTGTGTGTGTGTGTGTGTGTGTGTGTGTGTGTGTGTGTGTGTTGTGTGTGTGTGTGTGTGTGTGTGTGTGTGTGTGTGTGTGTGTGTGTGTGTGTGTGTGTGTGTTGTGTGTGTGTGTGTGTGTGTGTGTGTGTGTGTGTGTGTGTGTGTGTGTGTGAGTGACTGACAGAGAGAAAGAGAGAAAGAGAAAGATGGTATTTCTATGTATGCTTATAACCATTATTTTTTTAAAAGAGGATTTTCTCCGTTTTAAGTAGGATTTATGCTTAGATATTTTCTTCACTTCAAAAAAAAAAATATCAAAAAAATCCAATTCCAATTTCTCTACATATGCAGCTGAGGAAAACCAGTTTTAACATTTTTTTAAAAAGTACAGACGCAGCCAGTCATATTATCAACATTGGGAGAATGAATAAAAAGAATTTGTGTATGAATGATGGAAGGGGGATCAATGACACTTATCTGCAGAAGAAGTGGAGACTTCTCTTCGTGTTCTCAGATCAGTTTATATAAAAACACTCCGAGTTTGCATAAATACTCACTTATCTCCGATAACAACTCTAAAAATGACGTACAGTTACCTACAAGAGAAAAGAGAAAGTTGAAACAAAGGAGACAATATTCAGGATTCGGTAACTAAGAAAACAAATAACAATAAACAATAATGGAAAGTAAAGATTATATCTATGTTTCTATGTTTCTATGTTTCTCTCTCTCTCTCTCTCTCTATATATATATATATATATATATATATATATATATATATAATTTGATTATTCACTTGAGGTCACCGAAGTTAAGTACCTCGGTAAAATGGTTCAGCACTGCTGAGTCACTTCTCCCATCCAACTGCTTCATGTCTTAGACATGCTGAGTATTGCTGTAGAAATAGGGACGAGCTCACAAACGACGTTCTACTATGGACTATGCAAAATAACAAGAAAACATTAATATCTTCATTTAGTGGTTGGTTTTGAAGGCTCTCACAATGCAAGTGTAAATAAAAATGAGACAACTATGATGTTGTTTGTTTACTTGATTTATTCTTAATATGTCGAGATAAAGATCTCTTCATCAGAAGATTTCTGAAGGTCCGGTGCTGTTAGCTTACTGATAGGTTCTGTCTATTCTGTTGTATTCTTCCTTTAAATTCTCTCTGTGTGTGTATGTGTAAGTCTCTCTCTCTCTCTCTCTCTCTCTCTCTCTCTCTCTCTCTCTCTCTCTCTCTCTCTCTCTCTGTGTGTGTGTGTGTGTGTGTTCAATAATATCTTAGTATCATTCCAGGTTTGGTTTAGCCTTTTTTTATTATCATTAGGTAGAGCTTAGTAATTTGTTTATTTGTGTGAGTGTGTGTCTGTTCTCCATGGACAGCTGTTTTTTTTTCTTTCTTTTTTTATTACCTTCAACTGTGTGTGTGTTCTTGAGACACAGCTGATTTTTCCTTACTGTTTATATTGTTTACTGTGTGTGTATGTGTTTTTGATATGTGTGTGTGTGTTATGTGTATGTGTGCCGTGTCCATATGTGTTTGTGTGTGTGTGTGTGTGTGTGTGTGTGTTAGATTTAAAAAAAGGTTAGAATGAAACTGTACATTTTTATCAAAAATCATAATTATATCTACTTTTAACTTGGTCTGAGAGAGATTAAGCTGAATTAATATCTTCTATTTCTAATCCTCAGGAAAAAACCGAAACGGATTCCGCAGAAATAGATCCACAGCCTCTCAAATCCGGACTATACAACGAATCATAGAAGGGTTTCGAGCAAAAAATCTAGAGGCAACGCTACTATTCGTAGATTTCTCCAAGACATTTGATTCCATACACAGAGGGAAAATGGAACAAATACTACTAGCATATAGTCTCCCCAAAGAAATTGTTGCCGCCATAATGATGCTCTACAAAGACACTAAAGCGATGGTACGCTCACCTGATGGCGACACAGATTTCTTTGACATCACCGCTGGGGTCCTGCAGGGAGATACATTAGCACCATATATATTTATCATATGCCTAGACTATGTACTCCGAACTTAACTAGATACCATAAAAGAAAAAGGTTTAACTCTAAGAAAGGCAAGAAGCAGGCGATATCCTGCACAAACTGTCACAGATGTAGACTATGCTGATGACCTCGCACTTCGGCTGAGGCACTTCTGAGGCAGCAAAGAACGTTGGCCTTTATGTGAACTCTGATAAAACTGAGTTCATGAGCTTCAAAAAGAAAGGAGACATCTCCACACTTGATGGCAAGCCTTTGTCAGTAGAACAATTCACATACCTAGGTAGTAATATCTCATCCACAGAAAGCGATGTTAACACTCGAATAGGAAAGACATGGTTGGCCACCAACAAATTATCAGTCATATGGGAATCCGATCTCCCCGACAAGCTAAAGAGACGATTCTTCCAGGCTGTGGTTGTGTCGGTACTGCTGTATGGCTGTACCACCTGGACCCTAACGAAGCGCCTTGAGAGTAAGCTAGATGGGAGCTGCACGAGAATGCTGCGAACGGTCCTAAATAAGTCGTGAAAGCAGCACCCCACGAAAAAGCAACTGTATGGCCACCTGCCCCCCATCTCACAAACTATACGAGTAAGACGGGCTAGACATGCAGGACACTGCTGGAGAAGCGAGGACGAGATCGTAAGCGACGTACTACTGTGGAAGCCAGCACATGGGCATGCTAATGTGGGCCGCTTGCCAGGACCTACATTGACCAACTATGTAGGGATGCTGGCTGTTGCGCGGAGGAAGCTCCCAGAATCGATGAATGATAGGGAAGGTTGGCGAGAGATCGTCATGGATATCCGTGCAAATTGCGCGACATGATGATGATGATTTCTTACAAACACTAGACGGGATGTAGACGATTCTTTTTCTTTCTGTATGATAATGATATTAAAAACCGGCTACTAAATACAACGCCACGTATATCAATAACATTAAATTGGATCAGATGTTTAAATGTAACGTTATCATCATCCTCCTCTTCATCATCATTGGTCCCGTAAACTGGATTGATTGTGGGGACGTTAATCCTTTAGCGTGTTTTGTACATGAATAGCCTGGCAATGCCCCCATCCCTCTCTAGATCTACAGCCTATTTTTCTTACTATCACGAAGGAGATCAGATAGATTCATATCTTTTTAAGGGATTAATGAAATTATTCCCTATGTGAAATGCAAACAGCCTCATCTAGGATTGGAACTCGAGTCGCCGGGTCCATTTTCTTCCATGGTAACCGTAACAGAACAAGCTTTTTTTAAGAGTACTCAAAATCAATTTTCACCTTAAATTGTTTATTTCAAAGTCATTCAGCGTAGAAGTTAGTAAAGTAAGTAAAGTCGTCGGGGTGGCTTAAAATCGGTATCAGCCAGACAGCGAGGGAGTCTATCCCCTTTTTTTGTTTTGCTCTTAGTCCTATTGAATACGAATATTTTAAAATAGATCTATCAGAACCATAGATGGGACCGTAATAAGCCAAAGTGGACCTGGGAGTAATAGCAATGAAAGGATACTTCCCAAATCTCCAGAATCGTCTAGTTGACAAAATAATGTTTTCATTATACTTTAGTTTCTTTGTTTAACGGCATATCAACCTTCGTGGGTTATTCAATGCCGAATCCATCCTTGCAGAAGAACGGTAGTAATACTATTTAAACCATGGCTGGGATGGACGAGGTGGTTCATACCTTTCCTGTGAACATTAGTTCGAAAGTATACGTTATACCGAGAATAGAGTTAGAACTCGTTACTGCGATATCGCAGTCCAGAACGTTAGCCACTACATCACGTGGACTTCCCCTGTTCTTATTATGAAATCCATGATAGATGTTTTTGTGTTTGTTTATTTATTTATTTTTGTTTTGTTTTGTTTTTCGAAAAGTTATGTCCAGCAGAGATAAATATACTTTCACAGAAGAGACATAATTTGTCCTTTAGTATAGGAAGTGTTGTGTCAAGTAGAGACACATAAATATGAATAAGATTACTTATAAGACAAGAGTAATGCCCTTTAGTGAAAAAATGGAATGTCAAGTGGAGACACATGTATGAATGAGATAGATAACAAGCAAAAGACATAACTGAAGATGTTGGTATTTGGTGGCAACAGTTTGTCTATCAGAGACACGAGAAATCAATTCGTTTGCATACAAAAATAGTTATAAATCATAACGTATTTATTGAATTTGTATCGTAAACTGCACACAACTAATTTCCCTCTAACTATTGGTAAATAGTAGGTTGGAATCTGTAACCATGGCTAGGTAACCAGTCTAGGAGAAGGAAAACTCTGAATTCAAACCTAACCTGTGATCTGCTGGAACTGCAAAGTCCACCAGTTGACAATTTCTCTCTTGTTTTTTAAATCAATACTAGGTCTGGTCTCCTGGCTCTAATCCGTATATCTTTATCCCAGCCAGTAGATTTTATTATTATTATTCACTCCCTTTGAGTTTTCAAATCAGTGTTAGTTGATGGCCTTTCACTGGAGTCTGAGTGACAGCGAGTCTTCTCAGGTCTCCAGGACTCTTCTAAGTATTCTAGCAGATTGCAGCAGTGGAGTATTCTTGATTGTCTCAATCTTTTCTCTAATGTCCAGATTTCCCAATCCCTTTGGGACCGATCCAAGTGCACCAACTACAATTGGTATCACTTTGACTTTCATATTCCATAATTTTTTTAGTTTTCTGGCAAGGTCAAGGTATTTGTCCATTTTTTCATTTTCCTTCAGCTTCACCCTGTGATCTGCTGAAACTGGAAAATCCACCAGTTGACAAGTTCTTTCTTTTTTGTAATTCAGCACTAGGTCTGTTCTTTTTGCTGGGATAAGGTGATCCGTTTTTATCTCAAAGTCCCAGAGAATGTTATGCATTTGGTTCTCAAGAACAGATTCTGGTTTATGAATACACCATTTTGTTGTATGGTCAAAATTTATTTTTTTGCATAATTCCCAGTGGATCACCTTCCCAACCCAGTCGTGTCTAGTTTTGTACTCCCGTTGTGCTAGTTTGCTACATTGGCAGAGTACATGGTTTACAGTCTCATCTCTATTACCGCATAGTCTACATTTACTATTTTGTTGGGTCTTGTCAATTTTCGCTTTGATATAGTTTGTCCTTATGGCATTATTTTGTGCAGCAATTATTAGTGATTCAGTTTCTCTTTTGATGTTTCCTTTTCTTAACCATGTCCAAGACTTTTCATGTGCAACCTCTTCGATTTGTCGTTTGAAGTGTTTATTATTATTATTATTATTATTATTATTATTATTATTATTATTATTATTATAAGGTTTTCCCACCTACTATAGCTGGTGGTGCACTGGCGGCTGAATGACAGCAAGTCTCCAAGTGACAGTAAGTCTCCAGGACTCTTCTGAGTATTCTAGCCGATCTCAACGGTGCTTTAGTTCGGATAGTCTCGATTCTTCCTCTTATTTCCAATTCACCCAAATTCAAAATAATTCATCTCGATTACAAGATTTGAAGCCGTAGAAAACATTACAAGAAATACAATGGTACTGCTTCACAACATATTAAATTAATATAGTTTCAGAGATACTTTGACCACTTGAAAAACTCGCTGGAATAAATGTACTGAATAGTAAGGGGGGTGAAAATAAGTCACTCATGGTTTATTGGTAAATTTTTTCAGTCTCAATACTTTTTCAAAACCCTTTTTCAGGGTGAGAAATATTTTCATCACCATCGCTACGCAGGCAGAGAGATTTTATCGAGGTAGCTCAATGTAAGGCATTTTCTTATTGACATTTGTTGACCAATTTAATGTTAAAGTATAGAAACATCGCTAGGAGACCTCACTGAGGTGTATAATTGTTTAAAGGTAGTTTTATAAAATATCAGGATTCAAAGAGTTTTCATGGTATTGTACTATGACACACAAATGCTGATCAAATTATCATTGATTTATTTATCATTGTTTGTTTGTCATACCTCATTGGGGGGGTTATTTTTTACTATCTCCTCGCAAGAACCTTAAAAATTAAAAAAAGGTAAATCTTTGCACTGAACATAGGAAATATAACTATAGTTTATTTTGGTTTGTCTTACGACATATCAACCTCGGTGGGTCATTTAATGCCGACAAAGTTTTGAAATAAATTCATTCTTAATTGATACTCACTTTTTTTATAAGCACATTTTACTATTTAAACCATAGATGGGACCCTATCAGGTACTACCCCTCCGAGTCCGAGTGGACGTGGGACTATAGTGACGAAGAGGTGCTCCACATTCCCCAGCCTACAGAATTGGAACCTCGCCATAAGATAGAGTTTAACGTCATTCCCAGGAAATGAAGACCTTATCGCCTTATCGCACATATATTATAAAGAGTTGAGGCTTCGAATAAGGCAATAGATTTGGGGCAATCATATAGACGTGACCGGACTATTGATTGGAGGGGGCCCCTCCGACCGACCGTTTAGCCTAAGTAAGAGTGTAAGTGGAGTGTTGCATGTCATGGACTGCTCATGCCACAAAATTCTGTTCTTAAGCATCACGGGTTGCCACTTACAGCCAATGCAGAGGTGCATAACTATAGTCAATTCATTTGTGGTTAGTTTAATCTATCAAAGAGAAATAAACAACGATTTTATTATAAATGTTGCTTAGCTGTGCACACATCTATACAGTAATCTAAGCATCTAGACATCATCACCTTACTGTAAAAGTTGCTAAGCTGTGCACACACCTAGATAGTAATTTAGATATCATGTTTTGATAAAAGTCTTTCAGCTACGCTTACATCTAGACAGTATTCTAAACATGATTTTAAAATATAAGTTGCTCAGCTGTGTAAATATCTTTACAGTAATCTAGACATCTAGACAATAACAATGTACAGATCAAATCCTGTTAAGTAATTCATCCATTAGTTCTCAAAAACATCCGGTAATCTGAGTTAGATACATAAATTCCTACCATAAAATTGTGCATGCTCATTATCTGAAATGAACTTAATTGTTATCAAAAACACATTTTATGATATTTTCGTGTTAAAGCATGCAGTTGTATTGATTTGAAATAACCATTGCTAAATGAAGGATAATAATTAAATTAAATAAAAATTTGTTTTAATAACAAGTGAGCAAGGAATGGTTTCGTCTCCTCTTCCAACATTGAATCAAATCAAAACTCTTTTTCTTAGTGAAAATTTATTTTTCAAATATTTTTTATAGTTTTAAATTTTAAGGGAATTCAATAAAGTTTTCTTGAATTCAAACATGTGAAAATTTAAATTTTCGAAGTTTTATGGGTTTTTTCTTTTGTTTGCAATTTTAAAATGTTGCAATAAAAATGGCTGATAGCGTCAGAAAGGAATTTATGTAACTAATGTTCAGATAACCGAACATCCTCTTAAATTAGTTCTCTGAAAACATCCAATTCATTTTTCTTTTCGAAAATTACACTATTGATGTTTATGAAAAGATAAGATAATTCCACAAATATATTATTCTGTTAGCAAAAAAAAGAATCCATTTGGTTATTAGACTTAGTAGATATCATTCCACCCATTCGCCAGTGTGATTGACACAAGGTCTCAGGTATTGGGCACCCGATGAAGATCGAACTCGCTATTCAGTAATAATAGATTTGCAAGACTATAACGCTAACCATTACACCACGATGGGACACCTTGGTTGATAGACTTGGTTTTTGCAATCTCATACAGTAAATTTTAGTTCGAGAACAAATATTGAAAAAATATCTAGCATAATGAAAAAATCCATTATTTTAAAAGTTTCAATTAGATCTCCACTCATTCTTTTCTCTCTCTCTCTCTCTCTCTCTCTCTCTCTCTCCTCTCTCTCTCTCTCTCTCTCTCTCTCTCTCTCTCTCTCTTCTCTCTGTGTGTGTGTAACTGCAATAGTTTACTATTTTTATTACTTTTTTCATTCTTTGAATGCTTTCCAATCTCGATATTACAATCGATATTGCAATTCTCTCTTTCTCTCTCTCTCTCTCTCTCTCTCTATATAATATATATATATATATATATATATATATATATATCGCTATTTCTTTCTTTCTCTCCTTCCCCCCTCCTCTCTCTCTCTCTCCTCTCTCTCTCTCTCTCTCTCTCTCTCTCTCTCTCTCTCTCAAACTGCAATAGTTTACTATTTTTATTACTTTTTTCACTCTTTCTAATCTGACACTCCAAAATTACATTCTCTCTCTCTCTCTCTCTCTCTCTCTCTCTCTCTCTCTCTCTCTCTCTCTCTCTCTCTCTCTTTGTAACTGCAATAGTTTACTATTCTTTTTACTTTTTTTTCACTCTTGAATGCTTTCCAATCTCGATATTACAATCTCCAATTTCCAGTTCTATACTCTATTCCAGTCCTGACTACAATATTCAATATTCACTCTTATTAATCTTTTACATGGTTTTAAAGCCACATTTGCCTCCCTTGAAATGATATTCCTTACCATTTATCTAATCATTCCATCGATACAATAGATAAAGTATGATTTTCAGCTTTATATGTATCATCAAAGCCAAACCCTAAATCTCATTCCTCGTTTACGTTTTTGATTTCCCTGTTGCTTAATTTATATTCAACTTTACTGTTTCTGGATCCAATATGAAGTACTTTACATTCTTTTATGTTCCATTGGCGATATTTACTGAATATTTGCCTCGTCTACGACTCTTTTATATTGGTCTTTACTTTGATGTTTCACAATACAAATCTATTCATTATTATTTCTAGAGAGATTCGCCCAGACTCGCGAGTTGATCTGTTTTTGCTCGAATCGTGAAAGTTTCCAGAGTTTGAGCGCATGCGCAGCAAGGCGTGCCAATGGCGTTCACGTTGCGTAACAAGTTTCCATGTTAACTTAATTTCCGTCCACATGACATCACAACGCAATTCATATATATTTCGCGCTGCGCCTATTTCCCAGCATTCCACGCAGCAATGGTGGATTGTGCCCTGAACATGAATTCAGAATTTCAATGGCTTCTTCATCTGCTTTGTTCACTGAGCGACTTATCTCGCAAATAGGAAAGGCCGTCACTGCTTTCTGATATTGATAAATCATCACGAGCTGACATCATCATCATCATCATCATCATCATCATCATGAAGGCGTGTCGACAGCAAGGATTCTCATAACTCTCTCTCTCTCTCTCTCTCTCTCTCTCTCTCTCTCTCTCTCTCTCTCTCTCCTCGTCCATTCCTATCGGCCATCGCTATTGCTAAATCCTCTAGACGGCATTCAATATCCGAACAGAACATGTAAGTAAGTTTTTGCTGACTGGCAACATTGGTGTGTCCATGTGTAAGAGTCCATAGAAGAATGTTGCTCATGAGTTAGTCCTTACTTCTCCGACAATGCTCAGTATGTCTCGTTCGTCTTACTAAGGAGGTTAACGTGATGTGATGTTATAGAAAATAGATACGAGTTCAAATCCAAGTTCGGGCTGTTTGGCAACTATTTTTATTCCATTATGGGTAAAAAAAATATTTTTGTTTGTTTATTGATTTTAACGGCATATCAACCCGTCTGGGGTTATGCCATGCCTAACGGTTAGGAAGTTATACATATCGTGTATTTATTGATAATTTTTTAATTCTTTAATACTTTTTAGTAATTGGTTTTAAAAATGTGTTAGCATTATTGGGGATTATGTTGTATGGTATTGATTTGTTTCATGCCTATATTCTATGGTATAATTTTGTTTCTCTCAAATAAGAGAGAATATCCTCCATGTTGACATTTTCAAACAGATCTTTCATATTGTTTGCTTTAAAATAACAGTTTCTGATGTTTGCAAGAAAACCTGCATTCCATGAATAAGTGTTTAACTGTCAAGGGTGTTTGACATGTTCCACATTGTAGTTGTTGTTCTTGTTTGAGTATATTGAAGTGCGTTAGTCTTGTATGACCATTGCGTAATCGGGACACAATGACTTGTTCCTTTCTAGACTTCCTTAAAGTTGGTCTCCAGTCTCCCAAAGTGGGTTTGATTAGGAAGAATTTATTGTGGACGTTGTTATTCCAGTGTTGCTGCCATTTTGTATAAAGGAATCTATTAATTTTACGTTTCTGATGTTTGCAAGAAACCTGCATTCCATGAATAAGCGTTTAACTGTCAAGGGTGTTTGACATGTTCCGCATTGTGCTTGTTGTTCTTAAACTCAGATTTAAACTGGGCTATTTACCATGGCATAGCATCCGGACGATAAGGAACATTCTGAATATAAACATGTTAATCTCCGCTTAAAATTGACCATGTGTCACATTCTGCTCGTACGGACATCATCACTTTATTACAAGCATCATCATTTTATTGTCTAAGCTGCTCAGATATGAACACTTTTACACAACATTCATTTCATAGATTACGCAACTGTGAACGAGACAGTGATCTAGGCATCTAAACATCATTATTTTATTATAAATGGTTCTTAGCTTTCCACATATCTAGACAGTAATATAGATATCATCACTTTATAATATAAATTGTTCAGTTGTCTAGAAATCTAGACATCTAGATATCACACTTTATTGTACAAGTAGCATAACAGTGCACACATTTTATTATAAACGTTGCTCAGCTGTGCACACACTTAAACAGTAATCTAGATATGTAGACATCATCATTTTATTGTATAAGTCTTTAAGCTGTGCACACATCAAGAGTTATCATTTTAATTAAAAAGTTATTCAACTGTTCATACATCTAGAGAGTAATCTAGACATGTAGACATTATCATCTAATTGTATAAGTTGTTCAGCTATGTACACACCTAGACAGTAATCCAGACATCATCATTTTATTATAAAACGTGCTCAAATAATAATTTAAACATCGCTTTATCATAAACGTTGGCCAGCTGCGCACATATTCGGGCAGTAATCTAGACGTCTAAACATCATCATTTTACTACACATTTGCTCAGTTGTGGACTCATGAAGATACTAATCTAGGCACCTAGACATTTTTATTATAAAATTTGATCAACTTGATAGTAATTTAGACATCTAGATATTATCACTTTATTGTATAAGTTGTTCAGTTGTACACATACCTAGATGGTAATTTAAACATCGTCATTTAATTATAAATTTAAACTTCCTAATTTTATTATACAATTTGCTCAGCTGTCCACACATTTTAACAGTAATTCAGACATCCTGTTATTATAAAAAGTGCTCAAATAGTGATTTAAATATCACTTTATCATAAACGTTGTTCAGCTGCGCCCATATCCAGACAGTAATCTAGACATCTAAACATCATCATTTTATTGTATAAGTTGCTCAGATGTGAACATTTCTAGACAACATCACATTATTATATAGGTTGCTCAGCTGTGCACCTATGTAGACAATAATATAGATATTTAGATATCATTCTATTATAAAATTTGCTCAGCTGTGCATATATCTTGATAGTAATCTAGACATCTAGATATTATCACTTTACTGTACAAGTTGTCCACACACCTAGACATTAATTTAAACATCGTCATTTTATTATAAATCTAAACATCCTACTTTTATTATATAATTTGCTCAGCAGTGCACACATATTGACAGTAATTCAGACATTATTTTATTATAAAAAATGCTCAAATATGCTGGATCCAAAGTCATATAAAAGTGAGGGGAAATGAAAGAGCAGACTTTGCAGCTAAATCGGCTCTAGATTTGATCCCCGACAATTTCAAGATACCATATACTGATTTGAAACCTAAAATTAATAGATACCTTCATACAAAATGGCAACAACACTGGAATAACAGCATCCACAATAAACTCTTCCTAATCAAACTTACTTTGGGAGGCTGGAAACAAACTTTAAGGAAATCTAGAAAGGAACAAGTCATTGTGTCCCGATTACGCATTGGTCATACAAGACTAACGCACTTCAATATACTCAAACAAGAACAACAACCACAATGTGGAACATGTCAAACACCTTTGACAGTTAAACACTTATTTATGGAATGCAGGTTTTTTTGCACACATCAGAAACCGTTATTTTAAAGCAAACAATATGAAAGATCTGTTTGAAAATGTCAACATGGAGGATATTCTCTCTTTTTTTAGGGAAATAAAATTATACCATAGAATATAGACATGAAACAAATCAATACCATACAGCATAATCTCCAATAATGCTAACACATTTTTAAAACCAATTACTAAAAGCATAAATATAAATACACGATATGTATAACTTCCTAACCGTTAGGCATGACATAACCCCAGACGGGTTGATATGCCGTTAAAATCAGTAAACAAACAAACAAACATCACTTTATCATAAGCGTTGTTCAGCTGTGCACATATCCAGGCAATAATCTAGATATCTAAACATCATCATTTTATTGTATAAGTTGTTCAGATGGGAACATTTCTAGACAACATGACCTTATTATATAGGATGCTCAGCTGTGTACCTATCTAGAAAGCAATCCAGATATCTAGGCATCATCATTTTATTATAAAATTTGCTCAGCTGTGCACATATCTTGATAGTAATCTAGACATCTAAATATTATCACTTTATTGTATTTGTTGAGTTGTGCACACACATAGTCAGCAATTTAAACATCATTTTATTATAAATCTAATCTTCCTCATTTTATCATATAAGTTGCTCAGCTGTCCAGACATCTTAACAGTAATTCAGATATCATTTTATTATAAAAAGTGCTCGAATAGTAATTTAAACATCACTTTATCAGCTGCGCCCATATCCAGACAGTAATCTAGACATCTAAACATCATCATTTTATTGTATAAGTTTCTCAGATGTGACATTCCTAGAACATCATCACCTTATATAGATATTTTAGACATCTTCATTTTACTATAAATTTGCTCTGCTGGCACACATGTAGATACTTAATCTAGGCAAACCTAGATTTTCATTTTATATAGAATTTTTCTCAGATGTGCAAATATCTTGATAGTAATCTTAGACATCAAGATATTATCACTTAATTGTAAAAAGTTGTTTGAGTAATTTAAACATCATTTTATTATAAATCTAAACATCCTAATTTTATGCATATAAGTTGCTCAGCTGTACAGGCATCGTGACAGTAATCTAGACATCTCAACATTATCATTTTATTGTATAAGTTGCTCAGATGTGAACACTTCTAGACAACATCACCTTATTATATAGGTTGCTCAGCTGTGCACCTATCTAGACAGTAATCTAGACATCATCATTTTACTATAAATTTGCTCAGCTGTGCACACATGTAGATACTAATCTAGACATCTAAATATTATCATTTTGTCGTATAAGTTGTTGAATTTTGCAAACACATAGACAGTAATTTAAGCATCGTCATTTTATTATAAATGTAAACATCCTAATTTTATTATATAAGTTGTTCAGCTGTCCACACATCTTGACAGTAATCTAGACATCTAGACGTCATCACTTTATTGTATAAGCACGCGTCTTCAATGTATTCAATCATTTTTGCATTTTTTTAAATCTGAACAATTTGAGCTTTAGCCGAGATAATTTTCGATTCTCACACGTATATTGTCTTTACCCTAGCAGCCCCTTTATTTTGGGAAGGGGCGATAAAAATTCTTAATAAAACTAGCTGCCTCACTTTGAAGATTTTATTTGGTAAATATTTATCGATTGGCCATCACTTCTGACAATAAAATTGTGTTCACTTGAGACACTTGCAATGCGGTGCTTTCCAAGAGAAAATAATGCCAAGATAAATTAGAATTTCCGGGGAAAAAGTGAAAACTGGAATCCGATTTCTTTGCCATCATTTTCTTGTTTTCTACTTGAATAACCAAAATCTTGTCAGAAGGAAAGTTTTTTTTTTCTTTTCATTCTTATCCGTTTTTTCTTTCTTTTCTATCTTTCTTATATTCTCTTTCTTTTTATTTCTTTCTTTTTTTTTCTTTTTTCATTTGCTTGTTTCTTTCTAATATTCTTCGCTTCTCTCTTTCTGCTCTTTCTCCCCCGTCTCTACTATTTTTTCTTTATTTTTTTCATTTGCTTGTTTCTTTCTTCGTTTCTCTTTTTCTGTCTCTTTCTTTCATTTTCTTTCTTTCTTTCTAATATTCTTTGCTTCTCTTATTGTCTCTTTCTTTTTTTCTTTCTCTCTTCTTTCTTTCTTTCTAATATTCTTATGCTTCTCTTTTTCTTCTCTTTCTTTCTTTTTTTTCTTTCTTTCTTTTTCTTTCTTTCTTTCTTTCTTCCTTCCTTCCTTCCTTTCTTCTTTCTAATATTCTTTGCTTCTCTTTTTTTGTCTCTTTCTTCTTTCTTTCCTTTCTTTCTCTTTCTTTCTAACTATTCTTTCGCTTCTCTTTTTTCTGTCTTTCTTCTTCTTTTTTTCTTTCGTTCTTCCTTTCTTTTCTTTCTTTCTTGCCTTTCCTTTCTTTATAATATTCTTTGCTTCTCCTTTTCTGTCTCTTTTTTCTTTCTTTTTTTTTCTTTCTAATATTCTTCTCTTCTCTTTTTTGTCTCTTTCTTTCTTTTTCTTTATTACTTTCTTTCTTTATTTCTAATATTCTTATCTTCTCTTTTTTCTCTCTTAAATTTCTTTCGTTCTTTCTTTTTTGTTTGTATCTTTCTAATATTCTACACTTCTTCTTTTTGTCTTTCCTTCTTTATAATCATATTCTCTTCTCTTTCTTTCTCTCTTCTTCTTTCTTTTATTTATTTGTTTATTCATTTCTAATGATTTTTCTACTCTTTCTTTCCGTCTCTTCTTTCTTTTTTTTTTCTATTTTTTCTTTTCTGTCTGTTGTTCTTTATTTGTTTATTTATTCATTTTCTTTTCTTTTTTTTCTTTCTTTCGTCTTTCTTTTATCTCTATCTTACTTCACTTTCTTTCTTTCTTTCTTTCTTTCTTTCTTTCTTTCTTTCTAATATTCGTTCCTACTCGAATACTGAAAATGTCAGCATTAAATTTTTTTTAATTCCTTTCTTTTTTCTCTCTCTCTCTCTCTCTCTCTCTCTCTCTCTCCTCTCTTCTCTCTTCTCTTTCTTTCATTCGTTCTTTCTTCTATCCTTCTACTATCCTTCTATTCTCTTTCTTTTTTTTTTGTTTATTTCTTTCTTCCTGTCATTCTTTCTTTTTATTATTTCATTCTACTCTTTTTCCTCCATTTCTTTCTTTACTTTATCTCTTTCTTCGCTCACTCTCTCTCTCTCTCTCTCCCTCCTCTCCTCTCTCTCTCTCTATATATATATATATATATATATATTATATATATATATATATATATTTCGGTTGCAACATTATGAATCACATTTTAGTGTGAATAGGATTACTGTTTTTGTTTTCTCTTTTCTTCCTTTTATTTCTTCTCTCATAGTTACCTTTCTTTATATTTCTTCTATCTTTTCTCCTCTATTCTTCCTCTTGCTTTTCCCTCCTCTCTCTCTTTTCTCTCTCTCCTCTCTCTCTCTATAATATATATATAATATATATATAATACATATATATATATATATATATATATAGTTTTCTGCTTAATTCACACTTCATGAAAGTGAATTGATATAAAAGTATTGATAAAAAGGAGAAAAACACAGACTGAACTTTAGACCAGCAATTTTCATCACAGAAGAAAACTGCGAAATGTTTTGTAACATAAGATTTTTTCGAGGAGTACATTTCGTCTTGTAATGGAAATGGTCAACTGATTTCTTTACATCGATTTTCCCACTTGCCAACTAGTGACACATTTCTTCCTATATGTACGTATATAGTCACGAATACACATTGATGAAATATTAACTAAAATTCAAAAAAATATGTTTAACAAAATAAATAACAACGAAAAGCGATGTCAACATATGAATAAGTAAAGCATGGACTACTATTGACGGGTTAACCACCATATGGAAATCTACTCTCATTGATGAATTCGAACGGGAACACTAAGATGTAGCCGTGTTAGTACAACTGTATGGCTGCACCACTTGGATTTTAACAAAACGCCCGGAGAAAAAGCGAACACAGCGATTCTTCGGGCTGTTTTTAACAATCCCTGGGAGTACTAACCTATAAAAAAATCAGCTGTACGGCCACTTACCTTCCATCTTACAAACCATCAAAGTAAAACGATCAAGACATTCTTGGAATTGTAGGTGAAGTAAGGACGAACTCATAAATCCACGTTCTTCTATGGACTTCTACGCATGGACACACCAGTGTTGGCCGACCAGCAAATACTTATTTTGGTCAGCTCTGTGCGGATGCTGGATGCTTGTCTAGAGAACTTGCCAATATTGATGACCGATAGGAACGGATGGAGAGAGAGAGAGAGAGAGAGAGAGAGAGAGAGAGAGAGAGAGAGAGAGAGAGAGAGAGAATAAAACGGGAATTCTTCCATGCTGTAACCGTGTCAGTACTACTGAATGATTGCACCCTTAAACTTTAACAAAACGTATTGAGAAAAGCTAATGAGCTGTTTTGAACAAATCGTGGAAGAAGCACCCTACAAAAAGGAGCTGTACGTTCACTTACCTCCAATTTCACAAACCACCCAAGAAAGATAAGGGTAATTCCATGTCAATCATCCAGAAAAAAAGTAAAATTGTCACCCACCCCCTTCAATTTTTCTGAATTTTTTCCAGGTGTGGACTATGTTAACGTTAGACAATCACCAAAATCTGAGCTTATAATTCCAAAAATTGGCGACTTTTTGAAGTCTATTTTTATCTGTAAAATGAATTTTAGAGCTTCCCTACTACTACACATTGGTTTATAAAAATCATTTTTACCAAATGTGTGTAGATGTGGCAATGCATCTATAACCATTTTTTTTCTATTATTATTTCACGTATACTGAAGTGTTGCTTCTAAGAGTTGTTCAAGTCCAAGTGGTGCAGTCATACAGTAGTACTGACACGATGACAGCTTGGAAGAATTTCCGCTTTTATCTTAACTTTATCAGATAGATCAGACTTCTATATGATCAATAATTTGCCTATATTAGTCCATGCCTTTTCTATATGTATAAACAAATGGGATCATTTTATTTGTGGCTAAAATGCAAAAGTGTGACTGTGGATATCTATCAGAGCAGTTAAGATTCTATAGAAAACATTAGAGAAAAATAGACAAAGTCAACGATTCAAATATTTCTTTATGGGGAATTTCATGTTAAATTTTCCAGAGAAAAGTAAAATTGCAACCCACCCCTACAAAAATTATTTTCTATTATTTCACAAATACTGAACATTATTTGTACCAAAAAGATAGTTTGATTTTTGCTCAGAACCGAAGCTACGATATCAGTTAAAATTTTACAAATCAGAAATCATTATTAGCTGGATGATTTGACATGGAATTACCCATAAGCAAGACCTATAGTGTACAGCTGCAGAAATAAAAACTAACTTTTAAGCGACCTTCTATGAATTCCTATACATGGACACACTATTGTTTGCAAACCAGCAAAAACTTACATTCATATGCTCTGTGCGGACACTGGATGTCGCCTAGAGAACTTGCCAAGAACGATGACCGCAGTCCAACAGGTTTATCATTACGCCTCGAGGACTTCTTTAGTTCTATTTAAAACTGTTGTAGGTGACTCACCTATGACACGAACATGGACTTACCCAAACGGTATATATTGACAGAGTAGAGGTAGTCAAGTGAGAAGTAGCAGATACATGTTCTTCGTGTACGCTGTAATAAGGAAACCCTTTTCATTGTGTATTGTTG
>CM042149.1:99573953-99586453 GCA_023376005.1 Doryteuthis pealeii | reverse complement strand
ATGGATACCCGTGCTGCATGCGCGACATGATGATGATGATGAAAGCCCTACCACTGATACACAATAACATTAATAATATTACGTATGTTAATAATATTACGTATGTAATTGATTAAGTACGCTTAGTTGGCACTTTTATAAACAAAATCATACGACATTGCCTCGAAAGATCTACTTTCCGTTAATCTGACCCAAGGGTCACCAAACTACGACCAGAGGGCCAGAGGGCCAGATCCGCGAAGGCATTTTATCAGGCCCGCCAACGGTACTTGACAACATCTCACTAAACTTTGCTAATATTGCATTCTTTGATAATGTTTTGTAAATAAATATGTTGGTTAAATTTATTTTTTGTTCATTTTACGCCACTCATCCATGAATATAACATGGAAAGATAAATTTTGTTTTACATCCTTCTCGCAGAGCTTTCGTTCTGGCTAGCAAGTATTGAACACAATAATAATGTGGCTCACGCTCGTTATTTTTTTTTTTTTTCAATTATCCGGCCCACCGTGAAAAATGTTTGCTAATCCCTGGTCTGACCCAACGTGTTTCTGCATAGCCTAGCTAATGCATAAACAAAGACTTTTAGTTAAAATAATAAAGTTTTTATGTAATTCTGTTTACTATTTACGATAGTTATACATATACGCACATATGTAATAAATAGTAAATAATGTTAACTAAAAACTTCATTATCTTAATAGACTTTGTTTGTATATAGGCTATGAGTTGACATTTTGGATCAAAGTTACTGCAAGGTTAGGTCTAGTATCAATGTATGCTTCGAATTCTCAAAAACATATCTCGTATAATGAACGACCCCTTGTTTTTTAGGTGAAAACATTTATCGTTCATTACATAAGTATATACGGTATGAATATATTTCTTTTCTTGTCTTTTTTTTTATTACTTGTGACATTTTTTTCCTTAAGAACTGAACCTAAAATTATATACACGGTGTGTGAAAAGTATCGATATTTACCAAGATAGAAATGATCAATGAATGGAACGTTAATTTTTTTTCGTAATACAAGGTGTGTCATGAAAGTGCCGAGTTTGAAGCTGCATTTACCAAGATAGAAATGAACAATGAACTGAACGTTAATTTTTTCAAAAAACAAGGTGTGTCAAAAAAGTACAAAAAATCTTGATAATTTTTTGACACACCTTATATATTTTTCTATGATTTAAAAAAAAATAACAATGAAGTAAATCACGTTAAAAAGAGCACATCTTCAAGTGAGAAAAACGGCAAAAAATGCCATATTAATTGATACAGGTTTTAATTCATAAAATTCTCCCGTTTTAATGATTTTTACATGTGATTTTTTAAGATCCTTTCATTCCTTTTTTATTCCGAATTTTGTTAAATTTTCATTCATGGAAGTGAAAAAACACGTGAAATTTTGGTCATACCTCTAATTATATAAAACATTAGATATTGTCATAAAATCGTCTCATCATGATGCAAGCTAGTCACGCAGATCCATTACTACTGAAAAGCGAGTGTGATCCTCCCTGCATGCCCCATACGTGTGACTTGGTGACACGCGTAGCGAGTTGGTCATTAGGGTAGGTTGATTTTTTAACTTTTTTAAAATATCAAATTGTCCATCTATGTGAAAGTTGTGTGTTAGTATACTGAATACTGATACCAAAAATTAGATCTTTTACTTGCATCATTGTTTGAGGAAATAGCATCAAAGATCGTCTACTAAAATGCACGAAAAATCATCGTTCTCTAAACGCTAAATTTTGCGAAAACGAGGATTTTTAGTGCATTTTAGTAGACGATCTTTGATGCTATTTCCTCAAACAATGATGCAAGTAAAAGATCTAATTTTTGGTATCAGTATTCAGTATACTAACACACAACTTTCGCATAGATTGACAATTTGATATTTTTAAAAAGTGAAAAATCGACCTACCCTGTTGGTTATATACCTACATTAGATATTGTCATGACCTACTCGGTTTTATTTGAGTGATTTACGTCTCCTCATAGCAAAGTTCCATAGCACTGTGTATTCGTCAACAAGAATTTGGTTAATTCTTGAAGTGTTGAAATGTCTTCTGCTTGGCTTTTTCTACTGTCTTCTGGGAAATTCTTTAGTCTCAATGGCTCCAACACCATTTTACTACTGTGAATTTTTTTCTTTATTTTTTATATTATTTATTTATTGCTTGAAATTAGTCGCTTTCATTTTCATTTTTTATTTTATTTCAGTGACAAAATCAAATAGCAATAAATTATAACAGTCTCAGTCTGTTCAAATTTTTTGAAACTTTCGCTAAAACAACTATTAAAAATATTCATTTTTATAAAAATTCAGAATATTAACTAAAAGTAAGGAAATGAATCCGACAGTATGTGGTATATAAGGGTAAGATAATATGAAAAACACACAGATGTTGTTCAAATAAAATATTTTTTTAAATATTCTCTGTAGCAGTTCCCTGGTAATATTTTCTGGTGATGTATTGATGACACGAAGACGACTGATGTTGAAATATAGAAGATTTTATTTACTTCCAAACACTGTGAAATACTGAAATAAAATGGGGTATAGAACAATTACTAATTTACAAAAAGGGTCTTTAACAAATGCCAGCAACTTCACGGGAAAATTGGAAAGAAACATACCTGTGCACCGTTACCAGTACCGAGAACTAACTAAAAGACTAAAATTCTAATTTTAGGACAATATTTTCCACACAACCTTTTTGCTGCATCAGCCTGGCGGAAGTCCCTATTTTGCCCTAAGGATACCTGTTGACCTTCCCATAATGCCATTCAGGCCCTGTGGGTCTACTTGATTATCAGACCCTAACAGAGTTGTTTCCCTTACACTGTCCAAATTTAAGTGTATATTTTGAGGGTAAAAAATAAATATATCTAACTATTAGGCGCACTCAAAGGCGACAGCTACATTCTCTTTTTCTTAAAAGTCCGATATGAATTAATCCCATCACACAACGGTCACAATTTCGATGAATTGTCTTCTTATTAACAAAAAATAAAATGCTCTCAAGAAGATTTTTAACACATCGAAATATTGGTTTAGTTTGGTTTGTTTTGTTTTACGGCATATCAACCTCAGTGGGTCATTTAATGCCGATTAAGTTTTGAAATAAATCAATTCTTAATAGATAATACAATTTTTTTATAAATACATTTTTCTATTTAACCCATAGATGGGACCCTAACAGGTACTACCACTCCAGGTCAGAGTGGACCAGGGAGCAATGGTGATGGAGGGGTGTTCCACATTCCCCAAACCTCCAAAACTGGAACCTCACCATCAGATAGAGTTTAACGTCATTCCCAGGACATGTAGACCCGCAGCCACCGCCTTCTAGCACCCATATGATAAAAAGGGGTTTGGGGTTGCCATGAGGGTAATAGGGTTGGGGCAATCATATAGGCGCTAGGGTTTGACGTGACCAGCCCGTCTAGCCCAAGATAGGGCCAAAGTGGAGTATTGCATGTCATGAACTGCTCATCCACCTGGGTTCTATCCTTAAGCATCACGGGTCGCCACTCACGGCCAACATGTGGTCCCATTGGGGGAGTCTTACCCCTGTGCAGAGGTGCAGTCGGTGCATTCTAACGCCCCACCGACAGGGCGGCGAAATATTGGAATATCAGCATTATAAAAAAAGTAATGTCATCGGGGCGGCCTAAAGTCGGTATCAGCCAATCAGCAAGGGAGTCTATCCCCTTTTCACTTGCGCTAGACCAAGGAGATTATTTTAGCGTCTGAGGTGAAGCGCCACACCTACCGTCAGCTCCTTACTTTACCACACAGATCCCTGTGCTACTCATACGCTGAGTTGGCGAGGACCGGTATCGAACTAGGAACATTGTGGTTTCTAGCTGAACGCTCTACCGACTCAGCTAACCCGGCCCTTTGAACAACATATGTGTATTTTTCATATTATCTTACCCTTATGAAAATTCAGAATGTAATGAAAATACATTTGATAAAAGAACACAATATTGTACTCAAAGGGAATCGAAATTTGTTTCACATTTACATTTACATTAATATTTACAAGAACGAACTCATCAGTGACGTTCTCCTGTAGACGCCTACACATGGACATAATAGAATGGGTCGAACAGCTAGGACTTACATCGATTTGTAAGTTTAATTTAGATTAGCGTACAGTCAGATGTATGGTAGCTCTGTTGTCTGGGGTGCAGAATATGCCAACTGCACCTCTGCATATGGGTAAAACGACCCCCCCCCGCCAAGAAGGCAACTTGTTGGCCGTGGATGGTGACCAGTGATGCTTAAGGACGGAATCCTGGTGACTGAACACGCTAAACGGGTAGGCTGAAAAAAGACCGATCAATCGGCTAGTCACTTTAGACCCTAACGCCTACATGATTGTGCTGGCCATGGTAGTGTCTGAGGGTCTTAGTGTCCTGGATATGTTAAATTTCATCTAGTAGTGAGGTTACAATTCTAGAGCCCTGTGAAGTGTAGAGTACCCCTTCGTTGCCATTAGTCCCAGGTTCCGCTCTATACCGGAGTGGTAGGTAGTACCTGTTAGGGTACCATGTATGAGTTAAATAGATTTTAAAAAATGAGTTTAAAAATGTGTTTAAAAAAGGATGAGTAAAACAATTTGTCCTGTGCATAAAATAACCTAAGGGTTGACATGCCGTAAAATCCAACCCACCATTAACAATGACAAAATTATGTGTGAAGTTCTCTAGGGAACAACTACAGATTGACACACCTGAGTGGACCGACGAGCAAGGACTTACATTACGGATACTGGATGGATACTTGCCAGTGCGTCAGGATGATATTTGTTATGGTCTGGTTAGGGGCCAGAATAAAGACACAAGAGAGGAACAGTAGTACAAACATATACAAATGAGAAGGTTACTCGCGAGGTGGTCTTATCAACTGTCCGCTGAAATACTGACTATTGCTTAAGAGCAGAACTTGCTGCTATTTATAGTTGGAGGCGTTCATGCGTGCGTGGTAAATTACCATAACAATATTGATGATGATCATACAGGATTAAAATATCAATGAAACCACCATACTGCTCAATAAAAACGACTAATGTCACTCAATTTAATATTAATCCTATCTGTGTTAAAATTTGATAGGAATTCTATCTGTGTTAGAATTAAATAATGTCCCAGTTTGACACAGTATATGTTAGTAGTAGTAGTAGTTGAGCCATTGGCATTGCGGTCTCGAAGACTATATAGTTCTTGTGCATCCGAATTTATAGCGCCTCCTGTGACTGTGAAGTCCAATGTTTGAAAAACATTCTCGACCACAGATGTCGCATGTGAATGCTGTCCCTGTAGATGTTGATGTGCCGGTGCTTTGTTGCCGCTGCTTTCTTCTGGACCTCTTAGCTCCATGGTGTTGTGCCAGGGTGGCTTCAGACATGAACAGTTCGCTACGGAATACCTGTCATATGAATCCTATTAGAATTTTATAGGAATCCTTTTTGTGTTCAAATTAAATAATGCCTCAGTTTGACACAGCATATGTTATTATTGACCCAGTCAAATATTAAACACTTGAACAATACAGCATAAATAGGAAACAGTCAGATATCCATTGGTCTCCATTTAATTAGAAACAACCTTACCGTCATTTAAATAATTTGGCTGCGCATTTGATATCATTTATAGCCATAAGTAATTCTTTGAAAAATTTGTCAAGATTTGTTTTACAGAATCTTATTAAAAAAAAGCTTTCTTATAATCACCAGAAAAATACCAATTATTTTAGTTATGGAAATATTTCTTTTCCCCATAGATTTTTTTGTGATTCGTTTTTTATCATTTTTGTTATTCTTCTTTTCATTATTATTTGTGAATCTTTTTTTATTATTTTTTGTGATTCTTTTATTATCATATTTTAATTATTTTTTTTATTATTTAAGTGATTCGTTTTTTATTATTTTTTGTGATTCTTTTTTTATTATATTTTACTTATTTTTTAAAATTATTTTTGTGATTCATTTTAAAATTTGGTGGGGGGGCAATTCTTTTATTATTATATTTCAATAATTTTTTTAAAAATTATTTTTGTGATTCGTTTTAAAATTATTTTTGTGATTCTTTTTTTTTTATTCTTGTTTGTGATTCTTTTATTATTATATTTTAATTGTTTTTTGTGATTCGTTTTTATTATTTTGTGGTTTATTATTATTATTTTTGTGATTCTTTTTTATTCTTTTTAGTGATTCTTTAATTATTATTTTTGTGATTCCTTTTTATTATTATATTTTTTTTGGGGGGGGAGTTCGTTTTTAGTTTTAAACGTCAATACATTTTTTTTATTCTTCTACTTGAAAAAGCGCTTTCATTACTGAATAGTTTTTCTCTTTTTTATTTTCTACTTCCCTGACCCATATATTAGCCGGTTTGGTCTCAGCTCATCTGATTATATTTTACCAAATATCTTTTCTGCTGTATCTGTCTGGCATCGGATTGATTGAGGACGGCTACAATCATTCCTTTCAAATACACTGTTATTGTTAATGCAGAGATGCTGATAGTATGTGTGTGTCCCTGACGCGCTAAAATCTAAAAGGAGGCGGTAAAATCATACTCATGTGTCCCATGTTTTTCTTTTACTTCCCTCACCAATTCAAACTAACTGTAAATACATTCTATGGTTTCTTTTGAAACTTATTACACAGGATAGGTTACAAGATAGGAGTTAGACGGTTATAGTTGGGACCCATAAATTTTCCCGAGGACTCATTCAAAGAAAATATGTGCGTCCTAGGACTCACTAAATCAAATAGCTATCAGCATCACTTGTCAAGGTATTTAGTATATTAGCTTTTTTGCAAATTCTGAACGTTATGCCTTTACAAGATATTCGATTTACAACGTAATTATAAAAACTAAACTTGAGGCTATCGTTGTGTAATGGTTATCATTGTAGGAATGAACACAGCGAACCGATTTCAAATACTGGACCTGGCTTTTTGCATTTTACATAGTGCTAATACCCTTGGAAATGTAGGTATTACTCAACCATTCACTGGCACAAGTTCGGAAGAATGGGTCAACCAGTATGGGTCGCTATTCAGTAGTTATGGGTCTGCGGGACTAGCATGCTAACCATTACACCATCATGAAACACCCTATCCTTGGGAGAAGTATGTATCCAATTATTCTCCTTCTGACTATGAATTAATAGTAGGACAGATTGTGCTTTTAAACCTTGTTATATGGTAACCGATCTAAGAGAAGGAAAACTCTGATTTCAAACCCGTTAACAATTGACCTTGTGTCGCATTCTGTTCGTGGTAGAGGTATTGGGTTATAATACTAAACTTGTGTTGGATTATTTGGTGGATGTAAGCCGTGCTGCAATACACCACTTAAATTTATAAATTAAGCGAGGTCACGTGGTTTAAACCTCAGCCAATCAACAGCACGAATATGTGGTTGGTTAACTACTTAATCGCTGATACTGAGAGACGTCCATTTACAATCATTGACGAAAGACCTGCAAGACTAAGGAGCACCAATGAACAACGGACGGAGTCTACACAAGGATCGCGCTCTGCTAAACACAAATGATCTCCGCTGGACAAGCATTCTTGTTTGAAGCCTAAAGGATGGCCACAAAAATCATAACAACTTGATACCTACTTTGTACCTGTTGTGGGGTACCCTTACCTCACATACCCGGCCTAGCCGCGGGTCCAGTGTGCTTCGGCCACTGGATCAGGTTAAGTTAAATTAATAGCGTCGATCCCAGGGCTATCCGCCCCCAGTAAATACCTGCCTCTTTGATTTAAAGGGCAGGGCTGGGTTTATTGCCCAGCGCCCAGGCGCCCTTGAGGGGGAATGCCGACGGATCGACGCAATTTTTTTCCATCTACCACCCATGAGCTTCAGCTTGTGCGTGGGCCCACATTAAAATGTCCTTGTGCCACGCCCTCATAAGTGGGATGAGCAGCAAATAACCCTACATAGTGTAGGTTAGGTTTTATCTTTTTGTTAAAGATACCAGAAACCAAAATTGATGGCAATTTTTCTATGACCAGAAAGAAAGACTTTTAAAAACATTGTACTTACATTGTATATATTTACCCAACCCCTCCACTCGAAGTATGATATGACACAAGGCAAATTTCTAAGAGGAGCTTAAGAGGTTGAATTCAGAGTATTACTTCTCTTAGATCGATTGCTACACCAAGGTTAATAGCCCAGTCTGCCCTGCTATTTATTCCATAGCTAAGGACAGAATAATTGGATTATAACCTTTCCCAAGGGTATTAGTGCTATGTAAAATGCAAACAGCCTCGTCCATGATTTGAACTCGTCTCTCTGTGTCCATTTCATACAACGATAACCATTACAGCAAAATGCCTTTACACTTATGGTACGAAGAATCGTTGCCAGGGGACCATAAACCTCTTGACGCTTAATAATCAAACGCATAATTTGCCGTTAATCCCTGTGTTTATTGCTGCAAGAGAATTAAATAATTTTGAAAGATGGTGAAATTAATTCATTTTCTCCTCCGTTATTTCATGATTCGATAAATACAGATTTGGTTTAGTTGGTAGATACGGCATGTCACCCTTGTTGGGTTATTTAATGCCCCAAAGATATTTTGTTCTAATCATGCTTAATGGGTATTCAGAATTTTTTAAAACTCAATTTTTTAGGACATTTTAAAAAATCATTTTTTCCTATTTTAACCAATAGATGGGACCCTAAAAGGGTACTTCGACTCCGGGTCAGAGTGGACCTGTATTAGTGACGATGAAGGGGTACTTCACCTTCCCCAGAGCTCCAAAATTGAAATTTTACATTAGATTTAGTTTAACGCTATACCCAGGATACAGTCAGATTTATAAATTTAGGCTTTTTTTACGGGAACTATGGTAAAATAGAACGAGTTTTCAAGTTGATTTAACAATGCAAAAAGTGTCACTGGCTACATGTCAAATAATTCAAGGCCATGTCATCCTCCCACTTCAAATTTGTTGAAGTGTGGGTTATGATAAATTTAGACATCCCCAAAATTTGAGTTTCCAAAATTCTAAAAATTGGCGGAGTTAAGTGGAATTTTAGCTTTGCAAATTGAGGTGGGGTCGCGAAAAATGGTGACTTTTGTAACCTATTAATGTCATTTTACAGACAAAATTGATTAAAAACATTTGCCATTTTTTCGCCCCCACCCCACCAAATTTGGAGAGCTAAAAAATCGACATAACTCCGCTAATTTTTGGAATTGAAGTTCACATTTGGGGATTGTCTTAACGTTAACATAGTCAAGCACCTGGAAAAAAATGAGAAAAACTGAGCGGTGGGTGAAATTTTTACTTTTTTTATTGGACTGTTTTGACATAGAATCAGCCATATATTAGTTGTTAAGTTGGTTATTGAATTTTTAATGGCATATCTAGTGCCTTGTTCAAATCTACCGTAGGGTAAAACATTTTCCCACATTTTTTTTTTTTTTATGTTTCGAACAATATCTATTTAACCCATTGATAGAAGCGTAACAGATACTAACCACTCCGTGTCAGAGTGGCGCCTTGGATTAAACTCCATGAAAGATGACTCCCCACTCCCCCTACTCCAGAGCCAAGAATCACAACAAGTTGCAGTATAATGTCATACACAGGTACACCCTTTCTGGGAGTTACCCCTCTGCAGGGGATTAGTCGCGTATTTCTCGGGACTGTGGAGGGGCACCCATCTTCCATATATCATTAAGGAACATACATTAAAGAATAGGATTTGGGGCAATCTAGTGATAGGGCTTGACGTGAGCAGCCGATTGATTCGAAGGATGGTCTCTCTGACTGCCCGCTAGTCCAAGTTAGTGCCAAATTATTTTTGAATCTTTAAGGACTGCTCAGCCAACCAGGATTCCGTCCATTAACTCTTTGCCTACTTTAAACTCCAGAGCGACTCTCCCACCGATCGCGAATCCACACCGTAAGCTGCTGAATGGTTAGTTCATTAATAAATTGGAGGCAGAAAGACTCGTTACAAATAACAATCTAGCTTGGACATGTCAGGAAAGAATGAAAATGGTCGCATCCCAAAAGATCTTTTTGTACGGCGACCATAAGTAAAAAGGCTCCGATCGGTTGGTAGAACCACTCCTATGATTTAAAGATGTCTGCAGGAGAGTTTATGAGGTAACTCCATATTGACACATAACACGTGGGAGGTAGATGCAAAATCGGAGCGGCCTGTACTTTAACAGTTAAGCAAGGCACGGAGAGGGGTGAGGTGGAAGGAGAGGTAGCCCTCGAATAGCAAAAGAGAGCCAGAAAGAGGGAGAAAAGACAGCACCCTAGAAAAGCATCATAGTTTGTGTGCATTCCAGTGCACCAAAGACTGTCCACTGGACAGAATTGGCCTGCAATAGCACTTTGCGCAGAATGCAGATCATTATTTTGTATATACACAATTAAAAAAGCAAAAAGACGCGGGAGAAAAGACAGCACCTAAGAAAGCATCAACAGTTTGTGTGCATTCAGTGCACCAAAGACTGTCACTCAAAAATTGGCCTCATAGGCACATGCCGCAGATGCAGATAATTTTTTTGACACTAACGCCATTTCGTCCATAGTGGACGGAAAGGTGCCATCAAACAACAACAGGACTTTAATTGTATAGAATGAGGTGAATAGATAGTTAACTTGAAATATCCAGTTATAACAGGTAACAAATACCAGAAATTTTGGTAACAAGCCGTGGGGAAAAATTTGGTAGACAAAGAGTTAAAAGATCGCGGGTCACCACCCACGGCCACAGGTGCCCACATTGTGGGAGGGGGTCTTACACCTTTGCCGAGATTGGCAGTCGGTGTGTTCTACATCCCTAGCAAACAGGACTGAAATATATTATAAATAATTTATCGATGTTATATGACGACAGTGATATGATTTAAAACATGGAAGAAGGCGTTCTAGATTGATATTACTGGGAAATCAATCATCAAGAACGGTTCATAAAAGTCGATATGAATAAATATTCAATATAATTATCAAAATAAAATTTCATGTATTATTTAGTGTTGTATAAATATAAGCGTGATGGTCCAATGTGAAGGCGCATGGTCTAAATGGTTACAGTCGAAGGAAAATGGACTCGCTCGACCTCGAATTCAAATTCTGGACGAAGCTACAAGTTACATAGCGCCTAATACCTTGAAAGGTAAATATGAGTCTATAGCTACTCTGCGCTCAGAGCATAAAGTAAATATGAGGGACCAGAGCACAACTATATATTGTGTAGAGGAGCACACCTAGTCGGTAGCGAAAAGGAGTCTCTTGAGAGAATTTCAAGAACGCCGTGGGAAGAGCTCGCGCTTAGGATGGTACTACTAGAATAGGCCCAGTCTTAATTAGTGGATCTATTCACTAACCAAGATTTAAATCCAGTCTGTCCTACTATTTACCCGTAGGCTGGAGGGAGATAGTTTTAGAACTCAACCTTTCCTAAGGGTATTAGCGCTATGTGGAACTTGTAGCTTGTCCAGCAATTTGAAATTCGGGTCGACGAGTCCATTCCTACGACTGTAACCATTGATCCATGCGGCCCTTAACATGGACCGACATCGCTTATATATTATACCAACATAAATAAATACATGAAATTTATTGATAATTATTGAATATTTATTCATATGACTTTAATGAATCCGTTTCTGATGATTGATTTCCCAGAATATTCAATTCTAGAACGCCCTTCTTCATGTTATTAATCATACACTGTCGTCAATTAACATCGATAAATTATTTAATTAATATATTTCAGTCCTGTTTGCTAAGGGATGTAGAAACACCGACTGCAATCTCGGCAAAGGTGAGAAAGACCCCCTCCCACAATTGTGGGCACCTGTTGGCCGTGGTGGTGACCCGCGATCTTTAACTCTTTTGTCTACCAAATTTTCCCCACGGCTGTACCAAAATTTCTTGGTATTTGTTACCTGTATAAACTGGATATTTCAAAGTTAACTATCTATTCACCTCATTCTATACAAATAAAGTCCTGTTGTTTGTTGATGAACCTTTCCGTCCACTATGGACGAGGCGTAGTTGTCCAAAAAAAAATTATCCGCATCTGCGCAAGTGCCTATGTAGGCCAATTTTTTGAGTTGACAGTCTTTGGTGCACTGAATGCACACAAACTGTGATGCTTTCTAGGGAATGCCTTGTCCTTTTTCACCCCTCTTGCTTTTTTATTGTGTAGTGTCAAAAAATGATCTGCATCCTGCGCAAGTGACTATGCAGGCCAATTCTTGAGTGACAGTCATTGGTGCAAATTGAATGCACACAAACTATGATGCTTCTAGGGATGCTGTCTTTCTCCCTTTTCTGCTCTCTTGCTATCGAGGCTACTCTTCCTCACCAGCCTCACCCCTCTCTGTAGGTGATGAATGAAAAGAGAGGGCGCTTAGTCCGTTGAAACGGGGCGAGGTGGAGCGCGGGTGCACGAACCCTGGGGGGAACGTCAGTCA
>CM042149.1:99559386-99573853 GCA_023376005.1 Doryteuthis pealeii | reverse complement strand
ATAACAAGAAAAGACTAACTGAAGATGTTGGTATTTGGTGGCAACAGTTTGTCTATCAGAGACACGAGAAATTAATTCGTTTGCATACAAAAATAGTTATAAATCATACGTATTTATTGAATTTGTATCGTAAACTGCACACAACTAATTTCCCTCTAACTATTGGTAAATAGTAGATTGGAATCTGTAACCAAGGCTAGGTAACCAGTCTAGGAGAAGGAAAACTCTGAATTCAAACCTAATCTGTGATCTGCTGGTACTGCAAAGTCTACCAGTTGACAATTTCTCTCTTGTTTTTTTTAAATCAATATTAGGTCTGGTCTCTTGGATGTAATCCGTCTTATCTTTATCCCAGCCAGTAGATTATTATTATTATTATTATTATTATTATTATTATTATTATTATTATTATTATTATTATAAGGTTTTCACACCTACCGTAGCTGGTGGTGCACTGGCGACTGAATGACAGCAAGTCTCCAAGTGACAGCAAGTCTCCAGGACTCTTCTGAGTATTCTAGCCGATCCCAACAGTGCTTTAGTTTGGATGATCTCGATTCTTTCTCTGATTTCCAATTCACCCAAATTCAAAATCATCATCATCATCATCATCATCATCATGTCGCGCATGCAGTACGGATATCCATGATAATCTCTCACCAACCTTCCCTATCATTCATTGCACCTGGGAGGTCCTCTGCGGAGCAACCAGCATATTCGCATAGTTGGTCATTGTAGGTCCTTGCTGGGCGCCCCACACTTGCATGTCCATGTGCTGGCTTCCACAGCAGTGTCCTGCATGCCTTGTCCGTCTCACTCGGATAGTTTGTGAGATGGGGGGGGGGCAAGTGACCGTTCAGCTGCTTCTTTGTGGGCTGCTGTTTCCACGACTTGCTCAAGACTGCGCGCAGCATTCTTGTGCAGCTCCCATCTAGCTTATTCTCAACAATTATAAGATTTGAAGCCGTAGAAAACATTACAAGAAATACAATGGAACTGCTTCACGACATATTAAATTAAACTAATATAGTTTCAGAGATGCTTCGACCACTTGAAAAACTCGCTGGAATAAATGTACTGAATGGTAAGGTGGATGATCTAAAGAAAATAAGTCACCCATTGTTTATTTCTGTCTTGGTAAATATTTTCAGTCTCAATACTTTTTTAAAACCCTTTTTCGGGGAGAGAAACATTTTTGTCACCATCGCTACGCAGGCAGAGCGATTTTATTGAGGTAGCTCAATGTAAGGCATTTTCTTATTGACGATTTGTTGACCAATTTAATGTTAAAGTATAGAAACATCGCTAAGAGACCTCATTGAGGTGTATAATTGTTTAAAGGTAGTTTTATAAAATATCATGATTAAAAGAGTACTTTATTGTGTTCATGGTATTGTACTATGACACACGTCATACCTCCTTGGGGGTTTATTTTTTACTATCTCCTCACAAGAATCTTAAAAATTAAAAAAGGTGAATCTTTGCACAGAACATAGGAAATATAACTATAGTTTGGTTTGGTTTGTTTTACGGCAGATCAACCTCAGTGGGTCATTTAATGCCGACAAAGTTTTGAAATAAATTCCTTCTTAATGGATACTCACTTTTTTTATAAACACATTTTACTATTTAAACCATAGATGGGACCCTATCAGGTACTACCCCTCCGAGTCCGAGTGGACGTGGGACTATGGTGACGAAGAGGTGCTCCACATTCCCCAGACCTACAGAATTGGAACCTCGCCATAAGATAGAGCTTAACGTCATTCCCCAGGAAATGAAGACCTTATCGCCTTTATCGCACATATATTATAAAGAGTTGAGGCTTCGAATAAGGCAATAGATTTGGGGCAATCATATAGACGTGACCGGGCTATTGATTGGAGGGGGCCTCCGACGACCGTTTAGCCTAAGTAAGAGTGTAAGTGGAGTGTTGCATGTCATGGACTGCTCATGCCACAAAATTCTGTTCTTAAGCATCACGGGTTGCCACTTACGGCCAATGCAGAGGTGCAGTCGGTGTATTCTAAAGTCTCAACCGACAAGGCTGTATAACTATAGTCAATTCATTTGTGGTTAGTTTAATCTATCAAAGAGAAATAAACAACGATTTTATTATAAAGGTTGCTTAGCTGTGTACACATTTATAGAGTAATCTAAGCATCTAGACATCATCACCTTACTGTAAAAGTTGCTAAGCTGTGCACACACCTAGATAGTAATTTAGATATCATGTTTTGATAAAAGTCTTTCAGCTACGCTTACATCTAGACAGTATTCTAAACATGATTTTAAAATATAAGTTCCTCAGCTGTGTAAATATCTTTACGGTAATCTAGACATCTAGACAATAACAATGTACAGATCAAATCCTGTTAAGTAATTCATCCATTAGTTCTCAAAAACATCCGGTAATCTGAGTTAGATACATAAATTCCTACCATAAAATTGTGCATGCTCATTATCTGAAATGAACTTAATTGTTATTAAAAACACATTTTATGATATTTTCGTGTTAAAGCATGCAGTTATATTGATTTGAAATAACCATTGCTAAATGAAGGATAATAATTAAATTAAATAAAAATTTGTTTTAATAACAAGTGAGCAAGGAATGGTTTCGTCTCCTCTTCCAACATTGAATCAAATCAAAACTCTTTTTCTTAGTGAAAATTTATTTTTCAAATATTTTTTATAGTTTTAAATTTTAAGGGAATTCAATAAAGTTTTCTTGAATTCAAACATGTGAAAATTTAAAATTTTCGAAGTTTTTGGGTTTTTTCTTTTGTTTGCAATTTTAAAATGTTGCAATAAAAATGGCTGATAGCGTCAGAAAGGATTTATGTTAATGTTCAGATAACCGAACATCCTCTTAAATTAGTTCTCTGAAAACATCTAATTCATTTTTCTTTTCGAAAATTACACTATTGATGTTTATGAAAAGATAAGATAATTCCACAAATATATTATTCTGTTAGCAAAAAAAGAATCCATTTGGTTATTAGACTTAGTAGATATCATTCCACCCATTCGCCAGGGGTAGAATGTGATTGACACAAGGTCTCAGGTATTGGGCACCCGATGAAGATCGAACTCACTATTCAGTAATAATAGATTTGCGAGACTATAACGCTAACCATTACACCACGATGGGACACCTTGGTTTGATAGACTTGGTTTTTGCAATCTCATACAGTAAATTTTAGTTCGAGAACAAATATTGAAAAATATCTAGCATAATGAAAAAATCCATTATTTTAAAGTTTCAATTAGATCTCCACTCATTCTTTTTTTTCTCATAATCTCTCTCTCTTCTCTCTCTCTTCTCTCTCTCTCTCTCTCTCTCTCTCTTTTCCTCTCTCTCTCTCTCTCTCTGTGTGTGTATGTGTGTACTGCAATAGTTTTACTATTTTTATTACTTTTTTCATTCTTTGAATGCTTTCCAATCTCGATATTACACTCTGATATTGCAATTCTTTCTCTCTCTCTCTCTCTCTCTCTCTCTCTCTATATATATATATATATATATATATTATATATATATATATCGCTATTTCTATCTTCCTCCCCCTTGTAATGGCAATAGTTTACTATCTTATTACTTTTTTCACTCTTTCTAATCTTGAACTCCAATATTCCAATTCTCTCTCTCTCTCTCTCTCTCTCTCTCTCTCTCTCTCTCTTCTCTCTCTCTCTCTCTCTCTCTCTGTGTGTGTGTGTGTGTGTGTGTGTGTAACTGCAATAGTTTACTATTCGTTTTTCCTTTTTTTTTCACTCTTTGAATGCTTTCCAATCTCGATATTACAATCTCCAATTTCCATGTCTATACTCTATTCCAGTCCTGACTACAATATTCATATTCACTCTTATTAATCTTTTACATGGTTTTAAAGCCACATTTGCTCCCTTGAAATGATATTCCTTACCATTTATTAATCATTCCATCGATACAATAGATAAAGTATGATTTTCAGCTTTATATGTATCATCAAAGCCAAACCCTAAATCTCATTCCTCGTTTACGTTTTTGATTTCCCTGTTGCTTAATTTATATTCAACTTTACTGTTTCTGGATCCAATATGAAGTACTTTACATTCTTTTATGTTCCATTGGCGATATTTACTGAATATTTGCCTCGTCTACGACTCTTTTTATATTGGTCTTTACTTTGATGTTTCACAATACAAATCTATTCATTATTATATCTAGAGATTCGCCCAGACTCGCGAGTTGATCTGTTTTTGCTCGAATCGTGAAAGTTTCCAGAGTTTGAGCGCATGCGCAGCAAGGCGTGCCAATGGCGTTCACGTTGCGTAACAAGTTTCCATGTTAACTTAATTTCCGTCCACATGACATCACAACGCAATTCATATATATTTCGCGCTGCGCCTATTTCCCGGCATTCCACGCAGCAATGGTGGATTGTGCCCTGAACATGAATTCAGAATTTCAATGGCTTCTTCATCTGCTTTGTTCACTGAGCGACTTATCTCGCAAATAGGAAAGGCCGTCACTGCTTTCTGATATTGATAAACCATCACGAGCTGACATCATCATCATCATCATCATTATCATCATGAAGGCGTGTCGACAGCAAGGATTCTCATAACTCTCTCTCTCTCTTCCCTCTCTCTCTCTCTCTCTCTCTCTCTCACTCTCTCCTCGCCTATCGCTATTGCTAAATCCTCTAGACGGCATTCAATGTTCGAACAGAACATGTAAGTAAGTTTTTGCTGACTGGCAACATTGGTGTGTCCATGTGTAAGAGTCCATAGAAGAATATTGCTTATGAGTTAGTCCTTACTTCTCCGACAATGCTCAGTATGTCTTGTGTTGTATACTCTCTTTACTTCTATTATTCTTCTGCTCATCTTTGGCATCTTACATTCTTCTTCTAGCGTCTGGACTTCGTCTTGGGGACTTCGTGTCTGGTCTTCCATTGGGGATTTCTCTTTATCAGAAGCCCTGTGTCATTGGTAGTTTTTAGATAATAACCCAAGACTTCGATTTGCTTTAGATCATATTTTATTCCGAAATCCCCACCAGACTACCTGCGCAGATTGAGTCGGCCGCACGCTTAACACGACTTACCACCTTCGTGGTTTGGCCGATACTGAATTAAACTCTCTTTCTAATCTAAACCGGAAGAGGGTCTTCTCCACTGATTCTCAAGGTATTCCCCAGAAGGAGGATCAGACTGAGGTCAAGCTGAGTTACTCAAACTTTCAAGGCCGCCGACTGCAAATTATAACAGCCATTTTAGTTTCTATACTACTGTAAATAAGTGTTAGGGTACTAACAATTATGTAACACTTGTTCGTCTTACTAAGGAGGTTAACGTGGTGTGATGGCTATTGTTGTAGGAAATGGATACGACGATTCGAGTTCAAATCCAAGTTAGGAAGTTATACATATCGTGTATTTATATTTATACTTTTTAATAACTGGTTTTAAAAATGTGTTAGCATTATTGAGGATTATGCTGTATGGTATTGATTTGTTTCATGTCTATATTCTATGGTATAATTTTATTTCCCTAAAAAAAAGAGAGAATATCCTCCATGTTGACATTTTCAAACAGATCTTTCATATTGTTTGCTTTAAAAAACGGTTTCTGATGTTTGCAAGAAACATGAATTCCATGAATAAGTGTTTAACTGTCAAGGGTGTTTGACATGTTCCACATTGTGGCT
This sequence comes from Doryteuthis pealeii, assembly GCA_023376005.1. Taxonomy (NCBI): domain Eukaryota; kingdom Metazoa; phylum Mollusca; class Cephalopoda; order Myopsida; family Loliginidae; genus Doryteuthis; species Doryteuthis pealeii. Next base: position 99,568,159 of record CM042149.1, on the reverse strand, counting down.
GTTGTTCTTGTTTGAGTATATTGGAGTGCGTTAGTCTTGTATGACCAATGCGTAATCGGGACACAATGACTTGTTCCTTTCTAGACTTCCTTAAAGTTGTCTCCAGTCTCCCAAAGTGGGTTTGATTAGGAAGAGTTTATTGTGGATGTTGTTATTCCAGTGTTGTTGCCATTTTGTATAAAGGAATCTATTAATTTTAGGTTTCTGATGTTTGCAAGAAACCTGCATTCCATGAATAAGTGTTTAACTGTCAAGGGTGTTTGACATGTTCCGCATTGTGGTTGTTGTTCTTAAACTCAGATTTAAACTGGGCTATTTACCTTGGCATAGCATCCGGACTAGAAGGAACACTCTGAATTTAAACATGTTAATCTCCGCTTAAAATTGACCATGTGTCACATTCTGCTCGTGCGGACATCATTACTTTATTACAAGCATCATCATTTTATTGTATAAGCTGCTCAGATGTGAACATGTTTACATAACATATATTTCATAGATTACGCAATTGTGAGCGAGACAGTAATCTAGGCATCTAGACATCATTATTTTATTATAAATGCTTCTTAGCTTTCCACATATCTAGACAGTAATATAGATATCATCACTTTATAATATAAATTGTTCAGTTGTCTAGAAATCTAGACATCTAGATATCACACTTTATTGTATAAGTAGCATAACAGTGCACACATTTTATTATAAACGTTGCTCAGCTGTGCACACACTTAAACAGTAATCTAGATATGTAGACATCATCATTTTATTGTATAAGTCTTTAAGCTGTGCACACATCAAGAGTTATCATTTTAATTAAAAAGTTATTCAACTGTTCATACATCTAGACAGTAATCTAGACATGTAGACATTATCATCTAATTGTATAAGTTGTTCAGCTATGTACACACCTAGACAGTAATCCGGACATCATCATTTTATTATAAAACGTGCTCAAATAATAATTTAAACATCGCTTTATCATAAACGTTGGCCAGCTGCGCACATATTCGGGCAGTAATCTAGACGTCTAAACATCATCATTTTACTACAAATTTGCTCAGTTGTGGACTCATGTAGATACTAATCTAGGCACCTAGACATCATCAATTTATTATAAAATTTGATCAGCTTGATAGTGTTGGAATTTTTGTATATAAGGCATGGGGCAAATGGTCACTTCTATTTATAGACTGGCCTATGGGCACGTGACCTGGGAGAGATTCCTATTGTCCAATCACTGGCAGTGCTGCTGCTGCTGCTGTTGTTGTATTTATACTAGTCTGATTCTTAACCTTGGCTCATTGCTATTTGGATTCTCTTGGACGTCGGACTTACAAAGAATACTATAACACCGGATTCTTATTGGCTTGCTTACTTATTTACTACATCTGGAACCAAGGATGGCGGCCAGGTACTCAACAGATAGTAATCTAGACATCTAGATATTATCACTTTATTGTATAAGTTGTTCAATTGTGCACATACCTAGATGGTAATTTAAACATCATCATTTAATTATAAATCTACACTTCCTAATTTTATTATACCATTTTCTCAGCTGTCCACACACCCTAACAGTAATTCAGACATCATGTTATTATAAAAAGGGCTCAAATAGTGATTTGAACATCACTTTATCATAAACGTTGTTTAGCTGCGCCCATATCCAGACAGTAATCTAGACATCTAAACATCATCGTTTTATTGTATAAGTTGCTCAGATGTGAACATTTCTAGACAACATCACATTATTATATAGGATGCTCAGCTGTGCAACTATCTAGACAGTAATATAGATATTTAGATATCATCCTATTATAAAATTTGCTCAGCTGTGCACATATCTTGATAGTAATCTAGACATCTAGATATTATCACTTTACTTTACAAGTTGTGCACACACCTAGACATTAATTTAAACATCGTCATTTTATTATGAATCTAAACATCCTACTTTTATTATATAAGTTGCTCAGATGTGCACACATATTGACAGTAATTCAGACATCATTTTATTATAAAAAAAAGTGCTTAAATATGCTGGATCCCAAGACATATAGGAGTGAGGAGGAATGAAAGAGCAGACTCCGCAGCTAAATCGGCTCTAGATTTGATCCCCGACAATTTCAAGATACCATATACTGATTTGAAACCTAAAATTAATAGATACCTTCATACAAAATGGCAACAACACTGGAATAACAGCATCCACAATAAACTCTTCCTAATCAAACCCAATTTGGGAGGTTGGAAACAAACTTTAAGGAAATCTAGAAAGGAACAAGTCATTGTGTCCCGATTACGCATTGGTCATACAAGACTAACGCACTTCAATATACTCAAACAAGAACAACAACTACAATGTGGAACATGCAAACACCTTTGACAGTTAAACACTTATTCATGGAATGCAGGTTTCTTGCTCACATCAGAAACCGTTATTTTAAAGCAAACAATATGAAAGATCTGTTTGAAAATGTCAACATGGAGGATATTCTCTCTTTTTTAGGGAAATAAAATTATACCATAGAATATAGACATGAAACAAATCAATGCCATACAGCATAATCACCAATAATGCTAACACAATTTTAAAACCAATTACTAAAAAGTATAAATATAAATACACGATACGTATCACTTCCTAACCATTAGGCATGATATAACCCCAGACGGGTTGATATGCCGTTAAAATCAATAAAAAAACAAACAAACATCACTTTATCATAAGCGTTGTTCAGCTGTGCACATATCCAAGCAATAATCTAGACATCTAAACATCATCATTTTATTGTATAAGTTTCTCAGATGGGAACATTTCTAGACAACATCACCTTATTATATAGGATGCTCAGCTGTGTACCTATCTAGAAAGCAATCTAGATATCTAGACATCATCATTTTATTATAAAATTTGCTCAGCTGTGCACATATCTTGATAGTAATCTAGACATCTAAATATTATCACTTTATTGTATTTGTTGAGTTGTGCACACACATAGTCAGCAATTTAAACATCATTTTATTATAAATCTAACAACCTCATTTTATCATATAAGTTGCTCAGCTATCCACACACCCTAACAGTAATTCAGACATCCTGTTATTATAAAAAGTGCTCGAATAGTAATTTAAACATCACTTTATCATAAACGTTCTTTAGCTGCGCCCATATCCAGGCAGTAATCTAGACATCTAAACACCATAATTTCATTGTATAAGTTTCTCAGATGTGAACATTTCTAGACATCATCACCTTATATAGATATTTAGACATCTTCATTTTACTATAAATTTGCTCTGCTGGGCACACATGTAGATACTAATCTAGGTACCTAGATATTATCATTTTATTATAGAATTTTCTCAGATGTGCAAATATCTTGATAGTAATCTAGACATCAAGATATTATCACTTAATTGTAAAAGTTGTTGAGTAATTTAAACATCATTTTATTATAAATCTAAACATCCTAATTTTATCATATAAGTTGCTCAGCTGTGCAGACATCGTGACAGTAATCTAGACATCTAAACATCATCAGTTTATTGTATAAGTTGCTCAGATGTGAACACTCCTAGACAACATCACCTTATTATATAGGTTGCTCAGCTGTGCACCTATCTAGACAGTAATCTAGACATCATCATTTTACTATAAATTTGCTCAGCTGTGCACACATGTAGATACTAATCTAGACATCTAAATATTATCATTTTGTCGTATAAGTTGTTGAATTTTGCAAACACATAGACAGTAATTTAAGCATCGTCATTTTATTATAAATGTAAACATCCTAATTTTATTACACAAGTTTCTCAGCTGTGCAGGCATTTTGACAGTAATCTAGACATCTAGACGTCATCACTTTATTGTATAAGCATGCGTCTTCAATGTATTCAATCATTTTGCATTTTTTAAATCTGAACAATTTGAGCTTTAGCCGAGATAATTTTCGATTCTCACACGTATATTGTCTTTACCCTTAGCGGCCCCTTTATTTTGGGAAGGGGCGATAAAAATTCTTAATAAAACTAGCTGCCTCACTTTGAAGATTTTATTTGGTAAATATTTATCGATTGGCCATCACTTCTGACAATAAAATTGTGTTCACTTGAGACACTTGCAATGCGGTGCTTTCCAAGAGAAAATAATGCCAAGATAAATTAGAATTTCCGGGGAAAAAGTGAAAACTGGAATCCGATTTCTTTGCCATCATTTTCTTGTTTTCTACTTGAATAACCAAAATCTTGTCAGAAGGAAAGTTTTTTTTCTTTTCATTCTTAACCTTTTTTTCTTTCTTTTCTATCTTTCTTATATTCTCTTTATTTCTTTCTTTTTATTCATTTCTTTTTTTTTTTTCTTTTTTTTTTTATTCTTTCTAATATTCTTCGCTCTCTCTTTCTGCTCTTTCTCCCGTCTCTACTATTTTTTCTTTATTTTTTCATTTGCTTGTTTCTTTCTAATTTTCTTCGTTTCTCTTTTTCTGTCCCTTTCTTTCTTTTTTTCTTTTTCTTTCTTTCTTTCTTTCTTTCTAATATTCTTGCTTCTCTTTTCTGTCTTTCTTTCTAATTCTTCTCTTCTCTTTTTTGTCTCTTTCTCTTTCTTCTTTCTAATATTCTTCGCTTCTTTTTCTCTTTCTATCTTTCCTTTCTTTCTTTCTTTCTTTCTTTCTTCTTTCTTCTAATTTCTTCGCTTCTCTTCTCTTTATCTTTTCCTTTCTTTCTTTCTTTCTTCTTTCTTTCTTCTTCTAATATTCTTCGCTTCTCTTTTTCTCTTTCTATCTTTCTTTTTTCTTTCTTTCTTCTTTCTTTCTAATATTCTTCGCTTCTCTTTTCTCTTTCTATCTTTTTCCTTTCTTTCTTTCTTTTTTCTTTCTTTCTTCCTTTCTTTCTTTCTAATATTCTTTGCTTCTCCTTTTCTGTCTCTTTCTTTCTTTCTTTCTAATATTCTAATCTTCTTTTTTTTCTCTCTTAATTTTCTTTCGTTCTTTCTTTTTTGTTTGTATCTTTCTAATATTCTACACTTCTTCTTTTTGTCTTTCCTTCTTTATAATAATATTCTCTTCTCTTTCTCTCTCTCTTCTTTCTTTCTTTTTTGTTTGTTTATTCGTTTCTAGTATTGTTTCTACTCTTTCTTTCGTCTCTTTCTTTCTTTTTTATTCTATTTTTTTCTTTCTGTCTGTTGTTCTTTATTTATTCATTCATTTTCTTTTCTTTTTTTTCTTTCTTTTGTCTTTCTTTCATCTCTATCTTAATTCACTTTCTTTCTTTCTTTCTTTCTTTCTTTCTAAGATTCGTTCCTACTCGAATGACGAAAATGTCAGCATTAATTTTTTTTCCTTTCCTTTCTTTTCTCTCTCTCTCTCTCTCTCTCTCTCTCTCTCTCTCTCTCTCTCTCTCTCCTCTCTTCTTTTCTCTTTCTTTATTCTTTCTTTCTTCTATCCTTCTACTATCCTTCTATTCTCTTTCTTTTTCTTTGTTATTTTCTTCTTCCTGTCATTCTTTTCTTTTTATTTATTCATTCTACTCTTTTTCCTCCATTTCTTTCTTTATCTTATTTCTTTCTCGCTTCGTTCTCTCTCTATCTTCCCCCCCTCTCTCTCTCTTTCTCTCTCTCTCTCTCTCTCTCTCTCTATATATAATAATATATATATATATATTATATATTATATATATATATAACTTCGTTGCAACATTATGAATAAAGTTAAGTGTGAATAAGATTAATGTTTTTGTTCTCTCTTTCTTTTATCTATTTCTCATAGTTTATTTCTTTTTATTTCTTCTTCTATTTTCTCCTCTTTCTTTCTTTCTTTCTTTCTTTCTTTGCTCTCTCTCTCTCTCTCTCTCTCTCTCTCTTCTCTCTCTCTATATATATATATATATATATATATATATATATATATATATATATAGTTTGCTTATATTCTACACTTCATGAAAGTGAATTGATATAAAAGTATTGATAAAAAGGAAAAACACAGACTGAACTTAGACCAGCAATTTTCATCACAGAAACTGCGAAATGTTTTGTAACATAAGATTTTTTCGAGGAGTACATTTCGTCTTGTAATGGAAATGGTCAACTGATTTCTTTACATCGATTTTTCCACTTGCCAAGTAGTGACACATTTTTTCCTATATGTACGTATATAGTCACGAATACACATTGATGGAATATCAACTAAAATTCAAAAAAATATTTTAACAAAATAAATAACAACGAAAAGCGATGACAACATATGCATAAGTAAAGCATGGACTACTATTGACGGGTTAACCACCATATGGAAATCTAATCTCATTGATGAATTAAAACGGGAACACTAAGATGTAGCAGTGTTAGTACAACTGTATGGCTGCACCACTTGGACTTTAACGCCTGGAGAAAAAGCGTGATGAGAACAACACAGCGATTCTTTGGGCTGTTTTTAACAATCCCTGGAAGTACTAACCTATAAAAAAAATCAGCTGTACGGCCACTTACCTTCCATCTTACAAACCATCAAAGTAAAACGATCAAGAAATGCTTGGAATTTTAGGTGAAGTAAGGACGAACATAATCCACGTTCTTCTATGGACTTCTACGCATGGACACACCAGTGTTGGCCGACCAGCAAATACTTATTTTGGTCAGCTCTGTGCGGGTGTTGGATGCTTGTCTAGAGAACTTGCCAATATTGATGACCGATAGGAACGGATGGGAGAGAGAGAGAGAGAGAGAGAGAGAGAGAGAGAGAGAGAGAGAGGAGAGAGAGAGAGAGAATAAAACGTAACCGTGTCAGTACTACTGCATGATTGCACCCTTAAACTTTAACAAAACGTATTGAGAAAAAGCTAATGAGCTGTTTTGAACAAATCGTGGAAGAAGCACCCTACAAAAAGGAGCTGTACGTTCACTTACCTCCAATTTCACAAACCACTCAAGAAAGATAAGGGTAATTCCATGTCAATCATCCAGAAAAAAAGTAAAATTGTCACCCACCCCCTTCAATTTTTCTGAAATTTTTCCAGGTGTGGACTATGTTAACGTTAGACAATCACCAAAATCTGAGCTTATAATTCCAAAAATTGGCGACTTTTTGAAATCTATTTTTGTCTGTAAAATGAATTTTAGAGCTTCCCTACTACTACAAATAGGTTTATAAAAATCATTTTTACCAAATGTGTGTAGATGTGGCAATGCATCTATAACAATTTTTTTCTATTATTGTTTCACGTATACTGAAGTGTTGCTTCTAAGACTTGTTCAAGTCCAAGTGGTGCAGTCATACAGTAGCACTGACACCGTGACAGCTTGGAAGAATTTCCGCTTTTATCTTAACTTTATCAGATAGATCAGACTTTTATATGATCAATAATTTGCCTATATTAGTCCATGCCTTTTCTATATGTATAAACAAATGGGATCATTTTTTATTTGTGGCTAAAATCCAAAGGTGTGACTGTGGATATCTATCAGAACAGTTAAGATTCTATAGAAAACATTAGAGAAAAATAGACAAAGTCAACGATTCAAATATTTCTTTATGGGGAATTTCATGTCAAATTATCCAGAGAAAAGTAAAATTGCAACCCACCCCTACAAAAATTATTTTCTATTATTTCAAAAATACTGAACATTATTTGTACCAAAAAGATAGTTTGATTTTTGCTCAGAACCGAAGTTACGATATCAGTTAAAATTTTGCAAATCAGAAATCATTATTAGCTGGATTATTTGACATGGAATTACCCATAAGCAAGACCTATAGTGTATTGCTGCAGAAATAAAAACTAACTTTTAAGCGACCTTCTCCTATGGATTCCTATACATGGACACACTATTGTTTGCAGACCAGTAAAAACTTACATTCATAAGCCCTGTGCGGACACTGGATGTTGCCTAAAGAACTTGCCAAGAACGTTGGCCGCAGTCCAACAGGTTTATCATTACGCCTCGAGGACTTCTTTAGTTCTATTTAAAACTGTTGTAGGTGAGTCACCTATGACACGAACATGGACTTACCTAAACGGTATATATTGACAGAGTAGAGCTACTCAAGTGAGAAGTAGCAGATACATGTTCTTCGTGTACACTGTAACAAGGAAACCCTTTTCATTGTATATTGCTGAATACAATCTGTTCTCAACATTTTATCGCCGTGTTCAGTTATTATTTATTGACCCTTAAACAGGTCATAACAGAAACTGAATACGTTGAATATTTTATTTTATTTTATTTTATTTATTTGTAGTTATGGGTGACGAGTAGCAGCACGGAAAAATAACGCGATAAATTGAGTTCAAAATCTGCATTAAATTTGTACTAATGCACTTAGAAATAAGAATAGGCATGAATCAAAATTTCTTACAAGGTAAGGGCATTTTTACTGATATAAGTTTATACATAAATACGTAGATAACGGCTGTTTAAGATCTTAATCCGTTTTTTAAAAGTTGAGCCTTGTATTTTTTAGCGTAATTCGCTAAAAGGGGAGTTACTTGAAATAAACAATCTTTTGAAACTCCCCTCGTCATACCCTACCTGTAGGTGAAGGGGGCGGTGAATTAAGTGAGTGTGACTGATACACTGGTGCCCAATGCAGTGTTTTGTTCTTCACTTTATGATACAAAGGGACCTCTTGGAAGACCCCTCTTAAGATAACCCACAAGAACATGGTAAAAAGATATCAAAGATCGCTGACCCACGCTCTAGCCTGCTGAAACTTTCGAGCAACAATCACGATTTTAACAAAGGTGCTATATTCCCCTGCACAAAAAGAATTTT
>CM042149.1:99526886-99556886 GCA_023376005.1 Doryteuthis pealeii | reverse complement strand
CCCAACAAAGAGATGTTTGTAAACTTGCATCAATTTGTTTTGTTAAATCAATTAATAACAAAAAGAACTAAGGGAATTGTAAAATATAACCAACCGGAAGGCAAAATAGATTAGTGGTACTTGATTCGTTATTCGACCACCAGACGGCGTAAATAGTCTTCACATTTCGCACGTACATTCTTGAGCGTGACATTAATTCTAGATACAATTTATTTTCTATGAACAATTTATTCACTGCTCAGTCACCAACATCAGTTAATATTGATTTTGTTATACATGATCTTACCGATCATCGATTTATCAAACACAATCTTACTTTTTCTCTGAATTTTTTTTAGATGAGGCTTGATAATTTGTATTATTTGGAAGGACTCTACATTTGTAGACAATCGGGCATATAGTGTACTGGATATAGGCATGGGTTAAGACAGTTCTAAGTGACAGTTATCTTTAGGCTGGAGGTTCAATCCTGGTCTAGGGCGACAGTAATATAGAATAATAATTAACACAGCTTAACACCGGTACCCCAACTATGGTTCGTGCAATGAGAACAGGATATCACAGTGGATTGAATAAAGGGTTGGGTTCAAAGTTTCATGGTGGCTCCCGTTTACGACAAGAAGGTTCTCGAGTCCGAAAAGAAATACCTGAAGAAAGCCGGAGGGCACATCGGCAAAAACGTAGTACGGATAACTATAAAGACGAGGACAATAGTCTGAATAATCCAAATTATCCAAACGATCTTACTAGTATCACTGATCCAATTTTTAGCGAGATATTTTTATTTCTGTGAATGACATTCAAAATGTTGTGGTTGTCTAGAATTTGACAGGCACGGAGATTTTGAAATAAAAACTGGTTGCTGCTTAAAATGTAGGTGTCGCTGATTGGCTCTCCAGATTATTTGGCCGATGCTGCACTACTTATTTAAGAACTAAATACACCATCCTTCTGGTAGCGACAGATATAATACGAAACGTGCACACGAAAGTATTCTTAGTAAGTAAAGTAAAGTGGTCGGGCTGGCCTAATGTCAGTATCAGCCATACAGCGAGGGAGTCTATCCCCTTTTCACTAGCGCTAGACCAAGGAGATTATTTTAGCATCTGAGGTGGAGCGCCACACCTACCATCAGCTCCTCACTTTATCGCACAGATCCCTGTGCTACTCATACGTTGAGTTGGCGGGGGCCGGTATCGAACCAGGAACCTTGTGAATCCTAGCCGAACACTCTACCGACTGAGCTAAACCGGCCCCATTCATTTTATTAGACACATCAAGTTGGTATTGTAGAAAGATAATATGTTCAAAATCGTTTCCTCCCCTATATATTGATACTCATGTTCCTTAATTGTACGACCGTTATCAACTTTCAACACCCTCTAGTTAAAGATGAGACCGTCCAAATCATTCTATTTCTTATGAGTGTCGTCACCACCCCTAAATAATGAACCATTCCGTTTTTATTATAAAGGAAGAAAGGAAATAAAGAGGACATTCTACACAGAGAAATTATGATAAGAAAGAAAGAAAGAAAGAAAGAAAGGGAGTAAGTGAAAGATAGAGGGGTGAGCGCACAGAAGCGAATGCAAATCTACTTCAATCGAACATTATGAAAATAACGAAAGAAGGGAAGAAAGAAAAAAAAGAGTGAGAGAAAGTTAAATCAAGATTATTATACTTTTTATACATTGAACTATTTTGCAATAGCTCTTAAGTAAACAGAACAAACGTTGTAATAATGAAAGTATCCAATTGGAGCATATCAACAGGTCCCTCTAGTACGGAATAAATATAAATATTCCCGACGAAATTATAGCGAGAATATTTTATTGCCCGAGCAAACTTAACAAAAGAGTCCGTATTATTTGTATTATTCAGACTATTGTCCTCATTTTCATTGTTATTTGTACAACGTTTCGGCTGATGCACATATTCAGGTATTTCGTGTCGGACTCAGGAACCTTCTTGTCGTAATCGGGAGCCATCACGGAACTTTGAATCTAACCCTTTATTCAGTTCACGGGGGTATCTTGTTCTCATTCCGCTAACCATAGCTGGGGTACAGATGTTATGCTGTGTTAATTACTGCTGCCCCTGACCAGGATTGAACCCGCATTATAGAGATAACTGTTACTTAGAACTGTCTTAACCTAACTCCTTTATCCACTAGGCTATGTGTCTAATTGGACAATGCAGCTGTGGCAAAGTATACAAAGGCTCTTTAACCTTGGTTAGGCAACCGGTCTAGGAGAAGGAAAACTCTGAATTCAAACCTGTTAAACCCCGCTTAAGGAATTGACCTTGTGTCACGTCCAACTCGTGTGGAGGGGTTGGTAAATATATAGGTATGGAATAAAACGGCAAACCATCTGCCCTTATGGGATGAAGTTAAGATTATAGATAGGGAAGAACATTGGAAGAGAAGACGCCTCAAAAACTCAACTCATATCAGAATTAAATGACCCGCGGTGGTTGATATACCGTAAAACAAACCAAACCAAACCAAAATGATATACAATAAAGAGCTTATACGAGCGAAACTTTCTATTATGAAAAGAGTCTTTAGTCGAGATATGTAGCTGGAATAAAAGGAAAGTGTAGAGACTCACAAGTCGAGCATACTATCGTGTATATACGACACGAGGTTGATGGGGGGCACTAAGCCCCCTGTTTATGAACAGGAATGCAACTCGTGCGCTATTACTTCTCGCGATGCTGGAAGAGTGAAAAAGGGTTTTGATTTTACCGCTTCTTTTATAATGCTGCTCGCTACGCCACCTGGTGCCAACTGATAGACATGGGAGGTAATTACCTCTTGTTCCCCTATTAGTCAGAGATGTAATCCCAATAGCGATTTTATGTTATTTTATTAAAAAGTGACTCTCTTTTTCTTCCTCTTTCTCTTTCTCTTTTTTTTCTGTTTTTTTCTGTTTTTTTCTCTCACTCTTTTATATGATGTTGATATAGAATCTACTGTTTGGGATCGACATGCAAACCAATTACGGTCTTCTCACCTTCCAGAGACTATATCAAATTTTACCTTACCACTAGATATTTTATTGGACACTTTTGAACTGCCTCCACAACGTCCCCAAGACATACCAAAGGAAAATCCTAAGACACCAAATAAATGTGTACTTAGAAGATCCTATAGATTTCGGAAAAAACCCTATCAACTACACATAGATTCCCGAAACAAAACATATGAGCTAAAAGCTAAATAGGGGAGGTGTTAGGGGGAGTTATCTCCCCCTAACACCTCCCATATTTAGCTTTTAGCTCATATGTTTTGTTTCGGGAATCTATGTGTAGTTGATAGGGTTTTCTCCCTCCTCTTTTAGAGAGTCCGGTTCGAAATCGTTAGGGGGAGATAACTCTCCCTAACAATGGGGTAACAAGAGGTTTACATATTTTAGGTTTAAAAGGTGGCTGTTGTTATTCTTGTTGCGTGTTCTTACGGTTTTGCTTTTAACCCCCTCTTATTTGGTGGTCGCGCTGAAAAGGAAGGAATTCAAGGAAAGAAAAGAAAGACACAAAGACAGAAGGTGTTTTGTGATTAAGGCTTTATTCGAGGATCATAGCCACCTCGTGGCAAGGGAATTTCTCCCTGGCTAGTAGTGGTTGTCATGTCCTAGATAAACCATAAACTAGAATGGCCGAGTGATTCTCTTGGGGTTCGGAAGTGGGTCCTTTCTCTCGCACATGCGTGAAGGGTTCTTCCAGTGAAGGCTCATGGGAGTTTGTTTTAATCTTTTTTATCTTCATTTTATTTTAATCCCCACATATACTCGAGCAATGTATGATTTCGTGTAATGGACGACCCCTTATTTTTAGCCACAAAAAAGGTGACTTTATTTTATACTGCGTGTAATGAATGACCCTAAATTTGTGGCTATGCTAACGTAAAAGAATATTTCTTCAACATGCAATGACATAAAGAGAAAACATTCAAACACTTATTTGTGCCTTCGAAACAACTGTAGTAAATACGGTCAAAATCATTGCAATATCGTAAATAAGCAATGCGTTCTAGACCCTGATGTAGCCTACCGTGTTCCTTTTGATATTTTAAAAAACATACTAAAGCCCTATGGAGGTCCGATCTCCCTGACGAGCTGAAGCGACAGTTCTTCCAGGCTGTGGTTGTGTCGGTGCTGCTATATGGCTGCACCACCTGGACCCTAACGAAGCATCTTGAGAATAAGCTGGATGTGAGCTGCATAAGAATGCTGCATGCAGTCTTGAATAAGTCGTGGAAACAGCACCCCACAAGGAAACAGCTGTACGGTTACCGGCTCCCCATCTCACAAACTATCTGAGTGAGACGGACAAGGCATGCAGGACACTGCTGAAGAAGCAAGGAAGAATTCATAAGCGACGTTCTCCTGTGGAAGCCAACACATGGACATGCAAGTGTGGGGCGCCCAGCAAGGACCTACATTTACCAGCTATGCGAAGATGCTGGCTGCTCCGCAGAGGAGCTCCCAGGTGCAATGAATGATAGGGAAGGTTGGCGAGAGATTGTCATGGATACCCGTGCTGCATGCGCGACATGATGATGATGATGAAAGCCCTACCGCTGATACACAATAACATTAATAATATTACGTATGTTAATAATATTACGTATGTAATTGATTAAGTACGCTTAGTTGGCACTTTTATAAACAAAATCATACGACATTGCCTCGAAAGATCTACTTTCCCGTTAATCTGACCCAAGGGTCACCAAACTACGACCAGAGGGCCAGAGGGCCAGATCCGGTCCGCGAAGGCATTTTATCAGGCCCGCCAACGGTACTTGAATTCAGTTTCACAAATCTCACTAAACCTTTCTGCTAATATTGCATTCTTTGATAATGTTTTGTAAATAAATATGTTGGTTAAATTTATTTTTGTTCATTTTACGCCACTCATCCATGAATATAACATGGAAAGATAAATTTTGTTTTACATCCTTCTCGCAGAGCTTTCGTTCTGGTTAGCAAGTATTGAACACAATGATAATGTGGCACAAGCTCGTTATTATTATTTTTTTTTTTTTTTTTTTTCAATTATCCGGCCCACCGTGAAAAATGTTTGGTAATCCCTGGTCTTGACCCAACGTGTTTCTGCATAGCCTAGCTAATGCATAAACAAAGACTTTTAGTTAAAATAATAAAGTTTTTATGTAATTCTGTTTACTATTTACGATAGTTATACATATACGCACATATGTAATAAATAGTAAATAATGTTAACTAAAAACTTCATTATCTTAATAGACTTTGTTTGAATATAGGCTATAAGTTGACACTTTGGATCAAAGTTACTGCAAGGTTAGGTCTAGTATCAATGTATGCTTCGAATTCTCAAAAACATATCTCGTATAATGAACGACCCCTTGTTTTTTAGGTGAAAACATTTATCGTTCATTACATAAGTATATACGGTATGAATATATTTCTTTTCTTGTCTTTTTTTTTAATTACTTGTGAAATTTTTTTCCTTAAGAACCGAGCCTAAAATTATATACACGGTGTGTGAAAAGTATCGATATTTACCAAGATAGAAATGAACAATGAATGGAACGTTAATTTTTTTTCCTAATACAAGGTGTGTCATGAAGTGCCGAGTTTGAAGCTGCATTTACCAAGATAGAAATGAACAATGAACTGAACGTTAATTTTTCAAAAAAACAAGGTGTGTCAAAAAAGTACAAAAATCTTGATAATTTTTTGACACACCTTTTATATATTTTCTATGATTTAAAAAAAATAACAATGAAGTAAATCACGTTAAAAAAAGAGCACATCTTCAAGTGAGAAAAGCGGCAAAAAATGCCATATTAATTGATACAGGTTTTAATTCATAAAATTCTCCCGTTTTAATGATTTTTACATGTGATTTTTTTAAGATCCTTTCATTCCTTTTTTACCGAATTTTTAAATTTCATTCATGGAAGTGAAAAAACACGTGAAATTTGGTCATACCTCTAATTATATAAAACATTAGATATTGTCATAAAATCGTCTCATCATGATGCAAGCTAGTCACGCAGATCCATTACTACTGAAAAGCGAGTGTGATCCTCCCTGCATGCCCCATACGTGTGACTTGGTGACACGCGTAGCGAGTTGGTCATTAGGATAGGTTGATTTTTTTAACTTTTTTAAAATATCAAATTGTGCATCTATGTGAAAGTTGTGTGTTAGTATACTGAATACTGATACCAAAAATTAGATCTTTTACTTGCATCATTGTTTGAGGAAATAGCATCAAAGATCGTCTACTAAAATGCACGAAAAATCATCGTTCTCTAAAGGCTAAATTTTGCGAAAACGAGGATTTTTAGTGCATTTTAGTAGACGATGTTTGATGCTATTTCCTCAAACAATGGTGCAAGTAAAAGATCTAATTTTTGGTATCAGTATTCAGTATACTAACACACAACTTTCGCATAGATTGACAATTTGATATTTTAAAAAAGTGAAAAATCGACCTACCCTATTGTTTATATACCTACATTAGATATTATCATGACCTACTCGGTTTTATTTGAGTAATTTATATCTCCTCATAGTAAAGTTCCATAGCACTGTGTATTCGTCAACAAGAATTTGGTTAATTCTTGAAGTGTTGAAATGTCTTCTGCTTGGCTTTTTCTACTGTCTTCTGGGAAATTCTTTAGTCTCAATGGCTCCAACGCCATTTTACTACTGTGAATTGTTTTCTTTATTTTTTATATTATTTATTTATTGCTTGAAATTAGTCGCTTTCATTTTTTTTTATTATTTTATTTCAGTGACAAAATCAAATAGCAATAAATTATAACAGTCTCAGTCTGTTCAAACATTTTGAAACTTTCGCTAAAACAACTATTAAAAATATTCATTTTTATAAAAATTCAGAATATTAACTAAAAGTAAGGAAATGAATCCGACGGTATGTGGTATATAAAGATAATATGAAAAACAGATAGATGTTGTTTAAATAAAATATTTTTTAAATATTCTCTTTTTCTTAAAAGTCCGATATGAATTAACGGTCACAATTTCGATTAATTGTCTTCTTATTAACAAAAAATAATATGCTATGAAGAAGATTTTTAACACATCAAAATATTGGAATATCAGCATTATAAAAAAAGTAAAGTCATCGGGGCGGCCTAAAGTCGGTATCAGCCAATCAGCGAGGGAGTCTATCCCCTTTTCATTTGCGTTAGACCAAGGAGATTATTTTAGCGTCTGAGATGGAGCGCCACACCTACCGTCAGCTCCTTACTTTACCGCACAGATCCCTGTGCTACTCATACGCTCAGTTGGCGAGGACCGGTATCGAACTAGGAACCTTGTGGTTTCTAGCCGAACGCTCTACCGACTGAGCTAACCCGGCCCTTTGAACAACATCTGTGTATTTTTCATATTATCTTACCCTTATGAAAATTCAGAATGTAATGAAAATACATTTGATAAAAGAACACAATATTGTTCTCAAAGGGAATCGAAATTTGTTTCACATTTACATTTACATTAATATTTACAAGAACGAACTCATCAGTGACGTTCTCCTGTAGACGCCAACACATGGACTCACCAGAATGGGTCGAACAGCTAGGACTTACATTGATTTGTAAGTTTAGTTTAGATTAGCGTACAGTCAGTTGTATGGTAGCTCTGTTGTCTGGGGTTGCAGAATACGCTAACTGCACCTCTGCATATGGGTAAAACGACCCCCCGCCAATAAGGCAACTTGTTGACCGTGGATGGTGACCAGCGATGCTTAAGGACGGAATCCTGGTGACTGAACAGTCCATAGCATGCAACACGCTAAACGGGTAGACTGAAAAAAGACCTCCGATCAATCGGCTAGTCACTTTAGACACTAACGCCTACATGATTGTGCTGGCCATGGTAATGGCTGAGAGTCTTGGTGTTCATCTAGTGGTGAGGTTCTAATTCTAGAGCCCTGTGAAGTGTAGAGTACCCCTTCGTTGCCATTAGTCCCAGGTTCCGCTCTATACCGGAGTGGTAGGTAGTACCTGTTAGGGTACCGTGTATGAGTTAAATAGATTTAAAAAATGAGTTTAAAAATGTGTTTAAAAAAGGATGAATAAAACAATTTGTCCTGCGCATAAAATAACCTAAGGGTTGACATGCCGTTAAATCCGACCCATCATAAACAAGGACAAAATTATGAGTGAAGTTCTCTTGGGAACAACTACAGATTGACACACCAGAGTGGACCGACGAGCAAGGACTTACATTACGGATACTGGATGGATACTTGCCAGTGCATCATGATGATATTTGTTATGGTCTGGTTAGGGGCCAGAATAAAGACACAAGAGAGGAACAATAGTACAAACATATACAAATGAGAAGGTCACTCGCGAGGTGGTCTTATCAACTGTCCGCTGAAATATTGACTCTTGCTTAAGAGCAGAACTTGCTGCTATTTATAGTTGGAAGAGCGTGGTAAATTACCATAACAATATTGATGATGATCACACAGGATTAAAATATCAATGAAACCACCATACTACTCAATAAAAACGACTAATGTCACTCAATTTAATATGAATACTATCTGTGTTAAAATTTGATAGGAATCCTATTTGTGTTAGAATTAAATGATGTCCCAGTTTGATACAGTATATGTTAGTAGTAGTTGTTGAGCCATTGGCATTGCGGTCTCGAAGACTATATAGTTCTTGTGCATCTGAAGTTACAGCGCCTCCTGTGACTGTGAAGTCCAATGTTCGAAAAACATTCTCGACCACAGATGTCGCATGTGAATGCTGTCCCTGAAGATGTTGATGTGCCGGTGCTTTGTTGCCGCTGCTTTCTTCTGGACCTCTTGGTTTTATGGTGTTGCGCCAGGGTGGCTTCACACATGAACAGTTCGCTACGGAATGCCTGTCATATGAATCCTAGTAGAATTTTATAGGAATCCTTTCTGTGTTAAAATTAAATAATGCCTCAGTTTGACACAGCATATGTTATTACTGACCCAGTCAAATATTAAACACTTGAACAATACAGCACAAATAGGAAACAGTCAGATATCCATTGGTCTCCATTTAATTAGAAAAAAACTTACCGTCCTTTAAATAATTTGGCTGCACATTTGGTATCATTTATAGCCATAAGTAATTCTTTGAAAAATTTTTGTTTTACAGAATCTTATTAAAAAAAAAGCTATCTTATAATCACCAGAAAAATTACCAATTATTTTAGTTATGGAAATATTTCATTTCCCCATAGATTTTTTTGTGATTCGTTTTTTATCATTTTTGTTATTCTTCTTTTCATTATTATTTGTGAATCATTTTTTATTATTTTTTGTGATTCTTTTATTATCACATTTTAATTCTTTTTTTAAAATTATTTTTGTGATTCGTTTTTTTATCATTTTTGTTATTCTTCTTTTCATTATTATTTGTGATTCTTTTATTATTATATTTTCATTTTCTTTTATATTATTTTTGTGGTTCTTTTATTATCATTTTGCTATTTCTTTTTTTTTATTATATTTAATTATTTTTAAATTATTTTTGTGATTCGTTTTTATTATTTTGTGGTTTTTTATTATTATTTTTCTTTTTTTATTCTTTTTAGTGATTCTTTAATTATTATTCTTGTGATTCCTTTTTTATTATTATTTTTGGGTTTTTTTTGGGGGGGAGTTCGGTTTTAGTTTTAAACGTCAATACATTTTTTTATTCTTCTACTTGAAAAGCGCTTTCATTACTGAATAGTTTTTCTCTTTTTTATTTTTCTACTTCCCTGACCCATTATATTAGCCGGTTTGGTCTCAGCTCATCTGATTATATTTTACCAAATATCTTTTCTGCTGTATCTGTCTGGCATCGGATTGATTGAGGAAGGCTACAATCATTCCTTTCAAATACACTGTTATTGTTAATGCAGAGATGCTGATAGGTACGCGTCCTGCGTCCCTGACGCGCTAAAATCTAAAAGGAGGCGGTAAAATCATACTCATGTGTCCCAGTGTTTTTCTTTTTACTTCCCTCACCAATTCAAACTAACTGTAAATACATTTCTATGGTTTCTTGGAAACTTATTACACAGGATAGGTTACAAGATAGGAGTTAGACGGTTATAGTTGGGACCCATAAATTTTCCCGAGGACTCATTCAAAGAAAATATGTGCGTCCTAGGACTCACTAAATCAAATAGCTATCAGCATCACTTGTCAAGGTATTTAGTATATTAGCTTTTTGCAAATTCTGAACGTTATGCCTTTACAAGATATTCGATTTACAACGTAATTATAAAACTAAACTTGAGGCTATCGTTGTGTAATGGTTATCATTGTAGGAAATGAACACAGCGAACCGATTTCAAATACTGGACCTGGCTTTTTGCATTTTACATAGTGCTAATACCCTTGGGAAATGTAGGTATTACTCAACCATTCACTGGCACAAGTTCGGAAGAATGGGTCAACCAGTATGGGTCGCTATTCAGTAGTTATGGGTCTGCGGGACTAGCATGCTAACCATTACACCATCATGAAACACCCTATCCTTGGGAGAAGTATGTATCCAATTATTCTCCTTCTGGCTATGAATTAATAGTAGGACAGATTGTGCTTTTAAACCTTGTTATATGGTAACCGATCTAAGAGAAGGAAAACTCTGATTTCAAACCCGTTAAAAATTGACCTTGCGTCGTATTCTGTTCGTGGTAGAAGTATTGGGTTATAATACTAAACTTGTGTTGGATTATTTGGTGGATATAAGCCGTGCTGCAATACACCACTTAAATTTATAAATTAAGCGAGGTCACGTGGTTTAAACCTCAGCCAATCAACAGCCCGAATATGTGGTTGGTTAACTACTTAATCACTGATACTGAGAGACGTCCATTTACAATCATTGACGAAAGACCTGCAAGACTGAGGAGCACCAATAAAGAACCGACGGATTCTACACTAAGGATCGCGCTCTGCTAAACACAAAGGATCTCCGCTGGACAAGCATTCTTGTTCGAAGCCTAAAGGATGGCCACAAAAATCATAACAACTTGATACCTACTTTGTACCTGTTGTGGTGTACCCTTACCTCACATACCCGGCCTAGCCGCGGGTCCAGTGTGCTTCGGCCACTGGATCAGGTTAAGTTAAATTAATAGCGTCGATCCCAGGGGGCTATCCGCCCCCAGGCAATACTTGCCTCTTGATTTAAAGGGGCAGGGCTGGGTTTATTGCCCAGCGCCTGAGGCGCCCCCTTGAGGGGGAATGCCGACGGGATCGACGCAATTTTTTCCATCTACCACCCATGAGCTTCAGCTTGTGCGTGGGCCCACATTAAAATGTCCTTGTGTCACGCCCTCATAAGTGGGATGAGCAGCAAATAACTCTACATAGTGTAGGTTAGGTTTTATCTTTTTGTTGAAGATACCAGAAACCAAAATTATGGCAATTTTTCTATGACCAGAAAGAAAGACTTTTAAAAAACATTGTGCTTACATTTGTATATATTTACCCAACCCCTCCACTCGAGTATGATATGACACAAGGCCAATTTCTAAGAGGAGTTTAAGAGGTTTGAATTCAGAGTATTACTTCTCTTAGATCGATTGCTACACCAAGGTTTAATAGCCCAGTCTGCCCTGCTATTTACCCATAGCTAAGGACAGAATAATTGGATTATAACCTTTCCCAAGGGTATTAGTGCTATGTAAAATGCAAACAGCCTCGTCCATGATTTGAACTCGTATCTCTGTGTCCATTTCATACAACGATAACCATTACACAAAAATGCCTTTACACTTATGGTACGAAGAATCGTCGCCAGGGGACCATAAACCTCTTGACGACGCTTAATAATCAAACGCATAATTTGCCGTTATCCCTGTGTTTATTGCTGCAAGAGAATTAATAATTTTGAAAGATGGTGAAATTAATTCATTTTCTCCTCCGTTATTTTCATGATTCGATAAATACAGATTTGGTTTGGTTGGTTAGATTTTACGGCATGTCAACCCTTGTTGGGTTATTTAATGCCAAAGATATTTTGTTCTAATCATGCTTGATGGGTATTCAGAATTTTTTAAAACTCAATTTTTTAGGACATTTAAAAAAATCATTTTTTCCTATTTAACCAATAGATGGGACCCTAAAAGGTACTTCGACTCCGGGTCAGAGTGGACCTGTAATTAGTAACGATGAAGGGGTACTCCACCCTTCCCAGAGCTCCAAAATTGGAATCTTACGATTCAGTTTAACGCTATACCCAGGATACCAGTCAGATTTATAATTTAGGCTTTTTACGGGAACTATGGTAAAATAGAACGAGTTTTCAAGTTCATTAACAATGCAAAAGTGTCACTGGCTACATGTCAAATCATCCAGGCCATGTCATCCTCCCACTTCAAATTTGTTGAAGTGTGGGTTATGATAAATTTAGACAATCCACAAAATTTGAGTTTCCAATTCTAAAAATTGGCGGAGTTAAGTCGATTTCTAGCTTTGCAAATTTGAGGTGGGGTCGCGAAAAATGGTGACTTTTTGTAACCTATTAATGTCATTTTACAGACAAAAATTGATTAAAAACATTTGCCATTTTTTCGCCAACCCCACCAAATTTGGAGAGCTAAAAATCGACATAACTCCGCTAATTTTTGGAATTGAAGCTTCACATTTTGGGGATTGTCTAACGTTAACATAGTCAACACCTGGAAAAAAATTGAAGCGGGTGGGTGACAATTTTACTTTTTATTGATGATTTGACATGGAATCACCCATATATTTGTTGGTTAGTTGGTTGATTGAATTTTATGGCATACTAGTGACTTTGTGTCAAATTCTACCCGTAGGGTAAATACATTTTTCCAACATTTTTTTTTTTTTTATGTCTCGAACATATCTATTTAACCCATTGATAGAAGCGTAACAGATACTACCACTCCGTGTCAGAGTGCGCCTGGATTAACGTCAATGAAAAGATGACTCCCCACTCCCCCATAACTCCAGAGCTCAAGCATCACAACAAGTTGCAGTATAATGTCATACACAGGACACCCTTTCTGGGGAGTTACCCCTCTGCAGGGGATCTAGTCAGCGTATTCTCGGGACTGTGGAGGGGCACCATCTTCCATATACATTAAGGAACATACATTAAAGAATAGGATTGGGGCAATCTAGGTGATAGGGCTTGACGTGAGCAGCCGATTGATCGAAGGATGTCTCTCTGACTGCCCGTCTAGTCCAAGTTAGTGCCAAATTGAATTGTTGAATCTTATGGACTGCTCAGCCACCAGGATTCCGTCTCATTGACTACTTTAAACCTCTCAGAGCGACTCTCCCACCACTGCGATCCAACCGTAAGCTGCTGATGGTTAGTTCATTATAATTGAGCAGAAAGACTCAGATTACAATAACAATCTAGCTTGGACACGTCAGGAGAATGGAAAATGGTCGCATCCCAAAAGATCTTTTGTACGACGAATTAGTAAAAGGCTCCCGATCGGTTGGTAGACCACTCCTATGATTTAAAGATGTCTGCAGGAGAGTTATGATGATATGCCATATTGACACAAACACGTGGGAGGTAGATGCAAAAAATCGAGCGGCCTGGTACTTTAACGTTAAGCAAGGCACGGAGAGGGGTGAGGTGGAGAGGAGAGTAGCCTCGATAGCAAAGAGAGCCAGAAAGAGGGAGAAAAGACAGCATCCCTAGAAAGCATCACAATTTGTGTGCATTCAGTGCACCAAAGACTGTCACTCAAGAATTGGCCTGCATAGTCACTTGCGCAGATGCAGATAATTTTTTGACACTACACAATTAAAAAAGCAAAGAGGGGAAAAAGACAGCATCCCTAGAAAGCATCACAGTTTGTGTGCATTCAGTGCACCAAAGACTGTCACTCAAAAATTGGCCTAAATAGGCACTTGCGTAGATGCAGATAATTTTTTTTGGACACTACGCCATCGTCCATAGTGGACGGAAAGGTGCCATCAACAACAACAGGACTTTATTTGTATAGAATGAGGTGAATAGATAGTTAACTTTGAAATATCCAATTATACAGGTAACAAATACCAAGAAATGTTGGTACAGCCGTGGGGAAAATTTGGTAGACAAAGAGTTAGACATCGCGGGTCACCACCCACGGCCAACAGGTGCCCACATTGTGGGAGGGGGTCTTACACCTTTGCCGAGATGCAGTCGGCGTGTTCTACATCCCTAGCAAACAGGACTGAAATATATTAATAAATAATTTATCGATGTTAATAGACGACAGTGTATGATTAAAACATGAAGAAGGCGTTCTAGAATTGATATTACTGGGAAATCAATCATCAGAACGGTTCATTAAAAGTCGATATGAATAAATATTCAATATAATTATCAATAAAATTTCATGTATTATTTAGTGTTGTATAATATATAAAGCGTATGGTCCATGTTGGAGGCGCGTGGTCTAATGGTTACAGTCGTAGGAAATGGACTCGTCGAACCGAATTCAAATTCTGGACAAAGCTACAGTTCACATAGCGCTAATACCCTTAGGAAAGGTATGAGTCTAACTACTATCCCTCCAGCTACGGGTAAATAGTAAGACAGACTGGGATTTTAAATCTTGGTTAGGCAACTAGTCTAGGAGAAGAAAAACTTTGAATTCAAACCTGTTAAACTCCGCTTAGGGTGGTCACTACTAGAAAAGGCCTAGTCTTAATTAGTGATCTATTTCACTAAAATAAGATAAAACAATTAATTCTTTTTGATTCCTTTATGGAATGTTTTAACACTTTTCTAACTTAGGTCATGTTTTCAACTTATTATTGCTTGATATTTGTTGTGGCCTGGTTAGGGGCCAGAATAAAGACACAGAGAGGAAATGAGGTAAACAAATATATTAACAAAGAACAGTAGTACAAACATATACAAATGAGAAGGTCACTCGCGGGGCGGTCTTATCAACTGTCTACTGAAATATTAACTCTTGCTTAAGTACAGAACCTGCTGCTACTTATAGTTGGAAGAGTTCATGCATGTGTGATGAATTACCATAACATTATTAGAGATCACCTCTCTCTGATAGCCCTCTCTGTTCCATTCGATTAAAACCTTCCACTGATATTATTTTGATTTTTCGGGCTGTTGTCCTTATCTTTATTGTGGAATATAAAATCACAACATTTCAGCCGTCGTACCCTCCAGCCTTCTTCAGGTGTCCTTTATCTATTCGAGCATAGCAATTATTTAACTTGGGTAATCATTTTGAATTGTTTGATTTTGGAGAAAATAGGGCGCTGAAGAATTTCGGAAGATCTCATTTAAATAATGGGTAATTGCATGTCAAAACATCCAGGCCACGTGACCCGCCCCCTTCAATTTTTCTGAAGTTTTGTACAGGTATGAACTATGTTAAAGTTAGACATTACTCAAAATTTGAGTTTCCAATTCCAAGAATTGGCGGAGTTATGTTGATTTTTAGTTCTCAAAATTTGATAGGGTTCGCGAAAAATGGCGACTTTTTGTAATCTATTTTTGTCTGTAAAATGAATTCTAGTGCATCCCTTCTCCTGAAAATTGGTTTATGAAAGCATTTTTGCCCGGGGAATTGAAAAATGCAATCCAAATAGTCTTAAAGTCGATCAATTTTAAGTTATTGATGATTTCTGAGAGTTTGGGAATTGGAAGCTCAAATTTTGGGGAAATTTTGGAGAATGGCTTCAACACAATCCACACCCGTACAAAATTTCAGAAAATGCGGTGGCTGATGGTCTTATTGTTCTGGGTATAACGTTAAACTCTATCTGATGGTGAAGTTCCAGTTCTAGAGCTCTGGGGATTGTGGAGTACCACTTCAACACTATTATTCACATGTCCACTCTGACCCGGAGTGGTAGTACCTGTTGTTAAGTTTTTATGATTCCATCTTTTGGCCTTCAAGCAAGAGCGCTTGTCCAGTGGAATTGGATCTTTGATAAAGAGTCCTCCGATAATAAATCCTTTGGTTCCTCTGATAAAGAGTCCTCAGTTCCTTCGTCAATGATTGCAAGTGGACTGTGGCAAATATCCGTGTTTAAGTAATGTATCAGCCACGCAGTATGGTTTGTTGATTGGCTGGAGGAGTAAATCACGTGACCGTGGCTAGTCTATAAATCTAGGTGGGTAATTAGAGCACATCTTATATCACCTAATGTAGTATAATGGCTGGCAAGCTAGATTTGCAGACCATTGTTAGTGAGTTCGATTCTCACTGGGCGCCCCATATGACTGGCCTTGTGCCACATCTAAGCTAAGCTTAGTAAATAACTATATCACCTAATGTGGTGTAATGGTTAGCAAACTAGATTTGCAGACCATTGTTAGTGAGTTCGATTCTTACTGGGTGCCCTATATAACACCTGCTAGGGTCCCATCTAGTCTTTATTTTTTTTTAAAAATGTGCTTATAAAAAAGATTGAATACTCATCAAGGATGAATTTATTTCAAAATGTTGTCGACATTAAATAGCCCACCGAGGATGATAGGCCGTAAAAATAAAACAAACAAACAACAAACAAACAAGCAAGATTACAAAATGCTCTCAATTTTTCAGAGATACCCTGTACATCTTAAATGTTAACAATTTTTCTGATACACTCAGAATTGCAGTTATCTCAATGTTTGCAGTTCTCATATTAACTATTCAGTCAATTTTGATTAGGATATGAAATTATGTAGAAGAATTAAATTAGTGTTGAATAATATAAATATTTAATGAAAATTTTCTCTGTACAACCGACACTATTTCAAGGATTGACGTAGTTGAATTTTATGAGGTCCACTGTATTATTTTCATTATAAATATTTACCAACCCCTCCACACGAGCAGGATGCGACACAAGGTCAATTTCTTAAGCGAAGTTCAGCAGGTTTGAATTCAGAGTTTTCCTTCTCCTAGACAGGTTACTTAGCCACGGTTAAAGAGCCCAGTCTGCCCTACTATTTACCCATAGCTGGAGGGAGAGTAGGATTCATACCTTTCCCAAGGATGTTAGCGCTAAGTGAAATGCAATTATCACGTCCAAGATTTGAACTCGAGGCGACGAGTCCATTTCCCATGACTTTAACCATTACACCACGCGCTTCCTATATTTGTTTATATTATTTTCATTATAATTATATAATGAATAAAAGTAAAATCAACAGGGTGGCCTAAAATCGGTATCAGCCAGACAGCGGGAGAGTCTATCCACTTTTCACTAGCGCTGGACGAAGGAGATTGTTTTAGCATCTGAGGCTGAACGCCACACCTACCATCAGCTCCTCACTTTACTGCACAGATCCCTGTGCTACTCATACGCTGAGTTGGCGAGGGCCGGTATCGAACCAGGAACCTTGAGGTTCCCAGCCGAGCACTCTACCGACTGAGCTAAACCGGCCCTTAATTATATATATAATATAAATATATTAAATATATTATTATATAATAATTCTCTATATTAAATATCTTTGACCCAAATTTACCAGAAATGAAACCTTTTAGAATCTGTAAGTTATTATAAGTGTCAATCTTAATAATCTATACATATATAAAGGGCAGTTGATGTGTATGTATGTATGTATGTCCGGATGAAACTACATAACTAAAATAATTAATGACAAGGTAAATATATATGCACATTAAATAACACCGGTTCTTGCTATTTGAGCAAAAATAATGAAGATTTGATTTATATTCCTGAAGATAATTAAAAAATTAAATTTGAATAGTAATAGCAGGGATTTTTTTTTTTTTGCTTCTAATACTTTAAACAGGAAATATTAATTTTTTCTTCAATTTTTCAGCGTGTTAGTGCACTTATGTTTCTGACACTCCAACCAGCAAAATCTTTTTTACATGGGGATTTTAATGGGGCATCCTGTGAGGATCCAACTTGTGATTCAGTAATAATGGATATGTGAGACTAATTTTTGCCCCCCGCTCTACCCAGGTGATTCCGGGTAGGTGCTTCTAGTTAAATATAAACCCTGCCATACAAACAATTACAGTTACAACATCATTGTCATCCAGTCGCGCTGACTCTACGGATACCCATGATTCTCTCTCTCTCTCTCTCTCTCTCTCTCTCTCTCTCTCTCTCTCTAGATAGGTATGTATACACATACGCACAAAACAAAATACGCACACGTACAAACAAAAAGAGCATTCGATATCACGTAAACACGCAAACATGCAACACGAGAATACAGTTAAAAAACGCACACATTTGACCACTTACACCATTTCTGTCATTTAAAAAAAAAATATTTCGTTTACCTGATGAATGCTTTTTGCAGGAAACCATTGGTAGTAATATCGTTCCCAAATAAATGAATAAAAGCTAAAACTTTTATTTGTCACTTCATTCAACTATCAACGCTCTATCACAGATATTGAGCACTTTTCTAATAACACTGTACATTGATTACTATTACTTTTTCTAGTATACTAGTGCCAAACATACACATTAATATATATATATATTATATATATATATATATATATATATATATATATATATATATATTGAAGGAAGAAACGTAAATATTTTTGAACTTATGTTTTCCTTTCAATTTTCATTAAAATTTTCTAATAAATTTGAATTACACCAACAAGTTTTGAAATATTTTGATTTTTCTAAATTATTAAACTAGATAGATTTTTAGTAGTTCGTATCTAAAAGTTGAACTTTTTTTTTAGTCTAAAAACAAATTGTTTGCAGATCATTTATTGTCAATTAAGGTTTGTCAACCTTCCAAATTTTTCTATTTATCAACATATTTTACAAATTGTGAGATTTTGTACTTTTTCTGATTGGCTGTTTATAAAATGGCAGATAAAATCACTAATCTCATTGGCTAATTCTTATTTCGGAACTAAGTAGTTTTATTTTACGTATTTTACTCATTTCAAACTTAATTAATTAATTATGAAACCAAGAAACCTATGTGCGAAAAGTAAGTCTACTCTTTTTGTGATTTTATCTTAATCATTACGTAAAAAATATTGAGTCATCTTTTACATCCGACAGAACTGAACGAAAATCGCTTTAGGACTGTGGCCTATATGGGTCTACCACGGTTTCGATCTTGAACAGATCTTATCAATAATGAACTAAGCTACCTTACTATTATTTATATATACATATTTGCTAATAGGTATATTGGAAGGTTTGGGCTACTGCTATTCTAATTTATCTTGTTTCCTAAGGTATTTATTTTAGTTTTTTAATCGAGTGATTCGACTATTAGTCCTGTTTGTCAACCAGATTATTTGGAGATAAGAAGCAAGTTGTCGTACAGCTGCTCTTTTGTGGAGTACAGCTTCCAGGATTTGTTCAAAGCCGCACGCAGTACAGTTCCCATTAAGCTTTTTCTCCAAACATTTCGTTAGAATCCAAGTGGTGCAGCTATACACTAGCACTGACACTACCTCAGATTGGAAGAATTTTCGCTTTATCTTATCAGAAAGATCAGATTTCCATATGATCGATAATATGTCTATAGTAGTCTATGCCTTTCCTATGCGCACAATGACATCGCTTTTGATAGATGGGATATTACTACCTAGGTCTACTAATTTTAGAGGCTTACCATCCAGTACGGAGATGTCTACATCTTGTTTGTAATACATGAACTCTGATTTATCTGAGTTCAGCTATAATACACTATAATACAGGCACAAGAAGAAGAAGAAGAAGAAGAAGAAGAAGAAGAAGAAGAAGAACAACAACAACAACAACAACAAACAACAACAACATAAAAAGAAGAACTAGAATAAAAATAAATAGAAGAAGAGGAAACAAGGAGATAAAAAGAAGCGAAGTTTATAAAAAAGAAGAAACAGTTGACTAAGAAGAAATCAAAGAAAAGGGAGAAACTGGAATGAAAGAAGAAGAAGAAGAAGAAGAAGAAGAAGAAGAAGAAGAAGAAGAAGAAGAAGAAGAAGAAGCTAGAAGTTAGAGTAATTTCCAGACTATCTAATTAATGATAATCTATTTTAATTCATTGATTAATTAATGAAACGAGTCTAATAAAATATTATAATCAATAGAATATTGAAACATCAATATGCAAAAACAATTTACATATTTTATTTCGT
This sequence comes from Doryteuthis pealeii, assembly GCA_023376005.1. NCBI lineage: Eukaryota > Metazoa > Mollusca > Cephalopoda > Myopsida > Loliginidae > Doryteuthis > Doryteuthis pealeii. The sequence goes on along the minus strand of CM042149.1, from coordinate 99,536,796 downwards.
TTCATTAAAATTATTGATTTTTTAAAAATCAGTTTAAACTTTCCATACAATATCAACCAAATGTTTTAATTATAGAATTTGTTGATGTGATGATAATAGATCATCCGAGAATTGGTTGAAAAGTTCAGAGGTTGAAAAAATCAAATTGATATTTACCAATGTGTGGAGGACACGAGCAGGATGTAACACGAGATCAATTTCATAAGCGGATTTTAACAGGTTTGAATTCAGAGTTTTCCTTCTCCTAGACCGGTTGCCTAACCAAGGTTGAAGAACCCAGTCTGCCCTACTATTTATCCATAACTGGTGAGAGAATTGGATGCGTACCTTTCCCAAGGGTATTAGCGCCATGTGAAATGCAAACAGCTTCGTCCAGGAATTGAAATCAGGTAGACGAGTACTATTTTCCTATGACTCTAACCATTACACCACGCGCCCCGTAAAAAAATTGAAAAAATTATATAAGGATGTCATATTTACTGTTGTTAGCTTTTTTCATCAATGCAGAGTGGTAAAATCCCCCAATAGGGACACCTGTTAGCCGAAGGTGGAGACCTGGGATATCTAAGGACGGAATCTTGGTGGTAGAGTAGTCCATGACATGCAACACTCCACTTTGACCCTTACTTAGGCTAGACGGGCGGTTGGAGAAGCCCCCTCCAATCAATCGGCTGGTCATGTCAAGCCTTAGCACCTACATGATTGTCCCAACCCTATTGCCCTTATTACAAACCCCAATCCTTTTTATCATATATGTGCTATAAGTGGTGGATGGGGTGTCCTGGGAATGACGTTTAACTGCATCTAGTGGTAAAGGTCCGATTCTGGAACTCTGAGAAGTGTGGAGTACCCCTTCATCACCATTACTCTCACGTTCACTCTGACCAGGAGTGGTAGTACATGTTAGGGTCACATTTATGGGTTAAATAGAAAAAATGTGTTAAAAATTGATTTTAGTAAAAAATTTAATACCCATCAAGAATGTATCAAACAAATGGGCATGAATGACACGTTATTCAATCCATAGGGAACGTTGAGTGCAACGAACATATCTCAATGACAAATTAAGTGATGTACCCTCTAAGCATGGACAATAAGATTACAACGGCCATAGCCTGACATAGCATTGAAGATTTCCACTGCAATGTACCATTGTCTATCTAGCCACAAAATAAAAATGTTTATCCTTTCATATTTACAATTTACTAGTAAATACACCTACACGGGTCGGTTTAGTTTAGTCGGTTGAGCGTTCGACTAGGAACCACAAGGTTCGATACCGGCCCTTGCCAACTCAGCGTATTAGTAGCACAGGGATCTGTGCGTTAAAGTGGGAGCTGATGGTAGGTGTGGCGCTCGTCTCAGATGCCCAAACACTCTCCTTGATCTAGCGCTAGGGAAAAGGGGATAGACTCTCTTACTGTCTATTTGATACCGACTTTAGGCCACCGACGACCTACACGGCCGAATCACTGCTGGATAGCATAGAGAAAGCAGGAAGAGGTATTGAACTTCACGTGAACGCAAACAAAAGAGATTTTTTGGATTATTCGGACTATTGTCCTCATCTTTATTGTTATCTGTACAACTTTTCGGTCGATGTGACCTCCGGCCTTCTTCAGGTATTTCTTGTTGGACTCTGGAACTTTCTCGAACTTGGAAACCTTCTTTTCGAATTCGGGAACCTTCGAAAAGAAAGTTCCCGAGTTCGAGGCTCCAGAGTCCAACAAGAAATACCTGAAGAAGGGCGGAGGGTACATCGGCCGAAACGTTGTACAGATAACAATAAAGATGAGGATAATAGTCCAAATAATACTAATAATACTAATTATCAAGCCTCATCTAAAAAATTCAGAGAAATAAAAAAGGATTTCATGTTATTACAATCAAGATGCAAACATCTCCACACTGGACATGAAGCCCTTAAAATTACTACACACACCTAGGTAGTAATATTTCATCTACAGAAAGCGATATCAATATTATATAAGAAAGGCATGGATTGTTATAGATAGATTATCGATCGTATGTAAATCTGATATCTCTGATGAGATTAAGCGAAAAATTTTTCCAAGCTGTATCCATGTCACTACTTATGTAGTAAGACGCAGGGCAATGTTTTGAGCCAAATTTTGGAAAATAATGCGTCCTATATGCCGTCAAATACGGTAGTTAAAATATATCAAGTGTTCCTATCTAATATATATATCATTACTCGTGTTCCTTAAAAATAAGACCGTTATCATTTGCAATGCCCTCTGGTTTAAAATGATATCGTCAAAATCGTCCAAGATGAAATTCAAAATGTAAATCCAGATTGTCTCGTGTTGCTTACCCACCGAATTCTTATTCCTTAGGAGTGTCCTTACCTCATGACCATTCCGTTTTTATTATAAAGAAAGAAAGAGAAGAAAAATGACATGCTACACAGAAAAAATATAATAAAAAACAAACAAATCTTGAAATCTAACGAAACACTTAATGAAAAAGCTAGATGTGAACTGTACAAGGACACTGCATGATGTCTTGAACAAATCCTGCAAGCAGCACCCCACAAAAAAATCAGCTGTACGGCCACTTGCCTCCTATCTCACAAACCATCCGGGAAATACGAAGAAGACATTCTGGGCACTACCAGAGAAGCAAGGACGCGCTTACAAGCAAAGTTCCCCAGTGGTCATCTAAACATGGATACACCAGTGTAGGCCAATAAGCAAAAATGTATTTAATCAGTTCTGCACGGATTCTGGATGCTGTGCGGAAGATCTGTCAAGAACGATGACCGATAGGGATGGAGAGAGAGAGAGAGAGAGAGAGAGAGAGAGAGAGAGAGAGAGAGAAATATGGGTATCAGTGTGTAGTGCGACCTGATGTTGATTTCTATTCAAAATTGATAGAAACAAATTTAGTTTATAAACAAGTGTAGAGAAGAGAAATGGAAAAATATAAATATATTTGTACGGATGAAATTTATTATATGTTCCACGTGTTTCGACAGGAATTTGTTTTTTAAAAATGAAATAAAATAATAATAAAAAACACATGTAAACAGGTCATCTTCTTCAGAGCAAAATAATTTTGGATTTTAAATAAAGAAAAGAAAGAGTAAAGGAAAAAAAAAAAACGGGTGATAAAGAAATTCCAAAACGACCACGTGTAAAATGGAAGTATAAAAATACTGGATGTTGCGCAGGGGGACTTTCGATCAAGGAGAGATGAGATGAACAACAGGGACGGGTGGTGGGGATTACAGTCATGGAGATCCGGAGCTGACGGAACAACATGATGATTATGATGATGATGATGATGATGATGCAATTTTTTGCTAAATGCATCGATGATATGATGATGATGATGATGATGATGATGATGATGATGATGATGCACTCTTTACTAAATGATGATGATGATGATGATGCACTCTTTAATGCATCGATGATGATGATAATGATGATGATGCACTCTTTACTAAATGCATCGATGATGATGATGATGATGATGCATCGATGATGATGATAATGATGATGATGCTTTTTTACTAAATGCATCGATGATGATGATGATGATGATGATGATGATGATGATGCAATTTTTTCTATGCATCGATGATGATGAATGATGATGCAATTTTTTTACTAGATGCATCGATTGATGATGATGATGATGATGCAATTTTTTTACTGATGATGATGATGATGATGATGATGATGATGCAATTTTTTACTAAATGCATGATGATGATGATGATGGTGATGATGAATTATCAATTATGTATTATCGATATCCCAGCGCTGTTGAATGTGAATCCTTGTTTTAGTGAGTTTTCGTTGAGTTCTTTAACCCTGACGGATTACTTTGACGTCAAGCGTTCTCATTGATTCGTATTGATTAATTAATGAATTTATGAACAAAAGCGAAAATAAACACGAGGCGCATGGGTCATTAAATTCTGGCGCTGATCCTTCATAATCAGCATCATTATCATCATCATCATCATCGATGGATTTAGTAAAAGCAAGTGCAGTTGTTTATAGGGGAAGGCACAAGTGTAGGTAGGTAGGTACGTACGTACGTAGGTTGGTAAGCAGATAGATGGGTGCCATCAATGAGTTCATGGACGTTGATAGATTATTAATCGAACATTGTTTCAGTTCAGCTGCGATCGGTGAAAAATTATACTCGTCCACATCATCATCATCATCATTCACTACCACCACCTCCCCATCCGATAGTTGCGACTAGTTTTCCATATAAACTAATGCTGCGTAGGGACTACACGGAAGCCTACTTATTATTCAAAACCAAAGTACTTTTCTCAGTCGGTAGAGCATTCGCCTAGAAATCGTAAGGTTCCGGGTTCGATACCGGTCCCGCCAACTCATTTTGAACAACAAATGTCCGATCAGCTAACCTTTCTTTTCAAAATGCTATCCCATCGAGTTCAGTTCGGGGCTAGTAGATGAAAGAGAACTTTGAATTTGGCACCTCATCTTTTAAAGTACTCCAAGGTGATGGGTGACATCTCGTGTCAAATGGGAAAATCGTGGAAATTAAAAAATATAATCCGTACTCGGCCATTTTGAATAGCATCAAAATAAATATTTATTTCGAGATTAGAATACATTTTTCTATAAACCAATTCTAAATAATGCAGAGTTTATACGTATGGAAAACATTCTGAAAAAAAATGTTTTTTAAATTAATTTGACTGTTCTTATCTTTACTGTTTTATACACAGTGCAGCCGATGTGCCCTCCGGCTTTCTTAATGTGTTCAGTAGGACACTTGGCGTTGAGTTAATACAATTTAAAGTGACAATCTTGCCTAAAGACGGTAAATTAAATAGAATACTTGACATAGCTTAACACTTGTACCCATCATTGTTAACAGAATAAGAAAAATCTACCCTAATGGATTAAATAAAGGGTTCGTTTCGAAGTTCCGTGAAGCCTCCCGATTTAGACATGAAGGCTTCCGAATTCGAAAAGAAGTTTATCTCATCTCAAAGATTGTTTGTTTTGTTTTGTTTTGTTTTACGGCATATCAACCTCAGTAGGTTATTTAATGCCGATAAAGTTTTGAAATAAATCAATTCTTAATGGATAATACATTTTTTTATAGATAAATTTTTAATTTAACCCATAGATGGGACCCTAACAGGTACTACCTCTCCAGGCCAGAGTGGACCAGAGAGCAATGGTGATGAAGGGGTGTCCCATATTCCCCAAACCTCCAAAACTGGAAACTCACCATCAGATAGAGTTTAACGTCATTCCCAGGACATGTAGACCCGCAACCACCGCCCTCGAGCACCCATATGATAGAGGGGTTGGGGCCAATAGGGTTGGGGCAATCATATAGGTGCTAGGGCTTGACATGACCAGCCGATTGATCGGAGGGGGCCTCTCCGACCGCCCGTCTAGTCCAAGATAGGGCCAAAGTGGAGTATTGCAAGTCATGAACTGCTCATCCACCTGGGTTCTATCCTTAAGCATCACGGGTCGCCACCCACGGCCAACAGGTGGCCCCATTGGGGGAGTCTTACCCCTCTGCAGAGGTGCAGTCGGTGCATTCTAACGCCCCAGGCGACAGGGAGGCATCTCAAAGATTCAGAGAAAATAGTTATTTGATGTTAGAATTGTTTACAAAGTATTATTAACTCTTGTACCCGTTGGTGGTTTACGGAATTTAGAATAATCTACCCCGGTGGATTAAAATAAAACGTTTAGCCTAAAGCAACCATCTTGCCAAGTTTCATTTCATCCACATCTGCTCTTATTTCATCCTAAATGAGGTGTCGATATTAAGCTTGAGTAGTCTGATATCTGCGGTAAAGCATCTGGGAGCTGAGAGTAGGTGTAGCATTCCACATCAGCAAAACAATCTCCCTGGTCTAGCGCAAGTAAAAAGGGGATAGACTCCCTGACTGTCCAGTTGATACCAACTATATGCACACGGAAGCGCGTGGTGTAATGGTTAAAGTCATGGTAAATGGACTCGTCGCCCCGAGTTCAAATCCTAGGTGTGGTAATTGCATTTCACTTAGCGAAATTCACCCTTGGGAAAGGTATGAATCCTACACTCCCTCCAGCTATGGATAAATAGTAGGGCAGACTGGGTTCTTCAACCTTGGTTAGGCAACCGGTCTAGGAGAAGGAAAACTTTGAATTCAAAACCTGTTGAACTCCGCTTAAGAAAATTGTCCTTGTGTCACATCCGGCTCGTGCGGAGGGGTTGGTATATATATATATATATATATATATATATATATATATATATATATATATATATATATGCCACACGGACAACTTTTCTCATTCAGTTTGGTTTAGTTTGGCTTGTTTTTTATGGCATATCAACCTCAGTGGGTCATTTAATGCCAACAAAGTTTTGAAATAAATTCATTCTTAATGGAGACACAATTTTTTTATAAACACATTTATCTATTTAACCCATAGATGGGACCCTAACAGGTACTACCACTCCGAGTGAACAAAGGAGCAATAGTGATAAAGGGGCGATCCACATTCCCCAGACCTCCAAAACTGGAACCTCACCATCAGATAGCGTTTAACGTCATTCCCAGGATATGAAGAGGCCTTCTAGCACCATATGATAAAAGTGTAGGGCTTGCCATTTTCTCATTCAGGTATATTTTAAAAAATCTCTTTCAGGTACTTACAACGTACACATACAAATATAGAAATGCACATCTTCATACACATATCGATATAGATGCAAAAATATATATTAATAATTTCTATTTTATTTCAATTTACAAGAGCAGTGGTACTTTGACTTACGAGTTTAATTATTTCATCTCGTATATCAAATCAATTTTCCCTATTAAAATACACTGAATTGCTATTAATCCGTTCCAAACCCACCCAAAACAAACACCCTCATTCTTTTTTATACGGTTTTTTAAAATAAGAAAGTAATACTGTAATACTGTATTGTATAAAAACATTTTAAAAATGTAATGAATTGTGTGTTGTAATATGTTTTAATGTTTATTTATTTTATAAATAGTATTTTTGCGTAATAAATTTGGAAACTTAACGTTCTTAGTCAACTTAACATAAGCATATCTGAAGCTCGTTTGTGCCTCTAGTTCTCACCACAAAGCAAAAGATCGACCGAGTGACAGCTCGTAACTCGGAAAACTCGTAAGTTAGGGTACTCGTACTTAGAATTTCTATTTCATTTCTATTTACAAGTAATTTCTGATTTAAATATTTCGTATTATAATAAATTCTACCAGAGTAAAAATAGTAGAATTAAGTTTAAATTTATATTTCGTTTTCCATATGGCCACGACCTTTATTAAGATATCAACGCTGTTCTTTCACTGACTGTTATAGTCATTGGTTCTTTCTTTCTTTCTTTCTTTCTTTCTTTCTTTTTTTTCTTCCTTCTTTCCTTCGTTCTTTCCTTTCTTTCTTTCTTCTTTTCTTTTTTGTTTCTGTTTTGACTCGATTCCACGCCCCCTCTATGTTCTTATCTTCCTCGCTTTCTATCATCTCTCTCCCTCTTTGTTAGTACTTGTCTTCATTCCGTCTACCTCCAGATTCTTATCTCTCTCTCTCTCTCTCTCTCTATATATATATATATATATATATATATATATATATATATATATATATATATATATATATATTAGTACTGGTCTTCCTCTATTTCTGTGATAACTTCTATTCCTTTCTCTAGACACGTGTATATGTAAATAGATATCTGCTGCAACACATCCACACAGGTACATATTCAAAATTCACCGATCACTGCACTGTTCTCCGTCTCTCTCTCTCTCTCTCTCTCTCTCTCTCTCTCTCTCTCTCTCTCTCTCTCTCTCTCTCTCTCTCTCTCTCGTTTCACATTCCCTGTTTACTTTTCTAACAACGTCCACTGCTTCATTTCTCCTCTCTCTCTCTCCTCTCTCTCTCTCTCTTCTCCCTCTCCCTCTCTCTCTCTTTCTCTTCCCCTCTCTCTATCTCTCTCTCTCTCTTAAACACACACACACACTCTCTCTCACGCTCTCTCTTTCTCTCCCTCTCTCTCTCGCTCGTTCTACCTCCCACCTCACATTCTCTGGTTACTTTTCTAACAACGTCTATTGTTCATTTACCTCTTCTCTCTCTCTCTCTCTCTCTCTCTCTCTTGTTCGCTTTGCTTCCCGCCTTACATTCTGGTTACTTTTCTAACACGTCCATTGCTTCATTTCTCTCTCTCTCTTCTCTCTCTTTCTCTCTCTTTCTCTCTTTCTCCCCCTTTCTCTCTCTCTCTCTCTCTCTCTCTCTATCCCTTCTTTCTCTCTTCTCCTTCTACCTCCCGCCTCACATTCCCTGGTTACTTCTCTAACAACGTCCATTACTTCATTTACCAATTTCGTCCATTGATTTCATTTCTTTCAATCCTTTACCCATTAGAAAAATCTCCGCCAATTTTTTTTCTTTTCTTCCTTCGATTGTTCTTACGAACATAAGTAACTGCTCATTTTCTTCTTTTGATTTCTACATACATTTTTTTCTCTTTTTCTTTTTCTCTTTCATTTTTTTTATTCATCTATTTTTTTAGTTAAACTTCTCCGGCTTCATTATCGCTGTTATTACATCAACAAAGACCAAACGCCTCAACTAATTCAGGTGGTTATTTGATGCTATATAGGCAGCAATCACTGTAATTGAAGCCGACACCCCTCCCCGCTGAACAACTTTTCCCCTTCTCACGCTCCTACCCCAATCCGTACCACCCTCCTCGAAAACGATCTTCCAATACCCGGCTCACCTTATACACATCGCAGATTGTCTTCAGAAAATTACCGAACCGAATTTTCTCTATTTAAAGCAAAAAAAAGAAAAAAAAAGAGTTGCGTGATTCTTGGTGCGTGCCGATGCAGTCATTAAGCTCTTGTATGAGTGTGGGGGCGGTTGGATACATGCATACAGAAATGCCTCCGAGTGTGTATGTTAGTACAGGCTAGCATGCATCGTCTTGTAAAAGCTTTCTACTGCGTATACGGAATGTAAGACAGCTACACGTTGTGCGTATTTCTATCTGCAGTGACAATATGTCCGTCGACGTCTTACCCAGGCGTGTAAGTCAGTCCTCGTGAAAATTCAACAACAACAATAATAACAACAACAACAACAAATAAGAAGAAAAAAAGAAGAGAAAAGAATAAGGAAAACTCCGAGTGTCTGTTGTCGAATGATATAACGCGCAAATATTGCTTTTCCGCCACAACTTCTACCGTTGTAGTCACAATACCCTCTGCAACCACAACGACGTCCACCACGACGACCACGGCTGCAGCTATTCTGTCGTCTTTGACGACACGGCAGCGTTTCTCTTCCCAACGATGCTATCGTCGTCATCATCGGGAGAAGATTTTTTTTAAAGTGGAAATCACCCAAGCAACCATGTAACAGCAGAATCGACGTCAGGCAAATCCCCGCTACTCGACCGTAAATGTTTAGAATATAAAAATACAATAACACGTCACGGACAGCGACGACGACGACTATTGTCAAGATCTCAAGCTTAACAAAATTATTTACCAGGTAAGTTCTCGTCTCATTCATCTTTTTTTTTTTAAATTACCTTACGTTTATTAAGTTTATAATTAGATACCTTTGTTATTCTTAAGAAAGATAGACGATTCCCCCGTTCATTCATCTTCTTTGTTGATTTCTATCTTTAAAAGTATAATAATCGTTAGTTATAATTCGTTGTTTGTGCAATTCTGGCTGCTAGTAAAGCTACTATTAGAATCTTTGCTAGGGCTGCTGCTGGCAAGCATCTTTGCTCCTCGCACTTTCTATCATTACTCTTACTCACCGACTCCGACCTATCCCGTGATGCTAACAATCACGGCGGGATTGTGTCTGCATTGTTGTTGCTGCAACTTGTG
>CM042149.1:99491886-99521886 GCA_023376005.1 Doryteuthis pealeii | reverse complement strand
ACGGGTTGGATAAATACTTACATATATAAGGGCTGACACATCTTGGCAGATGTCCCATTTTTAGCACCAAAATTACAGTTAAATATCCTGATTAATGGAATGTCTTTTACGTTGCTCTAGGAAGCGATTAATTTTTTTTAAGGAAAATAAAGAAAGTGATTACTTAAAAAAACTCTTTCTATTTATTCATTATTTGAATTATATTCTTTATTAAATAGCAAATTTTCTTATTCATGTTACATGCATTAGAATCATGTACAAATTCTGTGTTTACTGTTTGTTTAGCTCATCGGAAGAGTGTTCGACTGGGAAACTCAAGGTTCCTGGTTCGAAACCGTCCCTCGCCAACTCAGCGTATGAATAGCACAGGGATCTGTGCGGTAAAGTAATAGCTGATGGTAGCAGTGGCACCCCGCTTCAGACGCTAAAAAAATCTCCTTGGTCTAGAGCTAATGAAAAGGGGATAGACTCCCTCGCTGTCTGGCTGATACCGACTTTAGGCCACCCCGACGACTTTACTTACTTTTTACTTACTGTTTGTTTATTTACGAAATGTAAGTTAAGTTTCTTTATATAAGTTATTTAACTACCTCGTATTTTTAAGTTATGTCTAGATTTTGGGAAAAGGCCAGAACTTTTTTAATTCTGTTATTATCTATTCATTTACTTATTAATTGTGTTTATTATTGTTATACTTTTTATTGTAATTATTTTTATATTATTATTAACAAATTCCTGTTTATAAGTTCCTAAGTAACTCTTAAATCTCAGCTGTTGACTAACAAGACTTCAGGCAAATGTGACAAACTTGGTTTGGATTTTGGATTGACGGGATCCACCTGTGGAAAATCAGTTTTATGATTTTTCATGTGTCTTTTGACTCCAGGACACACACACACACACACACACACACACACACATAGCAATAGCATAATCTTTACAGATCACTGCCGTCCCTCCCAATCCTATAACCCCACCACCAGAACTTTTCCTGTCACGAGCCCTCAAATGACTCATCAAACCCGCTTCAAATCCACAAAGTTTGATGCAAATATGACATAAGAAGGATGTCCTTCCCGTTGTGTCAGATGGATCAGATGATTAAATCTGATACTTATGCACCACCATATGTCTCTTAAGACCAGAAACTGACTTACAGACTTTGTTACAGATTGCAAAAGACACATTGTTCCTGGGGTGTGAATGAATTGTCCTTGATGAGATTTCCTATGATTGACATATCCAGTCCTAGAAAGCAGAATTCGACCACATGTTTGACACACACACACACACACACACACACACACACACACACACACACACACATACATACATACATACATACATACAAGTGTTTTACAATTTGCTTGAAGCATTGTATTTATATTGGTTTGGTGGTTGGTTTTGAAGGCTATAACAATGCAAGTGTAAATAGAAATGAGGTAACTATGATGCTGTTTGTTTACTTTAGATTTATTCTTAATATTTCTGGATAAAGATCCCTTCGTCAGAAGATTTCTGAAAGTTTGAAGCTGTTGCTAGGAATTTCCATTCTGTTTTGTGCTTTGTATCTTCCAAATTCTCTGCGTGTGTGTGCGTGTAAGTCTGTCTGTGTGTTTATGTGTGTGTGTCTGTCTAGCAATGTCTTATTATCATTCCAGGTTTGGCCTACCCTTTTTTTTGTTTTATTACACATACATATATATAAATGTAAAGGATTTTGTGTAAATATAATTTTATAGGTATCTATATATGTAAAAGAAAGATTCTGTATGCCTATGTTTATTTGTACAACGGTCGAATCCACGTTCTTTTTTGGTGGAGACCAGCAAAGAGTAAAGTTCAATAAAATCCGTACCCTATTTATGTCCGAGAGGCGGTTAAAATATTTTTATTCCTCATTTTCTATAAGAAAAGCTAAATAAAAATATAAGGGTATAAATTAATGATATATAAAAACTTAATTTAAAAGATAATTTGAAAATAAAACCGAATTGATAAAGAATAAGACATAAAAAAAACAAATAAAAGAAAAATAAAAGAAAAAATACAAACCAGAAAAATTATGAAAACAAACACCTTAAAAATAAGAATATATAGGGTTGATCCAAAAAAAGCAGACATTTTAAGTCAGGCCTGTTTCTTTTTTTACCCTATCTATCTATCTATCTATCTATCTATATATATATATATATATATATATATATATATATATATATATATATACAGGGTGACAAAAAAAACAAGCCTGACTTTAAAACTCTTTTTGGGATCACCCTGTATAAAGAATTAAAAAAATATAAAACAAATATATCGAAAATAATGATTATTTTTATTAATCTATTATTAAAAGATACTAAAAATATATTTTAAAAAGCGTAAACATAACAGTACACCTCCTAATAATATATATTCAAATTTATTAAAAGATACTAAAAATATATTTTAAAAAGCGTAAACATAACAGTACACCTCCTAATAATATATATTCAAATAACATTAATAATTCCAATAGATATATCATTCTACCCAACAACCCTATCATCGATATGATAAATAGAAACTTTTATAATCTATGCTTTAAAACTTTCACATAATCTACGAAAACAATCAAAAACATAAGTATTATCTGCGTTATTCGGACTATTGTCCCCATCTTCATTGTTATTTGTACAACGTTTCGGCCGATATACCCTCCGGCCTTCTTCGGAGGGCATATCGGCTGAAACGTTGTACAAATAATAATGAAGATGGGGACAATAGTCCGAATAACGCAGATAATACTAATCTTCAAGCCTCATCTCAAACATTCAGAGAAATTAAAAACATTATAAACAATAAAAAGAATAAAAAAACACACACATTCTAATGCGGTGTTTATACAATTAATTGTCTCGATTGTAATTGTAAATATATAGGGGATACCTTTAGGTGTCTTTCTAAACGTATATCTGAACATACTTACCCTATTATTAATCTATACATAAGTATAGATAAGAGATTTACTTTTAACTTTTTAAATCACGGACAACGCCGGGTAGATCTGCTAGTCTATCAACATAATGAACAGTGTCACTTATTTTCTTTCTTTCTTTCTTTCTTTCTTTCTTTCTTTGTCTACCTGTAACTTTTCACATGATAAAAGTATAATATCCATCTGCCTTGCCTTTTATCAAATAGTTACCCACGGTACTTATGCCTGGGATCAGAGTGTAGCAACTGTATCTATGAAAATCTAATTAAATACATTACAAAAGGATAAGATTGAAATTAAACAATATAATAATTATATATATCTACCAATCCCTCCGCACGACCAGGAGGTGAAACAAGGTAAATTTCTTAAGCGGAGTTTACCAGGTTTGAATTCAGTGTTTTCCTTCTCCAGATTGGTTAACTAGCCTTGGTTAAAGAGCCTAGTCTGCCCGCTATTTACTCATAGCTGGAGGGAGAATTGGATTTATACCTTTCCCAAGGGTATTAGCGCCATGTGAAATGCAAACAGCTTCGTCAAGGAATTGAACTCGGGTCGACGAGTCCATTTCCCACGACTCTAACCATTGCACCAAGCGCTTCCATGATCATCTATGGTTATTTTAATTCAAACAAGCACATTTATATATGCCTACTTTATTTTATTTTATAATTATTTTTTCAGAAAGATTTTAAACTTTTTAGAATAATAATTGATTTCATCGGCATATTCCATATTTCATAGGAAAAAGTTCAAAGTTCTCAACAGACCGTAAAGAGGGGTGGGTAAAAAAGTGTTCAATTCTGCAGAGATCGGGTATTCATCTTTTCTGTTTGACGATTGTTGAAGATACTACCGATTGTTCCAAAAAGCGCACCAAAGGGACCAAGTGTCCACGTGATCTAGTCACGTAGAAAGGTGATTTGGGCATGTGTATAGTCACGTGTCTGACCCAATTACACAGGCCGCAGTGGGATTTTCACGACTACTTGAGACAGCGAATGATACTTTGATCCCAGTCAAGATACACATACACTTTCATCATAACAAAACATGGATAGTTTGTGTGATAGGGGCAAGTGGCCGTACAGCTGCTTTCTTGTAGGATGCTGCTTCCAAAATTTTTTTCAAGATGGCATGCAGAATCCTTGTGTAGCCCGCATCTATCTTCTTCACTAAGCACTTTGTTAGAGTCCAAGGGGTACAGCCATACAGTAGCACTGATACGGCTACAGCTTGGAAAAATGTTCGGTTTATCTTATTAGTGAGATCAGATTTCCATATGCTTGATGAACTGTCTATGTTGTAGAGTAGCTAACACCCCTTCAGCACTCTACCAGATGGACTGGCTCATAGCCATAAAATAGCCTATAATTAAAGTGGATTAATTAGCTGAATAATATTCAGACTGACTTTGTTGCGTTGGCTAAACCGAACTGACCCTCCTCTTTTAGTGTGAGTTTGTCTTGTTAGTTGTTTTGTACTTATTTGTTCTGTGTTTGAACGTATCTGTTCAGCACTGGATTCTGATGCTTAATAAATGTGTTAAGCATACCATTCCTCTGTGTATTTTTCCACCTCGCGATACAACAGTCTATAGCAGTCCATGCCTTTCCTACGCGTATTATTAACAACGCTTTTTGAAGATTAGATATTACTACCTAAATATGTGAACTGGTCGATTAATTTCCGAGGCTATAATAGTTCATTAATATCTGAGTTCCCACAATGATATTATCAGCTTAGTTTCGTTGTTTAAATATACCATCATCATCCGTCATCTCCTTGTTTACAAAGAAAGCGCTCAGCATCCCCGTGTTCATTTCAATTGAACAATTCCCTGAGCAAATCGATATCGATATTGCATTGATTTGTGATATCACCCAAAATCTGTTCTATATACATTTGCCACTGATTTGTGCTGGGATTGGCAGACCAACAAGAAAATGACCTGACATTGTCGAAATAGAAGAATCATATCGCCCAAATTAAAATAGTAATACAAGAATTGAAATTAAAATACAAAAATTGAAAAATTAAACAAAAATATTATAATAAATTTTATATTAATTAAATTTAATATTTTATATTAATTATATTTATATAATAAATATATACCATCATCATCCTTCATCTCCTTGTTTACAAAGAAAGTGCTCAACATTCCCGTGTTCATTTGAACGTGCAACCTCCAGATAATTATCACTGTATTAACTCATCGTTAAACGATGTGTCCTACCAAAAAGTTCAAAGACGGAAATACTTTAATTTAAAACATGTTCTGGCTATATAAACTTGATGAGACAAAAATACTCACCCAAGCAAAATAACTCGTTAACTTTTATTTGTTAATAATGTAAAAAGAAAAAGAAAACAAAATAACGCATGTATAAAAAGATCTGGGGACGCAGGGAACTTGTTCGTGCTGCTATTGGCAACATTGTGTTTATTGTGCATCCGTCCCAGCATGCCTCGCCGCCACACTCAGTCTTGGCTTGGCAGTCGTTTCTGATGGAGTTCCCAATTGAGACTACCACCAAGTGTCAATTAGGTCCGGAATATTTTTTTATTTGATTCCAAAATGATATGATATGTTGGGCTACAGCCTCTAGGAATAAAGGTGAAACAATGTGACCCTCTGATATTCGCATTTATTATTAGGGAAGATAATTTTTAAATCGAAAATCCATCCATAAAAGTCATTATAGTTCATTTCAACTGGAGTTAATACAGAATGAGAGGGAGAAAAATGCTGTTCTCAAGAAAGGTGGGCGGCAAGAGGAGACATTTCGCTCGCTTAGGATTTAAATTTTACTAAAATATAGAAACGAATAAAGCGTATCTTCACTATCACATTGCTGTTATCGGATAAACTAATTAATAAACATAGATACGTACGCACATGCATGCAGATAGATGCATAGATATACGATGAACCGACTCAGATAGATAGATAGATAGATAGATATTCTGAGATAGATAGATAGATAGATAGATAGATAGATATTAAGAGACTGAGATAGATAGATAGATAGATAGATAGATAGATAGATATAGACTGAGATAGATAGATAGATATTAAGAGACTGAGATAGATAGATAGATTAGATATTAAGAGACTGAGATAGATAGATAGATAGATAGATAGATATTAAGAGACTGAGATAGATAGATAGATAGATAGATAGATAGATAGATAGATATTAAGGACTAGATAGATAGATAGATAGATAGATAGATAGATATAGACTATAGATAGATAGATAGATAGATAGATAGATAGATAGATAGATAGATAGATAGATATTAACAGACGGAGATAAATAGATAGATAGATATTAACAGACGGAGATAAATAGATAGATAGATATTAACAGACGGAGATAGATAGATAGATATTAACAGATTGAGATATATATGAACTGACTAAGACAGATAGATAGATAGATAGATAGATAGATAGATAGATAGATAGATAGATAGATAGATAGATATTAACAGACTGAGATATATTTGAACAGACTAAGACAGATAGATAGATGGATTATAACAGACTGCTATAGATATTAACAGACTGAGATAGAAATATATGATCAAACTAAGATAGATAGATAGATAGATAGATAGATAGATAGATGTTTGATATGATTATCTTATTCATATGAACAGAAAAGGCGAAAATGATCAGCATATGTATCAATTTAATCTATAGTTCATGTGCAGACGAACAATCGTTATTAATACTTCGAAGTATGTGCTTCCATATATTTGTGTTTTCTTTGAATAATCATATAAATGGACAAATTCCCGCCAAGGATTGTACACACATTCACACACGCATACACGGACGCATATAGACGCACATAGACTCACACACAAACACACACACAGAAGGACAGACACACGCACACACATATGCAAATATACACATGCGTATACTCGCACATATGTACTGGGAGCGATGGGTAAATTGTCGTCTAAATTACATAAAAATGAAAATAACCCTGACATCTCACTTTACCAGATATATTTCAGCTCTGTATTATCGGGTTACTAATTCGATCTCTAGTGTCGGAGATCGTGGTATACACTACTGATGAGACCTAATAAGGTCGAAACACCTGTCCAGTGTTCCACATGTCACACACAGAATTTGCCGAGTTGTTTGGTCGTGGTAATTTAATTAATATAGATATATTTACCAAAATTACATGAAAATATTTTGAAATATTATAGATTAGGTTTTAGTCAAAGAAATCGCCACTAGTCTTCAGATACACTACTGATGAGACTTAATAAGGTCGAAACACCTGTCCAGTGTTCCTTACGTCACGCATGGTGTTTGCCGAGTTGTTTGGTTGTGGTAATTTAATTAATATAGATATATTTACCAAAATTACATGAAAATATCTTGAAATATTATAGATTAGGTTTTATTCAAAGAAATCACCACTAGTCTTCAGATACACTACCGATGAGACCTAATAAGGTCGAAACACCTGTCCAGTGTTCCGCATGTCACACACGGTGTTTGCCGAGTTGTTTGGTCGTGGTGATTTAATTGATATAGATATATTTACCAAAATTACATGAAAATATTTTGAAATATTATAGATTAGGTTTTGTTCAAAGAAATCCCGACTGGTCTTCAGAGGACTTCGGAATCTCCGACAAGACTTTCAGAGGGTCTCCTTATATAAAATAGTAAATGCTGCCGTTATTCCTGCTTTCAGTTCCACGGAGTTTTGTTAGTCTTTCGCTCAACCACGCCCTATACATAATAATCAAATGGATTGAAACTTGGGGAGTTAATTTTCTCACTGCCAACTCTCGGTTCTCATCCTTGTGTGATATGGTGCAGAGCCCTATTCTCAATCGTAGGGTCTTGTAGCAGTCACCCTCTCGATCCAGAACAGTACTACATCCTCTATGCACATGATGTAGACCTCCATGTTGATTGTGTGGTCATGTGGGAGGATGAATGGAGGCATAACGTCACCATTGAAAGTGACCACCCTAATTACCATGATGGGGACTGGCTGTTTACTTGTCATTACTATCGGTACATCTTGTGGGGACAGAGCAAACCAATAGTTGTTCTGTGCGTTGACTAGTTGATCCTGTATGAGTAAAATATAATTTAAATTTAAATTTAAATGTCGACTTCTACTTCTCGGTGTTTCTTCTTCTTCTTCTTCTTCTTCTTCTTCTTCTTCTTCTTCTTCTTCTTCTTCAAAGACTATGCGGTGACTGCTGCTGCTGTCTATCACGTAACACCCACTTCTGCTCTGATCCTCCTCCGTTTATCCTGGTTCATTTATACCCGTGTTATAGTCTTCATACGGGCATCTGGGTTTAACATACGGAGAACTTGAGATAGCTCAATCCTCAGCGATAAGCTCAAGTACCGTTTTTTCATATTCAGAAGGACGCGGGTTCGATCTTAGGTCAACGTCCTACACGCTAAACAAAGCCTAACCCACTTCCTTCGAGAATAAAGTGCGTCCCCATTTCCAATAATCGCCTCGTGTTCTCTGTCACATCCTGGCAGAAGTTTTTCTCATCAGAAAAAAAAACATGTTCAGTTGACGGTGATACTTAAGTTTGTTGAAAAACTTTGCATCATGTCCCTTTCTCATCTTCTGAGAAATAGCAATTGTCTTTATACACTTCCTGCCTGATAAGAAACCCAGACACTCCCATATCCCTGGCTATGGACTTGATTTACTTGATGAGATAGGTTTTATCCCAAACTGGATCTAATCAACAAATTCGAGAGTAGTTTTTTTTCTCATCAGAACGATCAGTGAGACTTACGAGCTGCCGTACCTTCGTAATCACCAATGGATTCGTACATCTCTTTTTGAATCCTCGGCACTGTCCTTTGATTGACATCGAAACTGTCACCGGTGTGAATACCAAGCAATGTATCATCTTTTTCCAAAATTTCTGGGGGAGTGAATTGCGTCATCGTGATGTTTTCCTCTTAGATAGTGTCCAACTGACTCTAGTTTGCTGCACAGTAGACAAAACTTGAAACAAACAGAACGCATGCGCGAATTTATAATTTTAAAAGGCAACAAGGTTTCAAGGCAGCGTGTCATCCGCGTATCCTCAAGACAAAATGATGTTGAAAAAATATATAGTCATTATGTTGAAAAATTAATATATGTTGTGCTTTTTTTATTATTAGCCTGTGATTTTATTGACGTATTTATATAATACACACAGTCATATATATATATATATATATATATATATATATATATATATATATATATATATATATATATATCCCATCCTTATATATTTGATCATAAATATATATAAGTGTGTGTATGAGTGAGTATGTGTGTGTATATACATATTATCAAAGATATTTATATACATATATATGTGTGTGTTTGTTTGTGTTTGATCATTTATATGTGTGTGTATGTGTGCGTGTGTGTGTATTTATTTAAGTGTGTGTGTGTATTACATTCACAAATACATCAATAAAATCCCAGCCTAATAATAAAAAAGCATTTATTTAGCACAACATACATTAATTTTTCAACACATTTCCTGTCACGTCAATGCTTTTAACGTTTCTTACATTATCATCCGGATGTAATATTATGCAGTGAAAATTTAAAACAAACAATCGATGTAAAATTGTGTCAGGCTATGAACTTATTGATCCACTCTGGTTTGCACATACACACACACACACACACATACATGCATATATATATATATATATATTTACCAATCCCTCCGCACGAGTAGGATGCGACACAAGGTCAATTTCTTAAGCGGAGTTTGAATTCAGAGTTTTCCTTCTCCTAGACCGGTTGCCTAACCAAGGTTAAAGAGCCCAATCTGCCATGGTATTTATCCATAGCTGGAGGAAGAGTAGGATTCATACCTTTCCCAAGGGTATTAGCGCTAAGTGAAATACAATTACCACGTCCATGATTTGAACTCGGGGCAACGAGTCCATTTCCCAAGACTTTAACCATTACACCACACACACACACATATATATATATGTGTGTGTGTATATGTGTGTGTGTGTGTGTGTGTGTATATATGTGTGTGTATATATGTGTGTGTGTGTGTGTGTGTGTATATATATATATATGTGTGTGTGTGTGTGTGTGTGTGTGTGTATATATATATGTGTTGTGTGTATATATATATACATATATATATATATGAGAAGTAAATACACACGCGATGTGTTTATGATATGGCTTTTTTTAGCCGACTATTTTTGGGAGAATATGTGCTTAATTGAAGTCGTACCTAATTATGAAAGTTAATTAATTAATAATTAATTAATTAGACGGGCATACCTATTCAAATGTGAGGCTAAACAAACCGAGAAAAATCAATCTCTGTATGTATATTTCGGCCTATTAGGCCTCATCAGCAGAGCTATAGATAGGAACACCGCCTTGTGCGTGATTCGAAACCCGACTGTCAAGCTAACAGGCGGACTTTCTTTAGATTTTTCGTTTTTGTTTAGAAGTAGGTTCCTATTTCTCTTATAGTGACTTCTTCTACACGACAGTGTGAGAAGTAAATACACACGCGATGTGTTTATGATATGGCTTTTTATATGCAATTGGAAAAAAGACAGATTGCCAACATCAAAAGATTAAAACAACAGCTGACAATTAATGTAGTTTATGACAAGTTAGGACAATTTATGACCACTTGATATTTGGTTGGATATCCATTAGCAAAGGACTAATCACAAATTAAGTTATCAAATTAATAAATTTCTTTTTAGAAAATTATGACAACAATAATCCCGGAAAATAATCACTTCCTATTTGTGTCGAAGCCTTTGAAGTTTTATTAAAATGTGTGGTAAGAAATTTAAAAAAAGGTTCGACCATATATATATATATATATATATATATATATATATATATATATATATATATATATATAATGAAAATGCCACGGTTCATATATTCAACTAATGTTAATAACTAAAAGAAAGTGTTGAAAAAATATATAATTTATTTACAATTAAAGGCCGGCGAAAATGAAGCACCAGAAAAAATTATGGGGTATATTTCAGGAATTCTATCCCCTTCAACCGGCGATGAAAATGAAATTATTTAATCATCAACATTAGTTATTAAAAAAAAAACATAACGTATATAATGGTATAATTGTTTAGAATGTAGATTAGCTGACGATTATAAGTAAGTTCGATTCTCACTAGTTTTTCAGTACTTCTGACATTGGGCCACGACTACACTAAGCTTAGTATATTGCCTACGATGAACCCACACTTCAATATATATATATATATATATATATATATATATATATATGTGTGTGTGTGTGTGTGTGTGTGTGTAAAAAGTTTGTAAAAAACAAGATGTGTCTACAAACTTTCTACACATACTGTCGGATTCATATCCATTTTACTTTTCATATAATTGTTCAATATTAGCTATGAATATGATATAAAATATTTTCATTTTAACAGCATTGTGTATTTTCATACCCTTTTATCTATACTTATACTGTCGGATTCATTTCCTTACTCTTAACTTAAATATATATAAAATATATGTATATATAAAATAAAGTCGGCGAGAGACCTATTGTCAGTATGAACCGGACAGCGAAGGTATCTATCCTCTTTTTTTTTTAAAAAAAAGGGCGATTTTGCTGATATAGAGCGCCACACCCACCAGCTCCTTACTTTTCCTCACAGATTAAATTAACCAAGATGTGTTACTCCTGTGCTAAGTTGACGAGGACCGGTATTGAACCCGAAACCTTACGTTTCATAGGCGAATGTTTTTCCGACTGAGCAAAAAGTGCCAAAATACAATCATAATATAATGGAAATTTTCTTAATTAAGAACAACAAAGCAATTGACATTAATATTTAATGTTATTGTTATATTTCCTTCGAAACAAATTATGTAATTTAGTTTTCAATATCTTTACTCATAAACCATAAGGTTGTCGTTTGATCTTTGTTCGCCTCTAAGCATTCTGGAAAGTTAGTCATTTCTTTTGAAAATGTTTTATAACTTTGGATAATAATAATAAGCATCCTTTATTTAGAGAAGGTGTGAAGATTTCACATTGTTCATTATCTTACCAAATGTATTCATAAGATAGCAATACATCTAACGTCTATTTCAGTCATTATGACTTTGACCAGAAACATGCAGTGGACCATATGATCTTAAGGCACCCCTTCCGCGATCTCGACTCGTGGGGACACTTTTCTCATTTGCACCGTAAAAATCCGGTTGTTTGTTAGGGGTTAGGGTTAGGGATTGGGGTTAGGGGTTAAGGTTAGGGGTTAGGGTTAGGGGATAGTTTCATAATTCTAAAAAAAACTCTAAAAATCGTCTGTAAACAATTAACCGGATTTTGACGGTATATATATTTACCAACCCCTCCGCACGAACAGAATGTGACACAAGGTCAATTTTTTAAGCGGATTTCAACAGGTTTTAATTCATGGTTTTCCTTCTTCTAGACCAGTTGCCTAACCAAGGTTAAAGAGCCTAGTCTGCCCTTCTATTTATCCATAGCTGGAGAGAGAGAGTAGGATTCATACCTTTTCCAAGGGTATTAGCGCTAACTGAAATGCAATTACCACATCCAGGAATTGAACTCGGGGCGATGAGTCCATTTTCCATGACTTTAACCATTACACCACGCGCTTCCATAAGGATTTTGACGGTATAAATGGAAAAAGTGTCCCCACGAATCGAAATCACAAAAGGGGTGCCTTAAGGTCATATGGTCCCATGCAGTTACAATTTAAGGGAAATTTATTTTGAACTAATTAAATACTTCTAACAGAACTCCTGGAATTTCCACAAAACAATAAATAAATCATGAGGAGTTATTTAAGCCAGAAACGAGGATTTGCAATTTCAATATTACAAATAAAATAAATATGTAATTTTATTTCAACAAAGTTTATTCTATTTCAAGTAAGTTTTGTGAGTTTTCCATCGTTGAGTCTTTTTTAATTTTGATATTTTCACATCAATTTTGTTCTAAAAATGGTTTGGTTTCGTTTATTTGTATAATGGCACATCAACCTTCGTGGGTTATTTTATGCTTAAGCCATCATTGTAGAAGAAGAATAGTGGTACTTTTTAACCTCCAACTTGAAGGTGATGGGTGTCATACCGTTCCCAGGGGTATTAGTCTGAAATTAAACATAATAGCATGATTGGAGTTCGAACTCGCTTACTATGATTTCGCAGTCCAGCCACTATGCCATCGAGACCCCCACTTTTTCTAAAAGTTAAAAAAGAATTCTGCAATTAAAATAAATCTGATCACGTGATCATTGATGCAAAATAATAACTTCTTCATCTATTTATTCATTTATTCACTATCCAGTTATTAATATATACGAGTGTCGGCTGAAAAGTTCATAGGCTGACCAAGATAATTTTATGGAATATGACCAAATGAGGTTTATTTTGCGGTTTGTACACTTTTCTTGCAATGCTTTGATCCCATTGGTCAAAAATCTTATTAATAGCTACTCTGACGTCATCATATGCACTTTTCAGCCTATGAACTTTTCAGCCTATGAACTTTTCAGCCTATGAACTTTTCAGCCAACCCTCGTATTTCAGAAGGTAAAAGTAAAGTCGTCGGGACGACCTCATGTTGGTATCAGCCAGACAGCGAGGGAGTCTACCCCTTTTTCTCTAGCGCTAGACCGAGGAGATTATTTTAGCGTCTGATGTGCAGCGCCACACCTACCATCAGCTCCTCACTTTACCGCACAGATTCCTGTGCTACTCATACGCTGAGTTGACGAGGGCCGGTATCGAACCAGGAACCTTGTGATTCCTAGCCGTATTTCAATAAACAGATTTATATTTAAAAAAAAAACAGATTTATTTTAAGGATACAAAAAACCTTCCAACAAAAATAGACAAATCAAAAGTTACATGAGAAGATTTTTAAAACATTTTAAATCTCCATTTGCAGAATGAAAAGTTTAAAAAACGTAAAGTAATCATCATTTTTACTTATTTGTAAATAACATTTTTGTCAGTCGATAAAATTCATAATTAATGGTAACAATTTTGCCTTTTTCCTTTTTTAATTAGGAGGAAAACAATTTATATTTTTCATAAAACGGTTTCTGTATACAGGGTGTTTCCGAAAAAATTGATATCATTTCGTAATCTAATAACTTGACAAATGATCTTAAATTTTATCAGCATATGTAGAAACAACTCAAAATTCTATGTTTGATGTTTAAACGCCTATTCTTTTCCAGTGAATGGTATTTCTATATATGAAAAGAAAGAAAACACTAGATATGGAATTTTAAGTTGTTCCTCCACGTGCTTTTTAAATTTGAGATCATTTGAACGAGAATTGGTCAAGTTATCAGATTACGAAATGATATAAGTTTTTCTGAAGCACACAGTACTTCTCAAAGGATATCAAATTTTATGAAACATCCTGTATATCTCAAATGATTTCAAATTTTTAAAACTCCCTGTATATTTAATATTTGTGCCCTATATATTTAAACAGAATTCATCAGTTATTTAAAGTATATGTGAACATAAAATTTTATTTAGTTTTTAAAAATTGAAGGTTTTTTTTTTATTAAGTATGAGGATAATTTGTGTTTCT
Source organism: Doryteuthis pealeii (assembly GCA_023376005.1). Lineage (NCBI taxonomy): Eukaryota > Metazoa > Mollusca > Cephalopoda > Myopsida > Loliginidae > Doryteuthis > Doryteuthis pealeii. The sequence continues at coordinate 99,507,260 of CM042149.1, read as the reverse complement.
GCTCTGAATTTTTTAGATAAGGCTTGATAGTTTTTATTATTTGGATTAGTTGGACTACTGTCCTTATCTTTATTGTAATCTACACAACGTTTCGGTCGATGTGCCCTCTGGCATTCTTAAGGTATTACTTGTCGGATTCGGGAACCATCTCGAATTCGGGAAATATCTCCTCGAACTTGGGAACCTTGTCTTCAAACTCTGGAACCTTCTTGTCGAACTCTGAAACCTTTTATTCAAGAAATACAATACTTTAGACAAGTAATACCCGATGAAGGCCGTCATTACTCATAACAAGGAGGTTGTGTGTTCAATCCCTGAAGTCTCGCGAAGTAATTCATTTTACCTGTCGCTACAGGACAACAGCCCGAAAAATCTAAATAATGCAAATAGATACTGCTTTTTGAATTTTGTGGTTTGGTTTGGTTTATTTTGTTTTACGGCATATCAACCTCAGTGGGTCATTTAATGCCGACTAAGTTTTGAAATAAATTCATTCTTAATAGATACTCAATTTTTTTATGAACTCATGTTTTACTTTTTAACCCATAGATGGGACCCTAATAGGTACTACCACTCCGGGTCAGATTGGACCTAGGAGCAATGGTGACAAAGGGGTGTCCCACATTCCCCAGACCTCCAGAACTGGAACCTCGCCATCAGATAGTTTAATGTCATACCCAGGACATGAAACCCCTCAGCCATCGCCTTCTAGCACCCATATGATAAAAAGGGTTGGGTCTTGCCATAAGGGCAATAGCGTTGGGGCAATTATATAGGTGCTAGGGCTTGACATGACCAGCCGATTGATAGGAGGGATCCTCTCCAAATAGAATTTTGTGAAATAAATAAATAAAATTGACCAGACGGGAACTTTTAAATATTTTTTTAGAATCAATAAAACATAATTTATTGATATTGATCATTGTGTTTTTATAATTAAAAAACAAAACAAATTGTTTTGTCGACAAATAAATATTTAATTCTTAAATTGGTTATTCGTTGGAAATCAGTGCTATTTTATAATGGCGAAAATCGCGAAAACAATCTCTAATTAAGTGCACAATCCTAATCTCGCGCTAAGAAAGATGAAAGTGGGAAAACTTTTATTCGGTATTAGAAGTGGCAACCCAGCATCGCCTGGGTAGAGGGAGGTAGGGCAAAAAAACACCTTAGTGTATTGATTTGTTTACTTTTGAGATTTACAAATGTTGGACATTTCTAAGTAGAACTTCAATGCTAATTTTTTGTATATTTCATTTTTCAAATATCTACAAATATAAATCAAATCTTGATAATTTTTGCACAAAAAGCAAGAATTGGTGATATTTAATGTCTATATATATTTACTTTGTTGTTAATTGTTTTATTTTCGTAGTTTCCTCTGGCCATACATATACAACATCTGGCCTTTATTTATATATATATATATATATATATAGAGAGAGAGAGAGAGAGAGAGAGTAAACTACAGACACGTGTTTCGTGGTATCACCTCTCATCAGTGCAGTTATACCATTTTTAGCAGCTGCCTCTGGCCGGGTTCGAGACCCGAACGAACTTACGCTCGCCAAACCGTCTTACCCATACGGCCACAATCAGCTGCCAAGTATAGCAGGCTACTTAATCGCTACATTTATAAGCGGAAATGAATTCACTAAGAGTTCTCAAACTTTGTAAACAAAGTGAGATTTAGCTTAACGCCGAATACGGTGAATTTGCAATTAAATTCCTCCTAAATAAAGTGCTCAACTGAAATTAGGAGCGTATAATAGAGTAAACTACAAACACGTGTTTCGAGGTATCATATATATATGTGTGTGTGTGTGTACTCCTCGAAAAAATCTTGTGTTACAAAACATTTCGCAGTTTCAGTGATGAAAATTGCTGGTCTAAGTTCAGTCTGTGTTTTTCCTTTTTATCAATACTTTTATATCAATTCACTTTCATGAAGTGTAGAATATAAGCAAACTATATATATATATATATATATATATATATATATATATATATATATATATATGAGAGAGAGAGAGAGAGAGAGAGAGAGAGAGAGAGAGAGAGAGATGAACATTTCAGTTAGTTTGTCTAGTTGTATAAGAAGTGGCTCTGCTTTCTACGAGACACTTTGGAACGGGGTATTGCGGATACGTTGAAAACTGCTGCGATATTCTTTAGAGTCAAATGGAATTAGTATAGTGACCGGCGGCAAACTGGTTTATTTGAGATCAGAAAATGATGGCAAATGTACTCGATACGACGTGTCCACGAACAGGGTGTCAATTTATTTAGAGTACGATTGCATCTCTGCACACAAACTGTCATAAAAAATCATTTACTTTGCAAAAAGGTCGATACAGAGATGCATCGGCAATCCTGGACACAAGGCCCGAAAACGAACAGAATCAACTGCTTACCAGTTTCTAATCACCGTTTATATTTACTAGGAACGTATTTATACAAATATACTAGTCTACCTGCTAGCGGTGTCACCTCAACGAAACGTACCCCTTTCATAACACTTCCAACCATTCGACACTTTTGAACGTCAAAGTATTATATTACATTCTTTTAATATATTTGCGGGTAGAGAAATTTGAAGTTCTCTCGTTTTATCCGCCTCGTCAATTCACTCGATTTCTCGCTTCGTTAGTCTACTCGAAAAGCCAAGTCCGATCGTGAATTTCCTCGCCAGTCCACTCGATTAATCCTACGATCTTTCTCTACACAAGCACCCCCTCCGCCCCCGCAACTGGCATGAATATAGTTGTAAACTGGCAAAGGTTCTCCAAGCTGAAAATCATAATTCTCCCTCAAGAGAAACTGCCTTGGTATTTATCTCTTCTTCTCACTGGCCAAACCATTCCAAACAACAGGGGTGACAGGATGCTTACTAAGAGACATTACTCATAACCTGGATGCTGTAAGTTCGATCTCTGTACTTGGCAGTACTGTTCATTTTGATAATCTTATTATAATGGAGATTGTGGGTTTGTTTGTCTGTAACCGAAACTATATTACTATACAATTCACAATTCCCTTTGTTATTTACATCACATTTACCATGATTTTATTTTTATTTATACCTCAATTATTATTAAAATTGTTTTACAATACTTATGCTGTTGACCATAACAATATACTATTAACATGCAATTGTATTTATATATACAACAAAATAGCGGTTTACAGTATGAATGGGAAGGCTTATTTGCATATTGATCTTAAAAATTTGATTTTAATAAATATATGCTTAGTATTATTGATTTCTAATTGTTTGGTTTTATCTTAATGAATATTAGCAAAAATCTCTTCAATAAATCTTAAAAGAAATCCCTTAACAAGAAGAAATAACTGTAATATTATTCTTTACTTCCTATTTTAACTAAACAGTTAAATTAGGAAAATTTACCAATGAAAGACGGGAGTAACGGAAAATGATGGAAGAGTTAGTTTCAAAGTTGTTCTATTTTTCAATCATACTCCCTCTGTTCCAAATCTTTTTCTCTACATTCTTATTCAGTTTCATTAGCCTTTCTAATTTAACATGATATTTTATTATATTAAAACTTAAATACTTGCACCCGGAGGGTGCATATATTTGCTAGTATCTTGAAAGTGGTTGAAGAGAAGGTGAGTGTCTTGTACGCAAGGCACATGCGCGCCCGCCTAGACTTACGTGGTCATTCATTTCGCCTCTCGCTACAATTTTTAAATAATCCATCGACTTATATCATTCAATCAGGGGCACTTCATGTGGAGTAATGGTTAGCAAGCAAGATTAGCTGACCATTGTTAGTGAGTTCGATTCTCATTGGGTGCCCCATAATTCTGGCCTTGTGCCGCATCTAAGCTATGCTTAGTAAATAACTATATCATTTATTCAGAGTACCTTGCATTGTGTAATGGCTAACGGGCTAACCTAGCAAACTATTATTAATGAGATGTACACTTCTCATCTCATACTTCTGGCCTTGTATTGAACCAAGTTAGGTAACTACATACTAAATTAAATAACTACATATTACATTCAATTATCTTTTTTGTCAATCAATCATACTGAGCACTGTCTACTTGAAATATAGCACACATATTTCCTTATATATATATATATATATATATATATATATATATATATATATATATATATATATATATATATATTTTGTGTGTGTGTGTGTGTGTGTGTGTAGTATATTGAGAAAAATTAAAAAACACAAGTTTAAATGGGTTAAGTGGTGAGTTTATTGGCCAACACTGCAGTGTTTCGATCTATTAATTAGATAATCTTCAGGGCATTTGTTGGTATATGGAAGGTAATAAGAAATTTTTTATCACAGAATAACGAGAAAAGCGAGTGGTAGTCCTCCTTATTCAGTCTGTTTAACAAATTTTGAGGTTTGAAAAAAAAAAAAAAAAAAAAGGCAGCGTCGGCCAATAAACTCACCAATTAACCCATTTAAACCTGTGTTTTTTCATTTTTTTTCTCAATATACTACATACCGTCGGATTCACTTCCTTTTTCACACACACACACACACACACACACACTATATATATATATATATATATATAATATATATATAACAATACAATTTCACCAGAAGATAGTTTTCAGTGAATAAATGGACTTTTCACGCTTATCAATAATTTGTTTCTGTCAAAATCTTTGGTGGCTTGTCAAAAACTTTGAAAACTTTTGTTAAAAAAGAAAACTTTCTAAAAAACCAAATTTATTTCACAAGAAATATTTAACTGACGATGACCTAAATTCGAAAATAGTTGGGAACAATTTAAAAGTAGATAACATAAAAAAATATTCCTGTTTGTCTTATCACTTTTTTTTTTCATTTTACATATAAAGTGTCTCCTCCCAGCATCTACTTTCCAGTTCATTCGTTTATGATTAGACTTAGAAACGAAAGTTTATACAAAATAATTTTTTATAGTGGTCACTTTTTTCTCAATTTCATCATTGTTGCCTGTCTTGTCCACTTTTTCTTTCTTTCTGCTCTCCAGTTTCCAATAATTCTTTTGGCATGTATTGGCATTTACACCGAACATAAAAAAGATTGTTAGAGGTGTATTTATATTAACACTAGCTGATGTACTGTTACATAATTATTAGATTCCTAATACTTATGTACAGTAGTGTTGAAACCAAAATGGCTGTTATAAGATCAGCCGGAGGCCTTGAAGGATTGAATGACAAGGCTTGACCTCAGTCCTGATCCTCCTTCCGGTGGATACCGTGAGAATCGGTGGAGAAGACCCTCTTCCGGTTTAGATTAGAAAGAGATTTTAGTCAGATCGGCCAAGATCACGACGGTGGTAAGTCGTGTTATACACGCTGCCAACTCAATCTGCGCAGGTAGTCTGGTGGGGATTTCAGAATAAAATATGATCTAAGTTAAATCGAAGTCTTGTGTTATTATCTAAAAACTACCACTGACACAGGGCTTCTGATAAAGAGAAATCCCCAATGGAAGACCAGACACGAAGTCCCCAAGACGAAGTCCAGACGCTAGAAGAAGAATGTAAGATACCAAAGATGAGCAGAAGAAAAATTAAAGTAAGAAAGGAAAGAGCGTATACAACAGTACGTGTCATCGTTAAGTAAGCAGTTCTGACGGCTGGGGCTTTAGAATATATCGACTGCCCTTCTGCAGAGGGGTAATACCTCCCTCCCAAATGGGGCCTTCTGTTGGCCGTCGGTGGCAACCCGTGATGCTTAAGGATGTAATCCTGGTGGATTTCGGAAGTCTTATACTCTGCAAAGGATAAGCTCAGCATATTCTAAGCCCCGCTAACAGAGCAAATGAAAGCTTGCTCTTAAACATTTTCAGAATCTGTATTTATATTTGGGGTGAATTTGTTTGTCTGTCTGTCCTCAATAGACGGCTAATTCCCACTCGTAGGCGCGTGGTGTAATGGTTATCATTGTAATAAATGGACTCGGGGACCCGGGTTCAACTCCTGAACAAAAGTGTTTTCATTCCCATTGAGCTGATACCCTTAGGAAAGGTATGCATTCATCTATTCTCCCTCGATTTGTGTCTAAACTGGGCTCTTTAACCCTGATTGATCAACCAGTCTAGAAGGGAAACTCTAAATTTAAACCTGTTAAAATCCGCTAAAGAAATTGACTTTTTATTATATCTTCATCGTGCGGAGTGAAATGGTATTTCTATACTTGAAAATACAAGCACATTAAATATACAATTTTGAATTATTGTTGCACCTGCTCTTAAAATTTGAGATAATCTAAAAACAAAGTAAACAAAAACATGTTTGTACGAACTATTCGTTTAAAAATCATATAATATATCTATTAATAATCGAGATTCGCTTCTGGTTTTTGTCTGTAACAAAAATTACGTCACTGCTTACGTCACAGTACCCAAAATCGTCATAACATAGAATAAATACACTGAAAATTTGAACATGCAGCATTAGACAGTCCTCATTGTATTTTAAACCAAGTTTTAATAAATACATGACTGGTATTATATATCTATATATAGTTTGTTTTATTCTAATACATATTTAAAGTTTACATTTTAAATTGTTTTATTCTTTAATCCTTTAATGAATTTGATGATTTTACTTACTTAGGGTACAAACTCGCTGACATTGAATTCTTAACTCCCACCCCTCAGGCAATATGTTTCAAAAATCTATTTTTATATCGCCCGGAGGGTATTTTTTATTTTGTACTAGTTATTATAATGGGGATTCGGTGTATGTCTACCATGCATCAGTACTGACTGTAGCTCTTAGATAAATTCAGCTAAGCTGTTATATATATATATATATATATATATATATATATATATATATTATATATATATATATATAAAGTAATTGGTAATTTGCTTGAAGCATTGTTAAGTATGTTATAAAATAATAAAATTCGAAGGCAATACAATGCGTAAAAATAAGATAAAAAGATGTTTTATATGTCTAATCGATTTCAAAGCAAAGCTTTATCATCAGAGTTTAATTTCAGAAATGACGTGCTTATGTTTTCTTTATTTGTGTGGTTATAATTTCTCTTCTTATTTCCTTTTTCCTCTCCTTTTTTCCTCTCTTTCTTCTTCTCCTCCTTTATGAATGGGCAAATAACTGTAATTTCTTATTTCTCTCTTTCTTTTTTTCTTTCTTAAAAGTTTGTTGAGAACAAGGCTGACATCCGGTAAGATGTTGCAATGTGTTGCGACCGTGTGAGCATGTCATAATTTCAAAACAAAAATGAACAAATAAAATAAAACCGTTAATAGAAAAAAATTTTTTTTTACATACTTAGCTTTTGTTTCGCTTTCACCTTTCATTTCTTATTCTTTCTCCCTCTCTTTTCTTTTTTTTTTGTGTTATTTCTCTTCTTTTTCTTTTTTTTTCTTTTTATCCCCTTTGTTCTCTAATTTAAATTATTTTTTTATAGTAAATAAGTAAATAAAGATTATCTTAAATTATGTATTAGTATTGATAGAAAAAATAAATAATTCTTTTTTATTATTTTTTTTTTAAGAAAATATCTTTTATGAGTACTTTTTTCTCTTTTTCTTTTAAACTTAAATAGATTAAATATTATATTAATTATATATTAAAATATCATATATTTTTCGTCTCCGTATGCTTCTAGTGCGTACATATATTTGAGATATATTTTTGTATCTGTATCCGTTGTTGGAAATACATATACCAGGTTTGGGCATAGGTGAGAAGCATTAACGTACTATATTATGCTAATGTTGTTACCATAATATGTTAGTCAAGGAATAATTATCAGAAAACTCTGTAGTTTTTTGTTTTTAGTTTCTTTTATTTTGTCAAGCTGACAGGCCAGTACCATAACCCCTACACCAAACGGACTTCTTAGATTTTTTTACGATTTGTTTAGAGTAGGTTAATATTCCTCTTGTAGTGACTTTTATTACAGCCCGGTTTCGAATCACGCACATTGGCGGTCTTCCTATCTATTGCTCTGCTGATGACGCCTAATAGGCCGAAATGTACATACAGAGATTGATTTTTCTCGATTTGTTTAGCCTTACATTTAAATAGGAATTCCCGCCTAATTCATTAATTATTAATCAATTAATTTTCAAAATTAGGTACGACTTCAATTGAGCACATATTCTCCCAAAAATTGTCGGCAAAAAGCCATATCCAAGCACATCGTGTTTACATACTTATCTATATATATATATATATATATATATATATATATATATATTTGGGAATAAAAAGGCCTTAAATACCATGGGTATCGTGATTATGGACATTTCCACTCGAGAGCATGCTCAAGAGCTTCTTCAGATCACTGATATATTTTATTTTATTCAGGACCCACCTAGAATCACCTTGTACCAAGAAACTTGGTACCACACCAAAGTATATATATATATATATATATATATATATATATATATGAGAGAGAGAGAAAGAGAGAGAGAGAGAGAGAGACGGCCAAAGGGTTTGATATAGAGATACCAAATTTGATATGCAGACTTATTGAACCCAGAGGAAGGTGTTATCGTAAAATTTGTTTCATTTCTCATGAGGAAAAGAAGCCTTTCATATAGATGTGATCTCCAGTCATAAACAATAACCTTTGGTTATACATTTAATTTGTTTCAACTTAGTATATGAACTTGTTGGACTCTAGCATAACCACAATTCTTAGAATGGTGTTAAATTCATTGTCATAAACAGAACTGTATTAAAGCCACTTGATGCCATTATCAATGTTGCCTTCTCATTTTTCCTCTTGTGACAAGTAGATGAAAAGTTACTGTTTTTAATTTGGTAACACAGTAGGGTCATAGGTTTAAATTATCTGTCCCTTTCTGTTGTAAATATAAAGTAATTTAATGAATGATAAATTCAGAAACATGTTACTTTGCACAATCTTGATTTGGTTTGGTTTCTATGTTTAATGGCATATCAACTTTTATGGGCTATTTAATGCCAAAGTATGGTACTATCTAACCCATTACTGGGAATGAGAGGGGATTCATATTTTTTAAGCAACACTCTTGGTTATCATTTCAAAGCTGAAAGATAACACTACTTAAAATTAATAACAAAAAAAAATGATTCTATGTTTAATGGCATATCAACTTTTATGGGCTATTTAATGCCAAAGTATGGTACTATCTAACCCATTACTGGGGAATGAGAGGGGATTCATATTTTTTAAGCAACACTCTTGGGTTATCCTTTCAAAGCCGAAAGATAACACTACTTAAAATTAATAACAAAAATAAAAAATGATTCTAGTTTGGTTTCTATGTTTAATGGCATATCAACTTTTATGGGCTATTTAATGCCAAAGTATGGTACTATCTAACCCATTACTGGGGAATGAGAGGGGATTCATATTTTTTAAGCAACACTCTTGGGTTATCATTTCAAAGCTGAAAGATAACACTACTTAAAATTAATAACAAAAATAAAAAATGATTCTAGTTTGGTTTCTATGTTTAATGGCATATCAACTTTTATGGGCTATTTAATGCCAAAGTATGGTACTATCTAACCCATTACTGGGGAATGAGAGAGGATTCATATTTTTTAAGCAACACTCTTGAGTTATCATTTCAAAGCTGAAAGATAATACTACTTAAAATTAATAACAAAAATAAAAAATGATTCTAGTTTGGTTTCTATGTTTAATGGCATATCAACTTTCATGGGCTATTTAATATTAATGTCATTCTTGGAGAAGAACGGCAATGGCACTATTTAACTCATAGCTAAGAGGATGAGTGATTTCATGCCTTTCTCTAGGTTATTATAACAGTAGTGTTCCTATTTCATCCATAGCTGGAGGGAGGAGAAGGGTTATACCTGCTCTGCTATTATAGCATTGATTGCTTGGTTTGTTGGTTGGTTAGATTTTATGGCATGTCAACCCTTGTTGAGTTATTTTATGCCGAAGACATTTTGTTTTATTCATTCTGGTTGGGTATTCAATTTTTTAACACATTTTTTAATTCATATTTTATCTATTTTAACCCATAGATAGGACCCTAACAAGTACTGCGCTTCCGAGTCAGAGCAAATCTCGGAGTAATGGTGATCAAAGTGTACTCCACAACCCTTAGATCTCCAGCAGTGTCCCTTATGATTGAGCAGGATTGAGATTCCAATGATAATACTTTATTTTAATAGAATGAGTTCTGAGATAGTGAACTTTAAAATTATTATATCCAAGATATAAGAATAACAAATGATAACAAAAGCAGTGAAATATGTTTAACATAATACAATATTTGTTTTATTTATGCTCACTGACTGGGAATACGGTGGGATGAGTTTGGATAGAATTCAACTGTGTATCATGTGTGTGTTCATCACATGCGGCCAAGTCCTTGTCTGTTTTGTCTCGCTGCTTGTCAGTGAGTATATCCGGTGTAGAAATCGTTAGGGGAGATAACTCTCCCTAACAGAAATATATAATCATACAGGTAAACAATACCAGGGGAAATTTGGTACGGTTGTGGGGGGACATTTGGTTGGCAAAAAGTTAAATGTCTATAAAATAAAATTGTTATCCATTGTACAACATGTCCCAAAATATATATATTAATACTCGAGTTCCTTAATCCTCCGGCCGTTATCACCCTGCATCACCATGTAATCCTGATTATCTAGTGTCCCTTATCCGCCGAATTTTTATGAGTGTCGTTCCCTCAGCTAAATAATGGACCATTCTGTTTTTATCATTATTAAAACGAAAATAAAGTGAGTAAGGGAAAGATAGATATAAAGGGGGGGGTGTAAAGACGAAAAACAATAATGTTAATTCGTTTCAATCGATGAAAAGAGAGAAAGAAAAAAAGAGTGAGAGAGAGTTAAATCAAGATTATTATACTTTTATATACTGAAGTATATTGCAATAGCTCTTAAGTACACATATCAAACGTTGTAATAATTAGATTATGATACTGTAGTATATCCACAGGTCCCACTAGTAATATAATAATATATTATTTACCAACGCCCCCGCACGAGCAGAATGTGACACTAGGTCAATTTCTTAAGCGGAGTTCAACAAATTTAAACTCAGAGTTTTCCTTCTCCTAGACTGGTTACCTAGCCATGGTTAAAGAGCTCAGTCTGTCCTTTCTATTTACCCATAGCTGAAGAATTGGATTCATACCTTTGTGAAATGCTATGTGAAATGCAAACAGCTTCGTCCAGGAATTGAACTCTACTCGACGACTGACTCCATTTTCTACGACTCTAACCATTAGACCACGCGCCTTATCTTATTATAATGGAGATTGTGTGTTTTTCTGTCTGTAACCGAAACTATATTCCTACTCAAGTCACAATTCTCTAGTTATTGACATCACATTCTCCATGATTTTATTTTTTATCTAAACCTCAATTATTAATAAAATTGTCTTACATTATTAATACTGTTAACTATGTCTACATACTGACAACATGCAATTATATTATATATATAAAAACAAAATAGCGGTTTACAGTGTGAAGGGGAAGGCTAATTTGCATATTAATATTAAAAATCGAATTTAATAAATATATGCTTAGTGTTATTGATTTCTAACTGTTTGGTTTTATTTTAATGAATATAAAGCAAAAAATCTCTTCAATGAATCTTAAATGAAATCCATTAACAAGATAAAATAACTGTCATTTTATTATTTACTTCCTCTTTTAACTAAATACTTTTAGAAAAAATAACAATGAAAGACGAGAGTGATGGAAAGAGTAAGTTTTCAGTTGTTTCATTTTTTATTATACTCCCTCTGTTTCAAATCTTTTTTACACTTCCTCTGTTTCAAATCTTTCTATCTGTATTCTTATTTAGTTTCATTAGCCTTTCTAATTTAATACCAATATCTTATTACATTAAAACTTAAATACTTGCACCCGGAGGGTGCATACATTTGCTAGTAATGATAATATAGAAGTGCAATATTCATAATTCCCGGAACCCGCAAGTAATACTTGACAAATAAAATTGAATAAATTATTTATATCATTTTTCCGTGGCAGTTTTACATGAGCCTAGTTGGTTTTACTGCAAACATGATCTGGTCAATACAAGGCATGATATCATGTTACGATTTTTTGTGACCATTTTTAGGCTTCAAGTATGAACAATTTACAGAGGAGATCCCTTGTGTTTAGTGAAGAAACCTTTGGTTGTTCATTGGTGTCTCTTAGTATTGAGTATGATCCTTTCGTTGTTCCTTAGTGTTGGGTATGATCCTTCCATTGAGCAAAGTCATTGGTAGCAGGTCCGTTCGTCAATATCGAATAACGTACAAATTAAAAGCTTTCAATAATTGAGATTAAATAGTTAACTAACCACGTATTAGAGCTGCTAATTGACTGGGTTTACTCCACATGACCACGCCGAGTCTATAAGTTTAAGTGGTGGATTCTAGAACACCTTATATATCTCAAATATTCAACAATAGAAAAATACTGTTTTTCTCTTTCCTCTTTGGGTGCTTAGTTTCCTTAATACGAAGGTTGATTAAAAAAGTAACGCCATTTTGTTTAGGACAGGTATAATTACCAACACAAAGAACATGTATTATACATCAAAATGAAGCTGGTCCTCTGTAGATCACATCCCTAATTCTCTCCATAGTCACTGTTTCTCTCTATAGTTATGTTCCACCTTCGGTTGACTGTTCTTTGAGCCACTTCTTCACTACAGATTTCACTTCCTTAACACTGGAATAATGTTTGCCTCTCAAACCCTCTTTCTTGGGTGTCGAAGAGATGATAGTTTAAAAGCCGCTAAATCTAGTGAGTATGGAGGATACGGTAAAGTTGTCCACCCGAATGAGGCGGTTTTCTCCCCTGTCCTAATGCTTGTATGTGGTCGAGCATTGCCATGCGGGGGGGACATTGTCAATTGGCAAGTTGGGTCTTACTCGTCGGATTCTTGCTCTGAGTCCTAATTAGGGTCTCAATGTAGGCCTTAGTTTTATTAAAAATACTTCACATGAACGGGCTACCTCTCTCTCTCTCTCTCTCTCTCTCTCTCTCTCTCTCTCTCTCTCTCTCTGTTCCTATTGGTCATCGCTCTCGGTTAGTCCTGTAGATGGCCCCCAGTGCCCAGCCAAAACTGATTGTAGGATTTTGCTAGTCAGAAAATACTGGTGTGTACATGAATAGGAATCCATAGGAAAATCTCTCTCTCTCTCTCTCTCTCTCTCTCTCTCTCTCTCTCTCTCTCTCTCTCTCTCTCCTCCTCCGTTCCTATCGACCATCACTTTTGGTAAGTCCTCTAGATGGCCCCCAGTGTCCGCCCAGAACTGAATGTAGGATTTTGCTGGTCAGACAATAGTGGCGTGTACATGAATAGAAGATCCATAGGAGAACGTCGCTTACTCCACCAGTAGGGCCCATCATGCCCTGCTTGCCTTGAATGCCATGAAATTGGCATTACCTTTTGACGCCCCCTCGTAATTAATCCAGTCGTTTGTAACAATCTAGTACATTGTATAGTGATCTTGAACAATGCTTTAAATATTAATCGGATTGATCTGATTGTTTGAAGCCGCCATCAGGATGTCGACAAAGCAATGGAGACGATATATATCGCCTACAGTTTCACATAACTTTATTCAGACGGAAACGACACTTAACTGATCACCATCAGTATTAATACAAAGGAACCCTTTCACTCTATCATTATAAACATTTGCGATCCAATTCTTGACCTCTGACCCGATAAGTGGATGCCTATTAGATTGCACCAAAGTTTGATATCCTCATAAAATTAATCATATATAAAACATTATCTTGCAGGCATGTGACATAATGGTTAGAATTCTAGGAAATGGACTCGTCGACCCACATTTCAATTCTGGACGAGGCTTTTTTTTCCATTTTGCATAGCCTAATACAAATGGAAAGGTATGCATCCAACTACTTTCCCTCCAGCTATGGATAAATAGTATGACAGCCTGGCTCTTTAACCTTTGCTAAGAGAAAGAAAACTCTTAATTCAAACCTGATAAACTCTGCTTAAGAAATTGACCTTTTGCCACACTCCTACTCGTGCGGAGGCTTTGGAATATATATATATATATATATATATATATGTGTGTGTGTGTGTGTGTGTGTGTGTGTGTAAGTAAAGTCGACAGGGCGGCCTAAAGTCTGTATCAGCCAATCAGCGAGGGAGTTTGTCCCCTTTTCAATAGCGCTAGACCAAGGAGATTGTTTTAGAATCTGAGGCGGGAGCGCCACACCTACCATCAGCTCCTTAATTTACCGCACAGATCCTTGTGCTACTCATACGCTGAGTTGGCGAGGGCCGGTATCGAACTAGGAACCTTGTGGTTTCTAGCCGACTGAGCTAACCCGGCTATATATATTATATATATATATACATATATATATGAATATATATATATATATATATAAAACAGACTTAGCTGAATTTATCTAAGAGCTAGAGTCAGTACTGCTGTTTGGTAGACATATCCGAATCTCCATTATACATAATATATCTTACACATTCATTTTAAACGAATAGTTTGTAGTTTTTGTTGCTTTTGTTTTAGATGATCTCAAATTTTAACAGCAGGTGACCTAAGCAACAATTCCAAATTGTATATTTAATGTATATTTCAAGATTTTGTTTTATACATTTCTTTAAAAAGGCTGGACATTCTAATTTAGAAAAGTTATCAACATAAAACAATAACATTGATCATAGGCTACGTTCAAGCGTATTTTTTACCTTAAATTTTTAAAACAGTTTAAAAATATTTAAAATAGATTTCTATCATGAACAAAACATAGATACGCATATACTGGTTTAAGAAATAGTGTTTTAAACATTCAATTATGAATTCTGAGTTGTTTTACAAGGGCTGACAAACTTTGGGTTCATTTGAACGAGAATTGGTCAAGTTGATAGATGAACAAAAATGAAATCAATTTTCTGAAACACCCTGTACATCTCAAATGGTATCATTTTTTTAAACACTCTCTGTATACCTTTTGATCACACTTGATTTACAAAGTTACTCACACACAAACACACACACACACAACACACACACATACCACACACTATACTATATATATGTATTATATATTTTGGGGGGGAACATGTGCTTAATTGAAAGTCATACCCTAATTTGAAAATTAATTAGTTGATAATTAATGAATTGGCGAATATATCTGTTCAAATGTAAAGCGTAAACAATCGAGAACATTTGAATAGATATTTCGCCTAATTCATTAATCTATCAACCAATTAATTTCAAATTAGATATGACTTCAATTAAGCACATATTCTCCCAAAAATTGTCGGCATAGCCATATCAAACAAACTGTTTGCGTACTTTATATATAAATATATATAT
>CM042149.1:99472446-99491786 GCA_023376005.1 Doryteuthis pealeii | reverse complement strand
TCTTACATATACATCCGGGATAGTTATATAGATGTATGCAATTTTGGAGATTTTAATGAAAAAGAATTACTGTGTGTGGATTTAGTCTGAGAAAAAAAATTCATTATGCCTTTTAGCTGTTTGAAGCAAATACGTTATATCGCGTAAAAAAATAATTCATGGATAAAACACATCTAAAAATTTACATATCTAGAAAGATTAATTTTTCTTTCCAACCATAATAAATATTCTAAGTTTGGACCAGAAATAATGGCGAGATTTGTGATTTAAACGCATTAAGGTCAGAATTTGTCAATGTCTAATAACCCATAGATTTAAGGAAGTGCTGGTGTTGCATGTCATGACGTGCTCAGCTTAGAACCAAGATCCAACCATGATATAACAGGTGGAACGATTGGGGAGTTTTTTTTTTTTTAAACCCTTCTGCAGAAGGTACATAAAGTCAGCATGTTCTAAAAACAGCCTTGTCCGACAGGACCTTTGTAACCTAGGTTCTTCGCTCAGCCAATTCTGTGAAAATTTAAAACAAAACACTCGATGTAAATTGTGTCAGGCTATGAACTTATTGATGTCCACTCTGTTTGCACACACACACACACACACACATCACACACATACATGCATATTATTATAATATATATATAATATATATATATATATATATATATATTTACAATCCCTCGCACGAGTAGGATGCGACACAAGGTCAATTTCTTAAGCGGAGTTTAACAGGTTTGAATTCAGTTTTCCTTCTCCTACAGCGGTTGCCTAACCAAGGTTAAAGATCCCAATCTGCCCTGCTATTTATCCATGCTGGAGGAAGAGTAGGATTCATACCTTTCCCAAGGGTATTAGCGCTAAGTGAAATGCATTACCACGTCCATGATTTGAACTCGGGGCAACGAGTCCATTTCCCAAGAACTTTAACCATTACACCAACACAAACACACACACCATATATATATTATAATATATATGTGTGTGTGTGTGTGGGTGTGGTGGCGTATATACATATATATATACTATATATATATATATATATATATTATATATATAATATATATATATGAGAAGTAAATACACACGCGATGTGTTTATGAATATGGCTTTTTTTAGGCCGACTATTTTTGGGAGAATATGTGTTAATTGAGAGTCGTACCTAATTATGAAAGTTAATTAATTAATAATTAATTAATTAGCGGGCATACCTATTTAAATGTAAGGCTAAACAAATCGAGAAAAATCAATCTTTGTATGTATATTTCGGCCTATTAGGCCTCATCAGCAGAGCTATAGATAGGAAGACCGCCTTGTGCGAGATTCGAAACCCGACTGTCAAGCTAACAAGCGACCATCATAACCCCGACACCAACCGGACTTTCTTTAGATTTTTCGTTTTTGTTTAGAAGTAGGTTTCTATTCCTCTTATAGTGACTTCTTCTACACGACAGTATGAGAAGTAAATACACACGCGATGTGTTTATGATATGGCTTCTTATATGCAATTGGAAAAAAGACAGATTGCCAACATAAAAAGATTAAGACAATAGCTGACAATTAATATAGTTTATGACAAGTTAGGACAATTTATGACCACTTGATATTTGGTTGGATATCCATTAGCAAAGGACTAATCACAAATTAAGTTATCAAATTAATAAATTTAATTAAGAAAATTATGACAACAATAATGCCAGAAAATAATCATTTCCTATGTGTGTCGAAGCCTTTGAAGTTTTATTAAAATGTGTGGTAAGAAAATTTAAAAAAGGTTCGACTATATATATATAATATATATATATATATATATATATATATATATAAGAAAATGCCACGATTCAATATTTCAACTAATGTTAATAACTAAAAGTTGGTGTTGAAAAAATATATAATGTATTTACAATTAAAGGCCGGAGGAAATGAAGTATCAGAAAAAATTATGGGGTATATTTCAGGAATTCTATCCCCTTCAACCGGCGATGAAAATGAAATTATTTAATTATCAACATTATTTAATAAAAAAAACATAACGTATAAGACACCACTCGTGGTATAATTGTTTAGAATGTAGATTAGCTGACGATTATAAGTAAGTTCGATTCTCACTAGTTTTTCAGTGCTTCTGACATTGGGCGACGACTACACTAAGCTTAGTATATGGCCTACGATGAACCCACACTTCAATATATATATATATATATATATATATATGTATGTGTGTGGTGTGTGTGTGTGTGTATGTATGTATGTATGTGTGTGTGTGTGTGTGTGTGTGTGTGTGTGTAGAAAGTTTGTAGAAAAAACAAGATGTTTTCTACAAACTTTCTACACATATTTGTCGGATTCATATTCATTTTACTTTTCATATATATATATATATATTATAATATTATATATATATATATATAATATATATAAGTATAGATAAAAGGATATAAAAACACATAATGCTGTTAAAATGAAAAAATATTTTATATCATATCATAGCTAATATTGAACAATATTTCGATTATATTTCAGCTCTGAAGATGATTTTATAAATCGAAATATTGTTCAATATCAGCTATGAATATGATATAAAATATTTTCATTTTAACAGCATTGTGTATTTTCATACCCTTTTATCTATACTTATACTTTCGGATTCATTTCCTTACTCTTAACTTAAATATATATAAAATATATGTATATATAAAATAAAGTCGGTGAGAGACCTATTGTCAGTATGAACCGGACAGCGAAGGTATCTATCCTCTTTTTGCAAAAACAGGGCGATTTTGCTGATAGAGCGCCACACCACCAGCTCCTTACTTTTCCTCACAGATTAAATTAACCAAGATGTGTTACTCCTGTGCTAAGTTGACGAGGACCGGTATTGAACTCGAAACCTTACGTTTCAATGCGAATGTTTTCCGACTGAGCAAAAAGTGCCAAACATACATCATAATGTAATGGAAATTTTCTTAATTAAGAACAACAAAGCAATTGACATTAATATTTTAATGTTATTGTTATATTTCCTTCGACAAAATTATGTAATTTAGTTTCAATATCTTTACTCATAAACCATAAGGTTGTCGTCTGATCTTGTCGCCTCTAAGCATTCTGGAAAGTTAGTCATTTCTTTTTGAAAATGTTTTATAACTTTGGAGAATAATAATAATCATCCCTTTATTTAGAGAACGTGTGAACATTTCACATTGTTTTCATTATCTTACCAAATGTTTCATAAGATAGCAATACATCTAACGTCTATTTGGTCATTATGACTTTGGCCAGAAACATGCAGTGACCATATGACCTTAAGGCACCCCTTCCGCGATCTCGACTCGTGGGGACACTTTTTCTCATTTACACCGTAAAAATCCGGTTGTTTGTTAGGGGTTAGGGTTAGGGATTAGGGTTAGGGGTTAAGGTTAGGGTTAGGGTTAGGGTTAAGTTTCATAATTCTAAAAAAACTCTAAAAATCGTCTGTAAACATTAACCGGATTTTGACGGTATATATATTTACCACCCCTCCACACGAACAGAATGTGACACAAGGTCAATTTTTAAGCGGATTTCAACAGGTTTGAATTCATGGTTTTTCCTTCTTCTAGACCAGTTGCCTAACCAAGGTTAAAGAGCCCAGTCTGCTCTACTATTTACCAATAGCTGGAGGGAGAGTAGGATTCATACCTTTCCCAAGGGTATTAGCGCTAAGTGAAATGCAATTACCACATCCAGGAATTGAACTCGGGGCGATGGGTCAGTCCATTTTCCATGACTTTAACCATTACACCACGCGCTTCCATAAGGATTTTGACGGTATAAATGGAAAAAGTCTCCCCACGAATCGAAATCACATAAGGTCATATGGTCCCATGCAGTTACAATTTAAGGGAAATTTATTTTAAACTAATTAAATACTACTTGCGGAACTCGTGGAATTTCCACAAAACAAAACATAAATCATGGGGTGCTATTAAAACCAGAAACGAGAATTTGCAATTTCAATATTAAAAATAAAACAAATATGTAATTTTATTTTTCAACAAAGTTTATTCTATTTCAAGAAAGTTTTCTGAGTTTTCCATTGTTGAGTCTTTTTTAATTTTGATATTTTCACATCAATTTTGTTCTAAAAATGGTTTGGTTTGGGTTATTTGTATAATGGCACATCAACCTTCGTGGGTTATTTTATGCTTAAGCCATCATTGTAGAAGAACAATAGTGGTACTTTTTAACCTCCAACTTGAAGGTGATGGGTGTCATACCGTTCCCAGGGGTATTAGTCTGAATATTAAACATAATAGCATGATTGGAGTTCGAACTCGCTTACTATGATTTCGCAGTCCAGCCACTACGCCATCGAGATCCCCACTTTTTCTAAAAGTTAAAAAAGAATTCCGCAATTAAAATAAATCTGATCACGTGATCATTGATGCAAAATAATAACTTCTTCATCTATTTATTCACTTATTCACTGTCCAGTTATTAATATATACGAGTGTCGGCTGAAAAGTTCATAGGCTGACCAAGATAATTTTATGGAATATGACCAAATGAGGTTTATTTTGCGGTTTGTACACTTTTCTTGCAATGCTTTGATCCCATTGGTCAAAAATCTCATTAATAGCTACTCTGACGTCACATTATGCACTTTTCAGCCAACTCTCGTATTTCAGAAGGTAAAAGTAAAGTCGTCGGGACGACCTCATGTTGGTATCAGCCAGACAGCGAGGGAGTCTACCCCTTTTTCTCTAGCGCTAGACCGAGGAGATTATTTTTAGCGTCTGATGTGCAGCGCCACACCACCATCAGCTCCTCACTTTACCGCACAGATTCCTGTGCTACTCATACGCTGATTGACGAGGGCCGGTATCGAACCAGGAACCTTGTGATTCCTATTTATATAAAAAAAACAGATTTATTTTAAGGATACAAAAACTTCCAAAAAAACAGACAAATCAAAAGTTACATGAGAAGATTTTTAAAACATTTTAAATCTCCATTTGCAGAATGAAAAGTTTAAAAAACGTAAAGTAATTATCATTTTTACTTATTTGTAAATAACATTTTTGTCAGTCGATAAAATTCATAATTAATTAACAATTTTGCCTTTTTCCTTTTTAATTAGGAGGAAACAATTCATATTTTTCATAAAACGGTTTCTGTATACAGGGGTTTCCGAAAAAATTGATATCATTTCGTAATCTAATAACTTGACAAATGATCTTAAATTTTATCAGCATATGTAGAAACAACTCAAAATTCTATGTTTGATGTTTAACGCCTATTTTTTCCAGTGAATGGTATTTCTATATATGAAAAGAAAGAAAACACTAAATATGGAATTTTAAGTTGTTCCTCCACGTGCTTTTTAAATTTGAGATCATTTGAACGAGAATTGGTCAAGTTATTAGATTACGAAATGATATAAGTTTTTCTGAAGCACACAGTACTTCTCAAAGGATATCAAATTTTATGAAACATCCTGTATATCTCAAATGATTTCAAATTTTCAAACTCCTGTAGTAATATTTGTGCCCTATATTTAAACAGAATTCATCAGTTATTTAAAGTATATGTGAACATAAAATTTATTTTAGTTTTTAAAAATTGAAGGTTTTTTTTTTTGATTAAGTATGAGGATAATTTGTGTTTCTGCTCTGAATTTTTTAGATAAGGCTTGATAGTTTTTATTATTTGGATTAGTTGGACTACTGTCCTTATCTTTATTGTTATCTACACAACGTTTCCGTCGATGTGCCCTCTGGCATTCTTAAGGTATTACTTGTCGGATTCGGGAACCATCTCGAACTCGGGAAATATCTCCTCGAACTTGGGAACCTTGTCTTCAAACTCGGGAACCTTCTTGTCGAACCTTTTATTCAAGAAATACAATTCTTTAGATAAGTAATACCCAATGAAGGCCGCCGAAACGTTACGTAGATAACAATAAAGATGAGGAAAATAGTCAGAATAATCCAAATGATACAAAATAATTTGTGTTATTTGGATTTTCAGACTTTTGTCCTCAACTTCATTGTTATATACACAACTTTGTATTCTATGTTATTCTCCTGGTCACGGGTGATAATAACATAGACTACTTAACATGGCTTATCACTTGTACTCTGTAATGGTTAACATAATACGAATAGTCTACCATAGTGGGTTGAATAAAGGGTTCGGTTGAAAGTTTCATGAAGGCTCCTATTTACGACTTGAAGACTGTATAGTTCGAGAAAAACGGTTCCTGAATTTGACGCGAAGGTTCTCAAGTTTGACAAGAAACACCCGAAGAAGGTCGGAGGGTTCATCGACCGAAGCGTTGTGTATATAACAATAAATATGAGGGCACGGAAACTGATTTGAGTAATCGCTTTTCCAACTTCAAAAGTCTGACGACAAAGTATTTCCGCTCGCAAGAATATCACAGGAGTTTTCAACATATCCGCAATACCACGTTCCAAAGTGTCTCGACTCACTCGCATGAAAGTTGTACTAAATTGGTTACGGTTTTCCCATCTGAACAAAAAATTACTTCTGCCCGAGAGAAACTAACTCGGCTTTTATCCCTTCACTGGCCGAACGATTCCACCTAACAGGGGTGACAGGATGCTTACTAAGAGTCATTACTCATAACAAGGAGGTTGTGAGTTCAATCCCTGAAGTCTCGCGAGGTAATTCATTTTACCTGTCGCTACAGGACAACAGCCCGAAAAATCTATATAATGCAAATAGATACTGGTTAGAATTTGGTTTGGTTTGTTTTGTTTTACGGCATATCAACCTCAGTGGGTCATTTAATGCCGACTAAGTTTTGAAATAAATTCATTCTTAATTGATACTCAATTTTTTTATGAACTCATGTTTTACCTTTTAACCCATAGATGGGACCTTAATAGGTACTACCACTCCGGGTCAGATTGGACCTGGTAGCAATGGTGACAAAGGGGTGTCCCACATTCCCCAGACCTCCAGAATTGGAACCTCACCATCAGATAGTTTAACGTCATACCCAGGACATGAAGCCCCTCAGCCACCGCCTTCTAGTACATATATGATAAAAAGGGTTAGGTCTTGCCATAAGGGCAATAGCGTTGGGGCAATTATATAGCTGCTAGGGCTTGACATGACCAGCCGATTGATAGGAGGGGTCCTCTCCA
Organism: Doryteuthis pealeii; assembly: GCA_023376005.1. NCBI lineage: Eukaryota > Metazoa > Mollusca > Cephalopoda > Myopsida > Loliginidae > Doryteuthis > Doryteuthis pealeii. The sequence continues at coordinate 99,484,632 of CM042149.1, read as the reverse complement.
AATAGAATTTTGTGAAATAAATAAATAAAATTGACCAGACAGGAACTTTTAAATATTTTTTTTAGAATCAATAAAACATAATTTATTGATATTGATCATTATAAACAGTGTTTTTATAATTAAAAAACAAATAAATTTTTTTGTCGACAAATAAATATTTAATTCTTAAATTGGTTATTCGTTGGAAATCAGTGCTATTTTATAATGGCGAAAATCGCGAAAACAATCTCTAATTAAGTGCACAATCCTAATCTCGCGCTAAAAAAGATGAAAGTGGGAAAACGTTTATTCGGTACTAGAAGTGGCAACCCAGCATCGCCTGGGTAGAGGGAGGTAGGGCAAAAACACCTTAGTGTATTGATTTGTTTACTTTTGAGATTTATAAATGTTGGACATTTCTAAGTAGAACTTCAATGCTAATTTTTTGTATATTTCATTTTTCAAATATCTACAAATATAAATCAAATCTTAATTTTTACACAAAAAGCAAGAACTGGTGATATTTAATGTCTATATATATTTACTTTGTTGTTAATTAATATTAATTTAGTTTCGTAGTTTCCTCTGGCCATACATACATACACACCATCTGGCCTTATATATATATATATATATATATATATATATATATATATATATATATATATATATATATATAATATATTATACTCCTCGAAAAATTTATGTTACAAAACATTTCGCAGTTTCTGTGATGAAAAATTGCTGGTCTAAGTTCAGTCTGTGTTTTTCCTTTTTATCAATACTTTTATATCAATTCATTTTCATGAAGTGTAGAATATAAGCAAACATATATATATATATATATATATATATATATTATATATATATATATATTATATATATGAAATAAATATTTTTAGAAAAACAAACAAATGATGTTATAATTCGCTGACAGAAATCTGTTTCGACCCTTTATTAAAGCGGTCTTCATCAAAAGCGAAATGTTTGTGATAGAAAGACGGTGTGAGTAAACTGTTACAAACAAAAGTGGTACAAACGAATGTTCATGTTCGGAGCCGGAATTTTTTTTTTTGAAAATGCATATTCTGTTTAAAAAATTTTTTTTCAAACAGAAGCATTATAAGAAAACTCAAAAGAGTTTGATGTAAATATATATAAAAATGTATGTAAAAGTATCAAAAGTTTCATGATTGTATTATATATATATTATATATATATATATATATATATATATATATATATATATATATTATAGAGAGAGAGAGAGAGAAGAGAGAGAGATGAACCTTTCAGTTAGTTTTTCTAGTTGTATAAAAAGTGGATCTGCTTTCTACGAGACACTTTGGAACGGGGTATTGCGGATACGTTACAAACTGCTGTGATATTCTTTAGAGTCAAATGGAATTAGTATAGTGACCGGCGGCAAACTGGTTTATTTGAGATCAGAAAATGATGGCAGATGTACTCGATACGACGTGTCCACGAACAGGGTGTCAATTTATCTAGAGTACGATTGCATCTCTGCACACAAACTGTCATAAAAAATCATTTATTTTGCAAAAAGGTCGATACAGAGATGCAACCGCAATCCTGGACACAAGGCCCGAAAACGAACAGAATCAACTGCTTACCAGTTACTAATCACCGTTTATATTTACTAGGAACGTATTTATACAAATATACTAGTCTACCTGCTTGCGGTGTCACCTCAACGAAACGTACCCCTTTCATAACACTTCCAACCACACGACACTTTTGAACGTCAAAGTATTATATTACATTCTTTTAATATATTTGCGGGTAGAGAAATTTGAAGTTCTCTCGTTTTATCCGCCTCGTCAATTCACTCGATTTCTCGCTTCGTTAGTCTACTCGAAAAGCCAAGTCCGATCGTGAATTTCCTCGCCAGTCCACTCGATTAATCCTACGATCTTTCTCTACACCAGCACCCCCCGCCCCCGCAACTGGCATGAATATAGTTGTAAACTGGCAAAGGTTCTCCAAGCTGAAAAACATAATTCTCCCTCAAGAGAAACTGCCTTGGTATTTATCTCTTCTTCTCACTGGCCAAACCATTCCAAACAACAGGGGTGACAGGATGCTTACTAAGAGACATTACCCATAACCTGGATGTTGTAAGTTCGATCTCTGTACTTGGCAGTACTGTTTATTTTGATAATATCTTTAAAGCGGTTGAAGAGAAGGTGAGTGTCTTGCACGCAAGGCACATGCGCACCCGCCTAGACTTACGAGGTAATTCATTTCGCCTCTCGCTACAATTTTTAAATAATCCATCGACTTATATCATTCAAGAAAAAGGGAAGCGCGTGGTGTAATGGTTAAAGTCATGGGAAATGGACTCGTCACCACGAGTTCAAATCCTGGACGCGCTAACTGCATTTTCACTTAGCGCTAATACCCTTGGGAAAGGTATGAATCCAATTCTTCCTCCAGCTATGGGTAAATAGCAGGGAAAACCGGGCTATTTAACCTTGGTTAGGCAACCGGTCTAGGAGAAGGAAAACTCTGAATTCAAACCTGTTGAACTCCGCTTAAGAAATTGACCTTGTGTCAATATCCTGCTCGTGCGGAGGGGTTGGTAAATATATATATCATTCAATCAGGGGCACTTCATGTGGTGTAATGGTTAGCAAGCTAGATTAGCTGACCATTGTTAGTGAGTTCGATTCTCATTGGGTGCCCCATACTTCTGGCCTTGTGCCGCATTTAAGCTATGCTTAGTAAATAACTATATCTTTTATTCAGAGTACCTTGCATTGTGTAATGGCTAACGGGCTAATCTAGCAAACTATTATTAATGAGATGTACACTTCTCATCTCATACTTCTGGCCTTGTATTGAACCAAGTTAGGTAACTACATACTAAATTAAATAATTAAATAACTACATATTACATTCAATTATCTTTTTTGTCAATCAATGATACTGAGCACTGTCTACTTGAAATATAGCACACATATTTCCTAATATATATATATATATATATATATATGTGTGTGTGTGTGTGTGTGTGTGTGGGTGGGTGTAGTATATTGAGAAAAAATGAAAAACACAGGTTTAAATGGGTTAAGTGGTGAGTTTATTAGCCGATGCTGCAGTGTTTCGATCTATTTTTAATTAGATCATCTTCAGGGCATTTGTTGGTATATGGAAGGTAAATAAGACATTTTTTATCACAGAATAACGAGAAAAGTGAGTGGTAGTCCTTGTTATTCAGTCTTTTAAAAAAATGTTGAGGTTTGAAAAAAAAAAAAAAAAGCAGCGTTTCACCACTTAACCCATTTAAACCTGTGTTTTCATTTTTTCTCAATATACTACATACCGTCGGATTCACTTCCTTTCTTCACACACACACACACACACACACACACACACACACACACACACACACACACATATATATATATATATATATATATATATATATATAACAGTACAAGCAAATTTCACCATAAGATAGTTTTCAGTGAATAAATGGACTTTTCACGCTTATCAATAATTTGTTTCTGTCAAAATCTTTGGTGGCTTGTCAAAAACTTTGAAAACTTTTGTTCAAAAAGAAAACTTTCTATAAATAACAATTTATTTCACAAGAAATATTTAACTGACGATGACCTAAATTCGAAAATAGTTGGGAAAAATTTAAAAGTAGATAACATAAAAAAATATTCCTGTTTGTCTTATCACTTTTTTTTTTCATTTTATATATAAAGTGTCTCCTCCCAGCATCTACTTTCCAGTTCATTCGTTTATGATTAGACTTAGAAACTAAAGTTTATACAAAATAATTTTTTATAGTGGTCACTTTTTTGTTAATTTCATCATTGTTGCCTGTGTTGTCCACTTTTTCTTTCTTTCTGGTCTCCAGTTTCCAATAATTTTTTTGGCATGTAGTGGCATTTACACCGAACATAAAAAAGATTGTTAGAGGTGTATTTATATTAACACTAGCTGATGTACTATTACATAATTATTATATTCCTAATACTTATGTACAGTAGTGTAGAAACCAAAATGGCTGTGGCTTTGAAGGATTGAATGACAAGGCTTGACCTCAGTCCTGATCCTTCTTCCGGTGGATACCGTGAGAATCGGTGGAGAAGACCCTCTTCCGGTTTAGATTAGAAAGAGATTTTAGTCAGATCGGCCAAGACCATGACGGTGGTAAGTCCTGTTATGCACACTGCCGACTCAATCTGCGCAGGTAGTCTGGTGGGGATTTCAGAATAAAATATGATCTAAGTTAAATCGAAGTCTTGTGTTATTATCTAAAAACTACCAATGACACAGGGTTTCTGATAAAGAGAAATCCCTAATGGAAGACCAGACACGAAGTCCCCAAGACGAAGTCCAGACGCTAGAAGAAGAACGGAAGATAGAAAAGATGAACAGAAGAAAAATAGAAGTAAGAAAGGAAAGAGAGTATACAACACTACATGTCATCGTTAAGTAAGCAGCTCTGGCGGCTGGGGCTTTAGAATATATCGACTGCCCTTCTGCAGAGGGGTAAGACCTCCCTCCCAAATGGAGTCTTCTGTTAGCCGTGGGTGGCAACCCGTGATGCTTAAGGATGTAATCCTGTTGGATTTCGGAAGTCTTATACTCTGCAAAGGATAAGCTCAGCATATTCTAAGCCCCGCTAACAGAGCAAATGAAAGCTTGCTCTTAAACATTTTCAGAATCTGTATTTATATTTGGGGTGAATTTGTTTGTCTGTCTGTCCTCAATAGACGGCTAATTCCCACTCGTAGGCGCGTGGTGTAATGGTTATCATTGTAATAAATGGACTCGGGGACCTGGGTTCAACTCCTGAACAAAAGTGTTTTCATTCCCATTGCGCTGATACCCTTAGGAAAGGTATGCATTCATCTATTCTCCCTCGATTTGTGTCTAAACTGGGCTCTTTAACCCTGATTGATCAACCAGTCTAGGAGAAGGGAAAATCTGAATTTAAACCTGTTAAAATCCGCTAAAGAAATTGACTTTTTTATTATATCTTCATCGTGCGGAGTGAAATGGTATTTCTATACTTGAAAATACAAGCACATTAAATATACAATTTTGAATTATTGCTGCACCTGCTCTTAAAATTTGAGATAATCTAAAAACAAAGTAAACAAAAACATGTTTGTACGAACTATTCGTTTAAAAATCATATAATATATTTATTAATAATCGAGATTCGCTTCTGGTTTTTGTCTGTAACAAAAATTACGTCACTGCTTACGTCACATTACCCAAAATCGTCATAACATAGAATAAATACACTCAAAATTTGAACATTCAACATTAGACAGTCCTCATTGTTTTTTAAAACAAGTTTTAATAAATACATGACTAGTATTATATATCTATATATAGTTTGTTTTATTTTAATACATATGTAAAGTTTACATTTTAAATTGTTTTATTTTTTAATCCTTTAATGAAATTGATGATTTTACTTACTTAGGGTACAAACTCGCTGACATTGAATTTTTTACTCCCACCCCTCAGGCAATATGTTTCAAAAATCTATTTTTACATCGCCCGGGTGCGTTTTTTATTTTGTACTAGTTATTATAATGGGGATTCGGTGTATGTCTACCATGCATCAGTACTGACTGTAGCTCTTAGATAAATTCAGCTAAGCTGATATATATATATATATATATATTATATATATATATATATATATTATATATATGTGTAGATTTGCGTCTCCGTATGCTTCTAGTGCGTATATATATTTGAGATGTATTTTTGTATCTGTATCCGTTGTTGGAAATACATATACCAGGTTTGGGCATAGGTGTGAAGCATTAACGTACTATATTATGCTAATGTTGTTACCATAATACGTTAGTCAAGTAATAAATATAAGAAAACTCAATATTAGGCCTCAGCAGCCGAGCTATAGATAGGAAGACCGCCCTGTGCGTGATTCGAAACCGGACTGTCAAGCTGACAGGCCAGTACCATAACCCCTACACCAAACGGACCTCTTGGATTTTTTTTACGATTTGTTTAGAGTAGGTTAATATTCCTCTTGTAGTGACTTTTATTACAGTCCGGTTTCGAATCACGCACAGGGCGGTCTTCCTATCTATAGCTCTGCTGATGAGGCCTAATAGGACGAAATGTACATACAGAGATTGATTTTTCTCGATTTGTTTAGCCTTACATTTAAATAGGCTTTCCCGCCTAATTAATTAATTATTAATCAATTAATTTTCAAAATTAGTTACGACTTCAATTGAGCACATATTCTCCCAAAAATTGTCGGCAAAAAGCCATATCCAAACACATCGTGTTTACATACTTATCATATATATATATATATATATATATATATATATGAGTGAGAGAGAGAGAGAGAGACGGCCAAAGGGTTTGATATAGAGATACCAAATTTGATATGCAGACTTATTGAACCCAGAGGAAGGTGTTATCGTAAAATTTGTTTCATTTCTCATGAGGAAAAGAAGCCTTTCATATAGATGTGATCTCCAGTCATAAACAATAACCTTTGGTTATACATTTAATTGTTTTCAACTTAGTATATGAACTTGTTGGACTCTAGCATAACCACAATTCTTAGAATGGTGTTAAATTCCTTTCATAAACAGAACTGTATTAAAGCCACTTGATGCCATTATCAATGTTGCCTTCTCATTTTTCCTCTTGTGACAAGTAGATGAAAAGTTACTGTTTTTAATTTGGTAACACAGTAGGGTCATAGATTTCAAATATCTGTCCCTTTCTGTTGTGTAAATATAAAGTAATTAATGAATGATCAATTCAGAAACATGTTACTTTGCACAATCTTGATTTGGTTTGGTTTCTATGTTTTAATGGCATATCAACTTTATGGCTATTTAATGCCAAAGTATGGTACTATCTAACCCATTACTGGGGAATGAGAGGGGATTCATATTTTTTAAGCAACACTCTTGGGTTATCATTTTCAAAGCTGAAAGATAACACTACTTAAAATTAATAACAAAAATAAAAAATGATTCTAGTTTGGTTTCTATGTTTAATGGCATATCAACTTTTATGGGCTATTTAATGCCAAAGTATGGTACTATCTAACCCATTACTGGGGAATGAGAGGGATTCATATTTTTTAAGCAACACTCTTGGGTTATCATTTCAAAGCTGAAAGATAACACTACTTAAAATTAATAACAAAAATAAAAAATGATTTCTATGTTTTAATGGCATATCAACTTTTATGGGCTATTTAATGCCAAAGTATGGTACTATCTAATCCATTACTGGGAATGAGAGGGATTCATATTTTTTAAGCAACACTCTTGGGTTATCATTTCAAAGCCGAAAGATAACACTACTTAAAATTAATAACAAAAATAAAAAATGATTCTAGTTTGGTTTCTATGTTTAATGGCATATCAACTTTTATGGGCTATTTAATGCCAAAGTATGGTACTATCTAACCCATTACTGGGGAATGAGAGGGGATTCATATTTTTTAAGCAACACTCTTGGGTTATCATTTCAAAGCCGAAAGATAACACTACTTAAAATTAATGACAAAAATAAAAAATGATTCTAGTTTGGTTTCTATGTTTAATGGCATATCAACTTTTATGGGCTATTTAATGCCAAAGTATGGTACTATCTAACCCATTACTGGGGAATGAGAGAGGATTCATATTTTTTAAGCAACACTCTTGGGTTATCATTTCAAAGCTGAAAGATAATACTACTTAAAATTAATAACAAAAATAAAAAATGATTCTAGTTTGGTTTCTATGTTTAATGGCATATCAACTTTCATGGGTTATTTAATATTAATGTCATTCTTGGAGAAGAACGGCAATGGTACTATTTAACTCATAGCTAAGAGGATGAGTGATTTCATGCCTTTCTCTAGGTTATTATAACAGTAGTGTTCCTATTTAATCCATAGCTGGAGGGAGGAGAAGGGTTATACCTGCTCTGCTATTATAGCATTGATTGCTTGGTTGGTTGGTTGGTTAGATTTTATGGCATGTCAACCCTTGTTGAGTTATTTTATGCCGAAGACATTTTGTTTTATTCATTCTGGTTGGGTATTCAATTTTTTAACATATTTTTTTAATTCATATTTTATCTATTTAACCCATAGATAGGACCCTAACAAGTACTGCGCTTCCGAGTCAGAGCAAATCTCGGAGTAATGGTGATCAAAGTGTACTCCACAACCCTTAGATCTCCAGCAGTGTCCCTTATGATTGAGCAAGATTGAGATTCCAATGATAATACTTTATTTTAATAGAATGAGTTCTGAGATAGTGAACTTTAAAATTATTATATCCCAAGATATAAGAATAACAAATGATAACAAAAGCAGTGAAATATGTTTAACATATAACAATATTTGTTTTATTTATGCTCACTGACCGGGAATACGGTGGGATGAGTTTGGATAGAATTCAACTGTGTATCATGTGTGTGTTCATCACATGCGGCCAAGTCCTTGTCTGTTTTTGTCTCGCTGCTTGTCAGTGAGTATATCCGGTGTAGAATCGTTAGGGGAGATAACTCTCCCTAACATAAATATATAATCATACAGGTAAACAATACCAGGGAAATTTGGTACGGTTGTGGGGGACGTTTGGTTGGCAAAAAGTTAAATGTCTATAAAATAAAATTGTTATCCATTGTACAACATGTCCCAAATATATATATATTAATACTCGAGTTCCTTAATCCTCCGGCCGTTATCACCCTGCATCACCATGTAAATCCTGATTATCTAGTGTCCCTTATCCGCCGAATTTTTATGAGTGTCGTTCCCTCAGCTAAATAATGGACCATTCTGTTTTTATCATTATTAAAAACGAAATAAAGTGAGTAGGGGAAAGATAGATATAAAGGGGGGGGTAAGAACGCAAAAACAATAATGTTAATCTGTTTCAATCGATGAAAAGAGAGAAAGAAAAACAGAGTGAGAGAGAGTTAAATCAAGATTATTATACTTTTTATATACTGAAGTATATTGCAATAGCTCTTAAGTAAACATATCAAACGTTTTAATAATTAGATTATGATACTGTAGTATATCCACAGGTCCCACTAGTAATAATAATAATATATTATTTACCAACGCCCCCGCACGAGCAGAATGTGACACTAGGTCAATTTCTTAAGCGGAGTTCAACAGATTTAAACTCAGAGTTTTCCTTCTCCTAGACTGGTTACCTAGCCATGGTTAAAGAGCTCAGTCTGTCCTTCTATTTACCCATAGCTGAAGAATTGGATTCATACCTTTGTGAAATGCTATGTGAAATGCAAACAGCTTCGTCCAGGAATTGAACTCTACTCGACGACTGACTCCATTTTCTACGACTCTAACCATTAGACCACGCGCCTTATCTTATTATAATGGAGATTGTGTGTTTTTCTGTCTGTAACCGAAACTATATTCCTACTCAAGTCACAATTCTCTTAGTTATTGACATCACATTCTCCATGATTTTATTTTTTATCTAAACCTCAATTATTAATAAAATTGTCTTACATTATTAATACTGTTAACTATGTCTACATACTGACAACATGCAATTATATTTATATATACAACAAAATAGCGGTTTACAGTGTGAAGGGGAAGGCTAATTTGCATATTAATATTAAAAAATCGAATTTAATAAATATATGCTTAGTGTTATTGATTTCTAACTGTTTGGTTTTATTTTAATGAATATAAGCAAAAATCTCTTCAATGAATCTTAAATGAAATCCATTAACAAGATAAAATAACTGTCATTTTATTATTTACTTCCTCTTTTAACTAAATACTTAAATTAGAAAAAATAACAATGAAAGACGAGAGTGATGGAAGAGTAAGTTTCAGTTGTTTCATTTTTTATTATACTCCCTCTGTTTCAAATCTTTTATTACACTTCCTCTGTTTCAAATATTTTTATCTGTATTCTTATTTAGTTTCATTAGCCTTTCTAATTTAATACAATATCTTATTACATTAAAACTTAAATACTTGCACCCGGATGGTGCATACATTTGCTAGTAATGATAATATAGAAGTGCAATATTCATAATTCCCGGAACCCGCAAGAATACTTAACAAATAAAATTGAATAAATTATTTATATCATTTTTCGTGGCAGTTTTACATGAGCCTAGTTGGTTTTACTGCAAACATGATCTGGTCAATACAAGGCATGATATCATGTTACGATTTTTTGTGACCATTTTTAGGCTTCAAGTCTGAACAATTTACAGAGGAGATCCCTTGTGTTTAGTGAAGAAACCTTTGGTTGTTCATCGGTGTCTCTTAGTATTGAGTATGATCCTTTCGTTGTTCCTTAGTGTTGGGTATGATCCTTCCGTTGAGCAAAGTCATTGGTAGCAGGTCCGTTCGTCAATATCGAATAACGTACAAATTAAAAGCTTTCAATAATTGAGATTAAATAGTTAACTAACCACGTATTAGAGCTGCTAATTGACTGGGTTTACTCCACATGACCACGCCGAGTCTATAAGTTTAAGTGGTGGATTCTAGAACACCTTATATATCTCAAATATTCAACAATAGAAAAATACTGTTTTTCTCTTTCCTCTTTGGGTGCTTAGTTTCCTTAATACGAAGGTTGATTAAAAAGTAACGCCATTTTGTTTAGGACAGGTATAATTACCAACACAAGAACATGTATTATACATCAAAATGAAGCTGGTCCTCTGTAGATCACATCCCTAATTCTCTCCATAGTCACTGTTTCTCTCTATAGTTATGTTCCACCTTCGGTTGACTGTTCTTTGAGCCACTTCTTCACTACAGATTTCACTTCCTTAACACTGGAATAATGTTTGCCTCTCAAACCCTCTTTCTTGGGTGTCGAAGAGATGATAGTTTAAAGCCGCTAAATCTAGTGAGTATGGAGGATACGGTAAAGTTGTCCACCCGAATGAGGCGGTTTTCTCCCCTGTCCTAATGCTTGTATGTGGTCGAGCATTGCCATGCGGAGGGGGGACATTGTCAATTGGCAAGTTGGGTCTTACTCGTCGGATTCTTGCTCTGAGTCCTAATTAGGGTCTCAATGTAGGCCTTAGTTTTATTAAAAATACTTCACATGAACGGGCTACCCTCTCTCTCTCTCTCTCTCTCTCTCTCTCTCTCTCTCTCTCTCTCTCTCTCTCTGTTCCTATTGGTCATCGCTCTCGGTTAGTCCTGTAGATGGCCCCCAGTGCCCAGCCAAAACTGATTGTAGGATTTTGCTAGTCAGAAAATACTGGTGTGTACATGAATAGGAATCCATAGGAAAATCTCTCTCTCTCTCTCTCTCTCTCTCTCTCTCTCTCTCTCTCCATCCGTTCCTATCGACCATCACTTTTGGTAAGTCCTCTAGATGGCCCCCAGTGTCCGCCCAGAACTGAATGTAGGATTTTGCTGGTCAGACAATAGTGGCGTGTACATGAATAGAAGATCCATAGGAGAACGTCGCTTACTCCACCAGTAGGGCCCATCATGCCCTGCTTGCCTTGAATGCCATGAAATTGGCATTACCTTTTGACGCCCCCTCGTAATTAATCCAGTCGTTTGTAACAATCTAGTACATTGTATAGTGATCTTGAACAATGCTTTAAATATTAATCGGATTGATCTGATTGTTTGAAGCCGCCATCAGGATGTCGACAAAGCAATGGAGACGATATATCGCCTACAGTTTCACATAACTTTATTCAGACGGAAACGACACTTAACTGATCACCATCAGTATTAATACAAAGGAACCCTTTCACTCTATCATTATAAACATTTGCGATCCAATTCTTGACCTCTGACCCGATAAGTGGATGCCTATTAGATTGCACCAAAGTTTGATATCCTCATAAAATTAATCATATATAAACATTATCTTGCAGGCATGTGACATAATGGTTAGAATTCTAGGAAATGGACTCGTCGACCCACATTTCAATTCTGGACGAGGCTTTTTTTTCCATTTTGCATAGCCCTAATACAAATGGGAAAGGTATGCATCCAACTACTTTCCCTCCAGCTATGGATAAATAGTATGACAGCCTGGGCTCTTTAACCTTTGCTAAGAGAAAGAAAACTCTTAATTCAAACCTGATAAACTCTGCTTAAGAAATTGACCTTTTGCCACATCCTACTCGTGCGGAGGCTTTGGAATATATATATATATATATATATATGTGTGTGTGTGTGTG
>CM042149.1:99444946-99467446 GCA_023376005.1 Doryteuthis pealeii | reverse complement strand
CTGCTGTTGATTTTCTTTAGTAACGGTATCCAAGCCCTGCAACACTAATAGAAGAAATGTATGGACTACAGGGGGGGGGCTATGTTGAAAAATAAAACCCCTTTTGTAACATTCCATGAGGGTATCTTGGTCAGCCTATGAACTTTTCAGACAACCCTCATATACCAACCATTATGGTAATATAACTTTTCTATCTTTAATCATTTAGCGAACAACTTGAAAAAAAAACTTGTTGAAAATTATAATTAGAAAATTATAGCAAAGCAAGAAAATGGGAAAGGATAAAAAATATATATTTATTTACTTCAAAATTAATTGGTGATGAAAGCTGGAGCTGCAGACGGTTTGGAGACTGTCGTTATTCCCTTATTAGAAAACGCCCTGTCGGCTAGAGCTGTAGAATACACGACTGCACCTCTGCAGAGAGGTAAAATTCCTCCAATGGGACAATCTGTTGGTCGTGGGTGATGACCCGTGATGCTAACGAGTGAATACTACTGACTCAGCAGTCCAAGACATACAACACTCCACTTTGATCCTTACTTAAGCTAGACGAGTGGCCGGAGAGCCTCCCTCCGATCAAACGGCTGGTCCTGTCAAGCCCTAGCATCTATATGATTGTTCCAATCCTATTGCCTTAAAAAAATCCACAATCTTTTTTATCATATGTGCTAGAAGGTGGTGGCTGAGTGTCCTGGGTATGACGATAAACTGCATCTAATTGTGAAGTTTCAATTCTGGAGCTTTGAGGAGTGTGGAGTACCCCTTTATCGCCATTATTCCGATGAACACTCTAACCCGGAGTGGTATTATCTGTTAGGGTACCATCTATAGGTTAAATAGAAAAAATGATTCCAAAATAATTTGTTAAAAAAATTGAATACCCAACAAAAAAGAATAAAACAAAACATCTTCGGTATAAAATAACCCAACAAGAGTGAACACACCGAAAAATCCAACCAACCTTATTAAAAAGGGTTAATGACAATGTGGAAATACCTCAGATACCCTCGCACAGGATTTAGAATCCAGAGTTCTTCTTCTCCTAGAGTGGTTGCCTAAAAAGGTTTTACAGCCAAATCTGCTCAATTATTTTACTATAGTTAAAGATTTTTGTCTTTCCCAAAGGCATTTGAACGATGTAAACAAAAGCAGTGGCGCACAGAATTTGAACTACAAGTATATATATATATATATATATATATATATATATATATATAAACCTAATGAGTCTGATAAACCTACTAAAAGTTTCGCTTAGTGCTCTTCAGGACTAAGATCTGACTAAAGAGATTTGGAGCAAACTCACATTTATACAAACCTACCACATAGGCACAAAAAGAATTAGCATAGACTAAACTAACCAATAAAAGAAAAAGACAAAAGACGGAACACCGTATAAATCTATTATTTTATTCATTTATTCATTTATTTAAACTTGCAATTGTTACTTTCTTAAATAATAGAGAACTACTAAACCAAAGATCTGAGGTTCTCAATAATTGTATGCATAAAAAAACATGGCTTCTTCGGGAATAGTAAGATGTTTATGTGGTTTAAGGTGCATACTAGAACTGAAGTAGTAGGATTCAATTTAATTCTTTAATAAAAAATAGATAAAAAATAAATAAATGAATAAAATAATAGATTTATACGGTGTTCCGTCTTTTGTCTTTTTCTTTTATTTAAAATTTATCACAGAAAAACGAGAAAAGCAAGCGATAGTCCTTGTTCATCAGTCTGTTCAAAATTTGAAATCTGAAGAAAGGACGCTGAAAAAAGTGGACGGTTTGAAATGTGACGTCAAATATTCTCTTTTACGGTGTGAGTATGAGAGTGTATGAGTGTGTGTATCGAAAAAAGGCATTGTGCATTTTTAGGTGTTTTGTGTGTGTGGTTGCGCGTGTGTGTATAAATCTTTTGCGATAAACGACATCGAAACAAACCTCAAGCTTGTATATATATATATATATATATATATATATATATATATATATACTGTTAGTAATACTTTTGACAAAAAGACAATTGCCTTTTCTATATGTGGATTATTATTTTACACTATGTGACTTTTCACACTGGTTTTAACTGGTGGTTTCTCACTGAAGTCTGACCAACTCCTCGGGTCTCCGGGACTCTTCTATTCAAGCTAATTTTACCAGTGCTGATGTCTAGGTGGTTTCGATTTTTTATCTGATCTTTTGTTCCCCCAATTATCCTTTCCCAGACTTTTGGTGGTCATTCCAAGGGCACCAACTACAATTAGTATAAATGTCACCTTCTACAATTATTTTCATCTCTCTTTTCGCTCTCTTTTATTTTCCACTCTGATCCGCTAGCACAGAAAAAAAAAACCCACTAAAGGACAAGTTCTTTTTTCTCGTTAATTAACACTAGTTCTGCTCTTCTGTAATTTTTTTAAAATCTAAATAATTTTTTTCTTTAAGAAAAGTGTCTAAATTTTCACTTTCCACTTCAACATCAAAAGAAGAAATAATCCATTCAGTAATTTACATATTCAGAAAATCTTAAAGTAAAACTTTAAGATAATTATGAGGCCTTTGCAAATGATCAGTCTTGTGTCATCAGTTTGGTTTGATTTGTTTGTCTAATGGTATATTAATCTTCATGTGTTATTCAATGCCAAAGCCATCCTTGTAGAAGAACAGTAGTGGTACTATTTAAGCCATAGCTGGGGAGATGAGGGAGTTATATACCTTTCCAAAGGGTAGTAAGTGAACTGTAATTCAAACTTGTTTACTATGAGGTTGCAGTCCAGCATGTTAACCACTACACCACAAGGGCTCTTCCCACCCAGGGCTCATGCTTTTAGTGGCAAATCCATGTTCATAGCACAGTTGTAAAGATTTTTTTTACTAGTATATCATTCTTCATACACATCACACATTATTTATTATTTAGCGATCCGTTTGTATCTCAAAATCATAGAGAATTTTATGGGTTTCATTTTTTGGATAGATTTTAGTTTGTGCATATACCATTTGTTAGTATGGTCAAATGTGAATCTTTTGATCAATTCCCTGAGGAGCACCTTTCACGCCCAGTCGTCCCTTATTCCTTTTTTACAAGTTTCCTGTATTTGCTTATTCTGGGATTAACCGTTTCATCTCTGTCTCCACATGACTTACATTATTGCGCATTATCAATTGATGGCATTATTTGGTGCTGCTATCAAAAGAGATTCAGTTTCTCTCTTGAGGCTATTTTTATTATTATTATTATTATTATTATTAATAGTATTATTATTTTTATTATTATTATTATTATTATTATTATTATTATTATTAGCAACAGAAAACACCCTCGTAAAACGTCGTAAAAATTAATTTTTGAAAGACATTGCCTGAGAGGGTGGGAGTTAAAAATTCAATGTCAGAGGGTTTGTATCATAAGTAAGACAAATCCTCATATTTATTAAAGGAGTAAAAAAAAAAAAAATTTTAAATGAAAATTGAGCCCCGTCCCTCTCAAATAAAATGTTGCGTGCATGTAATAATCAAACAATTATTTTGAATATTTTCCACATCAATTTTACACAAAATCGTAGGTATTTATTTATTTGTAAACTTTTTAGTTAACTTCTTGTTACTGTAAAAAGAAAAGGACGAGAGTGAAAAACAATTTTTAAAATTGCTTACTCAAATTTTGGGTGTATATAGCATAAGAATATTGTGACGTAAGCTGTGACCTAGAGCTATGACGTAGTTTTTGTTACAGACAAAAAATACAGACAATCTCCATTATTAATAGACTTATTGAGGATAATCTATCAGGAATGATCAATCTGTCTGTCTCTTGTGTTATTATTTGTTTAACAATGTGAGCACAGAGTTTGTAATCTGTCATTACTATAACTACAGTCTTCTTTATTATTAAGAAGGCTCATACATATTACTTCATTTTGTCCAAGTAATTTTGTTGGTTGTAGCGTGTTTATGTATATATATATATATATATATATATATATATATATATATATATATATTGAAAATAGTTTTTTTTTTAAACTGAGGTCAGTCGTTGATTGGGTTTGTGGCATTCCTTGTGCACCAAGTAAAGAAATAACAAAAGACTTAGAGATTTAGCATTATAGTCTATTTCAGGGAGCTTAGACAAATAGTATAAATCTCCCGACTCATCAGATGCAAACTTTCTGTTGAGTCGGGAGATTTAGACTATTTGTCTAAGCTCCCTGAAATGGACTATAAAGCTAAATCTCTAAGTCTTTTGTTATATCTTTACTTATATATTTGCTCTGTGACCCTAACATTAAAAGCACACATTGAGCTCTCAAACTGCAACTTTTTTTTTTTAAATAAAACACTTGTGTCGTAAGGAAGATTTCTTCTCGGGACTTTTGGATTATATATATATATATATATATATATATATATATATATATATATATATATATATATATAGGTAGGTAGGTAGGTAGGTTACAAATATCTGTCCACACTGAAGGGACGTGATACGTCGAAACACAGTGTATGTGGATGACTATATATATATATATATATATATATATATATATATATTGTTTGGAAGATATCTACACCTTTTCATGGCATACTGATGATCTGTACTCAATCAATGTGCAAATTTTTTTACGTGACAAAAGTGTTATGTGCAAATATGGTATATATTGTCGGGAACGTAGATTCCTGGTTAGAATCACCAAGGTATGTATTTACCAACCCCTTCACACGAGCAGGACGTGACTCAAGATCAATTTTTAACCAGAGTTTAACAGGTTTATCTTCTCCTAGACTGGTTGTTTAACCAAGTTTAAGAGCCCTGTCTTCCCTATTATTTACCTGAAGCTGAAATGAGAATTGTTGGATTCATAACTTTCTCATGGGTTTTAGCGCTATATGAAATGCAACAAGCCTAGTCCAGGATTTGAACTCGGGTCACTGAGTCCATTCCCTACGAGGATAACCATAACACCATTAACTCCCCACGTATGAGTAGCACAGGGATCTGTGCAGTAAAGTGAGGAGCTGATGGTAGGTGTGGCGCTCCACCTCAGATGCCGAATCAATCTCCTTGGTCTAGCGCTGACTTTAGGCCACCTCGACGACTTAGTTGCTACTGCCCGTATTGTTGTTATCTGGTCAAGCCCGAGTTAGTATTGCATTGAGTTGGGGGAAAAAATTATAGAAAAACTGTTCTTACTTCATAACACTTCTATAGGAGCATTCGAAAACATGACCACACGCAATGTATATATATTTACCGACCCCTCCGCACGAGCAGGATGTGACACAAGGTCAATTTCTTAAGAGGAATTTAACAGGTTTTAATTCAGAGTTTTCCTTCTCCCAGACGGGTTGCCTAACCAAGGTTAAAGAGCCCAGTCTGCCCTACTATTTACCCATAGCTGGAGGGAGAGTAGAATTCATACCTTTCCCAAGGGTATTAGCGCTAAGTGAAATGCAATTACCACGTCCAGGATTTGAACTCGGGGCGACGAGTCCATTTCCTATGACTCTAACCATTACACCACGCGCTTTCTACTCATGACCACACGCAATGTATTAGAAAATGAAAGAGACGTATCTCCTTTGCGGAAATGGGGTTGTGGCGATTGTCTGTCGCGACTGGGATGGACTTGTGTCCAAAAGAGTTATCTTCCCTTTCCATGAGAGTTTCGCCACTAGGTGACACTACTGGCTGGGTATTTAAACAGCAGCCCGGGAATTTATCACTCTCTTTCTCTTTGTCTGGCACCCATAAAAGATGGGATAGACGCGTGGTGTCTCTGTCCAATAAGTAGGAGGCTTTGCCCCCCAACTATCAGTAAGTGACTCACACATCTTTAGGAACTCTTTATCACTTTCTAAGGACTCTCGTCTAATCTGTTTTGTATCTCGTATTGTATTTTATATATGTCATTCATCCATGTGTGCAGACAATAAAGTCTGTATTTTAATGTCTTACTTCTTTTTCCGGATTTAATTCATATATATATATATATATATATATATATATATATATATATATATATATATATGATGGCAGCAAAACTCGTGTTCGAGTATTGCTATTGCTTGATAAAAAAAAAAAGAATTTTAAAAATGAAACAAATAAATAAAATAAAGTTCAAAAGTTCAAAAAATACAATTGTGAGCTTCAAAAGTTCAACAAGTTCAACGGTGAGCTGCGCGAATGTGGCTTTTTAGTCCAGCTAAAGTCTTGCACATCTTCCCACATTCACAAGTTATTCCAGAGAGCACAGGGTATTTTATTGGTCCATTTTGCCGATGCACAGTTTGGTGACTCATCAGGCCAGCTCTGTTCAGACACGGCCTTCCGCACTGTTCACATAATAGGCCGATTTGAAGCCCTTAGTCGTCTACTGTTTTTATCAACGTTCCCCTGCGTACATCTCGTTTTAACCGTTTATGTTGGCATACGGTTGGTCTCAATATATTATATATATATATATATATATATATATATATATTTACCGACCCCTCCGCACGAGTGGGATATGACACAAGGTCAATTTCTTAAGCGGAGTTTAACAGGTTTGAATTCAGAGTTTTCCTTCTCCTAGACCGGTTGCCTAACCAAGGTTAAAGAGCCCAGTCTGCCCTGCTATTTACCCATAGCTGGAGGGAGAGTAGAATTCATACCTTTCCCAAGGGTATTAGCGCTAAGTGAAATGCAATTACCACGTCCAGGATTTGAATTCGGGGCGACGAGTCCATTTCCTATGACTTTAACCATTACACCACGCGGCTTTCATATATATATATATATATATATATATATATATATATATATATATATATATATATATTTTCACCTACGTTGGAAGGTTACTCTGAGCCTTTTAACGTATTATAAGAATCACACATTCAATTCTTATAGGGTCATAAAATAGGCAGATCACCAAAAGAAATCTGGTTATTTTCACCTTTAGTTGGTTAAATTCCTAGCATAAAATTGTGCGTGCGCATTATCTGAAATGAACTTAATTGTTATTAAGAACACATTTTATGATATTTTTGTGTCAAAGCATGCAGTTGTATTGTTTTCGAAAAGTTTCAAAGATTTGTGTATTTCGCACAAAGACTTTCAAAATGGCTACCAGCTTGTTTCAAAGTGAAAGTCAGTTGGCTAAATTTCTAGCATAAAATTATCTGAAATGAACTTAATTGTTATTAAGAACACATTTTATGATATGTTTATGTGAAAGCATGCAGTTGTATTGTTTTCGAAAAGTTTCAAAGATTTGTGTATTTCGTACGGAGACTTTCAAAATGGCTACCGGCTTGTTTCAAAGTGAAAGTCAAGGGAGGTTACTCTAATTGCCTCATTTGCTAGGAATTTAGCCAACTAAATGTGAAAATTACCAAAAATCTTTCCAGTTCTTCTATTTTTAACATCATGGGGAAAATTTATTTTATCTTATCTCATTTTGTTTTCTTTTAATTATTTTTTATTATTCTATTTATTCATTCTTATCTTATCTTAAACCCCCCCCCCATGCCCTTCAACCTTACCTTTTACCATAAAACTGTGTGTATCACCCACTCGCTTATATTCTGCGCCGTCGTTTCATTATTAAACCCGAAATATTTGTTCTTCGCGTCTATCAAGTGGCTGAAGCATCAGAGACTACAAACGTTTTCTTTGATGTTTTATTTCAAAGCACCTATCAGTAAAGTTCTTCCAGCATTTTTCTTCCTCTTCCAAACCCCTAATTAAATCCTATTCACTTTATTCCCCCTCCTCTCTCTCCCCCTCTCTCTCTCCCCCCTCTCTCTCTCCCTTCTCTCTCTCTCTCTCTCTCTTTCTTTTTCTCCTCTTTCTCTTTATTAATCTACCTATCTTTCTCTTTATTACTACTGACCTAATGCCCCCTTCATTTCATCATCTCCCCCTTCTCTCTTACCCTCTCTCTATCCCTCTCTCTCTCTCTCTCTATCCCTCTCTCTCTCTCTTTCTTTTTCTCCTCTTTCTTTTATTAATCTATCTTTCCTCTTTACTACTACTGGCCTAATCCCCCCCTTTCACTTCATCATCTACCCCTCCTCCCTAACGCCTAATTAAATCGTATTCATTTTATCTACCCCTCCTCTCTCTCTCTGCCCCTCCCTCCCCCCTCTCTCTCTCTCTTTCTTTTTCTCCTCTTTCTCTTTATTAATCTATCTATCTATCTTTCTCTTTACTATTACTGACCTAATTCCCCCCTTTCACTTCATCATCTCCCCCTCCTCTCTCCCCCTCTCTCCCCTCTCTCTCTCTTTCTTTTTCTCCTCTTTCTCTTTATTAATCTATCTATCTATCTTTCTCTTTACTATTACTGACCTAATTCCCCCCCTTTCAATTCATCATAAAACAAACTTATCTCCCCTCCTCTCCCTAATATTGTAATTATGGTCAAGCCATGCTGAAAACACCAGTTCACGCTAGATCATCGAAGTTAAGCAGTGATAAGCCAGTTCAATACATAAATCGGTGATTACTTGAGCAACAGCAGGTACTTTAAGCAACCTGGCCCTTTTGTTTATCAAAACTCCCTTTCAAAAATAGTATTATTACGTTATTGGTAAATGAGGGTTAACATGCGCAAATTTCAGTTGTAACATTTTCACAGACACTGCTGGAGAAGCAAGGATGAACTCATAAGTTACGTTCTTCAATGGAAGCCATCACATGAGCACGTCAGCGTGGGCCGACAAGCAAATACATACATTGACCAGCTCTCCGCGGATACTGGATGCGGCACAGAGGACCTTCCAGGGGCAATAAATTGTAGCAAGATTCATTTGGCAAGGACTACTAATGGAAGGAGGAGGAAGAAATAAGAGATGATAAAAGTTTTTAAAAATAGTGATGAGCCAAAACAGGATGAACGATGGTTTGACCGTAGCGTGAGAATTGAGTGTCAACCGGAAGTCGGGTGTTGACCGGAACCGGATGTCACGTGGTGACGTGGAACAACGAAGAAAGGTATCGCTCTCTTTTTGCATTCCGCCGTCGTAGGGTACGGATCGGGCCTCTAGTGGCTAGTATGGGGTCACAGTAATCAAGTAGTGTTCTCTCTCTCTTTCTCTCTGACTTTCCTCCTTTCTGGTACGAGCCCACTAGACGAGCACGATAATAAAGGCTAGCAGTTGTGACTACATATTTCTCGTGTTATAATTTCTATCAACACCATTTTAGCACTGTGAATTTGGAGGCACGTGGACGAGTCCGCTATACAATATACACCGCCGCCGCCGCCGCGTTACAGTTATCGTTTTAGTGCTCGGAAAAAAGGACAACGCTACTTATATCATTTTGGTACCGTGAAAATATACCACAACGTAACAAAATGATAGGGAAGGTTGGCGAGAGATTGTCATGGATATCCGTGCTGCCGGCGCGACATGATGATGATGATGATGATGGTCATGGTGAGCAATATGAGATTAAACTCGTGTATATTTAAATGTAGTCGGATACTGTACAACCCAAACAAGGCCGGGTACATACAGTTATTCCACTATAAAAAGCCTTTATTTTTTTTACATTTGCAATACGTTTAAACAACATTATTGGTTTAACCACAACTAAGAATTGCCGAAACCTGTCATAATCTTCTTTCAGGAAAGCGTGAAGCTTTAAGCAAATAATCTTGTGCAATAATCTCCCACATTCAATTCCACACGAGTAAATATTGGAAATATTTAAGGTCATCAGAACTTCGTTATTAAAAGCATCTTTATCTATTTTTTCGTTTTTAATATATTTATCAACATTGTTGTTGTTTAGTCCTTTCTTTTTTAAATCTTTATTCAATCTTTTTTTTCTATCGAGTTTATGAGAGTGGGCAATGTTTTCTTTACATTCTTCTCTATTTCAGCGTCTTGTACAAGAACGATAGTTTGTTAATTGGTTTGCTTTGTTGGATTTTACGGCATGTCAACCCCTTGGGTTATTTTATGCCGAATACTTCTATTGGTAATTTGGTATTCAAAAATGTTTAATGCCGACAAAGTTTTGAAATAAATTCATTTTTAATGGATAATACAATTTCGTTTATAAACTCATGTTTTCTATTTAACCCATTGATAGGACCCTAACAGGTACTACCACTGCGGGTCAGAGTGGACCAGGGAGCAATGGTGATGAAGGGGTGCTCCACATTCCTCAAACCTCCAAAACTGGAACCTCACCATCAGATAGAGTTTAACGTCATTCCCAGGACATATAGACACTCAGCCACCGCCTTCTAGCGCCCATATGATAAAAAGGGGTTGGGGCTTGCCATAAGGGCAATAGAGTTGGGAAAATCATATAGGTGCTAGGACTTGACGTGGCCAGTCGATTGATCGGAGAGTAAGGTTCTAAGTTGAGTGTTGCATGTCATGGACTGCTCATCCACCAAGACTCCGTTAAGCTCCGCATAATAAATTGACCTTGTGTCGCATCCTGCTCGTACGGAGGGGTTGTTAAATATATATACAGGTTTGTGGGGGCGCGTGGTGTAATGGTTACCGTCGTAGGAAATTGATATGGCGAGACGAGTTCAAATCCGGGACAAGCCTGTTTGCATTTTCAACATAGCGCTAATATATTTAGGAAAGGTATGAATCTAACTATTCACTCTCCAGATATACGTAAATAGTGGGAGGCGCGTTGTGTAATGGTTAAAGTCATGTGAATGGACTCGTCGCCCCGAGTTCAATCCCTGGACGTGGTAATTGCTTTCACTTAGCGCTGATACCTTGGGAAAGGTATGAATCCTACTCTCCCTCCAGTTAAATGGATAAATAAGTAGTGCAGCTCTGGGCCTTTAACCCTTGGTTAGGCAATCCGGTCTAGGAGAAGGAAAACTCTGAATTTAAACCTGTTGAACTCCGCTTAAGAATTGACCTTGTGTCGCATCCTACTCGTGCGGGAGGGGTTGGTATATAATATTATGGGTAAAGTCACTACTACACCTAAATTAATATTGAGAATTGATTATGTTGAGAATAAATGAGAACATCATCGGCTCTACTTCGTGAATTTTTAGTCGTGGTAAACAAATATTGTGTCTTTTAACGTGTTCTCAAATATAAGAGAAGTTTTTAATAGATGATTATTGTTGTATTTGATTAAATTCACTGAAATAGTTTAACATTAATAGAGTTCAAAAATAATGCGGTGAACAATAACAGGCACAAATAATAATCGATCAAACTGATTGATCTGCACAATATTACAGAACATTTAATGAAGCTAAAACTGAATCCACATTTTATGGTTTCACCTTTTAAGTGTTATGTGACACTTGGATGAAAGGGGTTCATTATAGATGTGGCTTGCGTATGTGTGTAGGGGTCCAGCACCCTTTCTTCACCCTGGAGGGGGGCAGAACAAAAAAATAAGGGAACCAAAGTGAAAAAAGGAGTCATACTTAAAACTTTTTGGCTGTTATATCTCCAGGATCGTGGGTGCAATGGTTAGCGAGCTTGTTTCGCAGATTCATTACTACTAAATAGCGCGAGTTCGATCTCACTGGATGCCAGTCATCAAAAATCCCCAGGTTAATTTGTGCTTATTTGGCCTGATAGGAGCCCGGAAAATATATATTTCCAAGCTGCTGCTGCTGTATTTTATAAATCATTCATTGGCAATTCAGTCTCGAAAGACTATGATAAAAGTTTGTGTGCCCTGAAGTTGCAGCGCCTCCGTGACTATGAAGTCCTATGTTTTGAGAAACATTCTCGACCACAGATTTTGCATTTGTAGGTTGTCCCTGTAGATGATGATGTCCCGATGCTTTGTTGCCGTTTGCTTTCTTATGGACGTTCTTAGCTTCATGATGTTGTATCAGGGTGACTTCTGACATGTCAGTCCTCTATGGAGATTCTGCCGCCACCGAGGGCGGTCTTGAGCCAAATTTTCCCAGCTGGAAGGGAAATGCCAAAGCACCTGAGATCAATAATCTAAAATTAAATTTAATTAAAAGGAGCTGATAACTAGCCATTATAAATAATGGCTAGTTATCAGCTCCTTTTAATTTAAATTCATTACTTGATTACATTATCATCTAAAAACTCTATCTAAACTCTGTTTTCCTCACCAGTCTAATACTCTATGACCCATGACATCATTCTTATTTCAAAATGCAGCTGCTTAAAACTTGTACATAATTTCCTTTTGCTATGATTTCCCTAAGTAGATTGCGTAATTCAAATAAATCAATAGATCTTGTTCTTAAAAATAAAATGTTTCAATAAACTAATATTTAAAGAGAATTTTCATTGTTAATCTGATTCAAAATGATTGCTGAGAATTTCGCTAAAAGTAAAATTGAAGATCGCAAAATACATTGGAACAACGGTGAGTTAACGTTTTCAGTGTACATTTCTATTCTACGCTAATAAATCAGTACGGGCTTTTCGCTACAACCGCATATCCAAAAAAAATACTTCTTTTAATGAAACAGCGATACAGGCAAATTGATTATCTTATCTATTATAATGGAGATTGTCTGTATTTCTGTCTGTAACAAAAACTACGTCAAGCTCTACGTCACAATATTCTTATGCTATATCTCCCCAAAATTTGAGTAAGCAATTTTAAAAAATTGTTTTTTTACTCTCGTCCTTTTCTTTTTACAGTAACAAGAAGTTAACTAAAAAAGTTTACAAATAAATAATACTACGATTTTGTGGAAAATTGATGTGGAAAATTCAAATAATTGTTTGATTATTACATCACGCAACATTTTATTTGAGAAGGGATGGCCAGTTTTCATTACAAATGTTTGTTTTTTTTTGTTTTGTTTTTTTACTCTTTAATAATATAAGGATTTTGCTCTACTTATGATTACAAACCCTCTGACATTGAATTTTTAACTCCACCCTCTCAGGCAATGTCTTTCAAAAATATTTACGGACGCCTGGAGTGGTGTTTTCTGTTGCTAGTTATAAATGGAGATTGTGTGTTTGTCTGTAACCGAAACTATGTCACTACTCACTCACAATTCCCTACGTCACATTCTCCATGATTTTTATTTATACTTAACCTTAATTATTATCAAATTGTTTTATATCTTAATACTGTTAGCCTTATCTACATATCATACGTGCAATTGTATTTTATATAACAACATAATAAGCAGTTTATAGTGTAAACGGGAAGGCTATTATGTGCATATTGATATTAAAATTAAATTTTAATAAATATGTGCTAGGTAATATTGAATTTCTAATTGTTTGGTTTTATTCTAATAAATATGGGCCAAACTTCAGAGATAAATCTTAAGAAAATCCATTAACAAGAAGAAATGACTGTAATTTTATTCTTTACTTCCTAATTGACTGGAGTGATGGAAGATGGTTAAAGAGTAAGTTTCAAAGTTGTCTATTTTCATTATACCTCCTCTGTTTCAAATCATTTTATCTGTATTCTTATTTAGTTTCATTGGTGTATCTGATTTAATATAATATTTTATTACACCAAAACTTAAATACTTGCAATCGGAGGTGCAACATAATTCTATGTCGGTTGATTATTTTGAGACTTTAACTGATCAAATTTAAATTCTCAGCAAGAGGCATTGGTCACTATGTGAACTCAGATGAAACAGAATTCGTGAGTTTTATTTGTTTGTTTGTTTGGTTGGTTGGTTGGTTGGTTTTTACGGAATCCCAAACCTTTGGGTTATTTTATGCTGAAGACGTTTTGTTTTATTCATTCTTGTTGAGTAGTCATTTTTTTTTTCAAACTAAATTTTTTAAACACATATTCAAACTCATATTTTATTTATTTAACCCATAGATGGGAACCTAACAGGTAGTACCACCCAGGTTCAGGGTGGGCTTGAGAATAAGGACAATGAAGCGGTAAACCACACTCCTCAGAGCTCTAAAATTGGAACTTCAACACTAGATGTAGTTTAACGTCATACCTAGGACATTAAGACCCTCAGCTACCACTTTATAGCACATATATGATAAAAAGGTTCAGAGTGTTGCCATAAGGACAATAGGGTCAAAACAATCATATAGATGCTAGGGCTTGACGTAACCAGCCGTTCAATATTTTCACAGTAATAAACAATACAATAAATCAAATTAAACAAAAAGCTCTTTCGATATTCGGACACCCGACTGCCAGTTTACTAGACTGGCGCTCTATCCAACGGAATGACAGAGCCGTCCTATTTACCAACATTATTTTCACACTAATAAGATTTACAATAAACTAAATTAAACAAAAACACAGGTGTGATTGTGACCCTCGAGTTCCTGTTTATTAGAGTGGCGTGCTAACCAACTGAGCTATATAGCCGTTCTCTTCACCCTAATTATTTTCACACTTATAAAAAATACAATAAATTATTCAAAAAGCTCTGAGGGATTTGGACTATTGACTTCAAGTTTACTAAACTGGCACTCTAACTAACTGAGCCAGTTAACCGTCACCTTAGGGCACACTTTATCACATTAATAAACAATACAACATAGTCAATTGAATAAAAGAGCGTGGGGGGATTCGGACCCTCGACTTACAGTTTATTGTTACATAATTGTTAGTATCCTAACACTTATGTACAATTAGTGTAGAAACCAAAATGGCTGTTATAAGTTGCAGCCGGCGGCCTTGAAGGATTGAGTGACACGGCTTGACCCCATCATGATCCTCCTTCCGGTGGATACCGTGAGAATCGTGTGAGAAGGCCCTCTTCTGGTTTAGATTAGAAAGAGTTAGTTTTAGTTAGATTGGCCAAAACCACGGAGCAAGTAAGTCGCGTTATGCGCTGCCGACTCAATCTGCGCAGTAAGTCTGGTGGGGATTTCGGAATAAAACATGATCTAAAGCAAATCGAAGTCTTGGGTTATTATCTAAAAACTACCAATGACACAGGGCTTCTGATAGATGAGAAATCCCCAATAGAAGACCAGACATGAAATTCCCAAGACAAAGTCCAGACCCTAGAAGAGAACACACAACTACATAAGAATAAAGACGACCAGAAGAATAAGAATAAGAATAAGGAGAGTATACAACATTATTATACTGATGCTATAACCAACTGAATTACAGATCCGCCATCTCAAACCTCTCTTTTTTTTAACACTAATAAACAATACAATAGATTAATTGAAATAATATTCTTTGCGGGGTTTCGGACCCTGGACTTCTAATTTTCTAGGGCTAATGTTGTAACCAACAGAGCTACAGAGCCGCCCTATCAACCCTCCCTATCTTTAGTGTAATAAGTAAGTAAAGTCGTCGAGGTAGCCTAAAGTCGGTATCAGCCAGTCAGCGATGGAGTCTATCCCCTTTTCACTAGCGCTAGACCGAGGAGATAGTTACAGCGTCTGAGACGGAATTTCACGCCTACCATCAGCTCCTCACTTTACCACATCTCTGTGCTACTCATACGCTGAGTTGGCGAGGGCCGGTATTGAACCAGGAACCTTGTAGTTCCTAGTCGAACGCCCTACCGACTGAGCTAAACCGGCCTTAATACGATAAATCAAGTTAAAAAATCTGAGTTATAGAGCCGTCATCTCAAACTGCTTTATTTTTACACTAATAAACAACACAACACAATAAAATACATGGCTATGGAGTGATTCGAACCCGTGACTTTCAGTTTACTAGAATGGCGCTCCAGCCATCGGAGCTATAGAACCGTTCTTTTGGCCATCTTTATTTTCACACTAATAAACAATAAATTAAATCAAAATCTCTGGAGGGATTCGGTCTCTCGATTTCCATTTCATTAATATTTACAATATTAATTTACCAATTAAGATTGTGAAAAAGAAACGTAAAAACCATTAAGTAATATTAATATTATTGGCAGGTTATTTATGAAGCCTAAGAACATCATAGAAACCAAGCAGCCAATCAGGACTCAAGGAATGGAATCACCCTAATGCATGAGTGGACTATTCTGGATTCCCATAAACACCAGTTGTCTTGACACTAGTTCATTTGTGTTTAGATTGTTGCTCAAACCAACAGTACGCTAACTCATTTCAACATGACGCTGTTGACAGGATATTCAGATTGGAAGGGGCAACAGGAGTTGCTCCTTACAAAGATCTGCTCAATGCAATAAAAAAAATCCCAATTCCAAAGAACATAACCGACGCAAGGTCCTGGTTTTTTGTGACATAGAAGGTAAGACCAATTGGCACATTGTCGGGTACTACTGCAAAATGGCAGGTTATTTATGAAGCCTAAGAACATCATAGAAACCAAGCAGCCAATCAGGACTCAAGAAATGGAATCACCCAAATGCATGTGTGGACTATTCTGGATTCCCATAAGTACCAATTGTCTTGGCACTGGTTCAGTTGTGCTTAGCTTGTTGCTCAAACCAACAGTACGCCAATTCACTTCAACAATTATCATATGATCTGTTGAGAAGTTTGTGCAAGATGAACTTTACATACATGGTGTAGTACTCGGTCCTTTTATTAAGTACTTTGGTGAGTCAAAAGTTTTGCAATATTTTGGTAATTCTGTTGTTCTGTTATTTTGGTAATTCTGTTGTTCTGTAAGGACAGCAAATGTTGAACCCAGATGGGACAGGTCACAGTAAATGGTTTTGATTCTCGGGTTTTAACAGATCGTCAGTCGAGGTTTAGTTAATACAAGACTTGGTTGTTTCTAAATAAACCCTTTCGAAACCCTGCCCATATTTCTGCCGCGGTGAGACCAACCCATCAGAACCGACAATAACGTCTGCACACCTCAGAGTCGAATCTAATCTAAAACCCACGCGTCTGTAATGGCGCATTTTTAAGGGGTCAAATTAAAAGGTCAACAACTGTCGGGTAACTTTCCATGAACTCCGTCATTTTGAGTTTAACGGACCTTATTCAAAATTCTAACTACAGGTACGTTCATAATTTATAAGCTGCTTATAAATTATGAAACATATTTACTTTGTCATTAATTGTTTTATTTTCATTGTTTCCTCCGGATATACATATACACAAATTGTCCTTTAAATATGTATAGATTATGTTAGGATTTAAACAATACCGAAAATAGCGGAAATTATTCCTTGAAGTGAACTATACTGTGGCGGGTACCGATGATTCCAAACGTGAGAAAACAGCTTCTGTTAGCGAATCAGAATAGTTTATTTAAGGATCAAGTTCTGACGTCACTAGAGAGAAGAGGCGGTTGCAAGATTGACTTTGAATTGAGCAGACGTTCATTCGGTAAGCAAAGCACAAATGCGAAGACCCATTTGGTCAGCAACAATTGATTGTAGTAACTGTCTCGCCGGTTGATGTATTGGGGGAACTAACGTAACTACCTACATCTTTACGCTATTAAACCGACAGATTCCAGCCTGCTGTATTATTTGCATTGTTGATATGAGGTTGGCACATACACAAACACACACACACATACATACACACACACACACACACACACACATACACACACACACACATACATCTATTATTATACAACAGCTAGGTGAATCAATGATTGTTTTCTAAAGGCTTTTTTCCTATTTAGTTTAATGACACAAAATACATATTCCTTAGTTTTGTGATTTTTTTTTAATCAGATTTATTTGGTTCTAATTAGTCGTAATTTGCAAATAGGTCAAAAACTAACCTGTCTCTTACTTCATATTCTGCCTGTTACTTTCCTCCTCTATATATATATATCTTGATTAACTACTCCTTAAATATTTTAGTTTTCTCAGTGAGGATAAAGAGAGAGATTGGAATGTGTGAGTGGTGAATTGAAATTCCTACTTTATTCGTATGTTAATTTTCAGTGGTTATCGGTTGGCTTATATATAAGACGGGTAAGTTTTTGACTTACTTGCAGCTTTTAGCAAAATGATTTTAATGTTTGTTTGTTTTTTGTTCTCCGGTAGTATTTATTTTTTCTTCCTGATCACAATTATCTACCCAGAGTGTGTCAGGTTTTTTCTTAATATATATATATATATATATATATATATATATATATATATAGAGAGAGAGAGAGAGAAGAGAGAGAGAGAGAGAGAGAGCGAGAGAGAGAGATTTTTTTTTAATTTTGAGATGAAACAAGAAATCACAGTGCTCAACCACAAATTTGTAGGAGCTTTATTTATTTATTTGTTGAATTTTTTAAAAATATAATTGTTTTCCATAGGCAACTACCCAGGTTTCTGGCTATTTTTCCATCATCAGGTAGCTAATATTTCTTCTGGTGTTTATGTGAAGACATTTCTTGCTGTTATGTTTTTGGACCGCAAATTACGACGGTTGATTATTGTGGATGCTCTTTATGCTTTAGATTTTATTTTTGAATTTTTCAATTTCTGCATTTTTTTTAAATGCTCACAAAGTTATCTCCCTTTAAATCTTATGAAATTTCGTTCTTATTTGGAATGTTTGTAATCAACTTCATATGTTAAAAAACGTATGTATTTTCAAATTTTCTGATGGTAAAGTCTTGTAAATTTCGCAATTTAATTTTTCAGGGTGGATGATGAGTTTCATTTATCGAAAATCCATTCTTTTATGGAATTATATATCCAAAATCACATTTGAAAAAGTCTATTTATATTCAAACTTTCTGATGGTAAAGTCTTGTAAAAATATGTAAATTTATCTTTCAGTGTGGATGTTGGGTTTCGCTTATCCATGCATTTACGAAGAATTTTTTCTTATGTGGACATGCCTTAAAAATCTCAGACTTTCTATTTATATATATATATTATATATATATATATATATATATCTAATAGGTAAGTTCCAATTATGGAGCTCTGGGGACTCTGGAGTATCCCTTCATCGCCATTAGTCACTGGTCTGACCCGGCATTAGTCCCACTCTGACCCGGAATGGTAGTACCTGTTAGTACTCTAAGTCTAGTCTGTCCTACTATCTACCCATAGCTGGAGGAAGAATAGTTGGATACATACCTTTCCCAATGATGTTAGCGCTTTCCGAAATACTAACAGCTTCGTCCAGGATTTGAACAAATATATGAGTTTCTTATCAAGAATAACCAATACATAGTGGGCCTCTATAATTATTATATAAGATACTTTTTGTGCGAACATTTTTATTTAATTTTTTTTGTGCGAACATTTTTATTTAAATCTTTAAAATTCAAAGCTTCAGTCTTGATCAGTTTTTATCATACATCGTAATATCAAGTGATATTTCTGAATTAACATGATTAAAATTAAGATTAACATATATATCATTCTTTGTGAACCATCATGGTATCGGTTTAGCGCAGTTGGCAAAGCATCGGCCTAGGAACCCGAAGGTTTTGGTTCAATACCGGCCCTCACGAACTTGGCGTATGAGTGGCACAGGGATCTGTGCGGTAAAGTAAGGAACTTACGGTAGGTGTGGCGTTCCTCATCAGAGGCAAGAACAATCTCCTTGGTCTAGCGCTAGTGAAAAGGGAGTAGACTCTTTCGCTGTTTGCCTGATACTGACTTTCGGCCACCCTGACGATTTACATTACTTATAAAAGATACAGAAAGATACTTTAGCCACATATTATAAATAACTCCTTTTGTTGAGACCTTCTTTTGCTTAGCTTCAAGCGAGGCGTAGATACAGAAGGCGGATTTATACAAAGATAATAAAACCAATTTGAATCTATTAAGAGCGTGTTAGAGTTCTCTATACTGTTTTTTTTTAACTTCAGTAAACAAAACAAAAAAAGAACATTGGAATCTTGCACACCCCAAATATATGAGTTTCTTATCAAGAATCTCAATGTGTCTCAGTGACAAGCAACAACACTTTTTGCCAAACACCGGCTTGTATTACAGTGAAATGTTACAGGTCAGCCTAACAATGAAACGTGGAGATTCATTGAAATGAATTCAAGACAAACCACTTCGAATAAATGAAGGGAAAGAAGAACTTTACAATACTTTTTCTAACATTTACCGCCAATGTATTTCTCAAATCACACTGACTGCAAAAGACAGCTAATTTATACTTACTGAATATACTCGCACGGAGGCGTTTATCTCGAAATATCTATCATTGTAAGAATTGGACACGACTACCTGAGTTCAAATCCTGAGCGAGATGTATAATCTTGATTTTCGGACTGTTGTCCTCATCTTATTATTTGTTGTTTTTGTTTCTGTCTCATGCTAATTTTTTATTCTTTCACTTTAATAATAAAATGCTATTTTTGCCAACCCTCTTCAGTCAGAATTATTCTGAATATCTGTTAAGTAAAACGTGGGTCGGTAGATTCTGGCTCCATTAGGTTATATATATAAGCGAGTGGCACCCACCTGATCAAATCAGGTTACGGGATGAGTATTTTTTATGTATTCGTGTATAAGTCGAAGACCTAGTTTTTAGACACTTTTTAAAAAGAAGTAATAATTTTGTAAGGTTGAAATTGAAACATAATCGGCAAAACTAGGAGCAACCCTCCTGTAATTAATTCTATAGGTTAATGATTTTCTAACTATAAATCACAGATCGATATATACATGAGTATATAGGGTAATTTTATATATTGTTGCATAACTCACTGCTATTTTCCTCAGACGATGGCAATGATTGCTGCGACTCTTCTGTTATGTTGTGTTCTTTCGAGAGTCTATCTCATTTCTTTTGTTGAGGGTTTTGTTGTCTTGCTGTGGCGTTCAGATACAGACACATCTTTTATTTGGAAAATGAATACTAAGACACTTTAGTGTGTACACTCCTTTTACTTATTTCTTATCTAAAATGTCTTTTACTTACATGTAATATGAGTACATTCGGGGATTTGGCGCCACATGTTTTGAACAATATGTAAACCCCATTTCTTGCACATGTGTACACCTCAACTTCTCGGAAACAACTGATTGAATTTAAAACTTTCTTTTTAGTTTCTAGAACATTTTAAGACGTCTTTTACTTACATATAATCAGGCTAGAATTTAATGCTTTTTTTTATATATATATATTTACCAACTCCTCCGCACGAGCAGGATACGACACAAGGTCAATTTCTTAAGCGGAGTTCAACAGGTTTGAATTCAGAGTTTTCCTTCTCCTAGACTGGTTATCTAGCCATGGTTAAAGAACCCAGTCTGCCCTGCTATTTACCCATAGCTGGAGGGGGAGTAGGATTCATACCTTTCCCAAGGGTATTAGCGCTAAATGAAATGCAATTACCACGTCCAGGATTTGAACTCGGGGCGACGAGTCCATTTCCCATGACTTTAACCATTACACCACGCGCTTCCTTTTTTTTATATATATATAACCCGGCTACTTTTAAGATGTCTTTTATTTATGCCCATTGTATTAGATTGTAAGACGTCTTTTACATACGCCCAGGCTCTATCTCAAGACATATATAACCCAGATACATTTTAAGTCTTTTACTTACACATAACTTGACTATATTCGGGGAATTCACGCTACATAAGTTACATCGTTGTGTACCCATTTCACGCATATGTGTGCACCTCAAATTCTCA
This sequence comes from Doryteuthis pealeii, assembly GCA_023376005.1. Lineage (NCBI taxonomy): Eukaryota > Metazoa > Mollusca > Cephalopoda > Myopsida > Loliginidae > Doryteuthis > Doryteuthis pealeii. The sequence goes on along the minus strand of CM042149.1, from coordinate 99,445,992 downwards.
GAACAAATTTTATTAATTTCAAACAGTATCTTTTAACTTCCAGAATATTTTTATGATATGACTGAAATTGTCAAATCACAGCCAAGTTCTCAAATTAATATCGGGATAACTGTCACAAGCATTTTACCAAATACTTTGAGTTCGATTTCTAATTCCCTTTTTTTAATAATAGATAAAATAATAATATAATAAATCCCCAGAAATAGTTTAAATGAGTGGAAAAGAATTCCCTTGTTTTAGCTATTAGTAAAATAAACAATGTAGTAGACAACGTAAACACTAAAAGATATTTAGTATTTGGACATTAAAGTTTTTGCAAGGCTCTAATACAAAAGCTTAGGGATTTGGCCCTTAGGCAATGTGATTTTGGGAGAATCATAAAAGGTCCTTTTCAAATTTAGTTAAAAAAATTAAAAGATAAAAAAAATTAATTATAAAGAATATGGTTTTAAAAAAAAAGTTAAATAATCTCTTTGTTAAATAAATTGGTTAAAAAAGACCATTTTTGATTAAAAAGAATTTGGTTAAGAAAAATCTTTAACCAAAGGGAAAAAAAATTAGTTAAAAATGAATTTGGTCAAAATCTTTCAGAAAAAAAAACAAATATGTGTGATTAAAAATAAACTGATTAAAAATAGTTGGAAAGAATTTTGTCTTAAAAAATTGATTTTAGAAAAAAAGTTAGTTTAAAAAATTAGTTTAAGAAAAAGAAATGTTGAATACCCAACAATGGAATAAAACAAATACGTCTCTCGGCATAAAATAGCTCAAGTATTGAGATGTGGTAAAATCCAGCCAGCCAAACTAAACTTAAATTCTTAAAACATCTGCTTCTCGTATCAGAGTTTTCTTTTTCGTATCGGGTTGGACATCTTCTATCAGGGGATGTCTGCTTTCTTTGCGTTTAATCTTGGGTCCTTTTTTTCGTTTTTTCTTTTTTTTTTTTTTTTGTTCTTTAATCGTGGAAACACGGAGACTTATTTTCGTGTACAGATTTTTTTATTCATTTCCCCGATTACCAAGAGTTCTTTATACTGCGCGTGGGG
>CM042149.1:99429946-99439946 GCA_023376005.1 Doryteuthis pealeii | reverse complement strand
TGTGAACCACGAAAGTTCACGCAAGGACTTGTAAAAACCGGGTTGCCACAAAAACACAACGTAGGGACGAGACAGATCGGCCGGAATTTTTACGGAAAAAAAACACCAAACAGAAGAAGAAAAAAACAAAACAAAACACGAAAAACAACGTAAACTTGGATTCCCCGAAAATAACAAAAACAAAGAAGGAACGAGAAACAAAAGGATTCACTAGACTTAAAAAAAAAAAACTTTCTATAGACTTTGAAAATACCAAAAAAAAAAAAAAAAAAGACGTTTATTACGGACATAAAAAAAAAAAAGAAGTCAAAATTGTAACGAGGGACATTTTTAAAAAGAAAATTGAACTATTAGACGACTAACGTAAGTACAACTTATTCTTGCCATTTTCTCTTTTCGCTCTCTGTGTGTATGTTATTTGGTGTTAAAAAGAAATAATAATGGAAGAGCAAACGGTTAAGAATTTATTTAAGAATCTTACAGAACAATTAGTAAATACAGCGAAATCTTTAGCAAATTCCATGAAAAGTGATTTTTCTTGCAGCAGATTGCACCGTTAGTTAGTAAGGATGAAAGTAAATTTGAGGTATGGCTCCAAAGTATGGAGAAATATTTTACCTTGATAGATGTTAAAGAAATGGATAAATGTAGGGTAGTACTCATGACCACGGGAGGAGAAATAGGAAATTTCATATACAAAATTATAGAAGGCAACAAGAGTATTTCATGGATAGGATTGACACAGGTAATTAGGGAATATATTGGGGTCACCCACTACGCACATTATTATTTTCGAAAATTAGTGAATATTAAACAGTACAGACAGGAGAATGTGCAGAATTACATGTTAAGAATTACAAAACTGATAGATCAGGCCTACTCTAGAGAGGATAAAAATGCAGCAATAGTGCAACAACAAATAAAAAACTGCTTTATAGAAGGATTAGTAGATCCTGAGGTTAAGTTAGCGGTATTAAGGAATGACCCCCCAACAGTTGAGAGCGCCTATCAACTAGCATTCTCAGAGGATAAACTAAGAGCGAGAGTTAGGACTCCTCCCAATATTGATCCTGCACCGATGGAGATTTGCCACGCTAGAAGGCGCACGGTGCATATTAATGCAATAGGGCATGATAGAAAAGTCCACGCTAGGTGTGATGATAGGACCGATCATAGAGCGACACATCCAGTAAGAAACAAGTGGGTGATGAATCGATTATGCTGGATATGCAGGTCGAACAAACATCTTAGATGGAATTGCCCTCAGAGAAATGCTGAAAAAAGGCGAGTGCCAGTTTATAGAAAGCCTCCCGAACGAAATAAAAGACAGACGTACATTATCAGTGCGATAGACTCGACGAATAGGATAGGTTATCGAAAAAATTTTAGAGGAGAAGGGATAAACACGAGGGATAAACCATATAATAGAGGGTTTATGAATAATTTTACGTATAGGAAGATAGATAAGCCAGTGCAACAGTTTAAGAATTGTACTGAAATTGAGAAGAGGCTCGAGAAAACGGCCACACCGAACACAGAACCAAATCCAGTAGAGAAAGTTAGTCCAGATACAAAAACGCCTGTAATTAAAGATGCACCCTCGGAAAATTCTGATACCGAGGAGAGTCCTGGTGACTCTGATAGGGAGAATTTTTTCGTGCCCCTCAGAACACGAAAGATAGCAATGTACAGGCAGATATTAGAAGATAAGAAAACGCGTCAAGATGAGTAAAGCAAGATTCTGTGAGTTGTAAAACGAATTCGCGTGATAAGGTTAGTAGTCAGGCTGAAAAAAAGTTCAAAGAAATAGGAAAAGTAGCAACGGATGTTAAAGTTAAACCCGAAGGAAAGTCTCGAATCGACGATGAAAAGAAGGATAGATGGCGAGAAAAGAAAAGAAAGGAATTAAGGGACGCCATTTCTGATATTTTCAGCTAGAGAGATAGAAAGTTTACGCAGGACCGAATTAGTTTCACGACCTAGTGGACATGGATGCTATTGACGACGATTGTTTTTTTTTCCGTATATTTAATTTTTAAGACAGCATTCAATTTTTTAAAAAATTGTAGATATTGTTTGTCGCTAGCGATGATATTCCGCTAGGTGCTGTTGTAATTATTATTATTATTATTAATGATAATTTGTACCCATAAAAGGTAATCGAAGAATTATGTGAAAATTCTTCCGACGCAATTCTAAGTTTGAGAATAAGAGCGGTCGTAAACATGTTTTGTTTTTATGTCCTATAGTAAATAAATGAATAAATAAAATAAAATAAAATGAAGAGAATGCGAATGTGTACAAAAATATAGAGAGAGCGATATAGAGGTAAGAGAATGGCTATTTTAAGTTGTACACAATTAAAAAAAAAAAAAATGTACTGTTTGATTGTGTAAGATCATTTTTATTTCATGTTCAATTCGCTGTATAATTGATTTTGCTTATGTTGTATTTGTTTTATGATTGTTTTATATTTTGTAAACATATAAGGAGAGAGAGAGAGAGGAGGTCAGACAGAGTAGTTAAGAAAGGAGAAGAAAAAGAAAAAACATGAATGATAGGGGGGCTTGTTTTAAAAATTATACTACGTTTAATTTTAATTGTTGATGAAGGAGAGGTATGTAGCATAATGGACCTAGGAACACCATATTTGTGGCCTTGTGCCAGACACAGAGAAACCTTAATAGGATGTATCATGATTCTCAGATCTTACGGGAGTGGGGAAGCAATGTAAAACTAATTATCACCTTTGAGTCTATTCGGAGCCATTAAGTCTGGGATTATGCTAGTAAAATTTAGTTTAATCGGTTTGTCAGAAGAAAGGATGGTTGACCCGTCGACCTCTTAAGTGACACGTGTAATTTGGTAAAAGTTAGTACGTTCGAAAGGTTCGAGAAGATTCTAGAAGATTCCACTTCGATTTCTATTTAATGAGGGAACCTTAGATTTTGAATCAGTTGAGTTCCGGGGACCGAGAGGGTGAGTTAAGTCCGGAGACCGAGAGAGAGTTCAGTTGAGTTTGGTTTGACCGAGCTGGTGAGAGGCGAGCGACTGGGGTCCTGGAATGGAGATATGGTGTCGCTGTGAAACCTGAGATGTAATATTTTACACTGCACAAAGTAAAAACATACCTAAGCCTGATAATTGGTACTGACCGTTGGAACGAAGTTAAGAGCATCATTAGAAACATATGTAAGGAAGCTGACTATCTCTCTCCCTCAATAACTTTCATTAAGGAAATAAAATTCATGAAAAACAAGAGGTACTGTTCATCACCTTTATTTACTACACGCCAGGGAACTCATGAATGAAAACCATTAAACCAACAAACTTGTCAACAAGTCAATTGGCCGTAACGAGGAGCACGCGGCCTGTGTAAGTTGATACTCACCCGCTTGATACTGACCAAAGAACTACTAGATTCTGCGAGTGTGTGGAGTTGTAAACAACCCCAAGAAGTTCCACACCTTATGAGAAAGACGACGGCCACATAACTTAGATACGAATTAGTGCCGTGAAAGAAACGAACGCCGTACGTTACGTATCGCTAATTGATGCCATAACGTTACACACACACACATATATATATATTATATATATATATATATATATATATATATATATAATATATATATTACGAGGTATGTCAGAAAAGTTCCAGGTTAATCTCATTCTTCGATGTGATGCGCATCGTCCACTGCGAGTTCTTGCCACAGGGCCAGACGATCAACCAGCATGTCTACAAAGAGATACTGTGGCGTTTGTTTCGTTCGGCGCGCTAGAAAGGTGAGAGATGTGGCAGGACAACTCGTGGGTGCTTCACCATGACAACACACCTGTCCACACTGCCCTGAGTATCCGAGAGTTCCTGGCTCAGAAGAACATCACTGTGCTGGAGCAACCTCTCTACTCGCCTGACCTGACTCCATATGATTTTTTCTTCCCCAAACTCAAGGGTGTCATCAAGGGAACCAGTTTTGAGGATGTGCATGATATCAAAAAGGCCGTGACGACAGAGCTATGGAGTATCTCAGAATAATCTTTCCAGGAGTGTATGCAAGCGTGACAGAGAAGGATGGGAAAGTGCATTAGACTCCAGGGGGATTACTTTCAAGAGGATAACTTGTAGTTTGTAGTTTGGATTTGAAATAAATCTTTAGTGACAGTAGTGGGAGATCCGCTGTGAGCAGATTAAGTAGACAATGAGTTGGTTCATATTGAATTTGTAATAGTTAATATGTATTTGGTAGAAATTAATATACAATGTGTAAGATCTAAGTACTCTGAGGTAAAATATGAATAATACGTTACAAGTAAAATCTGACAGACCCAAACCAAACGACCATCTATTGTTTCTAACTGAGTATGACTGTATTTCAGATACAGTGGTACCTTGACTTACGAGTTTAATTCGTTCAACTCGTAATTCGTATATCAAATCAATTATCCCCATTTAAATGTCATAGATCCATTCCAGTGCCCCCCCCCCCAATAAACAGCCCCATTTTGTTAGTTTTTTTTTAAGAAAATTAGCACTGTATTGTATAAAAACATAAAATAGAATGTAATGAATTATGTGCTGTAATGTGTTTTAATGTTGTTGTTTTGTAAAAGATATTTTTCTTTAGTGTAATAGATTTGGAAATTTAAATGTTTTTAGTGAACTTTTTAACATAAGCATATTTGAAGCACGCTCGTGCCTCAAATTTTTAGCTCTTGACACTAAAAAAAATCAACAGTTCCAGCTTGTAACTCGAAAAATTCATAAGCTGGGTGTAATAAGTAATTGAGAGTTACCTCCCCTATTTTATGATTACCTCCCCTTTAGAGAACTCTCTAAGGAATACCAGACTATATAAACTCTTAATAAGTGTACCAATTATTCTAAGTAGAATAAAGCTTTCCAAAGTCTATCGGTGTTATCGTTTGTCATTACACCAATAAGAATGGAGAACTCGCTAGTGAATACTAGACTATATAAACTCTCAATAAGTGTACCAATTATTCTAAGTAGAATAAAGCTTTCCAAAGTCTATCGTGTTATCGTTTGTCATTACACCCAATAAGAATGGAGAACTCTCTAGTGAATACTAGACTATATAAAACTCTCAATAAGTGTAACCAATTATTCTAAGTAGAATAAAGCTTTCCAAAGTCTATCGGTGTTATCGTTTGTCATTACACCAATAAGAATGGAGAACTCTCTAGTGAATACTAGACTATATAAACTCTCAATAAGTGTACCAATTATTCTAAGTAGAATAAAGCTTTCCAAAGTCTATCGGTGTTATCGTTTGTCATTACACTGGGTCACTCGTAATTCAAGGTACCACTAAACTATATAGAGAGGCTGAGGGCCCAGTAATCCCTTCACAAAATCGACCAAAGGTGAGGCCGTAGCAAGCCTATTGCAAAATAACCAAGTCGGCTGTCGGGTCTAAAGCAAAGTTACCCTACGGGTGGCGAATTCGCTAGTATATACAAGGTAGACTCAGTTTCTGTTGAATTTGGTTACAAAGTAGAAACTTAAAACGGAATTTAATTAAGTTCAAAATACTGAATCATTCTCGTTATGTATAACTGTCTATAGTTGATAAAAAATAGCTCAATGTCTGAGTGTATTCAAGCTTAAATAAAACCTTCTTATGACAACATTACGAACTATAAAAAATATATCAATCAGTAGATAAACAGTTAAGTTACCCGTATTTTCGATATATTTTTAAGTATAAAAGTGGTTTAGCAAAGGACAGCATTCAATCAACTGCATTCGTTGTATTATTTACTCTTTTTTTAGGGGGAAACTTAATCTTTTCACTATTTTTATTTATTTCTCAACACGTTTTTGAAAGAGGGTGTTGGGGATTCTTTGGGGGGGGGCTGGGGGAGTTGTTGCTCTTTTGTCAAGTCTGTGGGACTAATTAGATTCTTTATAACGGAATGTCTCCAGATTTTTAAAAAATTTGGCACTGCCAAGTTTGGTTTCATTCTTTTTCAAGATGACGGGCGGTTTTAAAGAGTTTATCTTGCCAACTATTTCTGGTTTCTCCAGGGCAAATAATGCACCGACTTTGAAATGCTTTGAAAATCTAATTTCTTTCTCTTGCGTAAATTACAGCTCACTTGCTTAATCGACTGCGAAAACCAATCTCTCTCTCTCTCTCTCTCTCTCTCTCTCTCTCTCTCTCTCTCTCTCTCTCTCTCTCTCTCTCTGTATAATCGAACATTAAGAGTTCTCTATTTCTCTCTCTATCTATCTTTCTTTGAGTATAATTGAACATTATGTACTCTCTATTCCCACCCACCCTCTCTCTCTCTCTCTCTCTCTCTGTATAATCGAACATTAAGAAATACTCCCTCTCTCTCTCAGTATAATCGAATATCAAAAACTCTCTATTTTCTTGAAAGAAAGAAAGAGACAGAGAGAGAGAGGGGGGGGAGAGATTTTAATGTTCGATTATGCTGAGAGAGAGAAAGGGTGATAATCGAACATTACGTACTCTCTCTCTCTCTCTCTCTCCACCCAATCCTCTCTCTCTCTTCTTTCTCTCTCTCCCTTTTCTCTCTCTCTCGCTCTCTCCCCCTCTCTCTCTCTCTCTCTCTCTCTCTCTCAGTATAAATCGAACATCTCTCGTTTTTTCTATCTCTTTCAGTATAATCGAATATTACGTACTCTCTCTCTCTCTCTCTCTCTCTCTCTCTCTCTCTCTCTCTCTCTCTCTCTCTCTCTGGCAGTATAATCGAACATTAAGAACTCTATTTCTCTCTCTCTATATCTTTCTATCTTTCTTTCAATATAATCGAACATTACGTACTTTCTATTTACCCCCCCTCCTCTCTCTCTCTCTCTCTCTCTCTTCTCTCTCTCTCTCTCTCTCTCTCTCTCTCTCTCTCTCAGTATAATCGAATATTAAGAACTCTCTATTTTCTCTATCTATCTTTCTTTCAGTATAATCGAACATTACATACTCTCCTCTCCTCCACCTCTCCCCCTCCCCTCTCTCTCTTCTCTCTCTCTCTCTCTCTCTCTCTCTCTCTCTCTCTCTCTCTCTCTCTCTCTGTGAGTATAATTGAATATTAAGAAATCTCTCTCTCCTCTCTCGGTTTAATCAAACATTAACTCTGAATAAAGTGGGCCGAGATTTTTTATTTTGGTAATTTCAATAGATTGACAGGGTTAAGGCGTAAAAATCGAGAAGCAAAGTAATTATGAGCAAATATTCTCGCAGCCATTTTCTTTTAATCTACTAAATGTACAACATTGAGAAAAATGAAAAGAAGAAGAAGAAGAAGAAGAAGAAGAAGAAGAAGAAGAAGAAGAAGAAGAAGAAGAAGAAGAAGAAGAAAGTAACTACAAAAGAAACTGCCGACTTTCTTAAAAGTGAGATTTTATAGAAAGATTTTAATGATTTCAGCACAATATTTCTTCCAAATGATTACCGAGTAAATCTGATAAAACTCTTTATTTCATGTAATGCGCTTGTAAATCTATTTTCGTTGAGGTGCCGTTATAGTATGTGGCCTACCTTTTTTGATTCTGTTATCGTCTGTGGCCTACCCAGTTTGAATGTGTCCTACCTCAGTAAGAGTATATTTATAGATATAAGTAGAAGGCAATTTATTGAAACTAATTATTTTTCACATATATTCAATTTCAAGAAATGCAATTCAGTCATAAGCTGTATATAGTAATTAAGAATAATTAAAAAAGAATTTATCCAGGATTTACATGAATCAGAGACCTATTTAATTCTGTAATATTCAAAAATTCTGAAATAGGGTTAGGTGTTAGGGTTAGGAGTTATTATTATAACCTTATAATATGTTTTTGCCAGAATAGGAAGCGCGTGGTGTAATGGTTAAAGTCATGGGAAATGGATTGTCGCCCCGAGTTCAAATCCTGGATGTGGCAATTGCATTTAATTTAGCGCTAATACCTTTGGGAAAGGTATGAATCCTACTCTCCCTCCAGCTATGGATAAATAGTAGGGCAGACTGGGCTCTTTAACCTTGGTTAGGCAACCGGTCTAAGAGAAGTAAAACTCTGAATTCAAACCTGTTGAACTCCGCTTAAGAAATTGACCTTGTGTCACATCCTGCTCGTTGGTGAATATATATAATATGCTTTTTGTAGTATGCCACAATATAAGAGAAACATGATTTCTTAGGCAACATTCAAAAGGTAGACCACAAACTATAATTGTACCGAAAATCTATTGATGCCCAGGCTTAATCTGACCATCCGATTGATCGGAACAGGACCTCTTCGACCGCTTGTCTAGTAACGGCCCAAGTGGAGAGTTGCATGTCACGCAATCTCTTAGTACCCGGCTTACCAACTGCTCGGCCACTATATTTCTATCATCAGATCCTACAAGTCGCTATCAACGACCGACAGGTAGCGGCATTGGGTGGAAGGTCTTACCTGTCTTCAGGTAACCATAGCTAAAGTTTTCCTTGGGTTATGCTATGTTAGACGGACAAAAAGGTCGTTTGTGTATCTACTAAATCCAAAATAATGGCTGTTCTAAGCGAAGCATATAAATCAACGTTTCCTAAATTTGAATTATACGATTCAACAAAAATCAACCATTTCCTAGTCTTACCAACTTCGAAATTAAAAGCCCCATCGGCTGGACCTGAAGAATATATTGACTTACCTTGCGGGGGGAGAGATCCCCACAATGGGGCGACCTGTTGGTCGTGGGTGGTGACTTGTAATGCTGAAGGATAGAATCCTGGTGCCAGACAAGTCTATGACATGCAACACTTTACTTTGGCCCTTACTTGGGCTAAACGACCGATCGGGGAGGCCCCTCATATCAATTGGCAGGTCACGTTAAACCCTAGTATATGATTGTCCTGAACGACCTAGAAGGCGGAAGCTGAGGGTCTTAGTGTACTGGGTATGACGCTGAACAGCGTCTATTGGCGAGGTTCCAATTCTGAAGCTCTGGAGTGTATGGAATACCTCTTCATTGCTATTACTCCCAGGTCCACTCTGACCCAGAGTGGTAGTACCTGTTAGGGTACCATCTATGAGTTAAATAGATAAAAAAAATGAATTTAAAGAAATCTAAATATCCAACAAGAATGATTAAAACAAAAACATCCTCGACATAAAATAACCCAAGGGTTGACATCAAACCAACCAGCCAACCGAAATTGAAATCGAAATTAAAATGATTATCAGGTAATTCCAATTTATTAGCGGTGTTCTAAAAATATTATATTCTAATCAGCTACAGTATTGAACAAAAATAAAAGACAGTGAGAAAACTGAAAAGGGAGAAGAATGAATTCAAAAAATTTACATTGCTCATATTTTTTAAATTCATTATTTATTCAAACAAATTTAAAAGAGTTCAGTCTCTTTAATCAATATGAAATTAACAATGTATGATTATTTTATCGAACACAATTTGTTAAAATATTAGTTGAATAGAATAATAATTATAGTATTGGATGAAAACAGTAAAAAAACTGAAACATTTTTATTATTGCCACAGATTTTGATGAAACTTCAATGACTTAAACACATATAGGAAGTGATTATTTTCCTGGATTATTGTTATCAAAGTTCCTTTAGTTCTTTCTAAAAAAGAAATTCTCTGAAATACTAAAACAGAAAATTTCTTAGACTTTTCTTTTGCTTGAGTTAATAGCCTAATTTGTGATTAGTCATTTGTTAATGGCTTGTAAACAGTTGTCTGGGTTTTGAAAAATGTCAAATTGTGTTATACAATGATTGTGGACTATCACTTTGCAATATTGCAAAGAAATGTATTCGCCAATCATTCCTCAATTGATTTTTCCCCAGAAATTATAAAAAATACTGGAAATTATGATCAAGGACAAGTTCAATGGCTGCAAGAAGAAAAACACTGCATCTGAAGATACAAACATTCAAGGAAACTTTGACAATAATTGTTATGGGTGATATAGCCCTAAGAACTAATGGAATGCGCCGACGGTTATATAAGTATAAGTGGACAATTAT
>CM042149.1:99402940-99429846 GCA_023376005.1 Doryteuthis pealeii | reverse complement strand
CTCGACAAACACAACCACACATACAACCAAACACACACCACACATACCACACACATTCTAATCTTAGTTGTAATATGCCATAATATTATCATATATTTATGCGGGGTGCGGAACAAGCATGATGTTTTGCTCCACGCGTTCGCCGCTGATCACCGCGCTATTATATCTGTATGCCTTTAATTTGAAATCGATCATACCTATTTGAAATTATATGCTGGCAACTTAATTATATAATTAGGGCGAAATATATTATCTGTTCAAATTGAAAGCCGGTAACAAATGCGAAGAAACATATTTCATATTGAATAGAATATATTCGCCCCAATTCATTATATCAACCAAATTAATTCAAATTATGATATATGACTCAATTAAGCCATATTCTCCAAAAAAAATAAAAAAAATTTGTCCGGCCCCATAGGCCATATATCAAAACAAAACTGTTTTGTTTTTTGCGTCACGCCTTCCTCGTTACTGCCCATTCCTTTTCATACTGTGTAAGTATCAGTATATAGTGATGTATATATATATATATATATATATTAATATATATAATATATATATATATATCATCCATTTCAATCATTCATCATCAATGTTGTGTTGCTGAGAGCACGGATGATTGCTCATAATATCTCCCTCCCCAATCTTCTTCTCCCCACCCGTCCCCCATCTCTAATCGCTCCTAACAATTCATCAGGACGGCATCTTCCATAGTGTGTCGCTATACATGCCTGTTGTATGCAAGTTGTGTATGCCAAAGACTGGTTTGTGTAGGTGTGCCATATATAGTAAGAATGTCCACAAGAATATTATGAGTTATATATATATATATATTCATTTATATGGGCTGTTACTGTTGCTATGTAACATAGCCGGTCATACCAAACCGTAAGTAGTTAATCCTATAGGCCTCAACTCATATTGTAAATAACTATTTTTCTTTACAAACCCATATATACTATATAATATATTATATATATACTATATATATATAATATATAATTATATAATTATGAGTTATATTTATATATATGAGGTACTCTATCTATACTATCTATCATATCTATCTATATATACTAGTATATATATATAGTATAGTACCTAATATTATTTATATATATATATATATTCCTATTCTTCAGATGTCAAAAAATGAAATTGAGATTTATCGAAAGCTATATAAAGACGAAATTCCCCTCGCCTAATTCTTTTGAAACCATTTAGACTTAAACTAAAAGAAGATAGAAAAGTAATATTTGCTCAATGTCTTAGTTAGCCTCTCCAAAACTTCTATTCATTCGTTAGAGAAATTCACTACAGAATTCCGGCTGTGAGGATAAACAAAATTTAGTCCTTTTCTCAAATTTTTCGAAGAGAAAAAGTACGAATAAAAAAGCTAAAGGAATAGAAGAATAAAAACAAAAAAATTCAATTTAAAGTAATCCTTTGAGACTGTGATTACTGCGCACTCCGGTCTGAATTCATACCTAAAAAAGCCTTATAATCAGGATTTGTTCAAAGGAGACTTGGAATATTTCTAGAAATATAATTACTGTTTGGTTTTTTATTTCTTCTCGGCTTTTACTTTTAATTTTTGTATTTCGTTGAACCTGATAAAAAAAATGTTGTCATGAGTTAAGAAGATTAAAAACCCGTCATCATTCGACGTGTGCATCGTGTTGTGGTCATTTATTTTTGTATGAAAATGATTCACGTGGACAGTTTAATGAAAGAAGTTTATTCTTCCCTTCAAGGTCATCCGAAAATATTCTTAGGACGAAGGAAAGTTTAGACATTAACAAGTCAATATACCTAATTATTATATATAGCGTATGATGCATCTATCGATCATAGTCTGCGCCTTCAGGCACGGATATCCCATGGCAATCTCTCTCCATCCGTCCCTTATTTGCTCATCATTCTCGGAGGTCCTCTATGCAGGCAATCCCGCATCCGCACAGAGCTGATCAGCGTTACGTTTTTGCTGGTCGGCCCACACTTGCATGCCCATGTCGCTGGCGTTCCCACAGTCGTAAGAGACATCGCTTATAGTTCGTTCTTGCTTTCTCCTAGCCCCCCAGGGTGTCCCGCGTGTCTTGTCCGTCTTACTCGGATGGTTTTGGGTGATATGTGGGCAGGTGGCCATTACAGCTGTTTTCTCACATGATGTGCTGTTTCCAACGTCTTTGTTCATGATCACCGCGCAGCATTCTTGTGCAGCTCCCATCTAGCTTTATTCTCAGTCGCTTGAGCGTGTCCAGTGGCTTGCAGCCATTTACAGCGAAAGTACTGACACGGACAACGGCCTGAAAGAAAACCTGTCTCTTTAAACTTTGTCTGTGAGATGGGACCTTCCCATATGATAGATATCTATTTATAGCGGCCCATGCCTTTCCTATTGCGTTTGCCATTAACGTCGTTTTCTCGTGGAGGAGATGTTGCTGCCTAGTATCTAAATTGTTCTACAGAGTTTTAGGAGTTTGCCCATCCGATGCGTTATGAGAATTGTGCACTTTTGTTTTTGAAAGACATGAAACTCAGTTTTATTCAGAGTTCACGTATTGGCAGCATTTATTTCTTGTATACAAGTTTTGTTGAACTTAGTACAGACAATTCTCTCGCACAGTTTTGGTTGATCCTTTCTAATTTCCGGGCTATCTTTCTGGTGTCGGTGTGTAACGAGCCTGTAACCAGCACCAACCACCCATTACCTCGTTTCCTACCTGATGATTGGCAAACTGCTATTGCTGAAAGCGCTCGTTTTAAACCTCTTGGTGACTGTTACACCAGTTCCACCCCGACACCAGAAAGATGGCCCGAAATTAAAAGATCAACCAAAACTTGTCGACAAGAATTGTCTGTACAGTTCAACAAAACTTATATATATAATATATATATATATGTACTATATATATTGTAATATATTATATATATATGTATTATAATATATATATATATGTATGTATATATAAATATATATTCATATATACTATATATATATGTATTGATGTACTATATAATAACATATATATATATATATATGTATGTATACTATAATATATACACACACACACACACAAGGTGTGTCAAAAAATTATCGAGATTGAAGCTGTATTTACCAACATAGAAATGAAGAATGAATAGAACGTTAATTTTCAGAACTATAAGGCATATGTGGTCAAATAAAAATAGTACCAAGTTGAAAGCTGTATTACCAAGATAGAAATGAAAGATTAATGGAACCGTTATTTTTTTCTGAATACAAGGTGTGAACAAAAGTACAAATAATTTCGAATACTTTTTTGACACACGTTGTATATATATATATTGCAAATGCATAATAACATGTATCTACCCAACCCCTTCTGCACAGGCCAGGATGTCATCAATTTGTTCATCGGAGTAAAACTGGCTTTAATTCTGAGTTTTTCTCTTCTTATAGACTGGTTGCATAATCAAGTCTAAAGAATCCAGTCTGCCTTACTATTTAGACATAGATGAGTGGAGATCAGATGGATTCATACCTTTTCCAAGGACATTAGAGCGAAGGGTAACACAAAAAGTATCATCTAGGATTTGAACTTGGGACGCTGATTTCATTTCATACGACGATAACCGTAAGGTTTATCCCTCCACAAAAATAGGAGATTTTCGCAATGTTGTTTACAACAAAGGTTTATATATATATATATATATATATATATATATATAGATAGATAGATAGATAGATCGATAAAAGGTGGCTTACGGTGAATATGGGCACGGTCGCTGGAGGGTGCAGCAAAATCTGTTAAGTTCGCTATTAAAAACAAATACAGTGTGCTCAAAATAAGAGTAGAGCAAATTTATTAAAGAAATGGATACAATAGAAACCTACTCGAGTTTCACCATAAGGATCTTCAGGCGTTAAATCCACTCAATTAATCGAGGTACCGATAAATTGCAGCCGATTACACGTGTGTTCATTGAATAAGATATTTACGTTTATAACTTAACATATCTTATTCAATGAACACACACGTGTGATCGGCTGCAATTAATCGGTACCTCGATTAATTCAGTGGATTTAACCCTGAGATCCCTTATGGTGAAACTCGAGTAGGTTTCTATTGTATCAATTTCTTAATATATATATATATATATAGCTCTTGTGGAAGGGTTCTTGACCATTGGCCCAACAATGATACTTCATGCATTGAGTATAATATCAATTATTCTTAAACTTGAACAATATTTTTTTTCAAAACAATTAAAAGTGTTCATTTTTTTTTTTTTTTGAATTACCAAAACATATCGCAGTAATTAAAACTTGGGAATTTCAGAATTACAGGTCTGGCTTCGACCCAGAATATGTTTTATTTCCTCACGGAGTCGGCTTGATTCCAAAATGGTATGATATGTTGGCTATGGCATCTAGGAGTAATATTAAAATAAGTGATAAACTGACACACTGACATTCGCATTTAATATTAGAGATATACAAGCGTGGGCTGATAAGTTCATAACCTAAAATGTTAATATGATTACGTCATATCTGCTGTTGATTTTCTTTAGTAACGGTATCCAGCACTGCAACACTAATAAAGAATGTATGGACGACAAGGGGGTGGGCTATGTTGAAAAATAAAACCCCCCTTTGGTCACATTCCATGAGAGTATCTTGGTCAGCCTATGAACTTTCAGACAACCTCATATTACCAACCATTATGGTAATATAACTTTTCTATTCTTTAATCATTTAGCGAACAATTGAAAAAAAAAAACTGTTGATTATAATTAGAAAATTATTAAGCAAAGCAAGAAAATGGGAAAGGATAAAAAATATATATTTATTTACTTCAAAATTAATTGGTGATGAAAGCTGGGGCTGCAGACGGTTTGGAGACTGTCGTTATTCCCTTATTAAAAAACGCCCTGTCGGCTAGAGCTGTAGAATACACCGACTGCACCTCTGCAGAGAGGTAAAATTCTTCCAATGGGACAATCTGTTGGTCGTGGGTGATGACCCGTGATGCTAACGAGTGAATACTACTGGCTCAGCAGTCCATGACATACAACACTCCACTTTGATCCTTACTTAGGCTAGACGAGTGGCCGGAGAGCCTCCCTCCGATCAAATGGCTGGTCCTGTCAAGCCCTAGCATCTATATGATTGTTCCAATCCTATTGCCCTCAGGGAAAATCCACTATCATATGTGCTAGAAGGTGGTGGCTGAGTGTCCTAGGTATGACGTTAAATTGCATCTAATTGTGAAGTTTTCAATTCTGGAGCTTTGAGGAGAGTGGAGTACCCCTTCATCGCCATTATTCCGATGAACACTCTAACTCGGAGTGGTATTATCTGTTAGGGTACGATCTATTGGTTAAATAGAAAAAATGATTCCAAAATAATTTGTTAAAAAATTGAATACCCAACAAAAAAGAATAAAACAAAACATCTTCGGTATAAAATAACCCAACAAGAGTGAACACACTGAAAAACCAACCAACCAACCAACCTTATTAAAAAGGGTTAATGACAACGTGGAAATACCTCAGATACCCTCGCACAGGATTTAGAATCCAGAGTTCTTCTTCTCCTAGAGTGGTTACCTAAAAAGGCTTTAAGGCCCAATCTGCTCAATTATTTTACTATAGTTAAAGATTTTTGTCTTTCCCAAAGGCATTTGAACGATGTAAAACAAAAACTGTGGCGCACAGAATTTGAACTACAAGTATATATATATATATAATATATATATATATATATTATATATATAAATAAAGATAAACCTAATGAGTCTGATAAACCTACTAAAAGTTTCGCTTAGTGCTCTTCAGGGCTAAGATATGACTAAAGAGATTTGGAGCAAACTCACATTTATACAAACCTACCACCTAGGCACAAATGAATTAGCATAGACTAAACTAACCAATAAAAGAAAAAGACAAAAGACAGAACACCGTATAAATCTATTATTTTATTTATTTATTTATTTATTTAAACTTGCAATTGTTACTTTCTTAAATAATATGGAACTACTAAACCAAAGATCTGAGGTTCTCAATAATTGTATGCATAAAAAACATGGCTTCTTCGTGAATAGTAAGATGTTTATGTGGTTTAAGGTGCATACTAGAACTGAAGTAGTAGGATTCAATTTAATTCTTTAAAAAAATAGATAAAAAAATAAATAAATAAATAAAATAATAGATTTATACGGTGTTCCGTCTTTTGTCTTTTTCTTTTATTTAAAATTTATCACAGAAAAACGAGAAAAGCAAGCGATAGTCCTTGTTCATCAGTCTGTTCAAAATTTGAAATCTGAAGAAAGGACGCTGAAAAAAGTGGACGGTTTGAAATGTAACGTCAAATATTCTCTTTTACGGTGTGAGTATGAGAGTGTATGAGTGTGTTTATCGAAAAAGGGCATTGTGCATTTTTAGGTGTTTTGTGTGTGTGGTTGCGCTTTTGTGTATAAATCTTTTGCGATAAACGACATCGAAACAAACCTCAATGTTGTGTGTGTATATATATATACTGTTAGTAATACTTTTTACAAAAGGACAATTGCCTTTTCTAAATGTGGATTATTATTTTACACTATGTGACTTTTCACATTGGTTTTAACTGGTGGTTTCTCACTGATTTCTGAGTGACACCAACTCCTTGGGTCTCCGGGACTCTTCTATTCAAGCTAATTTTACCAGTGCTGAAGTTATAGGTGGTTTCGATTCTTTCTCTGATCTTTAGTTCCCCCAATCTTCCTTTCCCAGACTTTTGGTGGTCATTCCAAGGGCACCAACTACAATTGGTATAAATGTCACCTTCTACAATTGTTTTCATCTCTCTTTTCGCTCTCTTTTATTTTCACTCTGATCCGCTAGCACAGAAAAAAAAACACTAAAGGTCAAGTTCTTTTTTTTCGTTAATTAACACTTTAATTTTTTTTAGATTTAAAGAATTTTTTTCTTTAAGAAAAGTGTCTAAATTTTCACTTTTCACTTCAAAATCAAAAGAAGAAATAATCCATTCAGGAATTTACATATTCAGAAAATCTTAAAGTAAAACTTTAAGATAATTATGAGGCCTTTGCCTTGTGTCATCAGTTTGGTTTGATTTGTTTGTCTAATGGTATATTAATCTTCATGGGTTATTTAATGCCAAAGCCATCCTAGTAGAAGAACAGTAGTGGTACTATTTAACCCATAGCTGGGGAGATGAGGGAGTTATATACCTTTCCAAAGGGTAGTAAGTGAACTGTAATTCAAACTTGTTTACTATGAGGTTGCAGTCCAGCATGTTAACCACTACGCCACAAGGGCTCTTCCCACCCAGTGCTCATGCTTTTAGTGGCAAATCCATGTTCATAGCACAGTTGTAAAGATTTTTTTTTACTAGTATATCATTCTTCATACACATCACACATTATTTATTATTTAGCGATCCGTTTGTATCTCAAAATCATAGAGAATTTTATGGGTTTCATTTTTTGGATAGATTTTGGTTTGTGCATATACCATTTGTTAGTATGGTCAAATGTGAATCTCTTGAACAATTCCCTGAGGAGCACCTTTCACGCCCAGTCGTCCCTTATTCCTTTTTTACAAGTTTCCTGTATTTGCTTATTCTGTGATTAACCGTTTCATCTCTGTCTCCACATGACTTACATTATTGCGCATTATCAATTGATGGCATTATTTGGTGCTGCTATCAAAAGAGATTCAGTTTCTCTCTTGAGTTTATTATTATTATTATTATTATTATTATTATTATTATTATTATCATTATTATTACTAGCAACAGAAAACACCCTCCGGGCGTCGTAAAAGTTAATTTTTGAAAGACATTGCCTGAGAAGGTGGGAGATAAAAATTCAATATTCAGTGAGTTTGTATCATAAGTAAAACAAATCCTCATATTTATTAAAGGAGTAAAAAAAAAAAAAAAAAAAAAAACAATTTGAAATGAAAACTGAGTCCCGTCCCTCTCAAATAAAATGTTGCGTGCATGTAATAATCAAACAATTATTTTGAATATTTTCCACATCAATTTTACACAAAATCGTAGGTATTTATTTATTTGTAAACTTTTTAGTTAACTTCTTGTTACTGTAAAAAGAAAAGGACGAGAGTAAAAAACAATTTTTAAAATTGCTTACTCAAATTTTGGGTGTATATAGCATAAGAATATTGTGACGTAAGCTGTGACCTAGAGCTATGACGTAGTTTTTGTTACAGACAAAAATACAGACAATCTCCATTATTAATAGACTTATTGAGGATAATCTATCAGGAATGATCAATCTGTCTGTCTCTTGTGTTATTATTTGTTTAACAATGTGAGCACAGAGTTTGTAATCTATAACTACAGTCTTCTTTATTATTAAGAAGGCTTATACATATTACTTCATTTTGTCCAAGTAATTTTGTTGGTTGTAGCGTGTTTATATATATATATATATATATATATATATATATATATATATTGAAAATAGTTTTTTTTTAAAAAATGAGGTCAGTCGTTGATTAGGTTTGTGGCATTCCTTGTGCACCAAGTAAAGAAATAACAAAAGACTTAGAGATTTAGCATTATAGTCTATTTCAGGGAGCTTAGACAAATAGTCTAAATCTCCCGAGTCATCAGATGCAAACTTTCTGTTGAGTCAGGAGATTTAGACTATTTGTCTAAGCTCCCTGAAATGGACTATAAAGCTAAATCTCTAAGTCTTTTGTTATTTCTTTACTTATATATTTGCTGTATGACTCTAACATTAAGAGCACACATTGAGCTCTCAAACTGCAACTTGTTTTTTTTAAATAAAACACTTGTGTCGTAAGGAAGATTTCTTCTCAGGACTTTTGGATTATATATATATATATATATATATATATGTGTGTGTGTGTGTGTGTGTGTGTGTAGGTAGGTAGGTTACAAATATCTATCCACACTGAAGGGACGTGATACGTCGAAACACAGTGTATGTGGATGACTATATATATATATATATATATATATATATATATATATATATATATATATATTGTTTGGAAGACATCTACACCTTTTCATGGCATACTGATTATCTGTACTCAATCAATGTGCAAATTTTTTTACGTGACAAAAGTGTTATGTGCAAATATGGTATATATTGTCGGGAACGTAGATTCCTGGTTAGAATCACCAAGGTATGTATTTACCAACCCCTTCACACGAGCAGGATGCGACTCAAGATCAATTTTTAACCAGAGTTTAACAGGTTTATCTTCTCCTAGACTGGTTGTTTAACCAAGTTTAAGAGCCCTGTCTTCCCTATTATTTACCTGAAGCTGAAATGAGAATTATTGGATGCATAACTTTCTCAGGGGTATTAGCGCTATATGAAATGCAACGAGCCTAGTCCAGGATTTGAACTCGGGTCACTGAGTCCATTCCCTACGAGGATAACCATAACACCATTAACCCCCACGTATGAGTAGCACAGGGATCTGTGCAGTAAAGTGAGGAGGTGATGGTAGGTGTGGCGCTCCACCTCAGATGCCGAATCAATCTCCTTGGTCTAGCGCTGACTTTAGGCCACCTCGACGACTTAGTTGCTATTGCCCGTATTGTTGTTATCTGGTCAAGCCCGAGTTAGTATTGCATTGAGTTGGGGGAAAAAATTATAGAAAAACTGTTCTTACTTCATAACACTTCTATAGGAGCATTCGAAAACATGACCACACGCAATGTATATATATTTACCGACCCCTCCGCACGAGCAGGATGTGACACAAGGTCAATTTCTTAAGAGGAATTTAACAGGTTTTAATTCAGAGTTTTCCTTCTCCCAGACGGGTTGCCTAACCAAGGTTAAAGAGCCCAGTCTGCCCTACTATTTACCCATAGCTGGAGAGAGAGTAGAATTCATACCTTTCCCAAGGGTATTAGCGTTAAGTGAAATGCAATTACCACGTCCAGGATTTGAACTCGGGGCGACGAGTCCATTTCCTATTACTTTAACCATTACACCACGCGCTTTCTACTCATGACCACACGCAATGTATTAGAAAATGAAAGAGACGTATCTCCTTTGCGGAAATGGGGTTGTGGCGATTGTCTGTCGCGACTGGGATGGACTTGTGTCCAAAAGAGTTATCTTCCCTTTCCATGAGAGTTTCGCCACTAGGTGACACTACTGGCTGGGTATTTAAACAGCAGCCCGGGAATTTATCACTCTCTTTCTCTTTGTCTGGCACCCATAAAAGATGGGATAGACGCGTGGTGTCTCTGTCCAATAAGTAGGAGGCTTTGCCCCCCAACTATCAGTAAGTGACTCACATATCTTTAGGAACTCTTTATCACTTTCAAAGGACTCTCGTCTAATCTGTTTTGTATCTCGTATTGTATTTTATATATGTCATTCATCCGTGTGTTCAGACAATAAAGTCTGTATTTTAATGTCTTACTTCTTTGTCCGGATTTAATTCATATATATGATGGCAGCAAACTCGTGTTCGAGTATTGCTATTGCTCGATAAAAAAATTAAAAATAAAAAAAATTAAAAAATTAAAAATAAAAATAAAAAAGTTCAACAAGTTGAACGGTGAGCGGCGCGAATGTGGCTTTTCAGTCTAGCTAAAGTCTTGCACATCTTCCCACATTCACAAGTTATTCCAGAGAGCACAGGGTATTTTATTGGTCCATTTTGCCGATGCACAGTTTGGTGACTCATCAGGCCAGCTCTGTTCAGACACGGCCTTCCGCACTGTTCACATAATAGGCCGATTTGAAGCCCTTGGTCGTCTACTGTTTTACCAACGTTCCCCTTGCGAACATCTCGTTTTAACCGTTTATGTTGCATACGGTGGGTCTCAATATATATATATATATATATATATTTACCGACCCCTCCGCATGAGCGGGATATGACACAAGGTCAATTTCTTAAGCGGAGTTTAACAGGTTTGAATTCAGAGTTTTCCTTCTCCTAGACCGGTTGCCTAACCAAGGTTAAAGAGCCCAGTCTGCCCTGCTATTTACCCATAGCTGGAGGGAGAGCAGAATTCATACCTTTCCCAAGGGTATTGGCGCTAAGTGAAATGCAATTACCACGTCCAGGATTTGAACTCGGGGCGACGAGTCCATTTCCCATGACTTTAACCATTACACCACGCGCTTTCTACTCATGACCACACGCAATATATTAGAAAATAAAAGAGACGTATCTCCTTTGCGGAAATGGGGTTGTGGCAATTGTCTGTCGCGGCTGGGGTGGACTTGTGTCCAAAAGAGTTATCTTCCCTTTCCAGGAGAGTTTCGCCACTAGGCGTCACTACTGGTTGGGTATTTAAACAGCAGCCCGGGAATTTCTCACTCTCTTTCTCTTTGTCTGGCACCCATAAAAGATGGGATAGACGCGTGGTGTCTCTGTCCAATAAGTAGGAGGCTTTGACCCCCAACTATCAGTAAGTGACTCACACATCTTTAGGAACTCTTTATCACTTTCTAAGGACTCTCGTCTAATCTGTTTTGTATCTCGTATTGTATTTTATATATGTCATTCATCCATGTGTACAGACAATAAAGTCTGTATTTTAATGTCTTACTTGTTTGTCCGGATTTTATTCATATATATATATATATATATATATATATATATGATGGCAGCAAACTCGTGTTCGAGTATTGCTATTGCTCGATAAAAAAATTTTTTTTAAAAATTAAACAATTAAAAATAAAAATAAAAAAGTTCAACAAGTTGAACGGTGAGCGGCGCGAATGTGGCTTTTCAGTCTAGCTAAAGTCTTGCACATCTTCCCACATTCACAAGTTATTCCAGAGAGCACAGGGTATTTTATTGGTCCATTTTGCCGATGCACAGTTTGGTGACTCATCAGGCCAGCTCTGTTCAGACACGGCCTTCCGCACTGTTCACATAATAGGCCGATTTGAAGCCCTTGGTCGTCTACTGTTTTATCAACGTTCCCCTTGCGTACATCTCGTTTTAACCGTTTATGTTGCATACGGTTGGTCTCAATATATATATATATATATATATATATATATATATTCACCTTCGTTGGAAGGTTACTCTGAGCCTTTTAACGTATTATAAAAATCACACATTCAATTCTTATAGGATCATAAAATAGGCAGATCACCAAAAAGAAATCTGGTTATTTTCACCTTTAGTTGGTTAAATTCCTAGCATAAAATTGTGCCTGTGCATTATCTGAAATGAACTTAATTGTTATTAAGAACACATTTTATGATATTTTTGTGTCAAAGCATGCAGTTGTATTGTTTTCGAAAAGTTTCAAAGATTTGTGTATTTCGCACAAAGACTTTCAAAATGGCTACCGGCTTGTTTCAAAGTGAAAGTCAGTTGGCTAAATTTCTAGCATAAAATTATCTGAAATGAACTTAATTGTTATTAAGAACACATTTTATGATATGTTTGTGTGAAAGCATGCAGTTGTATTGTTTTCGAAAAGTTTCAAAGATTTGTGTATTTCGCACGGAGACTTTCAAAATGGCTACCGGCTTGTTACAAAGTGAAAGTCAAGGGAGGTTACTCTAATTGCCTTATTTGCTAGGAATTTAGCCAACTAAATGTGAAAATTACCAAAAATCTTTCCAGTTCTTTTATTTTTAACATCATGGGGAAAATTTATTTTATCTTATCTCATTTTGATTTCTTTTAATTATTTTTTATTATTCTATTTATTCATTCTTATCTTATCTTAACCCCCCCCCCAATGCCCTTCAACCTTACCTTTTACCATAAAACTGTGTGTATCACCCACTCGCTTATATTCTGCGCCGTCGTTTCATTATTAAACCCGAAATATTTGTTCTTCGCGTCTATCAAGTGGCTGAAGCATCAGAGACGCTTGACTACAAACGTTTTCTTTGATGTTTATTTCAAAGCACCTATCAGTAAAGTTCTTCCAGCATTTTTCTTCCTCTTCCAAACCCCTAATTAAATCCTATTCATTTTATCTCCCCCTCTCTCTCCCTCTCTCTCCCCCTCTCTCTCTCCATCTCCCCCTCTCTCTCTCTCTTTCTTTTTCTCCTCTTTCTCTTTATTAATCTATCTATCTTTCTCTTTATTACTACTGACCTAATTCCCCTTCATTTCATCATCTCCCCCTTCTCTCACCCCTCTCTCTATCTCTCTCTCTCTCTCTCTTTCTTTTTCTCCTCTTTCTTTTATTAATCTATCTTTCTCTTTACTACTACTGGCCTAATTCCCCCCTTTCACTTCATCATCTACCCCTCCTCCCTAACCCCTAATTAAATTCCTATTCATTTTATCTCCCCCTCCTCTCTCTCCCCCTCCCTCCCCCCCCTCTCTCTCTCTCTTCTTTTTCTCCTCTTTCTCTTTATTAATCTATCTATCTATCTTTCTCTTTACTATTACTGACCTAATTCCCCCCCCTTTCAATTCATCATAAAACAAACTTATCTCCCCTCCTCTCACTAATATTGTAATTATGGTCAAGCCATGCTGAAAACACCAGTTCACGCGAAGTTAAGCAGTGATGAGCCAGTTCAATACATAAATCGGTGATTACTTGAGCAACAGCAGGTACTTTAAGCAACCTGGCCCTTTTGTTTATCAAAACTCCCTTTCAAAAATAGTATTATTACGTTATTGGTAAATGAGGGTTAACATGCGCAAATTTCAGTTGTAACATTTTCACAGACACTGCTGGAGAAGCAAGGATGAACTCATAAGTGACGTTCTTCAATGGAAGCCATCACATGAGCACGTCAGCGTGGGCCGACAAGCAAAGACATACATTGACCAGCTCTGCGCGGATACTGGATGCGGCGTAGAGGACCTTCCAGGGGCAATAAATTGTAGCAAGATTCATTTCGCAAGGACTACTAATGGAAGGAGGAGGAAGAAATAAGAGATGATAAAAGTTTTTAAAAATAGTGATGAGCCAAAACAGGATGAACGATGGTTTGACCGTAGCGTGAGAATTGAGTGTCAACCGGAAGTCGGGTGTTGACCGCAACCGGAAGTCGGGTGTTGACCGGAACCGGATGTCACGTGGTGACGTGGAACAACGAAGAAAGGTATCGCTCTCTTTTTGTCTTCTGCCGTCGTAGGGTACGGATCGGGCCTCTAGTGGCTAGTATGGGGTCACAGTAATCAAGTAGTGTTCTCTCTCTCTTTCTGTCTGCCTTTCCTCCTTTCTGGTACGAGCCCACTAGACGAGCACGATAATAAAGGCTAGCAGTTGTGACTACATATTTCTCGTGTTATAATTTCTATCAACACCATTTTAGCACTGTGAATTTGGAGGCACGTGGACGAGACCCGCGTTACAGTTATCGTTTTAGTGCTCGGAAAAAAGGATAACGCTACTTATATCATTTTGGTACCGTGAAAATATACCACAACCTAACAAAATGATAGGGAAGGTTGGCGAGAGATTGTCATGGATATCCGTGCTGCCGGCGCGACATGATGATGATGATGATGATGATGATGAGGATGATGATGATGATGGTCATGGTGAGCAATATGAGATTAAACTCGTGTATATTTAAATGTAGTCGGATACTGTACAACCCAAACAAGGCCGGGTACATACAGTTATTCCACTATAAAAAGCCTTTATTTTTTTTACATTTGCAATACGTTTAAACAACATTATTGGTTTAACCACAACTAAGAATTGCCGAAACCTGTCATAATCTTCTTTCAGGAAAGCGTGAAGCTTTAAGCAAATAATCTTGTGCAATAATCTCCCACATTCAATTCCACACGAATAAATATTGGAAATATTTAAGGTCATCAGAACTTCGTTATTAAAAGCATCTTTATCTATTTTTTCGTTTTTATTATATTTATCAACATTGTTGTTGTTTAGTCCTTTCTTTTTTAAAATCTTTATTCAATCTTTTTTTTCTCCTGTCGAGTTCATGAGAGTGTGCAATGTTTTCTTTACATTCTTCTCTATTTCAGCGTCTTGTACAAGAATGATAGTTTGTTGATTGGTTTGGTTTGTTGGGTTTTACGGCATGTCAACCCCTTGGGTTATTTTATGCCGAATACTTCTATTGGTAATTTGGTATTCAAAAATGTTTAATGCCGACAAAGTTTTGAGATAAATTCATTTTTAATGGATAATACAATTTCGTTTATAAACTCATGTTTTCTATTTAACCCATTGATAGGACCCTAACAGGTACTACCACTGCGGGTCAGAGTGGACCAGGGAGCAATGGTGATGAAGGGGTGCTCCACATTCCTCAAACCTCCAAAACTGGAACCTCACCATCAGATAGAGTTTAACGTCATTCCCAGGACATATAGACACTCAGCCACCGCCTTCTAGCGCCCATATGATAAAAAGGGGTTGGGGCTTGCCATAAGGGCAATAGGGTTGGGAAAATCATATAGGTGCTAGGGCTTGAAGTGGCCAGTCGATTGATCGGAGAGGGCCTCTCCGACCGCCCGTCTAGCCTAAGTAAGGTTCTAAGTTGAGTGTTGCATGTCATGGACTGCTCATCCGCCAAGACTCCGTTAAGCTCCGCATAATAAATTGACCTTGTGTCGCATCCTGCTCGTACGGAGGGGTTGGTAAATATATATACAGGTTTGTGGGGGCGCGTGGTGTAATGGTTACCGTCGTAGGAAATTGATATGGCGAGACGAGTTCAAATCCGGGACAAGCCTGTTTGCATTTCACATAGCGCTAATATCTTTAGGAAAGGTATGAATCTAACTATTCACTCTCCAGATATACGTAAATAGTGGGAGTCGCGTTGTGTAATGGTTAAAGTCATGTGAAATGGACTCGTCGCCCCGAGTTCAAATCCTGGACGTGGTAATTGCATTTCACTTAGCGCTGATACCCTTGGGAAAGGTATGAATCCTACTCTCCCTCCAGTTATGGATAAATAGTAGTGCAGACTGGGCTCTTTAACCTTGGTTAGGCAACCGGTCTAGGAGAAGGAAAACTCTGAATTAAAACCTGTTGAACTCCGCTTAAGAAATTGACATTGTGTCACATCCTACTCGTGCGGAGGGGTTGGTAAATATATATATGGGTAAAGTCAGTACACCATAAATTAATATTGAGAATTGATTATGTTCAGAATAAATGAGAAACATCATCGGCTCTACTTCGTGAATTTTTAGTCATGGTAAAAACAAATATTGTCTTTTAAACGTGTTGTCAATATAAGAGAAAGTTTTTATAGATGATTATTGTGGTATTTGATTAAATTACCTGAAATAGTTTAACATTAAATAGACTGTGAAATCTAAAATAATGCGTTGAACAATAACATGCACAAAATAATAATGATCAAACTGATTGATCTGCACAATATTACAAACATTTATGAAGCAAAATGAATCCACATTTATGGTTTCACCTTTTAAGCGTATATGTGACACTTGGATGAAAAGGGGTTCATTTAGATGTGGCTTGCGTATGTGTGTAGGGGTCCAGCACCTTTTTCACCTGGAGGGGGTCAGAACAAAAAATAAGGGAACCAAAGTGAAAAAAGGAGTCATACTTAAAACTTTTTGGCTATTATATCTCCAGGATCGTGGTGCAATGGTTAGCGAGCTTGTTTCGCAGATTCATTACTACTAAATAGCGAGTTCGATCCTCACTGGATGCCACGTCATCAAAAATCCCCAGGTTAATTTGTGCTTATTTGGCCTGATAGGAGGCCCGGAAAATATATATTTCCAAGCTGCTGCTGCTGCTGTATTTTATAAATCATTCATTGGCAATTCAGTCTCGAAAGACTATAATAAAAGTTTTTGTGTGCCCCTGAAGTTGCAGCGCCTCCTGTGTCTATGAAGTCCTATGTTTGAGAAACATTCTCGACCACAGATTTTGCATTTGTAGGTTGTCCCTGTAGATGATGATGTCCCGATGCTTTGTTGCCGTTGCTTTCTTATGGACCTCTTAGCTTCATGATGTTGTATCAGGGTGACTTCTGACATGTACAGTCATCTATGGAGATTCTGCCGCCACCGAGGGCGGTCTCGAGCCAAATTTTCCCAGCTGGAAGGGACAATGCCAAAGCACCTGAGATCATAACTAAAATTAAATTTAATTAAAAGGAGCTGATAACTAGCCATTATAAATAATGGCTAGTTATCAGCTCCTCTTAATTTTAAATTCATTACTTGATTACGTTATCATCTAAAAACTCTATCTAAACTCTGTTTTCCTCCACCAGTCTAATACTCTATGACCCATGACATCATTCTTATTTCAAATGCAGCTGCTTAAAACTTGTACATAAATTCCTTTTGCTATGATTTCCTCCTAAGTAGATTGCGTAATTCAAATAAATCAATATGATCTTGTTTCTTAAAAAAAAAATGTTTCAATAAACTAATATTTAAAGAGAATTTTCATTGTTAATCTGATTCAAAAATGATTGCTGAGAAATTTCGCTAAAAGTAAAATTGAAGATCGCAAAATACATTGGAACAAAACGGTGAGTTAACGTTTCCAGTGTACATTTTCTATTCTACGCTATAAATAAGCGGGTTTTCGCTACAACGCATATCCAAAAAAATACTTCTTTTAATGAAACAGCGATACAGGCAAATTGATTATCTTATCTATTAATAATGGAGATTGTCTGTATTTCTGTCTGTAACAAAAACTACGTCATAGCTCTACGTCACAATATTCTTATGCTATATACACCCAAAATTTGAGTAAGCAATTTAAAAAATTGTTTTTTACTCTCGTCCTTTTCTTTTTACAGTAACAAGAAGTTAACTAAAAAGTTTACAAATAAATAAATACCTACGATTTTGTGTAAAATTGATGTGGAAAATATTCAAAATAATTGTTTGATTATTACATACACGCAACATTTTATTTGAGAGGAATGGGGCTCAGTTTTCATTACAAATTGTTTGTTTTTTTTTGTTTTTTTTTACTCCTTTAATAAATATAAGGATTTTGCTTACTTATGATACAAAGCCTCTGACATTGAATTTTTAACTCCCACCCTCTCAGGCAATGTCTTTCAAAAATTAATTTTTACGACGCCCGGGGGGTGTTTTCTGTTGCTAGTTATTATAATGGAGATTGTGTGTTTGTCTGTAACCGAAACTATGTCACTACTCAACTCACAATTCCCTTACGTCACATTCTCCATGATTTTATTTATACTTAAACCTTAATTATTATCAAAATTGTTTTATATCATTAATACTGTTAGCCTTATCTACATATCAATAACGTGCAATTGTATTTATATATACAACATAATAGCAGTTTATAGTGTAAACGGGAAGGCTAATGTGCATATTGATATTAAAATTAGATTTTAATAAATATGTGCTAGGTAATATTGATTTCTAATTGTTTGGTTTTATTCTAATAAATATGGGCCAAAACCTCAGAGATAAATCTTAAAAGAAATCCATTAACAAGAAGAAATGACTGTAATTTTATTCTTTACTTCCTAATTTGACTGGAGTGATGGAAGGTGGTTAAAGAGTAAGTTTCAAAGTTGTTCTATTTTTCAATTATACCTCTCCTCTATTTCAAATAATTTTATCTGCATTCTTATTTAGTTTCATTGGTGTTTCTAATTTAATATAATATTTTATTACACCAAAACTTGCAATCGGAGGTGCAACATAATTCTATGTCGGTTGATTATTTTGAGACTTTAACTGGTCAAATGTAAATTCTCAGCAAGAGGCATTGGTCACTTTGTGAACTCAGATGAAACAGAATTCGTGAGTTTTATTTGTTTGTTTGGTTGGTTGGTTGGATTTTACGGATTCACAAACCTTTGGGTTATTTTATGCTGAAGACGCTTGGTTTTATTCATTTTTGTTGAGTAATCATTTTTTTTTTTCAAACTAAATTTTTAAACACATATTCAAACTCATATTTTATTTATTTAACCCATAGATGGGAACCTAACAAGTAGTACCACCCAGGTTCAGAGTGGACTTGAGAATAAGGGCAATGAAGCGGTAAACCACACTCCTCAGAGCTCCAAAATTGGAACTTCAACACTAGATGTAGTTTAACGTCATACCTAGGACATTAAGACTTTCAGCTACCACTTTATAGCACATATATGATAAAAAGGGAAGCGGGAAGCGCGTGGTGTAATGGTTAATGTCATGGGAAATGGACTCGTCACCCCGAGTTCAAATCCTGGACGTGGTAATTGTATTTCACTTAGCTCTAATACCCTTGGGAAAGGTATGAATCCTACTCTCCCTCCAGCTATGGATAAATAGTAGGGCAGACTGGCCTCTTTAACATTGGTTAGACAAACGGTCTAGGAGAAGGAAAACTCTGAATTCAAACCTGTTAAGCTCCGCTTAAGAAATTGACCTTGTGTCGCATCCTGCTCGTGCGGATGGGTTGGTAAATATATATATGATAAAAAGGGTCATGGTGTTGCCATAAGGACAATAGGGTCAAAACAATCATATAGATGCTAGGGCTTGACGTAATCAGCCGCTAATTATTTTCACAGTAATAAAATACAATAAATCAAATTAAACAAAAAGCTCTTTCGATGTTCGGATACCCGACTGCCAGTTTACTAGACTGGCGCTCTATCCAACGGAATCACAGAGCCGTCCTATTTACCAACATTATTTTCACACTAATAAGATTTACAATAAACTAAATTAAACAAAAACACAGATGTGATTGTGACCCTCGAGTTCCTGTTTATTAGAGTGGCGTGCTAACCAACTGAGATATATAGCCGTTCTTTTCACCCAAATTATTTTCACACTTATAAAAAATACAATAAATTAGTCCAAATCCCTCAGACTTTATCACATTAATAAACAATACAACATAGTCAATTGAATAAAAGGTCGTGAAGGGATTCGGACCCTCGACTTACAGTTTATTATTACATAATTGTTAGTACCCTAACACATGTACAATTAGTGTAGAAACAAAAATGGCTGTTATAAGTTGCAGCCGGTGGCCTTGAAGGATTGAGTGACACGGCTTGACCCCATCATGATCCTCCTTCCGGTGGATACCGTGAGAATCGGTAGAGAAGGCCCTCTTCTGGTTTAGATTAGAAAGAGTTTTAGTTAGATTGGCCAAAACCACGGAGCGAGTAAGTCGCGTTAAGCGCTGCCGACTCAATCTGCGCAGTAAGTCTGGTGGGGATTTTGGAATAAAATATGATCTAAAGCAAATCGTAGTCTTGGGTTATTATCTAAAAACTACCAATGACCCAGGGCTTCTGATAGATGAGAAATCCCCAATAGAAGACCAGACATGAAATCCCCAAGACGAAGTCCAGACCCTAGAAGAGAACACACAACTACATAAGAATAAAGACAACCAGAAGAATAAGAATAAGAATAAGGAGAGTATACAACATTATTATACTGATGCTATAACCAACTGAATTACAGATCCGCCATCTCAAACCTCTCTTTTTTTAACACTAATAAACAATACAATAGATTAATTGAAATAATATTCTTTGCGGGGTTTCGGACCCTGGACTTCTAGTTTTTCTAGGGCTAATGTTGTGACCAACAGAGCTACAGAGCCGCCCTATCAACCCTCCCTATCTTTAGTGTAATAAGTAAGTAAAGTCGTCGAGGTAGCCTAAAGTCGGTATCAGCCAGTCAGCGATGGAGTCTATCCCCTTTTCACTAGCGCTAGACCGAGGAGATAGTTACAGCGTCTGAGACGGAATTTCACGCCTACCATCAGCTCCTCACTTTACCACATCTCTGTGCTACTCATACGCTGAGTTGGCGAGGGCCGGTATTGAACCAGGAACCTTGTAGTTCCTAGTCGAACGCCCTACCGACTGAGCTAAACCGGCCTTAATACAATAAATCAAGTTTAAAAAATCTGAGTTATAGAGCCGTCATCTCAAACCGCTTTATTTTTACACTAATAAACAACACAATCAATTAAATTAAACACATGGCTGTGGCTGTGGAGTGATTTGAACCCGTGACTTTCAGTTTACTAGAATGGCACACCAACCATCAGAGCTATAGAGCCGTCCTTTTGGCCATCTTTATTTTCACACTAATAAACAATAAATTAAATCAAAATCTCTGGAGGGATTCGGTCTCTCGACTTCCAATCATTAATATTTACAATATTAATTTACCAATTAAGATTGTGAAAAAGAAACGTAAAAGTCATTATGTAATATTGATATTATTGGCAGGTTATTTATGAAGCCTCAGAACATCATAGAAACCAAGCAGCCAATCAGGACTCAAGGAATGGAATCACCCTAATGCATGAGTGGACTATTCTGGATTCCCATAAGTACCAGTTGTCTTGACACTGGTTCAGTTGTGCTTAGCTTGTTGCTCAAACCAACAGTATGCGAACTCACTTCAACAATTATCATATGATCTGTTGAGAAGTTTGTGCAAGATGAACTTTACATACAGGGTGTAGTACTCGGTCGTTTTTATGAAGTATTTTGGTGAGTCAAAAGTTTTGCAATATTTTGGTAATTCTGTTGTTCTGTGTGTTTTTGCCGAGCTCATGAAGGTGACGAACCACTTTGGATTTTGAGATACCGAGCTAGCCTAATACTCGCCGGATTTGGGTCCATGGCTTGGATTAACGACTCCAAATCCACGATTTTAGATCTACCTATTGGAGGCACCCGTAGTTTAATGGTTATCTTCGTAAGAATTAAATACGGTGACCAGCGTTTAAATCCTGGACAAGGTCTGTTTGTATTTCAAATAGCATTAAAACCTTGGCAAAAGTATTCATCCCATTATTCTCCCTGTTCTCATTTCGCTAACCATGACCAGTTACAAGTGTTAAGCTATGTTATGTATTATATGTTATTATCACCTGTAGCCAGGATTGAACCTATAACCAAACTGGCGATTGTCACTTAGAACTGTGTTAACTCAACTCCTATATCTGTTGCATCATATGTCCAAGTTCGACAAAAAACACCCAAAGAAGTCTGGAGGTCACATCAGCCGGAACGCTGTGTGTGCATAATAAAGATGAGGACAACAGACCTAAAAATCCAAATACAAGTTATCAAGCCACCTCTAAAAAAATTTCAGACAAATAGAAAATTTAGATTTTATAAATTTTCGCAGAGCTGTAAGGACAGCAGATGTTGAACCCAGATGGGAAAGGTCACAGTAAATGGTTTTGATTCTCGGGTTTTAACAGATCGTCAGTCGAGGTTTAGTTAATACAAGACTTGGTTGTTTCTAAATAAACCCTTTCGAAACCCTGCCCATGTTTCCGCCGCAGTGAGACCGACCCATCAGAACCGACAAGAACGTCTGCATTCCTCAGAAACTGTCGAATCTAACCTAAAACCCACGCGTCTGTAATGGTGCATTTTCAAGGGGTCAAAGCAAAAGGTCAACAACTGTCGGGTAACTTTCCATGGACCCCGTCATTTTGAGTCTAACGACCTTATTCAAAATTCTAACTACAGGTACGTTCATAATTTATAAGCTGCTTATAAATTATGAAACATATTTACTTTGTTATTAATTGTTTTATTTTCATAGTTTCCTTCGGACATACATATACACAAACTGTCCTTTAAATATGTATAGATTATGTTAGGATTTAAACAATACCGAAAATAGCGGAAATTATTTCCTGAAGTGAACTGTACAGTGGCGGGTACCGATGATTCCAAACGTGAGAAAACCGCTTCTGTTAGCGAATCAGAATAGTTTATTTAAGGATCAAGTTCTGACGTCACGAGAGAGAAGAGGCGGTTGCAAGATTGACTTTGAATTGAGCAGACGTTCATTCGGTAAGCAAAGCACAAACGCGAAGACCCATTTGGCCAACAACAATTGATTGTAGTAACTGTCTCGCCGGTTGATGTATTAGGGGAACTAACGTAACTACCTACATCTTTACGCTATTAGACCGACAGATTCCAGCCTGCTGTATTATTCGCATTGTTGATATGAGGTTGGCACATACACAAACACACACACACATGCACATACACACACACACACACACATACATCTATTATTATACAACAGCTAGGTGAATCAATGATTGTTTTCTAAAGGCTTTTTTCCTATTTAGTTTAATGACACAAAATACATATTCCTTAATTTTGTGATTTTTTTTAATCAGATTTATTTGGTTCTAATTAGTCGTAATTTGCAAATAGGTCAAAAACTAACCTGTCTCTCACTTCATATTCTGCCTGTTACTTTCCCCCTCTATATATATATCTTGATTAACTACTCCTTAAATATTTTAGTTTTCTCAGTGAGGATAAAGAGAGAGATTGGAATGTGTGAGCGGTGAATTGAAATTCCTACTTTATTCGTATGTTAATTTTCAGTGGTTATCGGTTGGCTTATATATAAGACGGGTAAGTTTTTGACTTACTTGCAGCTTTTAGCAAAATGATTTTAATGTTTTTTTTTTTTTGTTCTCCGGTAGTATTTATTTTTTCTTCCTGATCACAATTATCTACCCAGAGTGTGTCAGGTTTTTCTTATATATATATATATATATATATATATATATATGAGAGAGAGAGAGAGAGAGAGAGAGAGAGAGAGAGAGAGAGAGAGAGAGAGTTTGTAGAAAAAAACAAGATGTTAAATGTTTTGCTGACAGAAATCTGTTTCGACCATATGAAAGGTCCTTATCAAACAACATTGTAAACGGAAAGACGAAATAAATATATTATTAATCACGAGGCACAGAATCCTCTCGATCAGTACCGGCATTTTTTTTTAATTTAAAAAAGGCGTATTTTATGTTAAAAATGAAATAAATTTTATTTTTTTAAATTATAAGCATTTTTATCATTAAAAAAGCTCAAAAGAGTTTGCAGTAGCCGGAACATTTTCCTGGACGTTTTGATATTCATATACACTTTTAAAGACACATATTGTCGGATTCATATCCATTTTACCTTTCATATATATATATATATATATATATATATATATATATATATATATATATGACTTGAGTTTTTTCTCTCATATTGGAAATGTAAATATTGCTCTGTGTATAATTTATTTGTTTACTATCGTACATCGAGATCTCTTAAGGACTTGAAAGACTCATTGTATAAATCTATAGGTGTGCATCTGCATGTGTCTGGGTGTGACGTTAAACTGCATCTAATAGGTAAGTTCCAATTATGGAGCTCTGGGGACTCTGGAGAGTATCCCTTCATCGTCATTAGTCACAGGTCTGACCCGGCATTAGTCCCATTCTGACCCGGAATGGTAGTACCTGTTAGTACTCTAAGTCTAGTCTGTCCTACTATCTACCCATAGCTGGAGGAAGAATAGTTGGATACATACCTTTCCCAATGATGTTAGCGCTTTCCGAAATACTAACAGCTTCGTCCAGGATTTGAACAAATATATGAGTTTCTTATCAAGAATAACCATTACATAGTGGGCCTCTATAATTATTATATAAGATACTTTTTTGTGCGAACATTTTTATTTAAATTTTTTTTTTTGCGAACATTTTTATTTAAATCTTTAAAATTCAAAGCTTCAGTCTTGATCAGTTTTTATCACACATCGTAATATCAAGCGATATTTCTGAATTAACATGATTAAAATTAAGATTATCATATATATCATTCTTTGTGAACCATCATGGTATCGGTTTAGCTCAGTTGGCAAAGCATCGGCATAGGAACCCCAAGGTTTTGGTTCAATACCGGCCCTCACGAACTTGGCGTATGAGTGGCACAGGGATCTGTGCGGTAAAGTAAGGAGCTTACGGTAGGTGTGGCGTTGCTCATCAGAGGCAAAAACAATCTCCTTGGTCTAGCGCTAGTAAAAAGGGAATAGACTCCCTCGCTGTTTGCCTGATACTGACTTTCGGCCACCCTGACGATTTACATTACTTATAAAAGATACAGTAAGATACTTTAGCCACATGTTATAAATAACTCCTTTTGTTGAGACCTTCTTTTGCTTAGCTTCAAGCGAGGCGTAGATATAGAAGGCGGATTTATACAAAGATAATAAAACCAATTTGAATCTATTAAGAGCGTGTTAGAGTTCTCTATACTGTTTTTTTTTTAACTTCAGTAAACAAAAACAAAAAAAGAACATTGAATCTTGCACACCCCAAATATATGAGTTTCTTATCAAGAATCTCAATGTGTCTCAGTGACAAGCAGCAACACTTTTTGCCAAACACCGGCTTGTATTACAGTGAAATGTTACAGGTCAGCCTAACAATGAAACGTGGAGATTCATTGAAATGAATTCAAGACAAACCACTTCGAATAAATGAAGGGAAAGAAGAACTTTACAATACTTTTTCTAACATTTACCGCCAATGTATTTCTCAAATCACACTGACTGCAAAAGACAGCTAATTTATACTTACTGAATATACTCGCACGGAGGCGTTTATCTCGAAATATCTATCATTGTAAGAATTGGACACGACTACCTGAGTTCAAATCCTGAGCGAGATGTATAATCTTGATTTTCGGACTGTTGTCCTCATCTTATTATTTGTTGTTTTTGTTTCTGTCTCATGCTAATTTTTTATTCTTTCACTTTAATAATAAAATGCTATTTTTGCCAACTCTCTTCAGTCAGAATTATTCTGAATATCTGTTAAGTAAAACGTGGGTCGGTAGATTCTGGCTCTATTAGGTTATATATATAAGCGAGTGGCACCCACCTGATCAAATCAGGTTACGGGATGAGTATTTTTTATGTATTCGTGTATAAGTCGAAGACCTAGTTTTTAGACACTTTTTAAAAAGAAGTAATAATTTTGTAAGGTTGAAATTTAAACATAATCGGCAAAACATGGAGCAACCCTTCAGTAATTAATTCTATAGGTTAATGATTTTCTAACTATAAATCACAGATCGATATATACATGAGTATATAGGGTAATTTTATATATTGTTGCATAACTCACTGCTATTTTCCTGATTGCTGCGACTCTTCTGTTATGTTGTGTTCTTTCGAGAGTCTATCTCATTTCTTTTGTTGAGGGTTTTGTTGTCTTGCTGTGGCGTTCAGATACAGACACATCTTTTATTTGGAAAATGAATACTAAGACACTTTAGTGTGTACACTCTTTTTACTTATTTCTTATCTAAAACGTCTTTAATCGTGGTAACACGGAGACTTATTTTCGTGTACAGATTTTTTTTATTCATTTCCCCTATTACCAAGAGTTCTTTATACTGCACGTGGGGAGAAGCATCGCAGAGACGAAATACATTTTCGCCCATAAGGGCTGTCGGGTCCGAACTCCGATTAACTAAATTCTACTTTTCCAAGAGTCCCCCAGTCACGTGACTCTCTGAGCCAAGGAGAGCCCCGATTCGCATGAACTTTGATTGAAGCTTTGTCAATCAATCTCTCGGTGATTTTCCACCGAGTTATCGTTGATTTTAAAATCTAGAGTACTATTCCTTACAAAAATGATAGGCTATGCCTATCCATTATGTAACAAAAGTACTTATCGATTTTTAACGATTTTAGAGTTGAAAAGTTTATATTCTAAAACTGGATAGCTTATCTGTGAAAGATTGACGATAAATTGACAGATCTATCTAAGTAGTTGGAATAATAAAGCTGCTAAAAGTGCGTTTAATCTCAAAGAGGATTGTCCAAATCGACCATCTATCTGAAATATCTTCAATTAAACTTACAAATTAATATCGCCATTTCTTCTGAGATGCTCTTGGAATTATGGTTATCGTTGTGGGAAAAGGTTGGGGCTGTTGGATTTTACGGAATATCAACCCTTGTTGGGTTATTTTATGCCGAAGACGTCTTGTTCTATTCATGCTTGATGGGTATTCAATATATTTAAAACTCATTTCTTTCTATTTAACCCATATATGAGACCCTAATAGGTACTACCATTACAGGTCAGGTTCGATCTGAGTGTAATAAGGATGAAAGGATACTCCACACGCCCTAGA
>CM042149.1:99365440-99397940 GCA_023376005.1 Doryteuthis pealeii | reverse complement strand
AAAGGGACAGCATTCAATCAACTGCATTCGTTGTATTATTTACTTCTTTTTTTTAGGGGGAAACTTAATCTTTTCACTATTTTTATTTATTTCTCAACACGTTTTGAAAGAGGGTGTTGGGGATTCTTTGGGGGGCTGGGGGAGTTGTTGCTCTTTTGTCAAGTCTGTGGGACTAATTAGATTCTTTATAACGGAATGTCTCCAGATTTTAAAAAATTTGGCACTGCCAAGTTTGGTTTCATTCTTTTTCAAGAATGACGGGCGGTTTTAAAGAGTTTATCTTGCCAACTATTTCTGGTTTCTCCAGGGCAAATAATGCACCGACTTTGAAATGCTTTGAAAATCTAATTTCTTTCTCTTGCGTAAATTACAGCTCACTTGCTTAATCGACTGCGAAAACAAATCTCTCTCTCTCTCTCTCTCTCTCTCTCTCTCTCTCTCTCTCTCTCTCTCAGTATAATCGATTATTAAGAAATACTCCCTCTCTCTCTCAGTATAATCGAATATCAAAAACTCTCTATTTTCTTGAAATAAATAAAGAGAGAGAGAGAGAGAGAGGGGGAGAGAGAGAGAGAGATTTTAATGTTCGATTATGCTGAGAGAGAAAGAGTAATAATCGAACATTACGTACTCTCTCTCTCCACTCAATCCTCTCTCTCTCTTTCTCTCTCTCCCTTCTCTCTCTCTCTCTCTCTCTCTCTCTCTCTCTCTCTCTCAGTATAATCGAACATTAAGAACTTTGTATTTCTCTCACTCTCTCTCTATCTGTCTCTCTATCTTTCATTCAATATAATCGAACATTACGTACTCTCTCTCTCTCTCTCTCCTCTCTCTCTCTCTCTCTCTCTCTCTCTCTCTCTCTCTCTCTCTCTCTCTCTGTATAATCGAACATTAAGAACTTTGTATTTCTCTCACTCTCTCTCTATCTGTCTCTCTATCTTTCATTCAATATAATCGAACATTACGTTACTCTCTCTCTCTCTCTCTCTCTCTCTCTCTCTCTCTCTCTCTCTCTCTCTCTCTCTCTCTCTCAGTATAATTGAATATTAAGAAATCTCTCTCTCCTTTCTCTGTTTAATCAAACATTAACTCTGAATAAAGTGGGCCGAGATTTTTATTTTTGGTAATTTCAATAGATTGACAGGGTTAAGGCGTAAAAATCGAGAAGCAAAGTAATTATGAGCAAATATTCTCGCAGCCATTTTCTTTTAATCTACTAAATGTACAACATTGAGAAAAATGAGAAGAAGAAGAAGAAGAAGAAGAAGAAGAAGAAGAAGAAGAAGAAGAAGAAGAAAGTAACTACAAAAGAAACTGCCGACTTTCATAAAAGTGAGATTTTATAGAAAGATTTTAATGATTTCAGCACAATATTTCTTCCAAATGATTACCGAGTAAATCTGATAAAACTCTTTATTTCATGTAATGCGCTTGTAAATCTATTTTCGTTGAGGTGCCGTTATAGTATGTGGCCTACCTTTTTGATTCTGTTATAGTCTGTGGCCTACCCGGTTTGAATGTGTCCTACCTCAGTAAGTGTATATTTATAGATATAAGTAGAAGGCAATTTATTGAAACTAATAATTTTTCACATATATTCAATTTCAAGAAATGCAATTCAGTCATAAGCTGTATATAGTAATTAAGAATAATTAAAAAATAATGTATCCATAATTTACATGAATCATAGATATATTTAATTTTAAAATATTCTAAGATTCTGAAATAGAGTTAGGGGTTAGGGTTAGCAGTTATTATTATAACCTTATAATATGCCTTTTATGGTAGGTCACATACTATAAAAGAGACATGATTTCGTAGGCCACATTCAAAAGGTAGGCCACAAACTATAATGGTACCGAAAATCTATTGATCTGACCATCCGATTGATCGGAACAGGACCTCTTCGACCGCTTGTCTAGTAACAGCCCAAGTGGAGAGTTGCATGTCACGTAATGTCTTAGTACCCGGCTTACCAACTGCTCGGTCACCATATTTCTATCATCAGATCCTACAGGTCGCTATCAACGACCGACAGGTAGCGGCACTGGGTGGAAGGTTTTACCTGTCTTCAGAGGTGCAGTCGGCGTAGTCTACAACAAGGTAGCCATAGCTAACGTTTTCCTTGGGTTATGCTATAATAGACGGACAAAAAAGTCGTTTGTGTATCTATTAAATCCAAAATAATGGCTGTTCTAAGCGAAGCATATAAATCAACGTTTCCTAAATTTGAATTATACGATTCAACAAAAATTAATCATTTCCTATTCTTACCGACTTCGAAATTAAAAGCCCCGTCAGCTGGGCCAGAAGAATACATTGATTTACCTTGTGGGGGGGAGATCCCCACGATGGGGCGACCTGTTGGTCGTGTGTGGTGACTTGTGATGCTGAAGGACAGAATCCTGGTGCCAGACACGTCCATGACATGCAACACTTTACTTTGGCCCTTACTTGGGCCAAACGACCGGTCGGGGAGGCCCCTCATATCAATTGGCTGGTCACGTTAAACCCTAGTATATGATTGTCCTGAACGACCTAGAAGGTGGAAGCTGAGGGTCTTAGTGTACTGGGTATGACGCTGAACTGCATCTATTGGCGTGGTTCCAATTCTGAATCTCTGGAGCGTATGGAATACCTCTTCATTGCTATTACTCCCAGGTCCACTCTGACCCAGAGTGGTAGTACCTGTTAGGGTACCATCTATAAGTTAAATAGATTAAAAAATGAATTTAAAAAAATCTAAATATCCACCAAGAATGAATAAAACAAAAACATCCTCGACATAAAATAACCCAAGGGTTGACATCCAGCCAACCAGCCAACCGAAATTGAAATCGAAATTAAAATGATTATCAGGTAATTCCAATTTATTAGCGGGTGTTCTAAAAATATTATATTCTAATTAGCTACAGTATTGAACCAAAAATAAAAGACAGTGAGAAAACTGAAAAGGAAGAAGAATGAATTCAAAAAATTTACATTGCTCATATTTTTAAATTCATTATTTATTCAAAACAAATTTGTAAAAGAGTTCAGTCTCTTTAATCAATATGAAATTAACAATGTATGATTATTTTTATCGAACACAATTTGTTAAAATATTAGTTGAATAGAATAATAATTATAGTATTGGACGAAAAACAGTAAAAAAAACCTGAAACATTTTTTATTATTGCCACAAATTTTGATGAAACTTCAATGACTTAAACACATATAGGAAGTGATTATTTTCCTGGATTATTGTTATCAAAGTTCCTTTAGTTCTTTCTAAAAAAGAAAATTCTCTGAAATACTAAAACAGAAAATTTCTTAGACTTTTCTTTTGCTTGAGTTAATAGCCTAATTTGTGATTAGTCATTTGTTAATGGCTTGTAAACAGTTGTCTGGGTTTGAAAAATGTCAAATTGTGTCATACAATGATTGTGGACTATCACTTTGCAATATTGCAAAGAAATGTATTCGCCAATCATTCCTCAATTGATTTTTCCCCAGAAATTATAAAAAATACTGGAAATTATGATCAAGTTCATGGCTGCAAGAGAAAAACACTGCATCTGAAGATACAAACATTCTAAGGAAACTTTGACAATAATTGTTATGGGTGATATACCCTATAGACTAATGGAATGCGCCGACGGTTACTATAAGTAACAGGACAATTATGGCTTGTAGAGTAAGCCAATGCGAGTCAGCTCATAACTCTATTGTCGGACGTAATTCCCACTTCTCTGTACTGTAATTGTCTACTCTTTTGTTAATACATTTTCCTACATTTGTTACCCGTCGTTTTGTTCTTATTTGACCCCTTAAAACCCCACAACAATAATAATCAAGAAAAATAATCAATTCCTATGTATATCTTTGAAGTTTCATTAGAATTTGTTTGCAATATTAAAAGATGGTTCAGTTTTATCACCGTTCTTTTTTTTTTTTTTTTTTGGAGGGGGGTAGATTATAAGGGGAAAGAGATGAGACGGTTAATCACATAATAAGCGAATGTAGCAAACTGGCACAAAAGGAGTACAAGACTAGTGGAAAATTTGATCCAATAATCTATGTGTAATTTTAAGATAATAAATTTTTATAGAATATATCTTCCAAATTTATTCGCAAGAAAAATAATTGATTAGCAAAATGGAAATCGTGCTCATAAAGTGTTAATTAGCAATGGCAAGAACGTCATATTTTTTATATTCTAAAAACAAATATTTATTTAATAACTATTTTACTCTATTCTTGTTATCTAATAATTTTTGGAGAAAACTCAATGGAAAATTTAGGCTCCCACCTTTTTAGACAACACAAATATCGATGAATAATTTTTTTTCTTTTATAATATAATAGGCAATTAAATAATTATCGAAACGTAAAAACAAAATGTCCAAAAATTATTATTATTTTTTTATTATTTTTTTTTACGTTTAATTTTTTGATTTTTGGTTATAATTTTATATAAAATATTTAAAAACTGTTTGTTATTTACTTTTCTTTATTAATGAATTCAGTTAATATAATCCAGCAAAATTCAGCAAGATTCATAGACATGTCAACTTCTTGAAAATACACTCAGACAATTCAATAATATCGATCAGCTTTTTTTTTAAAGCTTTTTTTTACATTTAATTTTTCGATTTTTGGTAATTATTTTATATGAAATATTTAAAAATCGTTTGTTACTTACTTTTCTTTATTAATGAATTCAGTTAATATAATCCAACAAACCTATTCATAGAACTGTCTACTTCTTGAAAATACACTCAGACAATTTAATAATATCGATTTGCTTCTCGAATCTTGAACAAACTTTGGATCAATATTTACATCAATTTAACACTACACAACGGCTAAAGTGAACTACTTTGATTCCATTTACCAGTACTGAACAATGATACTAAATTTTGACTGAACGTATCTTGTCACAAAGAGAGCTGCAAGAGTTGTTGAATGTTCCTTTGGAGAGAAAAAAAAGAAGACAATATTCAGTGTGATAGTTGGGTGCTTCACTGGAGTTCAAGTGCCTGTATCGATCTCCGTCGAGAAAATCAGTTCAATATAATTCGTATTATTAGTGAAAGGAGGAAGGCTTCACTGAATGAACGGATCAATCAAGATTTATATTTCTTTCTTACAATTTCATTATAAAATCAACTTCATTCAGATATGGAGACGTGTTGTTATGATTTTTTTTCTTTTATTAAATGTCAGTCGCTGAATCGGGTTTTATAAGCTGTCACATTTTCTTGGTTGTTTGTTTTCAATTTCTTGATATTCGTGTATATGTGTACATTTGTGTGTATAACTGTACAAAAGGCCGGTGCCGTTATAGTATATGGC
Organism: Doryteuthis pealeii; assembly: GCA_023376005.1. Lineage (NCBI taxonomy): Eukaryota > Metazoa > Mollusca > Cephalopoda > Myopsida > Loliginidae > Doryteuthis > Doryteuthis pealeii. The sequence goes on along the minus strand of CM042149.1, from coordinate 99,392,603 downwards.
CTACCTTTTTGATTCTGTTGTATTATGTGGCCTACCCGGTTTGAATGTGGCCAACCGGTTTGAATGTGTCCTACCTTAGTAAGAGTATATTTATAGATATAAGTAGTTGGCAATTTATTGAAACTAATTATTTTCACATATATTCAATTTCAAGAAATGCAATTCAGTCATAAGCTGTATATAGTAATTAAGAATTCTAAAATATTCTAAAATTCTGAAATAGGTTTAGGGTTAGGGGTTAGGGTTACAGGTTAAGGTTAGGGTTAGGGTTACAGGTTAGGTTAGCAGTTATTATTATAATATTATAATATGCTTTTTATGGTAGGCCACATACTATAAGAGAGACATTATTTCGTGGACCACATACAAAAGGTAGGCCATATACTATAATGGTACCCAAAAGTTATTAGTATATACATATTTAAACACATACATACATAGCAATAGCATAATCTTTACAGATCATTGCCGTCCCTCACAATCCTATAACACCACCACCAGAACCTTTCCTCTCATGAGCCCTGAAATGACTCATCGATCCCGCTGCAAATCCGTAAATATGACATACGAAGAACGCCCTTCCCACTGGTTCAGACGGATCATATGATAACATTTGATGCTTATGCAACCCCATATGTCTTTTAAGACCAGACGCCGACTTACAGACTTTTTTACAGATTGCACAAGACACATTGTTTGTTCCTGAAGTGTGCATGAATTGTTCCTGATGAGATTTCCTGATTGACATATATACAGATATAAACATAGCAATAGCATAATCTTTACAGATCACTGCCGTCCCTCGTAATCCTATAACCCCACCACTAGAACCTTTCCTCTCATGAGCCCTCAAATAACTCATCAAACCCGCTTCAGATCCACAATGTTTGGTGCAAATATGACATAGGAAGGACGTCCTTCCCGTTGTATCAGATGGATCAGATGATAAATGTTGATGCTTCTGCACCACCATATGTCTCTTAAGACCAGAAGCTGACTTACAGATATAAACACACACACACACACACACACACACATACACACACACACACACATACACACATACACACACACACATACATACATACATACATACTTCGTGGTGTTCGTGGTATAATGGTTAGAGTCGTAGGAAATGGACTCGTCGATGTGAGTTCAAATCTTGGATGAGGCTGTTTGCATTTGCACTAATACCATTGACAAAGGTATGCATCAAACTATTCCCCCCCCAGCTATGGGTAAATTGTAGGTAGACTGGACTATTTAACCTTGGGTACGGAAACCATTCTTGAAGAAGAACTCTAAATTCAAACCTGCTAAGTTCCACTTCATAAATTGACCGTGTCACATCCTGCTTGTGTGGACGGATAGGTAGATACACAAATACATATATACTTGTAAAGGTGATAATAAATTGATATTGAAATTTAGAGAAAAAAATTTTTTCAGAAGAAAGAAATGAACAAGAAAGTTTTTTTTTTTAATTCAAAATTCTCTCACACAGCAAAAGTTGTGTGTTGGCATAATAAATACTGACATCATATAATAAGCGAATAAAGCAAGTTAGCACAAAGAGAATACAACACTAGGTATGACTGGGGAGGTGGAAATGTGATCCACTGGGAATTGTGCAAGAAATTCAATTTTCCCATGCTACTAAATGATATATACACAAACCGGAATCTGTCCTAGAGAATGAGACGCATACATTTTTGGGGACTTTGAGATCCAGACGGATCACCTAATCCCGGTTAGGAAACCAGACCTAGTATCAATTAACAAAATGAAGAAAAGCTGTCATCTCGTGGATTTTGTCTGAGTGAAGGTGAAATAAAAGAAAGACAAATACGGAGACCTGGCCAGAGAGCTGACAAAACTTCGGAATATGAAGATAAAAGTCGTGCCAATTGTGATTTGGACATTTGGAGCGGTTTCCAAGCGTTTGGAAAAGAGTGTGGAGGAATTGGAAATCCGAAGAAGAATCGAGACCATCCAACAACAGTAATGTTAAAATCAGCTAGAATACTCAGAAGACTTGCTGTCAATCAGCCTCCAGTGAATCACCAGCTTAGGCGGATGTGAAAAACCTTAATAATAATAATAATAATAATAATAATAATAATAATAATAATAATTGTAATGTAATGATATGGAACAAATAAAGTGGTAATGCACTGATGACGTTAAGCGTAGTTTACTAAGCAATGTACATTAGTGAATGGATGAGGAAGTGTTTTTCTAGGGACCGGAAATTTTAAATCTAAAGAGTTCTTAGTTTATTATTCTACGGTTTAAGGAAGGTAACTTCAAGTTACACTATAATAATAATAATAATAATAATAATAATAATAATAATAATAATAAAGGAAAATGAAAAAAATGGACAAATATCTGGACCTTGCCAGAGAACTGAAAAAGTTATGGAATATGAAAGTCAAAGTGATACCAATTGTAGTTGGTGAACTTGGAACGGTCCCAAAAGGATTGGAAAAGGGTTTGGAAAGTTTGGAAATCAGAGGAAGGATTGAAACCATTCAGAACACTGCACTGCTGCAATCTGACAGAATACTCAGAAGAATCCTGGAGACCTAAGGGGACTTGCTGTCACTCAGACTCCAGTGAAAGACCATCAGCTAACACTGATGTGAAAACTCAAAAGGAGTAAATAATAATAATATATGATTAGAAATCTCCCAAATAAAAAGCCAAACAATAGGGAGCAAAATAAATGCACGGATATTTCAGGAGAGAAAATGAACTCAGATGAATATGATTAGGAAGAGAGTATTTGAAAACCTATTAATGGCGATGGCTGAGAACAATTCTGTAAGGGATAATTATATTAAGGCCAAGATAGAACGCAGCAAGATAGTAAATACAGACTGTGAGAAAATAGCGATGAGATTGACACCCAATCGAATGCTAACAGCGAACTCCGAAGGAGTAGAAAATAGACATAACTGGATAGGGAATATGATCCACTGAAAATTGTGCATACAGGATCGGTACAAATAAGTACAAGGCCCAGTTAAAAATTAGTTGGTGGAACCCTACAAAAAAAGAAGTGTAACCCTACAAAAAAAGAAGTGTAGACCCTACAAAAAGAAGTGTAGACCTACAAAAAAAGAAGTGTAGACCCTACAAAAAAGAAGTGTACAAAAAAGAAGTGTAGACCTACAAAAAAGAGTGTAGACCCACAAAAAAGAAGTGTAGACTCTACAAAAAAAGAAGTGTAGACTCTACAAAAAAGGAGTGCTGTCCAATTAGAAAGTTGTTAGTGGGGGCTTCTACTCTACGAAAAGAAGTGCGGAGACCAATCAAAAACAGTTAGTGGAACCCTCTACCCTACAAAAAAGGAAGTGTGGTGCCAATTAGAAAGTTGTTAGTGGGGGCATCTACCCTACGAAAAAGAAGTACGGAGATCAATTAAAAGCCAGTAGTAGAATTCTCTACCCAACAAAATAAGAAGTGTGATGCCCAATTAGATAGTTGCTAGTGGGGCATCTACTCTACGAAAAGGAAGTGGGTGGACCAATTAAAAACAGATAGTGGGACCCTCTACCCTACAAAATCATTTCAAAGTCAATGGTTTTTGTAATGCTATTTCCATTAATAACAACTCAAAATTAATTAATCTCTCTTTTGAAATTGTATATTTCAATCAGTTTTAGTTTTAAAAAACTTCCTTCGCGTGTGTGGGTGGCTAAATTTGAACAAATCTAATTGACTTAAAACCTACCGTGGGCATATAGCTCATATCTGACTATTCTCTAGGCACAAACAACAATATATTTTCAGGGACTTTAAAATTCAAGCGAATCATCCAATCCAGCAAAGCAAATCGTCATCCAGAAAAATTGTCAGATCTTAATTTTCGCAGTAAAACAGAGTATAAAAATAGAACAAAATGAAAAGCTGAAATATTCTAGATTTTGTTGGAAAAAAACGCAAAATTCTAGATGTTGCTAGAAAAAATGCTGAGATTGAAAGAATATTAAATCCCTTGAAGATTCAAAGTTATCTAAATGACTTCATCCCTAAAATCCAATAGAATACTGAGGAGAGTTCGGGAATATTGAGGAAACTTGTTGTAACTTCCACTAAAACCCGCCAATTAGTAATGGTTTGAAAACTATCAGTATCATTGCTTATGCTTGGTACGAACTACAGTATTCGAGAAAAAAACAGTGAAAAAACTAAACCATTTGTATTATTGCCTCAAATTTTAACAAAACTTTAATGGCTCAGACAAATATAGAGAGTGATTATTTTCCTTGGTTATTTTTGCCAGTTTGACCTTTTTTCAAATTTAGACAACTGATTACAACTAGGAAAGGACTAATTACATATTAGGATATCGGATCAAGAAAAGGAAAAAAAATTAATCTATACATTTTTTTTAGCATTTCTGAGAATTTTCTTTTTAGAAAATTATGACTTTTTCATACAACTAAGGGAACTTTGACAATAATCACGGAAAATAATTACTTCCTATATGTGTCTAAGTTATTGAAGTTTCAAGGGTAGGAATGATAAAAAAAAATGGTTCAGTTTTTTTTACCCTTTTTTGTTTATTCTTTATTTTTTGTTTTTTTGTTTTTTTATTTATCAATTGATTATTTCCTCATAAATTATAAGAAAACTTGAAAATATCATCAAAAAGAAGGTCAAGCGAAAAACACTGCAGATACCAAAATTGTAAAGGGACTTTCACAATAATAATCAAGGAAAATAATCAATTCGTGAAAGCAACACCATCACGAGAAAACAGCTGTATGGCCACCTGCCCAACATCACACAAAATATCCGTGTTATGCAAACAAGACACGCTGGGCACTGCTGGAGAAGCAAGGATGAACTCATAAGTGACGTTCTTCTGTGGAAGCTAACCCATGGGCGCGCCAGAGTAGGTAACCTAGCAAATACGTACATAGATCAGCTCTGCGCGGATACTGGATGCTACACAGAGGACCCTCCAGGGGCAATGAATGATAGGGAAGGATGGCGAGAGATTGTCATGGATATCCATGCAGCCAGCGGGACAGGATGATGATGATGTGTGTCTAAGCCATTAAAGTTTCATTAAAATTTGTGGCAATGATAAAAAATGTTTTTTTTTTTTCCTTTTTTTTCATTTCTTCTTTCTTTCTTTTTTTTCTTCTTTTTTTCTCCAATATCGTAATTTCCTCGCCTTCTTTTAACATTTAAGCCGTTTACCCTCAAGTCTTCCTCGGGTGTCTGTTGTGTTCTCGAATTCTGCCAAACCTTGCTCCGGGGGAGCACGCACATCCTCTCATACAGGTCACATCCATGGCCTGTGTCTGTCAGTGTGTTGATGACATTATCTCCATCTGACCCTAACGCGGACCCAGCCACCTTCCATTGAACTTTACAATCTCTTCTTTTCCCTCACGACATGCTCACCGGATCTCAAATGCATCTTTTGTTCATCTCTGATAAACGATTCACAAAATCTATCAATGTTCTGTTGTATATTGATGATTTATCAGAGAATAATTCAAATCCTGGACGATGCTACAGCTCACATACCGCTGATACCCTTCGGAAAGGTATGAACCCAACTTCTCTCTCTCCAGCTATGGGTAAAATACTAGGGTAGACTGGGCTCTTTAACCTTGGTTAGGCAACCGGTTTAGGAGAAGGAAAACTCTGAATTTAAACCTGTTAAATCCGATTGGGGTGGTCACTACTAGAATAGACTCAGTCCTAATTAGTGATCTATTTCACTATTTTTTTCCTGTGAGCAGTTTCTTTTGTAACAGAAAAGTAACAGAAAAGTAGTACATTTCATAGGGCGCTTTGTGAAGGGAGGGGGGGGTTGAGAAGGGGGTGCTTTCGAGAATGGGGACTTGAAAGCATTAAACAATTGTTGACTTTGAATTGGAAGCTTGACAAAACAACAGCAAGAGATTATTAGGATTCTTTGCACATCTCGGGGAAGGAACGCTAGCTTTTTTGCGATTGTCACTTGATCATCTGTGTGGAAAGAAAGTCAGAAGAGGAACGCAGCGAATCACTTTTTCCCAAAAATAAATTTTATTGTGTTTACTCATCTCTGAAGTTTGTGAATATTGTATGATTTTAGCCGAAGTCATTGCCCTCTTTCTTACGCGCTCCCAAACGCAAGCTGGCTTCAACTCCCAAATGCCTGCTTCTGACTCTCTCTCTCTCTCTCTCTCTCTCTCTCTCTCTCTCTCTCTCTCTCTCTCTCTCTCTCTCTCTCTCTCAGACTGTATCTCTTTATGTACAAATTTTGTAAAAGTACTGTTAAAAATAAGGTTTAAAAAACTGTTTAAAATTGACACACACACACACACACACACACACACATACACACACACACACACACACACACACACACACACACATATATATATATATATATATATATTATATATATATATATATATATATATATATATAGCGAAGACATAGATTCAACGCAACTTATTTTCTACCAGAGTCTCTCCATACTTTTTGTCTTTTTATTTATACTGTAATTATTTTCGAAAGTATATAACCCGACTAATATTTTGCGCCCCAAAAATAAGTGGGAGTCAAAGTTAAATGACCTGAAAAAGATCAGAAAATTTTTAGATAAAATAACTAACTTATTATGAAATTCATTTATTGAAAAATCAACACTGAAAATTTCATTAAAATCGGATAATTCCCTGATTTTTTTTTTTCAATAAGCGGGTTAAATTTATTTTGTAAAATACGCCTATGACGTCAAAATTGGCAGATCTAATTCTTTCTAAAGTTTTCAAAATTTATACCCCCTTCCTTTTTTAGATATTAAAAACGATTCGACATTTGATCAGTAATGATAGACGATGAAACATCAAATAATAAGTGTCAACGTGACAGAATGGGAAAAAGAAGAAAAAAGGAAAAGAAAAATAATAGGAATCAAATTTATAGAACTTCTTTTTTAATCAATTCACATGAATGGTTTCCTGATCAGTTGTCAGAATTCGGGGGGGGGGGGTAAAATATTTTTACGATAGTTATTTTTTTATTTTATTTTTTTTTAGGGATGGCCTATAATCAACACTTTCATTGATCACCCACAGTAAAGTCTCAAATTGACTTTACAAGAGAGATTCTCTTCAAATTTCAATTTTTTAAAAAAAGGATTTTTTTTAGTTTATAAAAGGAAAGAAGAATTAAAGAGAATCTTTAAAATTAAGAAAGTGATAAAAAAAAGAAGAAAAATATTTGAATAAAGAAAACATAAAGATAATTTGAAAAGGATTAACAGTTGATCTTATTCTATTTTATTTTATTTTATTTTATTCTATCTAATAATAAACTAATAGGATTTCCCGACATTATCTGGTACAAACAGGGGCCGCTTCAGCTCAGTCAGTAGAGCATTCAACTAGGAATCGCAAGGTTCCGGGTTCGATACCGGTCCTCGCCAACCAAGCGCACGAGAAGCACAGATTGATCTGTACGGTAAAACAGCATCAGGGTGATGATGGTAGGCGTGACGCTCCACCTCAACAGAACAATCTGGTCTGGCGAAAATGGGATAGACTCCCTAGCTGTTCAGCTGATAAATACAATAGGCCACCCCACATATTTATCTGGAACAAAGACCGAAGGATCTTACATTAACCGTAACACATTGAACCTATGCAGGCATCCCTTCGTGGTGTAATGGTTAACAAGTTAGTCTCGCAGATCTGAGAGAGTCTCCGTAGCGTAGTGGCTAACGTGTTGAATTGTGACATCATCATTAATATAATTATATATTAATTGGTTTACAATCTATCTATCTATCTATCTATCTAATATATATATATTATATATATATATATATATATATATATATTATATATATATATATATTGTTTTTGTGTGCAAAGAGCAGGACGGAATCTGTTGATGAGGAGGGCTTCGAGTATAGCCAGTTGCAATTCATTGGATGAGGATGCCAAAATCGAGAACATTTCAGGCTTATAAGCTGCAGCACAATCAGGATTGTCCAACAGGTGTCGCCCAATGGTAGAGGTGAATATGAATTACTTGGTGGAGAAGAGTGGTTAAAGTTGTTGTTACGGATATACGATGGAATGTGTTGGTTTATTATTGGGATAGCAGATAAGGACGGATGGTAGGAGAGAAAGAGAGAGAACGAGAGAGTGAGGGAGAGAGAAAAGGAAAGAGAGAGAGTGTGTATGTTGGATTATTTTGTTGTATATAAGCCGTGCTACAATACACCACTTAGATTTATAGACTAAGCGAGGTCACGTGGTTTAAACCTCAGCCAATCAATAGCCCGGATGCGTGGCTAGTTGACTACTTACTGATACTGAGAGACGTCCATTTGCAATCATTGACGAAGGACTTGTAATACTGAGGAGTACCAAGAAGCAACCAAAGGATTTTTTATCGGTAGATTGAAACTACGCTCTGATTAACACAAAGGATCTCCGCTGGACAAACGCTCTTGCTTGAAGCCTAATTGATGGCCACTAAAATCGTAATTGAGAGAAAGGGAAAGATATATATATATATATATATATATATATATATATATATATATATAGAGAGAGAGAGAGAGAGAGAGAGAGAGAGAGAGATAACGTCAACTGAATCCGAGGTTTATTAGTGAATGTCCCATCTCTAAACTCCTTTAAGGCAATGTTAGATAATCTGTGAAAAGTGTATAAATATTCTGTGGAATTAAGATGAATATTTATAAGGAACAGCTGACAGGTCTCAGACTTAATATACTATCAGAAAAGATATTATTATTATTATTATTATTATTATTATTATTATTATTATTATAAATCACGCACCTAGTAAGTAAATATACAACTCATGCTTGAAAAATTAGGGATTAATTATCTGCCCTTGGCACCAAGGGAAGAATCGCGAATATACGATATTGGCGCCTGAATTGAATTTTCTGACAAAGTCACTTATAGCAGCGAGAAGACATTATTATTTACTCCTTTTGAGTTTTCACATCAGTGTTAGCTGATGGTCTTTCACTGGAGTCTGGGTGACAGCAAGTCTCCCCAGGTCTCCCTGACTCTTCTGAGTATTCTGGCAGATTGCAACAGTGCAGTGTTCTGAATGGTTTCAATCCTTCCTCTGATATACAAACTTTCCAAGCCCTTTTCTAATCCTTTTGGGACTGTTCCAAGTGCACCAACTACAATTGGTATCACTTTGACTTTCATATTCCATAACTATTTCAGTTCTCTGGCAAGGTCCAGATATTTGTCCATTTTTCATTTTCCTTTAGCTTCACCCTGTGATCTGCTGGTACTGCAAAATCCACCAGTTGACAAGTTCTTTCTTTTTTATTTCTGGTCTTCTTGCTGGATAAGGTGATCCGTTTTTATTTCAAAGTCCCAGAGAATTTTGTGCGTTTCGTTCTCAAGAACAGATTCTGGTTTATGCATATACCATTTTGTTGTGTGGTCAAAATTTAATTTTTTGCATAATTCCCAGTGGATCACCTTCCCAACCCAGTCGTGTCTATTTTTGTATTCTCGTTGTGCTAGTTTGCTACATTCGCAGAGTATATGGTTAACAGCCTCATCTCTATTACCACAAAGTCTACACTTACTATTCTGTTGGGTTTTATCAATTTTCGCTTTGATGTAGTTTGTCCTTATGGCATTATTTTGTGCAGCAATTATAAGTGATTCTGTTTCTTTGAGGTTTCCCTTTCTTAACCATGTCCAAGTCTTTTCATGTGCAACCTCTTCTATTTGTCGTTTGAAGCGTCCGTATAATTGTTTTTCTTCACATTTTTGTTTTCTAGTCTTTGTCGTTTTCTGTTTGTCCATCTGCCGTTTCTACTATTGTTGGCTGCCATAAGTAGTTTGTCTTTGCTTTTTCTTGTGTAATCTTCAAGTTGTTGGATTGTGGTTTCTACGCATTCCTCTAAATCATTGTGCATGGTCATTAATTTTCTCGTCCTTTGGTCAATCTGTCTGAGTTCTTCTTTTGTCATTTTAAGAATGGTCCTGAGTATCTTATGATGGGGACAGCCCAGGTATTAATTCCTTTGATCAGATTTCTGCTGTTAAGTTTCGTTTCTAGAAGTTTTCTAGTTCTCCTGAGATATTCTTTTTTACATTTTCCTTTCATTTCTGCTTGCATGATATTGTCAAATTCCTAAGTATTTGTAGCCTTCATTTTCATCAAGAGATTTTATTGTTTCCTGTTTTGGCAGTTGTATTCGTTTTATTACAAGCATAGCACCTTTTTCGATTCCAAATTCCATCCCTATATCCTGGCTATATATTCTAATAGTTTGTACTAGGCTCTCCAATTCTTTTTCATTTTTGCAAACATTTTAATGTCATCCATCCATGTACATCTTATTATTATTTTAATGTCATCCATGTACATATTATTATTATTATTATTATTATTATTATTATTAAGTCCCCCATGATGGTGATAGAAAACAAAGGTTCTGTAAAGATTGCATCGATTTTTTTCGATAGATATATGTACTGTGTTCTTCATTAGCTCATCGTGAATACATTTAAAAACGATAAAAAGTTGTTTTTCAATTTTGTCTCATTTTATCGTTTGCGTCATGTGTTTTAATCGATAGGAATAACAGACAAAAAGTCTCGTTTCTAAAGACAGATGTAAAGCGCCATTGTAAACACAAACAAACAAAAAAACAAAAAAAGAAACGCTTAAATTATGACAACTGACCCAAAAGATTGAATTCTGATTTCTTCTTTCAAACGAATTTCTTTCTCTGACAAAATATTGATTTCACTGTTTAACACTAAAAAACATTGAGTTCATTATTTTATGATTTGATTTTTGCAGAACCGGAACTGAGAGAACAACAGGAAGAAGAAAAAAAAGGATGTGACTGAACTACCGGAAAAAGAAACTTTTCATTAAGTTATTGGGGTGAGTCAAAATTTTTGTAATATTTGGCTAATATGCGGGCGCAGTTCCAGATGTTTCATGTCGAGGTCACTGGGTTGCGAGTTGTCAACCGCGCCTGATAATCTCCGAGGGCAACTCGCTGGATTTACCTTACTAGAATGAAAAATGCAGTGAATAGTGGATTGCTGGAATAATAGTTACAAGGAATACTAAAATATTCTCTCTCTCTCTCTCTCTCTTCTCTCTCTCTCTCTCTCTCTCTCTCTCTCTCTCTCTCTCTCTCTGTGTGTATATATATATATATATATATATATATATATATGTGTGTGTGTGTGTGGAGAAAAGTAGACAAACACGGGGTGTTATGAAAACTGGATGTTTGTCTACTTTTCTCCGCATATTGTCGGATTAACCTCCTCACATTTCTCCCATATATATATATATGTATATAATGACTACGGGAAAATATATATGTATATATATTTGTTATGGGATGCAATATATTTAAGGAGCGATTGTTACCATTGGTTTAAAAGCAGCGTGTTAGCCACCTATCGTCAAGAAAACGCGCCCGTAAAAGAAATGCAACGAATATCATTTCATTTATATATATATATATATGTAGGAGCAGTTATTGTATCTTTCCACTGAAGTTTTGCTTTTTGGACTTGTCATAGTAACCAAAATAGTGCATCGTTTTCTCCCCTCTCCTCTCTCACTCTCTCTCTCTCTCTCTCTCTCTCTCTCTCTCTCTCTCTCTCTCTATATATATATATATATATATATATATATATATATATATATATATATGAAGTAAATGGAAGTTAATCCAACAGTATGAATTGAACATTTTTAGAAAAAACAAATGATGTTATTAGTTTGCTGACAGAATCTGTTTCGACCTTTTTAATAGAGCGGTCTTCATCAAGAGCAACATATGAATGAAAGACGGAATAAATAACCCTTAGAAGGAGGGGTACAAACGAACGCTGGTGTTCGATGCTGGAATTTTTAAAAAGGCGTATTCATTGCATATTCATCTATACAACTTTCAAATCACATACACAGTGAAGTAATGCACAACATATCAATGCACCAACTACCATGATACTACTAACCATGGCTTAAACTGCTTAGGATATATACACACCACAAATTTGCATATATCCAAATACTGCAAAACTTTTGAAACTGGGAAATCTATGGATTCCCTCATTCTCCAATTAGAGGTTTAATATACAAGTTCTTATACAAGGATGTATTTGTCAATAAATAACCCATGAAGATTGATGTGCCATTAAACAAAGAAACTAAAAATTCACCTTTCGTATAAGAAATGTTTGACGGCGTTATGCCCCAAAATCAAATTCATAAAGCATAAGTTTCCAAATTAGACTAAATTGCACATTCATCTGCATGACTTTTTGTTGGGCTCAATTCGGCATTTCCAGATACACATTCATCTGTTTGTCTTTCAAATCACACACAGTGAAGAAATGTACAATGTGTCAGTGCACCAACTACCAGGATACTACCAAGCTCAGTATGTATCTTGCACTGATTGAACTGTTAATTTTTTTTCCAACCATCTGGTTACTGTACTGTGATCAACTGCTCTTTTACCTTTCACACAACAAATGTTTTTGGTTGTTTCTGCGGTATTATGGCCCAGTTCGAACTCATAAAGCATAAGTTTAGAAATTAGAAAACGTTGCAGGTTCGACAGATCAGGATAATGTGCCGAGGTTGTGATGGGTGTCAAAAAACATTGAATTATGAGATGCCAAGTGTGCCTAATACGCTCAGATTGATACCCATCAGATTTGCTTCTATTGCTTGGAGCCTGTCCTCTGAATCCATGCTATTTGGCCAACCTAACCTTGCTTAATTGTGGATATTTTTACAACCCAAATGAATTTTTCAAACAATCTGGTTGCTGTACTGTAATCAATTGCACCTCACCTTTTACACAACAATTTTTTGGGGGTTGTTTCTACGACATTAGGGCCCAGTTTGAACTCATAAAGGATAAGTTTCCAAATTAGACTAAATTGCACATTCATCTGTATGATTTTTTGTTGGGCTCAATTCGGCATTTCCAGATGTTTTTACCGAGGTCGTATAGGTGACAAACAACACTCGACTGTTTAGATGCCGAGCTCGCCTGATACTCTCCGAGTGCTACTTGTCGGATTTGCCTCTATGTCTTGGAACACAGGCTTTGAATCCACGCTTTTAGGCTTACCTAAATTTGCCTGATCGCTGAGATTCCTGCAGCCTGAGTGAAATGTATTTATTTGCTTCTGTGGCATTATGACACAGTTCGAACTCGTAAAGCATAAGTTCCAGAATTAGACTACGAAGTACGTTCATCTGTGCAGCTTTCAAATCTCGCACGTAGTAAGTAGATATACAACTCATATTGGAAAAATTAGGGATTCGTTATCTGCCCTTGGCACCAGGGGTTGAAATCTTTGTTGTTGGTTGTTTCCACAGCGAAATTACAAAAAATAAAAATCTCGGCCCACTTTATTCAGAGATTAATCTGAGAGAGAGGGGGAGATTCTTTAATATTCAATCATAATGAGAGAGAGAGAGAGAGAGAGAGAGAGAGAGAGAGAGAGAGAGAGAGAGAGAAAGAAAGAGCAAGTGAGAGGGGAGAGTGAGAGGGGGATTCCTTAATATTCAATTATACTGAAAGATAGAGAGGGTAGATATAGCACGTACAAAAATATTGCAAAATTTTTGACTCACCCTAATGCAGCAATACAATATTCTCATAAATTAAAGTAAGCATTGTTTCTCCCACTCAAAATCAGGTTCATATTATGTTTATATCTAAAACTTTTAACCGAGATCTCACGAGACTTTAGCATCAGTGGAAGTGTATAGACATTAAAAAAGGAAAAATTCAAAGCAACCCTTTTAGTTCCTTTTTGGTGATGAGTGATCTGTGAATAAAACATCTCGGAGGACCACCAAGCAGACAGAATTAATGTGCACATTAAGGATCAAACAGATTTTCGCTTCCTATTGAAGCGTCCATTTTTATTGATGGTGGCTGATGCAAATGGCAGTCTCATTTCCACTGCATTTCGCATTAAACATCTGCTTTTCTCTTTCTTTTAACACAAAGATTTTATGATAAAATATTTGCGTGGGAATGTCAATTCTTTCTTTTTTTTTAAAGAACACACTTCCTAACAAACAGATAAAACAACCAATCTTCTTTAATTAGAAATAAATGTACGGTGGTGTAATGGTTAGAGTCGTAGGAAATGGACTCGTCGACACGAGTTCAAATCCTGGACGAGGCTATTGTTCACATAGCGGTAATACCCTTCGAAAAGGTATGAATTCAATTACTCTTTTTCCAGTTATGGATAAATAGTTGGGCAGACTGGGCTCTTTAACTTTGTTAGGTAACCTGTGTTGGAGAAGGAAAACTCTGAATTCAAACCTGTTAAAATCCGCTTGGGGTGGTCACTACTAGAATATGCTCAGTTCTAATTAGTGACCTATTTCACTAATACGGTGATCATTCGATAAAAAGGGGAAATTCTTTTGAAAATAGCAAGTTTTTTCTCCAGAAAATCATTCTATAAATGCAGAATTTGAATTGCTTAGAATTGGTTTATAGTAAAAATTATTTTGGTGTAATGATTACTGTCGTAGGCAATGGGTACAACTAGATGAGTTCACATAGCGCTAATACCTTTGGGAAAGGTATGAATCCAACTATTCTCCCTACATCTATGGATAAATAGTAGGGAAGACTTGGCTCTTTAAACTTGATTAGACAACCAGTTTAGAAATATATCTCTGAATTCAAACCTGTTAAACTTTGCTTAAAAATTGAATATGTATCACATCCTACTCTTGCAAGGGGGTTGGTAAATATGTATATTAAGTAATGAACAATTCTAGCCGATCTTAACACTGCTGTGGTCATGGTCTAATCATTTTCTTTTCTTTCCTTTTCACTCTGTGGTCCGTCGGGACGGCAAATCCATTAGATTACAAGTTCTTTTCATGTTCCACAGCATTTTCAGTTCTCTGACAAAATCCAAGAATATTTCTGTCTTTTCGCTTCTTTCATTTTTACTCTCTGGTCAACTGAAACATTTGGTTTGTTTTGTTTTACGGCATATCAACCTCAGTGGGTCATTTAATGCCGATAAAGTTTTGAAATAAATCAATTCTTAATGGATAATACAATTTTTTTATAAATACATTTTTCTATTTAACCCATAGATGGGACCCTAACAGGTACTACCACTCCGGGTCAGAGTGGACCAGGGAGCAATGGTGATGAAGGGGTGCTCCACATTCCCCAAACCTCCAAAACTGGAACCTCAGCATCAGATAGAGTTTAACGTCATTCCCAGGACATGTAGACCCGCAGCCACCGCCTTCTAGCACCCATATGATAAAAAGGGGTTGGGGCTTGCCATGAGGGCAATAGGGTTGGGAAAATCATATAGGTGCTAGGGCTTGACGTGACCAGCCGATTGATCGGAGGGGCCTCTTCCGACCGCCCGTCTAGCCAAGATAGGGCAAAGTGGAGTATTGCATGTCATGAACTGCTCATCCACCTGGGTCTATCCTTAAGCATCACGGGTCGCCACCCACGGCCAACAGGTGGCCCCATTGGGGGAGTCTTACCCCTCTGCAGAGGTGCAGTCGGTGCATTCTAACGCCCAGCCGACAGGGCGGTCAACTGAAACAGCAAAGTTATTTTCTTCTGTAAATCAACACTACGTGTTGTATACCCACTTAAAAGTAAAGTAAAGTTGTCGGGATGGCCTAAAGTCGCTATCAGCCAATCAGCGAGGGAGTATATCCCCTTTTCAATAGCGCTAGACCAAGGAGATTGCTTTTGCCACACCTACCATCAGCTCCTTACTTTACCACACAGATCCTTGTGCTACTCGTACGCTGAGTTGGCGAGGGTCGGTATCGAACTAGGAACGCTCTACCGACTGAGCTAAGCCGGCCCTGATGAAAGTACTTTATTACTTTCTTTCGGGGATACATCCGTGTTATGTCTCCTTAATATTCAATTCTTTTCTTACTTACTTGGAGTGGCTCGAGTAGCTGACTGTACCTTATTTCTATTGTCTGTTATCTTCATTTTTCTAGCTGATCTGCTTCTGTAGTCTGTAACATGCTGCTCTGATTTAGTGTTAGTTTGCCAAGGTTGCCATTAGTTCACCTAGAGTCAACACGAGGCTTATATTTTAGTAATCACTTTTTTTTAAATTCAGAACCAGACTTTCTTCCTAGGATCCTTCAACTTCATGAGTCAGAACCGGTGAGACTTGCATCACGACATCTCTAGCCTAACTGAATAAACTAACTAAACTTCCGTTCCCACAGTATTCCAGTGGCGAAGGCAGGGAGTGGGGTCAACTTGATGTTAACGAGTGCCAATCATCTAACTCCATCGATTTTGAATTTCAACGATTCTAATTCAATTTGTAATTCTACACTAACCGTCCTAAAAAACGGTTTATTCATATACAACATACTTCTGGTCTTCTAGCTGGGATTAGGTGATCCGTTTGCATCTCAAAATTTAACAGAATTCTATGCGTCAAATTCTCTAGGAGGGATTCTGGTTTGTGCAAATACCACTTGGTTTTATGTTCAAATTCTAATCTCTTGCACAATTCCCAGTGGCATTTTACTCACATTTTCTCTTATAAATCAGTTTCTAAATTGTGAGGCAACAAACTATAAATTAAGCATATAGTAAAGTAGGTGGAGTGGCCTATTATCAGTATCAGCCGGACAGCGAGGAAGACTATCCCCTTTTCACTAGCGCTAGACTAGGAAGATTTTTTTAGGTCTGAGGTGGAGCGCAGCAACTACCATCAGCACCCCACTTTACTGCACAGATCCAAGCTGAGTTGGCGAAGGCCAGTATCGAAACTGGAAGCTTGTGGTTCAATAATCATAGCTATTTACATTATATTCTCAATGATTATTAAATAATCATTATTTAATCTTAATAATCTAGCTACTGGCAACATGAGCCTAAAATGCGTTTTTGACAAAATGACTTTAGCCCCCCCTACAGAAAATAATTTACCAAAAATCAGGGAATTATCGGATTTTAATGAAATTTTCAATGCTTATTTATCAATGAATGATCTTTATAATGCATTATTTATTTTATTTCAAAACTTTCTCATTTTTTTTTCAGATCGCTTAATTTTGACCCCCCCCCCCTTATGTGGGGGCGTAACATTTTGTTCAAGTTGGTCTTATATTGTACTAATTACAGTATAAATAAAGAGATAAAAGACCGAAGTTAGGAATAGAAACAAAAAATTTTTTTACGGTGGCTATTCTATGAAGAAAATAAGTACCGAAAATCGAAAAATAAAATGTAAAAAAAATAATAGATAATTATTTTTTTGGAGATTTTTTTTACTCATTTCGATAATTATTTAATTGGCTATTATTTTATAAAAGAAAAAAATTATACATCGATATTTTTTCAGCTTAAAAAGGGGAGGGGGTACATTTTCAATCGAGTTTTTCTTCAAAACTTATTACTTTTTATAAGGTTTGCATTGAATACATATTTATTTTTAGAATCTAAAAATATAAGATTTTAAACTTAAAATCCGAATATTTTTATTTTAAATGAATTTTATATATTAATTTTTCATAACAAAAATACTAAATTAAAGTTTTTAAATAAAATAACTAATGCATTATAAAATTCATTAATTGATAAATCAATACTGAAAATTTCATTAAAATCGGATAATTACCTAATTTTTGGTAATTTTTTTTTTTTTTTTTTTGCAATCGCGAATGTTATATTAAAATTGTAAACAAGCGCTTAAAACCCTTGAAAAAGAGACAGAATGGCGGGTCGCGTCGAAATTGACCAAAACAAATGTTTTTAAATCTTTTTAAAATAAACTGCATATGTAATGATATTTTTCTTTTTTTAATGATGGTTATTATGTTACTACTTATCGATTTAGACAAAGTTTGACCCTAAATAATAGATTTAATTAATTTTAATTCGCTTTTAAAACTCGTAGAAGCTGATTTTTTGCCAGTCCCTATAATAAGCATATCATTCATTAGTCTATTAAAGTCTATGTGAGAGCCTGTATCGATCCCGAGACCTTGTGATTCCGAGGCGGGTGATTTACCCACTGAGCTAAACCGACATCTATAATGTACATTATGGGAGTGTGTGGTTTAATGGTTAGAGTCGTAGGAAAGGAACTCGTCGACTTGAGTTCAATTCCTGGACAAAGCTGTTTACATTTCACATGGCGCTAATACACTTGTGAAAGGTAGGAATCTAATTCTCCCCCCAGATATGGTTAAATAGCAGGACAGACTGGGCTCTTTAACCATGGTTAGGTATCCAGTCTAGGTGAAGAAAAACTCTGAATTCAAACCTGTTAAACTCTGCTTAAGAAATTGACCTTGTATCACATCCTGCTCATGCAGAGGAGTTGGTAAATATATATAATGTATTTTTAAATTGTAAAATCTGCAGGTAACATAGAGATTGTTTATCTGGGTCAGCTGCATCTCTACATCCTTCCCAAATAAATACGCTTCTCGGATGCAATATTTTATTCAGAACATATAAAAAGATGCAGCCAGTCTTGAGCATATAGCCCGAAATTCTTGAGGGGGTGAAGGAAAAAGTAGTCTTCTATTGTCGTCTTATTCTTCTTTCCATGCTGATAAATACTTACGTTCTTCGCTTTTCACATGATGTAGTAGTTTATCAATTGTCATAATTCTCAAAGCTCATATATTAAATAAAACTGTTTTTTTTATATATAAATGAGGACTGGCGCGTTGTATGTGATTTAGAACATCAACTAGTATTTCCAACTGAAATAACATTAATGGCCCAGCGTCCTGATATTGTCATTTGGTCTGTTAATCTAAAAGAAGTTTCATTGTTGAATTAACAGTTCCTTTTGAGGAAAATCTTGACTGGGCACATCAGCATCAGTTGGAAAAATATGAAGATCTATGAGAACAATGAGTCAGAATTTGATGCGTAACGGATGTATTTCCTATCGAAGTCGGATGCCGAGGATTTATTACCTCAGTTTCTCTATGACAACACAGAGAATTTGGAAATATGAAATATGAAATATATAAATGACGTTGGGGTTTTTTTTCCTGCCACTCTTCCTTATATGAACTCGATTTTCCGAAGCTGTAAGCTTTTTAATTCATTACTTTATTTAACTAGAAGCGACTACCCGGCGTTGCCTGGGTATAGGTGTATAATAAAATGTTAGTCTTGCAGATCCGTTGTTTTGGTCTTACAAAATTGATTTATGTTTTAATGACAAACGCAACCAATGAATTTCCCTTTTCTTACTATTTAAATTTAAATTTTTAAATATCTTTTTAGATATAAATAAAATCTTCATTATTTTGGCACAAAAAGCAAGCTCTGGCGATAGTAAATGTGTATATATATTTACATTGTCACTACTTGTTTGAATTTTGTAGTTTCCTCCGGACATACATACATGCAACTGCCTTTTATATATGCATAAATTATATTAAGTATTTACTAATTGATATGTTATTGATTTCCTGAAGAAGATCTATCTGTTAGTATTAATGTTATATGGCTCTTATAAAACACCGGGTATATAATCGGTTTAGTTTGGTTTGTTTTGTTTTACGATATATCAACCTCGGTGGGTTATTTAATGTCGACAAAGTTGTGAAATAAATTAATTCTTAATGTATAATACAATTTTGTTTATAAACTCATGTTTTTCTATTCAACCGATAGATGGGACCCTAACAGGTACTACCACTCCGGGTCAGAGTGGACCAGGGAGCAATGGTGATGAAGGGGTGCTCCACATTCCCCAAACCTCCAAAACTGGAACCTCACCATCAAATAGAGTTTAACGTCATTCCCAGGACATGTAGACCCTCAGTCACCGCCTTCTAGCACCCATATGATAAAAAGGGATTGGAGCTTGCCATAAGGGCAATAGGGTTGGGAAAATCATATAGGTGCTAGGGCCTGGTGTGAGCAGCCGATTGATCGGGGGCCTCTCCGACCGCCCGTCTAGCTCAAGATAGGGCCAAAGTGGAGTATTGAAAGTCATGGACTGCTCATCCACCTGGGCTCTATCCTTGGCCGCATTGGGGGAGTCTTACCCCTCTGCAGAGGTGCAGTCGGTGCATTCTAACGCCCCACCGACAGGGTGGTATATAATCGGAGAGAGATCTCCCGGGTATATAATAGAGAGAGAAACATATAGTTATATTTGATGATAGAGATGATAGGTGGTAATTCTTACTTGATTACACTATTTCTTGTTTTCTTCGTTGTGCTGGACTGGACATTGCTTGTTTAATAATTTAATTTACAACACGACTTTGTGTTCTTACAGTAATAAATCTTTATTTACCGCCGGGGATGAGATGGACTCCGATAGCTGACAATACCTCTACGCTCCTTGAAGCCGGATCGAATCTGCTAAACTTATTCTCATGCGTCTGTAATGGCGTGCTTTCTGTCGGAATGTGAAGTTGGGTCATCATTATGTCAATCATAATCTCAAACGGGTATGGAAAATTACCCACCCCACTTTTAATTCTAACGAATTTTATTTAAAATTCTAACTACTGGTAAGTTCCCAATTAGGACTGTTCATAAATTATGTAACATTAATAATGAGGATTAAAACTTGAAGTTTAAATAGTTCAAAAATTAGAGAAAAAAAATTGGTATAGAAATTTCAAGTAAACGAAATAATTTTAAAAAATTGCATAAGTTGCAGAATCTTCGTTTTTGAGTAGTTATTAGACTGCTGAAAAGGGTGCGATAGAATTCAGACAATTCTCTAAGAGTAAATTTATCTAAAATTTAATAACACCTCCAAAATCGGAAATAATAATCGCATCCTGTTTGCAAATAACCCACGAAGGTTGATATGCCATTAGATAAATAAACCAAAGTAACTCTATCTCCTTGCGACACATTCCCGGTAAAAATAGTAAAAGGAAACAATCTAGTGAAGTAAGATAGTCTGAGTTGTTATATTCGGTATCAGCCGGGCAGCGAGGAAGACTATCCATTTTCCTAGCACTATACCAGGGATAGTATTTTGTTTTGAGGTGGAGTACCATAGCTACCATCAGCTCTCCAAATTACCGCACAGATTCAAGCTGTGCTAACAATAAGTTGAGTGGGAGAACACCGGAACCGATCCTAGAATCTTATAGACCTGGCTGGAGTGACACCATCTACCTATCTGTGGAAGAATTTGAGTCCAACCGAATTAAACACCAAAATTGAAGTGGGCTATTAGAAAGGGTGATTTTGAGTCCAGCAACATTCAAAGTGGAGAAGTTCCAACATGTAGTTTATGTGGAAGATTATGTCTCTCCAGGGTGGCCTGGTGAGTCATCTGAGAAAACACAAGGATACATTCAAATGCTACTGGCACTCAAGTATGAAAACAAAAAGAACAGAAAATAGTCTTACTCGTGCACGAGTTGACAGCCATTAGAAAGGGTGATTTTCAGCCCAGCAACATTCAAAGTGGAGAAGTTCCAACATGTAGTTTATTTGGAAGAGTATGTGTCTCCAGGGCTGGCCTGGTGAGTCATCTGAGAAAACACAAGATTACAGTGTCAAATGCTACTGGCACTCAAGTATGAAAAAAAAAGAACAGGAAATGGTCTTACTCGTCCACGAGTTGACAGCCAACATGGTTCTGAGACGAATGCTTTACCGACTGAGCTAAACCAGATCTTTTTGAATTATGTAAGAATTAATGAAATTAAAACTTTAAAATCTTAAAACTTCATTCTTATTTACTTTTTCGTGTCGATTTTTATTTGAATGCATCGCATAAACACAAAAACTGAAGATTCTCATCATTTTCTGTTTCTTATTCGTCTTTGTTTTTATCATTCCGGAGAAAACCGCAAATTAATTTTGCATTGTTTATGATAGCCGCAATCCATTTTGCAAACAGATTGAACGAATAATCTTTTTTTAAATGATGACTGAGGCACTGAATGATGATTAACAATTTTATTAGCATCAAACTATAATTAATTCTAATTTTATGATCAGATGAGATTTCACATCTTGGAGGCATAACTAATAAGCATTATCAACAATGTCAATTTCACATAATGTCATAAGAATTAGCAGTCTGTAGGATTCTTTAAAAAATATTCCACGTCCTTGTTCTACTTCAGAGAGAGAAGCATTGCCTTCCCATAACTAACGGCTGCAAAACATAACCTGTTTTTATCCTCTTCTTTTGTTCACGAATAAAATAAAATGAATACATGCAGATTTAAGGTTATATTCGGTAAATGTAATAAACAGGTTTGATACACTTCAGGAAATAAGGGAAAGGAATTATTGTCAGGTGTGTTTGAGTTTGAGTTTTGTTTAACGGCATATCAACCTCTGTGGGTTATTTAATGCCAAAAAGGTTATTTTGGATTTCAGACTTTAAAGTAGTGGTTCTATGGAGATAATTGGTTATGTCTGTTATATTTTGTTGAAAAAGTTGCTTTTTTTTATAAAATTTAAAATGTTTTCAGGGTTTGTATTCTTAAAGATGTCTTTCAGGTTTCTTGCTTGATAGTAATTTGCGCGGATATGTTTAAGTCTGTTACAATTTAGAAGGATATGCTTGGTTGTAAGTTGTACTTTGCATGTTGGGCACACTGGGGCACCCTCCCCTTTTAACAGGTACGAATGGGTAATAGGGGAGGGTGCCCCAGTGTGCCCAACATGCAAAGTACAACTTACAACCGAGCATATCCTTCTAAATTGTAACAGACTTAAACATATCCGCGCAAATTACTATCAAGCAAGAAACCTGAAAGACATCTTTAAGAATACAAACCCTGAAAACATTTTAAATTTTATTTAAAAAAAAAAGTAACCTTTTCATTGTCAGGTATCATTTCATTTCATGTCACTTCCCTAATTACACTGAGGAAGAACAGATATATTCGAAAGTTTGCTAATGTTTTTGCATAGATTGTCCTCCAATCTGTCAACTAGCCAACTAAACAATTTTCTAAACAAAAATATATAAAATGAATGCTTGACAAAAAGTATTTATCAACTGATCTATGTCTTTATTATTTATATATCTTATAAACTATACATTATATATATATATATATATATATATATATATGAGAGAGTATAAAAAAGGATATGAAAACAACAGAATATGCTGTCAAAGTGAAAAGATTTTATATATATTCATAGCTAATATTGAACAATATTTCGATTTATAAAAATCATCTTCAGAGCTTCTTTATACTCCGGACTTATCAATAGCGAAGACGAAAATAATATGAATTCAAAACGAAAACATTGATGTTGCAAAAAAGTTATGCGGTAGTTTCAATTATAAGCACATCCACCAACGCTTTTCTCGGTCAGCGACAGTCATGTATCTCTTATATACATATATATGTATCTCTTATATATATATATATATATATATATATATATATAATATATATATATATATATACAAGGTGTGTCAAAATATTTTGACACACGTTGTATTATGGAAAAAAACAACGTTCCATTCATTCTTCATTTCTATCTTAGTAAATACAGCTTTAAACTTGGTACTTTTTGACACACCTTGTATTGTGAAAAGAAAATGAATAAAGAAATGTATATTTAGATATATACAAAAATGTATGGTTAACACTATCTCACTTGGTGAGTTAATGATGTGCCAATATATGAGGTATTATAAGTAGGGTGCTAAATATATGTGATAGAATTATTATATAACAATAATAATAAATAAATAAATATTAGTTTTTGTATTTATATTTAATTCCATGGTTGCTTATCTGGGACCATTTAATGATCGTAGATAAGCATCCATGAAATTAATTAAATATACAAAAACTGTTTTTCATAAGTCACCCAGACATTCAACACACACACAGCCACACATACACGCACGCACGCACATACACACACACACACACACAGACATATATATATTTATTTGTTGAATTTTTTAAATATAAATGTTTTCCATAAGCAACTACCAAGGTTTCTGGTTATTTCACCATCGTCAGGCTACTAATAGATCTTCTGGTGTTTATGTGAAGACATTTCTTGCTGTTATGTTTTAAAAACATAACAGCAAGAAATGTCTTCGCATAAACACCAGAAGATCTATTAGCAGCCTGACGATGGTGAAATAACCAGAAACCTGGGTAGTTGCTTATGAAAAACATTTATATTTTAAAAATTCAACAAATAAATAAATAAAGCCCTACAAATTTGTGGTTGAGCACTGTGATTTCTTTGTTTCATCAAAAAAAATATCTATCTATCTATCTATCTATATCTATATCTATATATATATATATATTATATATATATATATATATATATATATATATATATAACCAAAGGGAAATAGGATCACTCCCTCTTACTTTTGTGTGATAACTAATCATTTTTCAATTGCATCTTACACACACACACACACACACACACACACACACATATATATATATATATATATATATATATATATACTGATGAAAAATTGTTTACCCTATAAAAATCGATTTATACTTGTGTTGTACAAAAGAATTAATCCGTTCGACAGGCAAACTAAATTCCTTATTTTATATTAAAGTGTGAAGGTTTATTAAAGTAGAATGTGATTCCCCTTTTAAAAATCATTATATATACATGTATATATGTGTGTGTGAGAGATAGAGAGAGAGAGATAGAGAGAGAGAGAGAGAGAGAGAGAGAGTGTGTGTGTGTGTGTGTGTGTGTGTGAAAACATGTTACTGTGCATTTTCTATTTTGCTTTCAATACTTTCTGAATATGAAATCGTAATAAAATGTGTTAAAGATTTTTTTTAAAATGAGCATCAGTCTAATATAGAAGACGTAAATTCACGAACATATTTGAAGTTGTATGAGATTCTTTTCTGAAAGATAAATAAAATGCTTAGATATACTTCCAGATTACAGCAAATCTCTTTTTTCACTCAGTTCACCTGCCTCATTATAATTGAATATACTGGAAACATTTTTAAAAAGAGTATATAGATTGAAAACAGAAATATACAGAGTAGATAAAACTACATTTGAAAATATGATTTAATACAAAATACAGTAAGAAATGCTAGCGAATCAAAAATGATAGACAGTAAGAAATGTTAGCAAGAAATGTTTGCTAATCAAAAATGCTTACGACAGAAAATTACTTTTACGTGTAACTCATTTGAAATAAAAAAAATATATTTCTCTAGAAAACTTTATAAACTTTTTTCACATTATTAACTTGATCTAATTTCTATCAGTGGCAGATCCAAGTAAATTTAACCTCTACCTAATCTTGAAAACTTTTTAATATATTAACATTTTTATGTTATTGACAATCTAATTTTCAGATATGCTATGGTTAAATTGGCAATAAAATCTGAGTTTATTGACTTTTACTGGGTTATTTCCCTTGCAAATTATGGCATTAACAAGGATTACTTAATGTTTTATGGAAATCAAATGGTTTGATTGGAATAAGAATTGAATGAATGGCTTCTAAAGTGGGTGATTGAATTGAATCTCCAATTTATAACCATTACACAGTTTAACTTTTTAACTTAAATTTTCTTGAAAATTAAAAAAATCTGTAAAAGAACGCAATTTCTATTCAGAGCAGATAAAACTACATTGGAAAACATAATCTATACATATATAAAGAGCAGTTGTGTGTATATGTATGTCCGGAAGAAACTTCGAAAATAAAACAATTAATTACAAAGTAAATATATATACACATTAGATATCACCAGGGCTTGTTTCTTTTTAGCAAAAATAATAAAGATTTGATTTGTATTCGTGAAGATAATTATAAAATAAAATTTAAATTGAACCCCCAATTAAGAACCACTACACTCTTTCATTTTTTAACTTAATTTTTCTTGAAAATGAAAAATTTCTAAAAGAGAAGTAAAAAAGTAATATTTATACAGAGTAGATAAAACTATGTTGGAAAACATAATTTAATACAAAAGACAATAAGAAATGTTTGTAAACCAAAAATGCTCCCAATATAGAATGACTTTTACATGTTACTCATTTGAAATAAAAACATATTTCTCTAGAAAACTTTATAAACTTTTTTCGCATTATTAACTTGATCTAATTTCTATCAGTGACAGATCCAAGTAAATTCAACCTCTACTTAATCTTGGAAACTTTTTAATATATTAACATTTTTATGTTATTGACAATCTAATTTTTAGATATGACATGGTTAAATTGACAATAAAATCTGAGTTTATTGACTTTTATTTCCCTTGCAAATTATGGCATTAATGGATTAAGAAATTGTTTTATTTTAGGGAGTAAAAAATCAAATAATCTTGGCTGAATGAAGTTTATTAACTGACATTTGGTAAATTATAATATTTCAGTTAATTTGTTCCTGACTCTAAATTCATCTAAATTGGGAAATCAATTTACAATGCTAAACTGAACCCTGGCTATGTGTCCATTTGAAATCAAGCAAAATTTAATACAAAAGACAATAAGAAATGTTTGTAAACCAAAAATTCTCCCAATATAGAATTACTTTTACACGTTACTCATTTGAAATAAAAACATATTTTTCTAGAAAACTTTATAAACATTTTTCAGATTATTAACTTTATCTAATTTCTATCAGTGACAGATCCATGCAAATTCAACCTCTAATCTTGGAAACTTTTTAATATATTAACATTTTTATGTTATTGACAATCTAATTTTCAGATATGACATGGTTAAATTGGCAATAGAATCTGAGTTTATTGACTTTTACTGAGTAAAAAAATCAAATATTCTCGGCTAAATGCAACTTATAACCTTTTCAAGGAATGACCTTAATAATTCCTGAGATTTTGATTGAAATCAGGCCAAAAATGACAGAGCTTTAGTATATGGACAAACAGACAGACATTTGAGGAATTTTGATTAGATTCTTACAATTATACATTTTGATGTGACTATATGGGACAGGGAACCTCTACGGAAATGTGTTTGGATTTTTATAAGTAACTCCTGAAAGTTTGATTGAAATCAGGCCAAAATGACAAATGTATGGACAGTAAAAGACTTGGGAAATTGTAATTAGATTATTTGCTCTTATTCAATTTAATGTGACTACATGAGGCAGGGAACCTATTCAATTTGATATTACTACAT
>CM042149.1:99302940-99360440 GCA_023376005.1 Doryteuthis pealeii | reverse complement strand
AACTTTTAAAAAAATTAGGTCTGACTAAAATTAAAAAGCACATATTCTCCCAAATATATATATATATATATATATATATATATATATATATATATATATATATATATATATATATATATATATATTCTGGTAGTTAGGATCTTTCCATAAGTGGTTTAACCGTAGTGATGTTGATAAACCATGGTGAGAACTCAATGTGCCCAGTGCCAGTGAGTGGACGGACAGAGCAAGATATTTGATAAATGAAAGAAAAAACATTAAATTTGCTTTATTACAATATTACATTAATATCCATGAGTGTGTTCATACCTGAAAATGCCACATTAATGCAGTTGAAATAAATTATTGTAATAAAGCAAATTTAATCTTTTCCCTTCATTTATTGAATATATTTAAGGAGCGATTGTTACCATTGGTTTCAAAGCAGCGTGTTAGCCACCTATCGTCAAGACAACGTGCCCGTGAAAGAAATGCAACGAATATCATTTCATTTATATATGTATATAAATGTAGAAGCAGTTATTGCATCTTTCCACCGAAGTTTTGCTTTTTGGACTTGTCATAGTAACCAAAATAGTGCATCGTTTTCTCCCTCTCTCTCTCTCTCTCTCTCTCTCTCTCTCTCTCTCTCTCTCTATCTCTCTATCTATCTATCTATCTCTTTCTATCTATATATATAGATATATATATATATATAGATAGATTGATAGATAGATAGATATTTTACAAAATGTTGGGGGATGAAACAAAGAAATCACAGTGCTCAACCACAAATTTGTAGGAGCTTTATTTATTTATTTGTTCAAGTTTTTAAATATAATTGTTTTCTGGGTAGTTGCTTATGGAAAACAATTATATTTAAAAACTTCAACATATATATATATATATATATATATATATATATATATATATATATATAAACAAGGTATGTTTGGAATAGCTTTTTTGCCGACAATTTTTTGGAGAATATGTGCTTAATTGGAGTCGTACCTAATTTTGAAAATTTATTAATTAATAATGAATTAGGCGGGAATGCCTATTTAAATGTATGGCTAAACAAATCGAGAAAAATCAATCTCTTTATGTACATTTCGGCCTATTAGGCCTCATCAGCAGAGCTATAGATAGGAAGGCCGCCCTGTGCGTGATTTGAAACCGGACTGCCAAGCTGACAGGCCGATACCATAACCGCTACACCAAACGGACCTCCTATATATATATATATTTGGGAATAAAAAAAATTTAAAAATTTAAAAAAGTATATATATATATATATATATATATATATATATATATATATATATATATATATTCTGGGTCAAATATTAAGCCAATTTATTCTTAAAAGTAAGTCAAAAGGAAAATTAGTCCAAAAATCAAAAACAACAAAAGACAAAGAAAACCATGCATAGTTGAATTTAATGAAGATAAGTTGTTAACAAAAGTCGTTTTAGAAAGTAAATATTTACCTAACCCGTTCTTTATGGGTAGGATGTGACACAAGGTTGCAAGTATGAGGCACAGGGAGGATCAAACTTGCTATTCAACAGTAATGGATCTGCCAGATTAGATTGCTTACCATTTTTTGTGGATGTGCCTATCTTACCTTTTCTTAGAGAATAAATGAACTGTTCCAAGATTACTTGTGTACAGCAGTTCAGAGCAGTCGGGTGATCATTACGAGAACCGTCTACTTACGACCTCAGTTCTTAGCATTCTGTTGCGAAGTACTTTATTTTTTAGCACGAACCCTTATTTGGATGTACTAGTATACCGAAGCATTCTATGTTCCAGTATACAACATTATTACACCACCAGTGAACGGCCAAGTCATTTTAGAAAGTATTAAGAGTTTTATGGCTGAGGCAGTAGAATGTACCGACTGTACTTCTGCACAGGGGTAAGATCCCTCTGTTGAGCCACCTGTTGGCCTTGGATGGTGACCCCTGATGCTTAAGGGCCTAAATCAGGTGGCTGAGAAGTCCATGATTTGCAACAGTTCACTTTGACCTTTTCTTAGGCTGATCACGTCAAGCCCTAGCACCTATATGATTGTACCGACCATATTGCCCTTATGGCAAACCCCAACCCTATTTATCATATATGTACTAGAAGTGACTAGGATCTTAGTGTCCTATAACGTTAAACTGTATCTAGTGGTGAGGTTCCAATTCTTGAGCTCTGAAGAATGTGGAGTACCTCTACATGGATATTACTCCCAGGTCCACTCTGACCGACGTGGTAGTACCTTTTAAAGTCCCATCAATGTGTTAAATAGATCAAATGAGTTTAAAAGATTTTTTTAAAGAAATTGAATAACTAACAAGAATGAATTAACCAAAATGTATTCGGCATAAAATAACCCAAGATTTGACCTGCCGTAAAATCCAACCAACCTGCAAAAGAAACCGTAAATGTACGCTAATTTTGTATCTTTAACATATGTCAAAGTTCAGGCATCATTATTTCTAGTTTGTCATCTGGGACGATTTATACTGTTCGTTATAATCGATTGTAAAAACAAAATCCTGTGTCACTGTCAGTTATAAAGAGAATCATCATCTCAATTTCCAAAAATACGGATTCACCTTTAAAAGATACGTAAAAATATCACAAGCAAAGATGACAGATATGCTGAGTAGGCTGAAAACAAACTCTGTTGAAATTTAAATCGACTAAAAATAAACTGCTTTCGAGAAAAAATCATTAAAGCAAGATTAACAGAAACTGGTTTAACCTAACAAAAAATAAATAAATAAGAAGCGTATCAAATAAAAACATTTTTATCCCTAACACTGATACATGTTGACTGTCAACTCGAGTTCGAGAACATTTCCTGTTTTTTTTATCATAGTTGGGTGCCAGAAGCATTTGATACTGTATCCTTGTGTTTTCTCAGATGACTCACCAGGCCAGCCTGGAGAGACATACTCTTCCACATTAACTCATGGAACTTCTCACTTTCTAATGGCTGTCAACTCGTGAGTGCCAGTAGCATTCACTGTATCCAGATGACTTGGAGAGACATAATCTTCCACATAAACTACATGTTGGAACTTCCCCACTTTGAATGTTGCTGGACTCAAAATCACCCTTTCTAATAGCCCGCTTCAATTTTTGGTGTTTAATTCGGTTGGACTCAAATTCTTCCACAGACAGGGAGATGGTGGCTCTCCAGCCAGGTCTATTACAAGCTAGCTTTTCCCAGTCCTCCACAGCAATAGCAATGTTCTTTAGAGTGTCCTTGGGCAGTCCTTAAACCTCAATTTGGGTTTTTACTGACGATGTTAGCCAGTTAAGATTTCCTCGTAAAATAGTTGTTTTGGGATTCGGCAATCATTCATGCGAACTAGATGACCAGACCAGCGAAGACGTGATCTAAGAATCAAACTCTCAATACTCGGCAGGTGACATCTTTCAAGTATTTTGGTGTCTGGTGTAAATGACAACCATTCTATCCCTAAAATCCTGCGATACATAGATATATATGAATTTAACATTTTTGAAAAAACAAATGTTGTTTATAATTGCTGACAGAAATCTGTTTTGACCGCTTTAATAGATCTGTCATCATCAAGAGCAACATATGAGAGAAAGACGGGATAAATAACCGTTAGAAGAAAGGGTACAAACAAAATGCTATTATTCAATGCTGGAATTTTTAAAAATGCGGGTTCTGTATTAAAAATAAGATAAATTTTATTTTAAAAAATCAGAAGCATTGTAGTTCATAATAAAACTCAAAAGAGTTTGATGTAAAATTATATAAAAGTGTATAATGAGTATCAAAATTGTTCATGATATATTCCATCTATTAAAAAAGTAATTTACAAGTCCACAGCATAATTGAAGAAAGATGTAAAGTTTCAAATCACTTGTGGTGTTGATAAATCCCTAGTGTTGTAGATAAAAGCCTTCAGAGGTGTAAAAATCCAGATATTTTGTTTTTTCATTAGACAAATATGAAAATAAATGGAAATTAATCCGACAGTATGAATTCAACATTTTTGAAAAAACAAATGATGTTTATAATTGCTGACAGAAATCTGTTTTGACCGCTTTATAGATCGGTCATCATCAAGAGCAACATATGAGAGAAAGACGGGATGAACAACCGTTAGAAGAAAGGATACAAACAAAACGCTATTATTCTCATATGTTGCTCTTGATGATGACCGATCTATTAAAGCAGTCGAAACAGATTTCTGTCAGCAATTATAAACATCATTTTTTTTTTAAAAATGTTAAATTCATACTGTCGGAATAATTTCCATCTATTTTCATAGACATATATATAAAAATAGACACTCGAGACATATACACACGTTATTAAAAAAAACACACTTGGCTATTGCTATCATTTCTTTACCAAAAAAGAGGGAAATTATGTTTTAAGTAAATATTGAATGAGAGATGAAATATTATCAATTGTTAAAATTCACTTTTGGATATTTTCTGTATAGAAATTAGAAAAACAAAGTATTCAAAAAAAAAGAAGAATTTATTTTGATGTTGATGTCGGTGCTTAAACGTTTCGGTTTATGTTAAATCTTCATCGGGACAATATTATTCCTTTTCTCAAAAATTCATATATTTTCAACATCGCTTCGTATACCAATCACGTTTTGAGTTTTGTCTTCGCGTATACCAATCATGTCTTGAACTTTCAAAATGAACGCTAATCAATAAACGGTTATGAGCCTTTTTTCTCCATACACATTTCCAACTCATGTCATTTAAAAACATTGATCACCGTTTGAACAAAAAAAATATTTTTCTTTCCTATCATACTGTCCTGGGGAAGGTTTAACATAAACCGAAACGTTTAACCGTCGACATCAACATCAAAATAGATTCTTCTTTTTTTTAGAATACTTTGTTTTACTAATTAGTTTCATTAGTATTTCTAATTTTATATAAGTCGTCGAGGTGGCCTAAAGTCGGTATCAGCCGGACAGCTTCTACTTCAGCCGCTATCTTCTCTGGGATGAGCTATACCTGCTGGGGGGTGATTTTCTTTGTTAATTCTTCTTACAGGGCTGGTCTGGTCATTGTTCTTAATATCCACTTAACAACAACACTTGGTGTTTCTTATAATAAAGCTTTTATTTCCCTATCCCATTTAATTACGGCGCGGTGAGACCGACCCACCAGAGCCGACAATTGCGTCTGCACTCCTTTGAAATAGGGTCACATCTCTTCTAATTAAACTAACTTATTTTCATGGCACCCAAATCAGGTGCCTTCAAGGAGTCAAAGGTTACTAAAAAAAAAAGTAAAGTCGTCGGGGAGGCCTAAAGTCGGTATCAGTCAATCAGCGAGGAAGTCTATCCCTTCTTCACTAGTGCCAGACCCAGGAGATATTTTTGCGTCTGAGGTAAAGCACCACACCTACCACCGGATCTTTACTTTACCGTATAGATCCTTCTGCTACTCATACGCTGAGTTGGAGAGGACCAGTATCGAACCAGGGACCTTGTGGTTCCTAGGCCGACGCTTTACCGACTGGGGTAAACCAGCCCTATTTTATTACATTAAAACTTAAATACTTACACCCAGACGGCGCACACTTTTGCTAGTTGTCATAATATATATTTATCTATCCATATATAAAGGGCAGTTATGTGTATGTGTATGTCCGGAGGAAACTTCGAAAATAAAACAATTAATTTAATTAAGTGTAGAGCGTTCGGCTAGAAACCACAAGGTTCCTAGTTCGATACCGGTCCTCGCCAACTCAGCATATGAGTAGCACAGGGATCTGTGCGGTAAAGTAAGGAGCTGATGGTAGGTGTGGCACTCCACCTCAGATACTAAAACAATCTCCTTGGTCTAGCGCTATTGAAAAGGGGATAGACTCCCTCGCTGACTGGCTGATACCGACTTTAGGCCACCCCGACGACTTTACTTAATATATATATATATATATATATATATATATATATATATATATATATATATAAATATCACCAGGACTTGGTTTTTGAGCAAAAAGGATAAAGATTTGATTTATATTTGTGAAAAGGATTAAAAAATAAAGTTTAAATGATAATACAATGGAACATTTTTTTTTTTTTTTGCATTTAATATTTTGAATAGTAGACATTAAGGTTTATTTTCAAAGTGGCTGGATCAATGCAAGGTCGTTTTTTAACATGGGGATTTTAATGGGGCACCCGACGAGGATCCAACTCACTATTGAGTAATAATGGATCCGCGGGACTAACTTTTAAAAAAAAACCCTCTACCCGGGCGATGCCGGGTGGCCGCTTCTAGTACACATATAATATAAAAATAAAAATGTCTAAATCTTTCTGTATTGTTTAATAGTATTCTTTTCTCATGTTTTATTATAAGAGATAGAAATACATGAAATTTAATCGGAAATGAAAGCTATGCACAAACTCGTAAATATGTTACTGGTCCGTGGCACATTGGAAACATATCCTGCCGGTACGTCACGTCAGATGATTTGAGAAGCACTGGCCTAGCGTCTATTTTCGGCAGCAGGTGAACCTATAAGACAGAACTAATCTTTAAATGCTAAATATTACCAGAAGATTTTACAGAGTTGCTTTCCAACCATCCAAATGTTATTTCCCAGAAGGAAAAGCAATAATCTTATTTTTCATCAAGAAAATAGAACAAGACAATAAAATCATGTCGTGGCCGGATCAGAGTCTAGCTTTAAATCCCGTAGAGAATCAATAGGTTCATATTCAAGAGAAAATGGCTGCAAGGAAATTTTCAAATACAAATCATCAAGCGGGATTGGGACAATATTGACATTTCCAAATGTATTTATTTACCAACTCCTCCGCACGAGCAGGATGTGACACAGGGTCATTTTTAAGCGGAGTTTGAATTCAGAGTTTTCGTTCTTTTAGACCAGTTTTTTTTTTTTTTTTTTTTTACCAAGGTTGAAGAGACTAGTCCGCTCTACTATTTACCCATAGTTAGAGGGAGAATAATTGGATTCATACCTTCTCCAAGCGTATTAGTGCCATATGAAATGCAAGCAGCCTCGTCCAGGATTTGAACTCATGTCGTCGTGTCCATTTCCCTCGACGATAACCATTACAGCACGGGCACCATTTCCAAATGTAAGAATTTCTCTGTAAAAACAGACAGCAAACTTTAGTGCCTAAGGAAACTCAAAGAACATACAATTCTGTGTTGATCACAAAGAGACATTTTATGTTGTTTTTGTTTTTGTTTTCGTTTTTTTTTCTTATAAATTCGTTGTTATTCTTATACATATTCGAAAACTACTTTGCCTCATTTTTTTTGTCACCGTTTACATGTATACACACGAGGCTGAAAAAGTACATAGGCTGGCTAATGTACTCTCGTGAAATCTTATTATAATGGAGATTGTGGGTTTGTCTGTCTGTAACCGAAACTATATTACTATACAAGTCACAATTCCTTTAGTTATTTACATCATATTCTCCATGATTTTATTTTTATTTAAACCTCAATTATTAATAAAATTGTTTTACATTACTTACACGGTTGACCATATCTACATACTAATAACATGCAATTGTATTTATATATACAACAAAATAGAGGTTTACAGTATAAATGGGAAGGCTAATTTGCATATTGATATTAAAAAATTGATTTTAATAAATATATGCTTAGTATTGTTGATTTCTAATTGTTTGGTTTTATCTTATTGAATATGAGCAAAAATCTCTTCAATAAATCTTAAAAGAAATCCCTTAACAAGAAGAAATAACTGTAATATTATTCTTTACTTCCTATTTTAACTAAACAGTTTAATTAGGAAAATTTACCAATGAAAGACGGGAGTAACGGAAAATGATGGAAGAGTTAGTTTCAAAGTTGTTCTATTTTTCAATCATACTCCCTCTGTTCGAAATCTTTTTATCTACATTCTTATTCAGTTTCATTAGCCTTTCTAATTTAATATCATATTTTATTATAAAATTTAACTAAAATACTTGCACCCGGAGGGTGCATATATTTGCTAGTGTGAGTAAAAGAAGTTTATTTTTCAACTTAATATCTCTTGCTGTTGCTGACTTTTTTGGAATTTAAGCACCACAACACCAATGGAAGAAGTGTATATACACAAGTGGGGGCTATGTTAAAAATAAACCTCATTTCGTCATGTTCTACGAGAGTGTATTGGTCAGGAACTTTTTAGCCAAACCTCTTATATATATAATAAGTTTCAGCACCATACAGTAGAGTAGAAAACACGACTGCTCTGTAGATGTTAATTTTTATTTTAAGAGATACATCTTTGGTTCTCCATAAATGATGTTTCAGATTGCCGAATGCAGGGCTAGCTTTACTTATTCTGGAATGGATTTCTTTGTCCATTTTTCCATCAGATGTGACTGTTGATCCAAGATATTTAAACGTGTCAACAATCTTTAATGCTTTTCCATCAGTGAAGACAGATGGATTTACAAGACGTGGATTGCAAGCTGCGGGCTGGTACAGTAGTTCAGTTTTCTTTATATATTTTATGTTTATATATATAATATATATATATATATATATATATATATTATTTTCGCCAAGTGTTATAGTATTAACCGATTATTTTCGGTTGGTGTGACCCCGTTGGTCTTTTCTTTTTTTTTCATTTTTCCCCAGGTGAAGTTTGGTAGTATATTTTCATAGCTAATATTGAACAATATTTCGATTTATAAAAATCATTTTCAGAGCTTGTTTATATTCCAGCCTTATCAATAGCGGAGACGAAAATAATATGAATTTAAAACGAAAACATTGATTTTGCAAAAAAGTTATGCGGAAGTTTCAAATATAAGCAACCGCCAACGCTTTTCTCGGTCAGTGACAGTCATGTATCTCTTATTGTAACAGTCTTTGAAAAAAGAAGACATATTCTAAACTCGATGATAGACGAATTCTCTTTTTCAAACAGGATGAGTATTAACCCGTTGACAGTAGGCCTGCAACGGATTTATTAAATATAATTTTTATTTTTGTATTTAAATTTGTATTTTTCTATTTTTTTTTTTTTATGTATAAAGCAAAAAGTATGAATGATTGTAAGGTTTTTGGGATAATGTGAAATTTAAATTTGTTGGGAAGTATATGACGGAAATGGTTATGTGAAGGGTATTTCCGTCATATACTTCCCAACAAGTATATATATATATATATATATATATATATATATATATAAAAAGTAAAGTCAACGGGCGGCCTAAAGTCGTATCAGCCAGTCAGCGAGGGAGCCTATCCCTTTTCATAGCGCTAGACCAAGAGGTAAAATAAGGAATGAAAGAACAAAACTCAGACAAAAATGTGTAGTGTATTTCGCTGGAATGTTAAATTCTGCTTCCCCAGCCTATATTGAATCATTAGAATCATACAAGTGTTTTATAAAAGGGGGAAAGTAGGTAGGTGTGTAAGTTTTGTGGTGAGGGAAATATTTGATTGGTTATAGGAGACATCTTTTACCTCATTCTGTCGGATTCATTCCAATCCCATTTTCCTCACACACACACACACACACACACACAATATATATATATATATATATATATATATATATATATATATATATATATGAGAAGTAAACAAACAATGTGTTTTGATATGGCTTTTTTTTAGCCGACAATTTTTGGGAGAACATGTGCTTAATTGAAGTCGTACCTAATTTTTGAAAATTAATTAATTGACAATTAATGAATTAAGCGGGCATACCTATTCAAATGTAAGGCTAAACAAATCGAGAAAAATCAATCTCTGTATGTACATTTCGGCCTATTAGGCCTCATCAGCAGAGCTATAAACAGGAAGACTGCTTTGTGTGTGATTCGAACCCTGACTGTCAAGCTGACAGGCGGGGACTCTAACCATTACACCAGCCGGTCCTTCCCATATTTTTCGTTTGTTTAGAAATAGGTTATATTCCACTTATGGTGACTTTACTACATGACAGTATGAGAAGTAAACAAATAAACAATGTGTTTTGATATGGCTTTTTTTAGCCGACAATTTTGGGGGGAATATGTGCTTAATTGAAGTCGTATCTAATTTTTGAATATATATATATATATATGTACTTTTCGATAAATATCCAGAGATAATATTAATTCAAAATTACTTTCGAGATTCACGCAGAGAATCATTTAAATGAATGTATGAAAATGCAATTAATCACACACAACGCGACACACAAGAAATGATTTTTTCATTGTCAAAGATCGACTGATGGATCTAATAATTTGACAGTTTAATTAGAAAAAAGAATAATCTCCATTAGTGTGTCGTCTTTTTCTGGCTGAGTGCAGATTTCCTAATTAAAACACAAATGACATATCAATCCTGTTTGTTGACAGAAATCTCCAAGATATAATTGTCTGTATCTAACGATTAATCGAATAGAACAAATTCTTATAAAACAACAAAAAGTTACCAATGCGTGAAAATGTATATCTACAAATTCTAATTATTGATTTTTTGTCGTATAGAATTATCGTTTTCTGAGAACGATAAAACGAAAACCAATTACTCAATAAGAAATCGCTAATTGATCAACACTTTTGATTTGAACTAATACATTTTTTTTGTTCAGTCTGTTACTGTTTTGTTTTTTAAAAAATCGTTTGAACTATCATCGAAAAACCTAAATCCATTTTGTAAATGGCTCATGAGCTAATTCGGTAAATTTTATTGGACAAAATTTACTTCATATTAGTTCTTTTGGGGATATTAAAAATTGATTGCCGTTATTGTATGTTGCCAACTTTTTTGATTCTGTTATATTAAAAACATTCCGAGCCGAATTCAGACGCGCAATCTTGAAATTTTGGATTCCCAAGTTCTAATTACTACGATTACTTTCGGCTATTTTTACATGATTATTTGCGATGTACGATAACAATTTTTATAAATTGGGAATAATCAAAATTAATAGCAAAATCCAGCGAAAGTCACCCATGAAATAGAAATAATTTTTTGTATGGAAGATAAGGATCCACGTACATCAAATTAGGTGACAGAAGAAGAATTATCTTTAAACGGTGCCGTTATAATATGTGGTCTACCTTTTTGATTCTGTTATGGTATGTGGCCTACTCGGTTTGAATGTGTACTACCTCAGTAAGAGTATATTTATAGATATAAGTAGTGGGCAATTTATTGAAACTAATTATTTTTCACATATATTCAATTTCAAGATATGCAATTCAGTCTTAAACTGTATATAGTAATTAAGAATAATTTTAAAAAGAATTTATCCATAATTTACATGAATCAGAGATCTATTTAATTCTAAAATTCTGAGGGTTAGGGTTAGGGTTAGGAGTTATTATTATAACCTTATAATATGCTTTTCTATGGTAGGCCACATTCAAAAGGTAGGTCACATACTATAATGGTACCAAAAATT
This sequence comes from Doryteuthis pealeii, assembly GCA_023376005.1. NCBI lineage: Eukaryota > Metazoa > Mollusca > Cephalopoda > Myopsida > Loliginidae > Doryteuthis > Doryteuthis pealeii. The sequence goes on along the minus strand of CM042149.1, from coordinate 99,349,036 downwards.
GTTTGTGTGATGATGTCTACCATAGTTGTCTTCCCTTTGGACCAGCCAACTATAAATACTAGAATAATCTCTACTTTAACTAGACCACAGTTAAATTTTCTCTATTGATAAATGCGAATGTTAGCGTCTCACCTTTTTTATGTTTACTCATAAAGGTCGTAACCTAACATATCATACCATTTTGGAATCAGACCACCGAATCAGTAAGCTAATTAAAAACATTCCGAGTCGAATCCAGACGCGCAATCTTCAAAATTTTGGATTCCCAAATTCTAATTATTACGATTGCTTTCGGCTATTTTTACGTGATTATTTGCGACGGAATCTTTTGTACGATAACAATTTTTATAACTTGGGAATAATCAAAATTAACTGCAAAATCCAGCGAAAGTCACCCATGAAATAGAAATAATTGTTTGTATGGAAGATAAGGATCAACGTACATCAAATTAAGTGGTAACAGAAGAATTATCGTTGAACTTTTAAGAGATAAGCTTCAATATTAAAGCAATACTTAAATGCAACGATCAACTTTGAGTTCTGTTGTTTATTTTGCCTATTGTATAGCTATTTGTATTTACCCCGAATGGGGAAACCCGAAATGTTGTTAATTATGCTGCTTTGCAATACGTTCGAAATAGACAAACTATATTATTGTTTTGATGAAAACTGTTGTCGGAAAAATATTCTTCAAGTATAATCAATATAATAATTCAATATATATTCAAGGCATGTGAGGAAAATATTTGATGTGAGCCCTCTACTCACACTGATGGCGTCGGCTAGAGTGACAGTGTCCAGTATGAAATACCGAAGGCGAGATATGCGCCTGGCGGGAATTTATACCTTTCTACCGGAATATACACAGATCCGCTTTCGTATAAATATCTTCAAATGATAAAGTGCGATCACTTGATCGTTTTAAATATTTTATTTATTTTTTTACGACTACTCGACATAAAATATCATTTCTATATAAACATTTTAAAAAGATCTTGTTTCTTCTGAATAAAACTAAGTTTCTTACAGTGAAATTAAAATTCAATACAAATATTCAAGGATTTTGTACTCTGAGGCGTCGAATTGAGTGGTAAAAATTGGTTATATCTATATTAAAGAAATAAACATCAATTTACCTATTAAAAATAGTTAAGAATAATAGAAATGACTAAAAGTTATCTCTCTTGCATGAGTTAAAATGCGTACGATTTTGTTTTCAAAGATAATGCTCCTTCTGAATACTCAAAGACTTGAATTTTAGGCCATCCCCCGACTGGTGAGTGCCACTAGATAGTCTATAATTTCCCCAGGGATCAAAAGAGACGACATTCCAAATTTCAATTCATAAGTTCCAAATGCTGAGGAGCCTATAAAACACAACGATATAAACAGAAGAAAAAGGAATTATAAATATAGATATTTAATTCCTTTGGATAAATATCGCTTTTAAAAAAGCAGAAGTATAGTAGATATTTACAAGTATGAGGTATCCAGCAAGGATTGAACTCGCTATTCAGTAGAAAGACCAGATTTATGTGTATTTGGGCAGCATTCTTTCATTTATACATGTAGGATTAAACAAAAACACATCTCCTGTTTAACAATTTCATTTTTTGATCTTTTTGGGTGGAATTCGTGGTAAGTCCACCAAAGTTCAGGTCCTGAGTACTTTCGGCACTTCGAAGTACCATCATCAGGGGTGATGTGTTCCAGTTTTTTAAATTATATTAATGTGGAGGCTGGAAGGAGAAGAATTGATGAGAAAGGTGTTATAAGCATTTTAAAATGGGTGTACTGCATTGGAAATTAATTTTGTTTAAGGATGGTTTGTATTGTTTTATGTATAGAGCTTCTAGTATTTGGAGTTTATGTTTATTTTTTCTTTGTGTAAAATGTGTGTATTTTCCGTTAAGATATTTCGGTAATTAGAGTGGGGGCATGAATGTAATTTTAGGTGTTGTGAAATGGAGCTATTATCTGTTAAATGGAGGGTTAGACGACGTGACAATGTGGTTGAGGTGAATCCAATGTATGTATTTTCATTTTCTGGGTGACTGCAATCTCCTAAGGGACATTTAAATCTGTATACTACATTGGTCTCATTTGATTTAAAGATAAGTTTGGTGCAATATAGTTATTTTCTAAGCTTAGCTTCGATATGGCACTAGGCCGGAAGTATGGGGTACACAGTGAGAACCGAACTCGCTAACAATGGTTTAAGAATCTAGCTTGCTAACCATTACACCATTTTGATGCATTATAGTTATTTACTAAGTTAAGCTTGGATGTGGCCCAAGGCCAAATTATGGGCACCCAGTGAGAATCGAACTCACCAACAATGGTTTGAGAATCTAGCTTGCTAACCATTACACCACATAAGGTGACCATTTTGATGCACTATAGTTATTTACTAAGTTAAGCTTAGATGTAGCCAAGACTGAATTATGGGGCGCCCAGTGGGAATCGAACTCGCTAACAATGGTTTGCAAGTCTAGTTTGCTAACCATTACGCTACGTGAGGTGGCCATTTTGGTGTAATATACTTATTTACTAAGCTTGGCTTAGATGTGGTACAAGGCCAAATTATGGGACGCCCAGTGAGAATCGAACTCACCAACAATGGTTTGCGAATCTAGCTTGCTAACCATAAAACAACGTGAGGTATCCATTTTGGTGCAATATAGATTTTTCCAATGTTTTGAATAAAAAATATAAAAATCAAAAGATTAATTGATTTGCTTATAAATAAGATGCAAAGCACAATCCAATTATTTAAGGCATTTTTATCTGTTTGCTGTGTTTATCTACACTCGTCCTATGTAAAAAAAAAAAAAAAAAAAAGAAATCGGTTTATTGATTCTTTTCTTATACGTAAGGGGCCTTAAATCTAATGATTATCTTCAAGTCTAAATTTAAGAAATAATAACATGACATATCTAATCTATTTTCATACAAATTTAATTGGCCAAAAGTGTAGAGTATTTATGGTATTTTATATATTTTTCTTTGTATATCATGAAACTAAAGATAGGTTTGAAAATAAAGATGGCTGTTCAGGTGGAACTATACTAATGGCTAGTATTGTTTGTTTTATTCGGCCTTCTTCAGGTATTTCTTGTTCTAAGTGACAGTTATCTCTAGACTGTAGGTTCAATCCTGGTCAGGAGCAGCAGTAACATAGAATAATAATTAACACAGCTTAACGCCTCTACACCAGCTATGGTTAGCGGAATGAGAACAGGATACCCCCATAGACTGAATAAAGGGTTAAGTTCAAAGTTCCGTGATGGCTCCCGATTACGACAAAAGGTTCCCGATTACAAGAAGAAGGTTCCCGAGTCCAAGAAGGTTCCCGAGTCCGACAAGAAATACCTAAAGAAGACCGGAGGGCACATCGGCCAAAACGTTGTACAGATAACAATGAAGATGAGGACAATAGTCCGAATAATACAAATGATACTAATTATCAGGCGAGAAATAGTATACTAATGGCATTTTAAGGTTATTTTTACCCTCTGAAAAATTTGACTTATTTTATTTAAAATCTGACTTCAATCATTTGATCACTAACCATGTGTAGATACCTCGTCTCCTATCGGGTGAATGAGGTCAACTAAATCACATAGTCTTTAGCAATAACTTTTTTTTGTACTGCTAGTCACCCTATCATGAAGTCATTGTTAGCAAGCTAGTCTCACTGATCCATTATTACTGAATTGCGAGTGCGATCCTAGCTGAATACCCCACACTTGCAACCTTGTGTCGCATTCTAGCTTTTTCTGTTTCTCGAAGATTTTTTACCACTCAGTGAGAAGCTGCGCCCCCTCCCAGTTACTGAGAAAGTCAGGCGGGTTGCAGTAGCGAGGAAAAGAGAAGACGAGGAAGTCAAAGTGAGCCGAGAATGGAATAGGCAAAGACTATTCCTTAGTTTAAACTACAATAACCTTTAAAACCCATAAGATTCAAGGCCATTTATATACCATTTGCAATTGAGTTGAGGCTCGTGATATTTCGTTTAAATGAAAAGTGTTTTTATAATATATAAAGGTTGATGCTTATATGGGAATTCTTTGATTTACACACGTATACAAGTTGCATATTTATAAATACTAGCAGGACCTGTGAATATATACCACAGTATGATAATTTAATTATTACAACGTTTGATATGTTTACTTAAGAGCTATTACAAATAATTAAAATAAAATAGATTATCATGATAAGAACTAATAAATATCGATTATTGTTGTTGAAGATTTTAGATATACAGTGGTACCTTGACTTACGAGTACCCTAACTTACGAGTTTTCCGAGTTACGAGCCGATTTTTTGCTTTGTGGTGGAAACTAAAATTTGAGATACGAGCGAGCTTCAAATACGCTCATATTAATAAGTTCAGACATTTGAGTTTCAAAATTTATTACGCCAATGAAAAATATCATTAATTAAAAAAAAACAACAATAAAACACACTACAACACATAATTAATTACATTGCGATTTTTTTTTATAAAAACACATAAGTTTACGGTGTTTTGTGGGTCTGGAACCGATTAATAGCATTTTAGTTTATTTCAGTGGGGAAAATTGATTTGATATACGAGGAAATTGAGTTACGAGCTGACCGAATTGAATTCGTAAATCAAGGTACTATTGTATATAAAAATGCAGTCAAAGCTTCAAAAAAGCACTTCTGACAGTCACATCTAATACAAACATTCCATACACTGATCTAAAACTATGAACAAATTCATACATAACAAATGGTAAGAATTATGAGACTATCAAATACACAACTAGCACCACTATATACAGGAGTAACCAGCAGGTAACAGAAGAAACAAAAAGGAAGAAGTGATATTCTCCAGACTTCGCATTGGGCACAACCATATCACCAATTCACACCTACAAAAAAGGGACACGTTACAATATGTTCAATATGCAAATTACCAGTCACTGTCCAACACATATTCTTAAACTGTGAAAACTCTTTCCAAATACTATCAGACAAGCAACTTAATGTACCTTTTAAAAAAAAATCAAACCATAGGACATCTTTGTATGGGTAAAATAGAGTAATCTGCCCCTGTTTCTAGACTAAACAGGGGGATCTGCTCTTGACCTGATAGACAATATAAATAAATCCATGGAAGTAGCCATTTGCAATTCTACTCTTGACATCTGAACAATACGGACCACGTCTTTCGTACTTTATAATTTTGAGTTTAAAAAAACTCAACTATTTCTCAGAATGGAGCCTTCTCGAACCCGGGAACTTTCTTTTCGAACTCGCGAACTTGCTTGTCGTAATCGGGAGCCATCACGGAACTTCGAAAACAACCCTTTATTCAGTCCATGGTGGGTATCCTGTTCTCATTCCGCTAACAATAGCTGGGTACAGATGTTACTGTTGCCCTTGACCAGAACCTGCAGCCTAGAGATAACTGTCACTTAGAACTGTCTTAACCCAGCACCTTTATCCACTACGCTATGTGTCCAATTGGACGTAGTGGATAAATGTGTTGGATCCCGAGTTCGAGAAGGCTCCCGAGTCCGACAAGAAATACCTGAAGAAGGCCGGAGGGCACATCGGCCGAAACGTTGTACAGATAACAATAAAGATGAGAACAATAGTCCGAATAGTCCTAATAATACTAAAAAAAGCAACCTTTTCAAAATCTGACCAACCTTTTCATCAAAAACTGTCTAAATATAACTAATTACTACCGTAAAAACCCATACCCTTAAGCCCCAAACCCATATGGGAGTACAAAACCAATTTAATCCTTTTCGGCATCAAATAACCCACGGATGTTTGTATGCCTTTAAACAAAATACGTAAGTGCAAGTACCAATATATAAAAGAATCAATGGAAAGTAATTTTAAGGTTTCAAGTTGATCAAAGGAATATTATGAAAATCGTCCAACTGAAATGAATAATGAGTTGCACTTATTTGTGAAAGATTTGTTCTCCTCTTTTTTTTATTAGACAAACTGTTTAGTATAAAATGTTCAACAAGATTTTTATTACTTGTGTCAGTACCACATATAATCAAGTGTTTTAAGCAAAGACAATTAGCCTTTTTAATGGACTCGTTTTCTTTTTATAAGTGATTAAATTGCTGGTTTCGTGCGAAGCATTATCAGATTTTTATGTCTGTGCATACAAAAGGTTTCAAAGCTGAAATAATTTCTTTTTAAAATCTAGTAAAATGTACTTGCAGACAGTTTTACTTTTCTGTGTTTTTTTTTTTGTTCATATATTTTAATAGTACAAGGTGGTCAGAAAGTCTTGTCACCCCATACTAAAATATAACTCATAATTATTCAATAATCACATGAAATAAACCACTGGAAATGAAATAGAAAATTATGTTGTTATTATTATTATTATTATTATTATTATTATTATTATAATATAGGGGTCAGTTTAGTTCAGTTCGTTAGAGCGTTCGGCTAGAAACCACAAGGTTCTTGGTTCGGTACCGGTCCCCCCGCCACCTCAGCGTATGAGTAGCACAGGGATCTGTGCGGTAAAGTAAGGAGCTGATGGTAGGTGTGGCGCTCCACCTCAGATGCAAAAACAATCTCCTTGGTCTAGTGAAAAGGGGATAGACTCCCTCACTGTCTGGCTGATACCGACATTAGGCCGCTCCGACGACTTATTATAGTTCTTAATTTTTCACACGAGCCTTAGCTGATGGTATTTCCCTCGAGTTTGAGTGACAACCAGTCTCCTCAGGTCTCCAGGATTCTTCTGGGTATTCTGGCAGATTGCAACAGTGCAGTAGTCTGGATGGTCTCAATTCTTCCTCTGATTTCCAGTCTTTTTTCCAAGCTTTTTGGGACCTTTCCAAGTGCACTAACTACAATTGATATCACTTTGACTTTCATATTCCATAGCTTTTTCAGTTCTCTGGCAAGGTCCAGGTATTAGTCCATCTTTTAGTTTTCTTTCATCTACACCCTGTGATCTGCTAGAACTGCAAAATCCACCAGTTGACAAGTTCTTTCTATTTTGTTAATCAACACTAGGTCTGGTCTTCTTGCTGGGATAAGGTGATCCGTTTTTATCTCAAAGTTCCAGAGCGTTTCATTCTCAAGAACAGATTCTGGTTTATGCATATACCATTTTGTTGTATAGTCAAAGTTTTTTTTGTTTTTTTTCATAATTCCCAGTGGATCATCTTTCCAAACCAGTCGGGCCTAGTTTTGTATTCCCGTTGTGCTAGTTTGCTACATTCGCTTAGTACATGGTTTTTATTATTATTATTATTATTATTATTATTATTATTATTATTATTATTATTATTATTATTATTATATCCTGATTAATGATATTATATATTATATTATTAAAATGAAAGTGAAAGTTAAAATAATATATAAGAGTGACAAGACTTTTGGAACACCCAGTAAATATGGCCAAAATGCTGGTGCCATAGCACATTCATCTTACTTTAAACTTTTATAAAAGAATTAAAATTGTAAATTGTCACTTTATTTTTATTATAAGAACAATGCCGAAACTTACATAAAAAATTCTTTGAATTTCTTAATTATAACAATGAAATAAATCACGTTAAAAAGAGCACAACTCCAAGAGAAAGGAAACGACAAAAATACGCCATTTTGACGGACAGATTTTAATCTATAAAATTCTGTATAATAGGTGTTTTTACATGTTTTTCAATCCTCTCTCTTTATAATACAGTAAAAATTACGTTAAATTTCATTCATTTTTTTTTTTTTAATTTTCTAAGTTTTGGTGAATTTTGATTCACGGAGGAAAAAAACACGTGAAATTGTTGCCATACCAATTTGATGGCCAGCAATTTTAAAATTAATTACTACCATTGGACACTTACATTGATAGTAAAATGAAATATCGTTATTAGACATGTATAATAGGCATTCGTGTATCATACGCACTCCTGACTCCTGGAAAGAACATCACTCATGTATAATACGCATTGCCTTTTTGAAATTTGTAACAGCTAAATTTATACGAAATTTAACAATAGTTCAAATTTTTATCCAGTTTGTATCGGCTAAAAATAAGAATTTATATAGTTAATGTAATGTTTCTAAACACAAAATTTACACAGTATTTAGAGCAAATGCAATGACATGTTCACTTTAAAATGTGGCAAGTTTTCGGCGAAAATAAGTTCATAATAGGAGAAATAAACTATAAGAATCACGTGTTCCAGTGGTTGCAGTGATATAAATCAGAAGTGTTCGTTACAAATTAGTTAGTTGGGAGCATAAATATAACTTACTTTTAGTCAAGCCGTCTCAAATATGGCGACGCATGTAATGTTTTAAAAAAGTTTGTCATAAGTAATTGAGAGTTATCTCCCCTATTTTATGATTACTTCCCCTTTGGAGAACTCTCTAGTTAATACTAGATTATATAAACTTTCAATAAGTGTACCAATTATTTTAAGTAGAATAAAGCTTTCCAAAGTCTATCGGTGTTATCGTTTGTCATTACATTATGTTTATTTCCCGTGTATTATCCGCACTGTAAGCTTTTAGACTTAAAACTCTGGGGAAAAGTGCGTATTATACACAAATAATTAGTTATGGTTATGAATCTCCGAAAGATTTTGTCCCTATCCTAAGATTGTTTTGTACTTACAAAGACTTTCAAGTTGGATATTTCTTAGTCTTTTGTACTTGATAGTTCTAATTATTAATTCATTATTGCATTTGAGTAGTAATCAAAAAGTAATTCATACTAAACGAAATGCAATTTTTAGTTCAATGGGAGAACTGATTTTATCATAAAACAATATAGGACTTCTTTTCTATGTTTTGAATTGAAACAAGAGAAGTTTAAACAAATTGGCTTTTAATACGAATCTGAAAACAGTGATTGCCAATTTTATACAAGTAAGCATTAGAACAAATCCTAAATAGTTGATTTATTCTTACAATAGTTTTCAATTGAGTTCTGTTTTAAATCTCATTGAGATTGGCTCTTTGTATCTGGGGAATAAAGTTTTAAAAGTTGCAGACGTTGTATAATGCTTAGAGTTGTAGGAAATGGACTTGTTCACCATGTTGTTATGTAAATATCCCCAGTGGTTAAAAAGTTCTAAGAATTTAAAGCCCTGAAATTGGGGATATAAAAGTGGACATGATTTTGTTTAAAAAATATGTCAAATAACGAACCTATTCAAAACAAGAAATTCAGTAATTTCTTCCCCATTTCTTATTTTTGGAACAATTTTGATAAAAATTTGCATTATGTAGAATTGTATTTTCTTTCTGATTCTGCACTTAAATTGTATGTATCTCTATGTTGTAACCCATTATTTAGAGAATAAAAGATACAGATAGCAGGTTTTTCTTTTTGGTCTTTCTTAAAACTTACCACATAATTCAACATTTTCATTTTAATACTGCATGTATACACATATATAGTATTAATTTAAATATATAACATCACTTTGAACTTAAAAATACATTTTTAAATACCTATTTTGAATTACATACAAGAAATAAAATACCTATTTACATATGTTTTTAAATAAAGCCGGTGTGTGCAAATCCTGAACGAAGCTACAGTTCACATAGCACAAATACACTTTGGAAAGGTATGACTCCAACTACACTCCCTCCAGCTATGGGTAAATAGTAGGGCAGACTGGGTTCTTTAACCTTGGTTAGACAAACAGACTAGAAGGAAAACTCTGAATTAAACTCCGCTGGGGGTGGTCACTACTAGAATAGGCTCAGTCCTAATTAGTGATATTTCATCTGGGATTTTATTACAACGTTGAAATTCAATAAGACGACAAAAATACATACTGTGAACTGGCGGAGAAGTAAAGACGAACTCATAATCGATGTTCTTATATGGACTCCTACACATGGACACACCAGTGTTAGCTTATCAGCTAAGACTTATATTCATCAGCTCTGTATGGACGCTGGGTGCTATCTGGAGGACTTTCCAATATAGATGGCCGAATGGGATGGATGGTAAGAGAGAGGCAATTACAATTGGAAGATAAACTTATTTGTTACTAGCAGGGACACCAGGCATTGCTCGGGAGAAATAACTTCATCTTGGATCTCATTACAATGTCGAAATTCAAAAACATTTGCATTCATCTTCTTAGTAATTAATCTGAAGCCGTTGTAAAGACTTAGAGTCCAAATTTTTCAAAACAATAGCTGAGGAGATTCATTTTTCAGAAATTGATTGAATATTTTCTTTTCTGTGTGAGAACAAAAATATGGAATTTTCTTCACTTCAATTCTACTGATATTATTTTCGTTTTTGTAAATTACGTAATATCATTGTAATGACAAACGATAACACTGATAGAATTTGGAAAGCTTTATTCTACTTACAATAATTGGCACACTTTACTGAGAGCTTATATACTCTTGTAAACACCAGAGAGTTCTCCAAACAGGAAGTAATCATAAAATAGAGGAGATAACCCTCTAAATTACTTATTAAAATTATAAGATATCGTTTGCTACGCGTTATACGCAATATGTAAACAAATGAATCTTTTAAAGTTTATAATTTTTACTACTATTCGACATAAAAAATGTCTGCCTAATTTTTTAAAATCCTCTTTTCTTCCAAATGAAACCAAGTTTCTGAGTGTAGAATTAAAATAAGAATTAATAAGTAATGTCTAATATGCTGGAGTGTGACAGTAATAAGTAAGCAGTGGTGGTTGTAAATCTTGGAATCATACGCAAGATCCTAGAAAAGAGACTGGGTGAACTGGAAATTAGAGGAAGAATCAATACCTTAATGACCCCACTATTTCTAAAAATCAGCTGATACTTAGAGGTCATAGCAACTTTAGGAGACTTGCTGTCACTCAGTCTCTACGGAAAAAACACCTGTTAGGTTATAGAAAAACTGCATAGGCAAGAATGTGTGTCGAATTACCTGTTATGCAGCCAGCAGTCTGAATTCATTAGTTCTGCTTACTTCCCCTACTTTCATCTTTGACACACACACACACACATATATATATATATATATATATATATATATATATATATATATATAGATAGATAGATAGATAGATAGATAGATAGATAAATTTCTAGAATTAATTCTTAAGCATTATGTAAAGAGGTTTGGAATTTTCATCACCTGATTTTAGAACGTTTGGCTGATGCCGATTAATAAATCTCACGAATATCAATGTATACACTGACAAACAATTATTATTCAATGTGTGTGGGTAACCAAGTTATCCAACTTGACACAAAAGTTTACTTCAAGAAAAAATGAATCTAATTTAATTTATTTTTAAACATATATTCTTTATTTCAATATCATTTTAATATTTTAGTTTAATATCAGGAGCAGGGATCTTGCGGTCTTTGGTTCCGAAACAACCTTCTGAATCACTAAGCGCGACTTTTGCCGACCGAATTTCGAAAACGAAAAAAGAAATCTAAAAAATTAATAAAGCTTTTCATTCAAGTTGTACAGGGTAGCCAACAAAATACTGAAACATTTTAAAAACTTATAATTTTCTTCTTTTTTTTTCAATTTAATCTTTATATTATTTTTCAGATATTATAGGTAACCTAAAAAATTGAAAATGCTAAGTTATAATGTGAAAGAACAAATTAAATTTAAAAAATTACTATCCAATTGAAAGATCTATTATTTTTCTGAATTTTTGAGATGAGGCTTGATAATTAGTATTATTTGGATTATTGGGATTATTGTCCTCGTCTTTATTGTTATTTGTAAAACGTTTTGGTTGTTGTGCCCTCCGGTCTTCTTCATGTATTTCTTGTCGGACTCGGGAGCCTTCTTATTGTAATCGGGAGCCATCACGGAACTTTGAACCCAACCCTTTATTCAATCCACGGAGATATCCTGTTCTCATTCCGCTAATCAAAATGTATGATTTCAATAAAAAGAATGTTTTGGTGAGAGAAATTCAGGAATCAAATGGCCTCTACATTCGTTTGCTTTGTTGGTCTGGCATTTTTTGTTATTTGGGGTTATTTAGAGAAGCGTGAATATTTGAATAAGTTTAAAACATTGCTACAGCTCAATAATAATATCCGTGCAGAGATAATAGAATTGATGCCAGAAACCTAGAACAATGTCATACAAAGTGCTCAAATTAAGGTGTAACTCTGTATGCATAAAAACAGAGTCTGTCGGTTGGTTGGATTTTAAGACATGTCAACCCATGGATTATTTTTGCCGAAGACGTTTTTGTTTAATTCATTATTGTTTGGTATTCAAATTGCGTTTTAAACATATTTCTAAACACATTGAAACACATTTTTAAACTCCTTTTTTTTATCTCCGCCCTGTCGACTGGGGCGTAAGAATGCACCGACTGTACCTCTGCAGAGGGGTAAAACTCCGCCAATGGAGCCACCTGTTGGCTGTGGGTGGCGACCCGTGATGCTTAAGGATGGAGCCCAGGTAGATGAGCAGTTCATGACATGCAATACTCCACTTTGGCCCTATCTTGGGCTAGACGGGCGGTCGGAGAGGCCCCCTCCGATCAATCGGCTGGGCCCTAGCACCTATATGATTTTCCCAACCCTATTGCCCTTATGGCAAGCCCCAACCCCTTTTTATCATATGGGTGCTAGAAGGCGGTGGCTGCGGGTCTACATGTCCTGGGAATGACGTTAAACTCTATCTGATGGTGAGGTTCCAGTTTTGGAGGTTTGGGGAATGTGGAGCACTCCTTCATCACCATTGCTCCCCGGTCAACTCTGACCCGGAGTGGTAATACCTGTTAGGGTCCCATCTATGGGTTAAATAGAAAAATGTATTTATAAAAAAATTGTATTATCCATTAAGAATTGATTTATTTCAAAACTTTATCGGCATTAAATGACCCACTGAGGTTGATATGCCGTAAAACAAAACAAACAAACAAAATCATTTTTATCTATTTAACCCACAGATAGGGCTATAAGAGGTACACAGAGTATTAACTGTGGTTCTTATAAAGCATTGGGTTACTTAAAGGATAAGTACCCAATGTGGAATACTTCAGTTAGGGCTACAACAAACGCGTTAGTTACATTTATATAACTTTTATTATAACATATATAGGGGAACGAAGTTCCCCAGGCTATTTAATGTCACAAGTGTCCAAGCATACACAATAGTGTTGATAGACAAAGGTGGAAATCACTTACTGTAAGTAGAGGCTGTGGCGTCTGGTATGCACCATAGTTGTCTGCTGGAGAGAGATGACAAGCATGTCCAGGCTTGTTCAGTGGCATCAGAAGAAGAGGGTTCTCTCCTTGGGTTCCTGTGTCACGTGACCAAAATAGGGTCTCCTGACACAGGAGATTAACCAAAACCCTCAGACAAGGGAGACTGTCCTTACAGGGCCCTAGCAGGTATTATCACACCGGGTCAGAGTGGACCTTAAAGTAATAGCAATGTAAGTGTACTCTACAATTGGAACCTTACCACCAGATGAGGTCTAACGTCATACCTAGGACACTAACAATGGAGGCAATCTAGTCTAGGAGAAGGAAAACACTGAATTCAAACCTGTTAATTCAGTTTGGAGTGGTCTCTACTAGAATAGGCTCAGTCCTAATTAGTGATCTATTTCACTGATAAAATTTGAAGACCCTTCAATCGTAAGCGTGATAAACATTAAACATTATACTTTGTATTAATCTAGACATTACCTTATGTATGAACATTGTTTGGTTTCTCTTTGGGACATTATATAGAGTACATATGTTGAGTATCTGGCCGCCATCCTTAGTTCCAGATGTAGTAAATAAGTAAGCAAGCCAATAAGTATCCGGTGTTATAGTATTCTTTGTAAGTCCGTCGTCCAAGATGGTCCGAGTGTCAATGAGTTAAGATTAGAATCAGGCCTCTATAAATACAACAGCAGCAGCAGCACTGCCAGTGATTGGACAATAGGAATCTTTCTCAGATCACGTGATAGTCAACGAGTCTATATTTAGAAGTAGGCATCTGTCACACGCCTTATATTCAAAAATATTCCAACAGGGACATATATATTATGTCATTGTGTTATTGCATGTTGTATGTATTAAACACTTATGTTTATTGTTGACGCGAGTTAGTTGTTTGTCTTTCCTCGCCGAATGTTCAGTGTTAGTGTATCCATGGATTGACTATATGTATTATAAGGAACTAGTGTTGGTTAAATACTAATACACACAGTTCTTATAAATATAAAAAGTTTTAAACATTAAACGTCCCTCGAACTCTGGTTTAAATAGACAACAATAATGATAAGATGGTTTCTGTTTTGTTTTAAAATGACATATGGAAACCTTTCTACCTCGGTTTTAAAGTTTAGTGGCGGTACACCGGCTGATAATGCCAGAACTTTAATGGTGACCTGAGCTATCATGAATCTATCTACCAAGTACGTATATTTGCCCAGTTTATGAACCTCAGTGTTACGAGCGGCTAATCCAATGTCCATCCTCAACGTGCGCACGCATAACTTACGCAGGCCTAACATTTCCAGGCCTAACATGTACTCATACAAACATTATACTTATAAAAAAGTAGCACTTTTCACTATTTTTATTCATATATATTTACTATCATCGTTTTACAAATTAGGCATAAATTGGATCCTCCTTTTATGACCGTAATTTTGTTTTTTCGTCGACGATGATTAAAATCTGACGTTTTTATTTTAGAGTACCAAAGCCCCCCCACCCACCCACCCACCCAAAAAAAGAAAAGAAATAACAACAACAAAAGGAGCCCCCACTTTAAAACTAACTATTCTCACAAAATAAAAACTTTTAGAATATACACATTGAAGTGAATATTAAAATAAATAAAGAAAATATATTTAGTATTGTAAAATAACGGGTGCAAGAAAAATAAAACATTTATTGTAAAAACACGGACATAAAATGAGGGTTCAGTTTATTTTATGGTAGTAATTTACGAGAAACAAGTTAAGGATTACCCTTATTTGGGTATGAAATATAGGATTATATTCTATAAACCCATACATGAGGGATGAGGGATGTAGAAGCTCGACTGGGGTTTGAACTCGCTTACTATGATGTCGTAGTCAAGTACATTAGCCACTATGCCAGGGGATTTCCTTAGGGAGCTTTGTATGAAACAAGTAATAGTCTGTAAGTGACAGGTCAAGTTTGTTGAATAAACTAGAGATGAAAGAACTTACCATCGCAATACCATTACCATTTGCTGCATTGCATTCGCAATGGCCATCAAAATCGATTTCCTTCCTTGGAAAAAAAGGGGGCTTTCTTCTTCCGCTGCGTCATTCAATTCCTCACAGTTTGTTCACGTTTCTTCTGCAATTCGGAATAAAGAATTCCTTTCGAACCCTTCGGCGAAGAACTATTCGTTTTCCTCCGTTTTTGGTACAAATGTTCACAAAGATACCGAATTTTCTACATATTGGATTTTCGTTAAACAAAAAAAAAACTACCGTATATATTCGAGCAATGAACGATATTGTGCAATGTACGACACCTACGCTTTAGCCACAAAAAGGTGTTTTATGATTTGGTGGTTGGTTTTGAAGGCTATCCCAATGCAAGTGTAAAGAAAAATGAGGTTACTATGATGTTTGTTTACCTTTAATTTATTCTTAATATTTCAAGATAAAGATCTTTTCGTCAGAAGATTCTGGTTCTGCCCAGAGTGAGTGTCTTCCTGAAAATTCTCGGCGTGTGCGTATGTGTAAGTCGGTGTGTGTGTGTGTATTATTATATTTTACCATTAATTTTTAACTATCTATATATCTATATATATATATATATATATATATATATATATATATAGTGTGGGATGGTCACTATTTCAGCTTTTGCTGGAATGGCGTACCAAAGGCAGTATTATTGGTAGAGTGCTCAATATAAAATAGAGCTGTTATATAATATAATAAAATAAATATATAAAGGTTTTACATATCTATTTATTTGGTGACAAAGGAACATTCACGACCATATTGGTTTCATGCGAGGCAATCGTCAGGTGAAGATGTTACAAATGCATTTGCAATCGTCAGATGAAGATGTTGTAACATCTTCACCTGACGATTGCCTCGCATGAAACCAATATGGTCGTGAATGTTCCTTTGTCACCAAATAAATAGATATATAAAACCTTTATATATTTTATTTATTATATATATATATATATATATATATATATATATATATATATATATATATATATATAATATATATAAGCACCTCTTACACGAGTACGATGTGACATTTCAATTTTTGCAGAATTACTAATATGTCACTTTCCAACAAGTAAGCCACTACACAACATGGACTCCACAATGTCCGCCTAATTTTATAAGTTGAAAGGATAAATAAATAAAGGAAAGAAAATGTTGAATGGATAAAATTGATTTAATGAATTACCAACACGGGTTTCGGCCAAGAGTTTGTTCATGTACACATTGTATTCTATTTATTATTATTTTAAATATGAAATACAATAATAATAATAATTGAAAATTATGAAATATCTAATTATACAAAGAAAAACGGCCTTCTTCAGGGTAAAATGTTTGATCTTTTAACATCAATGTGTACATGAACAAACTCCTGGCCAAAACACGTGTTGATAATTCATTAAATTAATTTTATCCATTCAACATTTTCTTTCCTTTATTTATTTATCCTTTCAACATATTGCCCGATTCATTTCCATTTTTCAACTTGCATAATTTTAAAGGTATTTACCAACCCCACAACACAATCAAGGTCTGACACAAGGTCAATTTCTGAAGCGGAGTTTAACAGGTTTGAGTTCAGAGTTTTCCTTCTCCTAGACTGATTACCTAGTCAATGTTAAAGTACCGAGTCTGCACTACTATTTACTCATAGCTGGAAGAAGAATAGTTGGATGCATATCTTTCCCTAGAGTATTAGCGCTATGTGAAATGCAAACAGCCTTGTCCAGGATTTGAACTCGGGTAAACTGAATATAGTTACCAATCCCTCCGCACGAGCAGGATGTGTTACAAAGTCAAATTTTAAGCGGAGTTTGAATTCAGTTTTCCTTCTAATATACCGGTTCTCGTTACCAATATTAAAGAGCCCAATGTGACCAACTATTTACCCATTGCTAGAGGGAAAATAGTTGAATGCATACCTTTCCCAAGAGTATTAGCGCTATGTGAAATACAAGCAGCCTCGTCCAGGATTTGAACTCGAGTCACCGAGTCTATTTTCTATGACGATAACCATTACACAACGCGACTCCATTACACGAGTATTTATGGGGGTGAGTGGTATAATGGTTAGAGTCGTCGGAAATGGACTAGTCGACCCGAGTTCAAATCCTGGACGAGGCTATTTGCTAATACCCTTGCGAAAGGTATGAATCCAATTCTCCTTCCAACTATGGGTAAATAGCAGGGCAGACTGGGTTCTTTAAACTTGGCTAGGCAACCAGTCTAGGAAAAGGAAAACTCTGAATTCAAACATGTTAAACTCCGCTTAAGAAATTGACCTTGTGTCGCATCCTGCACGCGCGGAGGGAGTTGGCAAATATGCATATATAGTATTTTTCATCGTCAGTCACTCTCTTATCAAAGAATAACTTTTTTTTTGTAATTCTGTAAAGAATTGAAGGATAAGTTTTAAAAACACAGGCTGATGTTTCTTGTTTTAAATTCATGTGGAATCCATTTTTTTCCTAGCTACTGAATATTTCCCAAGGTTTTTAAACAACGCATTACGGTTGACTGATTTACTTCCAATTCTTCTATACGTTCATATTCTGTTTATACTACATCTTTCAATTCATCCTCCAATGCAGCGGTTTTGTATTACTGTACTCTCCATGTGCAATTCTTTGACCTTGAGCTCAAGGTCTGATTTTTTAAGCTTGTGAAACTGAAATAGATTTATGGGTTAAATTGAACTTAACGGACCTAAATTTTACCATCGTATGTCACACCGCCGAAATAAGAAAATACCAAATTTAATGAAATTTTCTGTGCTGATATATTAAGGAATAAAAGATATAATGTACCAGTTATTTTATTTAGAAACTTTTATATTTTTTTCAGCTTTACATTTTAAAATATTCCTTAGTTTTGGGATTAAATTATGTTTGGAAAAAAATTCCATTTTTTTGGTTTTAATTAGTCGTAGTTTGCAATTAAATAAAAAAAACTCTTACTTTACATTCTGCCAGTCACTTTTCCCCTTTCTCTCTCTATATATATTGATTACCTACTACTTAGTTTTCTCTGTGAGTTAAAGAGAGAGATTGGAGAGTCTTAGCGGTTGCATGAACTTCCCATTTTAATCGTATGTTAATTTTCAGCAACTAACGGGTCAGTTTTTGACTTAATTGTAAATTTTAACAAAATGGTTTTAATGTTTTGTTTTTTTCATTGTCCGGTTGTATTTATTTTTTTAATTTAATTCGTTTTGCAAACTAACTTTCTTCCGGGTCACAATTATACACCCAGAGCTCAATAGGTGACCCAACGGGTCACATTTTTTTTTTCTAGTATATATTTATATCTCAACTCCAAACTAGTGTGTTTTACACCGTTACAGAGAAATATCCACTGAAATGTGTTTGTAATTTTATTTTACTAATGTTGCATTTTTGAGTGCACATGTCTGTACGTTTATTCTAAATTAATGGTCAACTCCCTTGAATCCCCAATGGATTCCTTGCGATCCCCTCATACACACTTCTTTTTTACTTTTTTTTTCTTTTTTTCTTCTTTTTTTTGTGTGTGGGGGGGTATGCTTCAAATTGAAGTAAAACATATACATTCTTATTTTTAGACAATACGAACTGGATCAACCGAATAAAAAGTTGAAGAAATGTTAAACTTTGGTTAAATTTAACTGCTACAAATGTTACAAAATCAATGCGTATTATACATGTTAGTCTAAAGAATGAATTTCGACCAAAATTAGGGGTGCGTATAGGATACGAGTGTGTCTTATACACAAATAATTACCTTAATATTTGTTAAAAGTAAGGAAATGATTCCGACTGTATATAATGGTAAGATAGTATGAAAAAACACAAATGTTCAAATAAAGTTCTTTATTCTGCTGATATTGCAATATTTCTATTTGTTAAAAAATATGTTGTATTAAATATGAAGACAGTTTATAAAAATTGTGACCGTTTTGTGATGGGATTAATTCGTACCGAACTCTTTAAGAAATGAGAATATTTTTGAGAAAAGAGAATATTTGTATAAATTTTCCCCAAATGTTAAAAAAAAAAACAATATAAAAATATTTTAGCGTATATATTTCTAAATAAAGAAATGTTGAAATGTCAGTAACAAAAGGTAATCATCGAAATTAAAAATACATCAGATATTTCTGCGGCTTGACAGTTAATTCCCCAAAAGCAAAGAGTCTGAAAGATCAGAAACCTAAATGAGAATGACAGACGCCGGCAATGTTTCTTTGATGCCTGGCTTTCAGTAATTAATAGCAATGGACCTTAATCAACGGGCATCTTTTATGGTGGGAATCATAATTACATGCCTCATAGAACTAAAAGCGAGAATTTACGCATTGACACACATATGTATAGACACATTACATATTGATCTCTGACCTTTTTGCAATAGACACTCTACTAATAGATTCTGACAAGCTTCTATTAACAGAAATATCTGCCTCGTTTCTGATTTTTTTTCTCTCTCTCTTTTTTTTTCCATGGAACTGGCTATAACTGACGGCAACAAAATATATTACATCTAATTTGTATTTATTTACCCAACCCCACCGCACGAGCAGGGTGTGACACAAGGTCAATTTTTAAGTGGAGTATGTATTTACCCACCGGTTATAACTGATTGCTACAAAATATTTTACATCTAATTTGTAATTATTAACTAAATGCCTCCGTATGAACAGGATGTGACACAAGGTCAATTTTTAAGCGGTGTATGTATTTTCCCAACCCACCACACGAGCAGGTTGTGACACAAGGTCAATTTTTAAGCGGTTTATGTATTTACCCAACCTTTCGCACAAGCAGGATTTGACACAAGGTCAATGTTTTTAGCACTAATCCCCTTGGGAAAGGTATCCGGGATATGATGTTAAACTGCATCTAATGGTGATCTTCCGATTTTGGAGCTCTGTGGAGTGTGGAGTACCCCTTCATCACCATTACTCCAAGTTTTACTTTGACCCGGAGTGGTAGTTCCTGTTAAGGTACCATGTATGGGTTAAATATATTTTTAAAATAGGTTTAAAAAATGAATTTTTTTTAAAAATTGAATACACATAAAAAATAAATAAAACGAACATCTTCGGCATAAAATAACCCAAGGGTTGATATGCCGTAAAATCTAACAAACCATCAACCTTTGGAAAGGCATACATCTCACTATTCTCCTTACAGCTATGAGTAAATAGTAGGACAGACTGGGCTCTTTAAAGTTGGTAGGCAACCGGTTTAGAAGGAATCTGCTAAACTTAAAGATAGATCTTATATCAGATCCAGTTCGTGCGGAAGGGATGGTTAATGCATATAAATAATTTCAGCCAGTGAATATTGATAAAGCAAAAACCATCACTCTGGTATAATTTTATTAAAGACAAAATGTTAAAACCAGTATGCAAATTTTCCATACCATATAATATGTAAACATTTATTTCTTAGTGATATATAACACAATTTGAAGGTTTTTAAATGCATTAATGACACTAGCAAGAATATGCGCCCACTGGTCGTAAGTATTTAAATTCTAATGTAAGTAAAAAGTAAAGTCGACGGGGCGGCCTAAAGTCGGTATCAGCCAGTCAGCGAGGGAGTCTATCCCCTTTTCAATAGCGCTAGACCAAGGAGATTGTGTTAGCATCTGAGGTGGAGCGCCACACCTACCATCAGCTCCTTACTTTACCGCACAGATACCTGTGCTACTCATACGCTGAGTTGGCGAGGACCGGTATCGAACTAGGAACCTTGTGGTTTCTAGCCGAACGCTTTACCGACTGAGCTAACCCGGCCCTATTCTAATGTAATGAAATATATTAAATTAGAAAGACTAAACAAATGAAATAAGAGCGCATATAAAATATTATTGGCATATAAAATACTATAGCTGATGAAATACTTATACCGGCTGTACTGGCCATAACTACTCATAACTGCTTTGACTTTCGTGGACGACGGACATAGGGTTAAATCACTGGACCTTTACCAATACGCTGGATAGGACTTATATGCTTACCAAAGGATTCCATAACTCAGAACTTACTTACTTTAAGCCCTTTTCAACTGGCCAAGGATGGCATATAAAAACTTAACATTGTCAAAACCAGTACGCAAATTAACCACACCATATATTATGTAAACCTTTATTTCTTGTGTTATATTGACATTTTTGAATATATCTTTCATGTTGTTTTGTTGTTTAATGACTGTAGAATCGCCATATTCTATTAGAAAGTGTTAAATAGCATAGGGTCTTTAAGATGTTATACATTCAGACATGTTTTCTTGTTTAAGTAAAAAAAGAATGTGTTAGTCTTGTGTGAGGAACATTTAACACTTTATATCCCTGAAGATTTTCAAAGATTTCTTCCTCATTTGAAGTCATAACATCATTTCTTTATTTTCAGAACATCCGATTCTCTTGTGATTCATTCTCGTTTCGAAAATAGGAATGGTAAACTACAAACCAGACTAACTGGTAAGTAATAATTTCTTTCAATATATACACCTTTGTGATGGAGGCGTGTGGTGTAATGGTTCGAGTAGTAGGAAATGGATTCGTCGACCCGAGTTCAATTCCTGGACAATGCTGTCTGCATTTCACATAGCGCTAATACCTTTGAGAAAGGTATGAATCCAATTCTTCATCCAGCTATGAGTAAATAGCAGGGAAGACTGGGTTCTTTAACCATGGCTAGGTAACCAGTCTAGGAGAAGGAAAACTCAAATCTGTTCAACTCAGCTTAAGAAATTGACCTTGTGTCACATCGTGCTCATGCAGTGGGGTTGGTAAATATATATATGTATAAAGTAAAAGTAAAGTCGTCGGGGCGGCCTAATGTCGGTATGAGCCATACAGCGAGGGAGTCTATCCCCTTTTCACTAGCGCTAGACCAAGGAGATTATTTTTAGCATCTGAGGTGAAGCGCCACACCTACCATCAGCTCCTTACTTTACCGCACAAATCCCTGTGCTACTCATATGTATATATACACAATATTTCGGCCTTCTTCAGGTGTTTCTAAAACTCGGAAGCCTTCAGAGAATTTCAAACACTACTTCAATAATAACATAGAATACTTAACATAGCTTAACACTTATAACCAGGAATGATTAACGGAATGAGAAAAATCTACCCTAATCGATTAAATTAAACCCGATTTCGAATCCTGGACAGTTTGTATGATAGTAGGCAAGTGACCATACAGCTGCTCTTTAGTCGGGTGCTACTTCCAGAGTGTAGCTATGCTGTACCACTGACATATATATATTTACCAACCCCTCCACACGAGCAGGATGCGACACAAGGTCAATTTCTTAAGCGGGGTTCAACAGGTTTGAATTCAGAGTTTTCCTTCTCCTAGACCGGTTGCCTAACCAAGATTAAAGAGTCCAGTTTGGCCTACTATTTATCCATAGCTGGAGGGAGAGTAGAATTCATATCTTTCCCAAAGGTTTTAGCGCTAAGTGAAACGCAATTACCACATCCAGGATTTGAACACGCGGCGACGAGTCCATTTCCCATGACTTTAACCATTACGCCACCCGCTTTCCCGTACTTCTGTACCACTGACATATATATAGCTAGGAAGAATTCTCGCTTTGTCTTATTAGAGATACCAGATTTCCATATGATCGATAATCGATCTATAGCAGTCCATGTCTTTACTATGCGTATATCGACTTCGCTTTCTGCAGATGACATATCAATACTTAGTTATGAGGACTAGTTTTCTAATTTCAGGACCTAACCGTCTAGTGTGGTGATGTTTCCATTTGGTTTGTAACACATGAACTCTGTTTTATCTAAGTTCACATAGAGGTTTATGCCTTCTCTAGGCCATGCAACCGTAATTCGGCTTGTGCATGTGAGAAGCACTAGATCATCTACGTAGTCAGTATCTGTAAAAGTTTCTGAGGGATATCGCCGGCTTCTTAAATCTTTTAGCGTGAAGCTTTCATTAAATCTTAATTCTTAATTGTAGCTAATTATTGAAATTAGACTGTCACTTGAATGAATCAGAATAAATAACATTATTAGTGTTTCTTGGTGTATATTTTTTGGCCCACCTGTCGAGACGATTCTCTAAGCTCCATACACCCAGTGGAACAAACAGGCCATGGCGAGACAGCACTTAACTGGATGGGGGCTGCTCAGCTTAGGGCGAGCGGTAGCTATCCAGTGAGATGCGATGACGTCAGAAGTGACCCCTGGCGCTCGTTTCCTTAGCCAATCAGATGAACTTATAACCGGTAAACTGCCACTTCCCGTGTTGTATCGGCCAAGTAGTGACGCTAGGGTGTCCTCTCCATATGAGACAATGGAACTACGTAGCATGGACGGGTTTATATCTGCAGATTCAGATAATTTTTTTTCAATTTTTTTTTGGACACTACGCCATCCTCCTTAGTGGACAGAAAGGATCCAATAAAACATTAAAAATAACATTATTGAAATAAATAACTTGGACTATATGACCTTTAGGCACCCCGTCAATATCCGGTTATTTGTTAGCGGTTAGGGTTAGGGGTTAGGGTTAGGGATTAGGGTTAGGGTTAGGGTTACGAGTTAAGGTTAGGGGTTAGTTTTATAATTTAAAAAAACTCTAAAAATCGTCTATTAACAAACAACTGGATATTGACGGTGTAAATAAAAATATGTCCTTCTACATCGAGTTCAAAAAGGGGTGCCTAAAGGTCATATGGTCCAATAATTTCATCAAACATCTGTGTTTTTCATACTATCTTGTCCTTATATACCGTCGAATTCATTTCCTTACTTTTAACTAATATATATATATGACAATGTACATATTTGCATCAATTCGTTTTGTTTTTGCTTTGTTGTTTTTGTTGACGATGCTGTTGGTGTTTTGTAGCTTTTGGGGGGTTGGGTTGGGTTTTTTGGGAGGAGTGGTATAAAATTTGCTAAGCGAAGCCGCTGTCATTCTCTTCTTTATCAATTTTCATTTTAGGTAATTTAAGATGGAGAAAGACGCCGGAACAGTGTCCGTTGACGTCAATCAAAGTGCAGCGACCTATGAATCTCTAATAACTCCGGAGCGTGTGGAAAGGCCTGACCATATCCCCGTATTTGCCGAGGAAGAAGATGGATATTATGGTGGGAAAAGCAAATTCAATGTGCACAAAAAATACGTCCCCAAGATTTCATACAGACATTTCTCTTTGCCTTTTAGACGACGCGAGTTGGTTGTGTTATGTTCAGGATGCCTCTTAATGTGCATCGCCCTCACCCTCATCGTGACCGGAGCTATACGAGTACATGGCTGCAGCTGCCCGGTAAGTGATGTTATTGCTTATACTCTATGTTTCACGGTCATACAACCCTGTTTCATTAGTCGATTAGTTTTCAAAATCATGCGAGCATTACTACCGGAAATTTTAATCGAATCAGCGAAACAGTTCACTAGTTTAAATTTTAAGTCAGTGGTTTACACACATT
The DNA here is from genome assembly GCA_023376005.1 of Doryteuthis pealeii. Lineage (NCBI taxonomy): Eukaryota > Metazoa > Mollusca > Cephalopoda > Myopsida > Loliginidae > Doryteuthis > Doryteuthis pealeii. Next base: position 99,324,368 of record CM042149.1, on the reverse strand, counting down.
TTGGACCCCTTTTCTCTTTCAGGGTCTATCTCATAGACCCCCACTTAAATGAAAATAGAATATCCTGGAGTATATATTTAAAGTTTCCATTTCAAATTGTTTTATTTTTTCACTCCTTTAATAAGTTTGATGATTTTACTTACTTATGATATAAACTCTCTGACATTGAATCTTTAACTCTCACTCCTTAAGTAATATATTTCCAAAACTATTTTTTACGCGCCGGAGTGTCTTTTTTATTTTATTTTTTTTTATTTTATTTTTTTTTTTTTTTTTTTGCTAGTATTAATAAAATTGATAACATTTATTTTCCCTTTTACATTTATTATTCATTTGAAATTACATCGTAAAATATAAGGATAAAGATTCTACCTGCCGAGTGCATTAAATCATTCTCCTAAACTGGCCACTAACCGGGTCGGATTGGGAGCCCAAAACGACCTGACAAATCGGCACATCAACCTAACACATAAAAGTACTGAAACAGCAAATTAAGTGCCGGGCGAAACTGGCCGGTAGACCAACCAACCCACGGGGATTTGAACTGTTAGGAGCGCGATGGTGTACTGGTTAGAGTCGTAGGAAATAGACTCATTTCCTGCGACTCTAACCAGTACAACACCGCGCTCCCAACTGTAGCGAGATGGTGAATATCCTGAGTTTTGCGAGGACTACTATTAGAAAAGGAGGAAGAAGAAATAAGAGATAGTAAAGGGTTAAAAAAAAGTGATGAACACAAAACGGTTTTCGGGAATTTGACCGGGGCGTGACCCCCGAATGGAGAATTGAAAGCTAACCGGAAGTTTCGGGTGTTGACCGGAACCGGAAGTCACGTGGTGACGTGGAACGACGAAGAAAAAATACCGGCCTCTTTTTTGCTTTCCGAGGCCTAGGGGACAGGCGGGCCTCTGGTCCCTAGTGTGGGATTACAGTAATTTAACAGTGTCCTCTCTCTCTTTCTCTCTGCCTTTCTTCCTCTCCGACACAACCCACGAGACGAGCCCTGGAAATAAAAGCTAAGCAGCTCGTGACGATATATTTCTCGCGTTGTACCTTTTTATCGACAAGACGACCGTCGTGTACCAAATACCTTTTTAGTGTCGTGAATTTGGAGGCACGTTGACAAGACCCGCTATACAACATATATCGCTATTAGAACGTTACATATATCCGTTTTGGTACCGTGAATATACCGCCACGTTACACCAACATTCAAGAAATATTTAGCCGAAATTTAAGGGTTGATTATTACACCAAGTCGTCCATTAGTCGTCGATATATAGCATGCAACATACAATATATTCATTCATATTTTGTTTTGTTTTTAATGTGATTTTTACAGGATTTGATGAAATGTTTCGGAAATGATGGCAAGTCTTCTTACACCGAAGAGGATATCCACCTTATTCCGCTAAAAAATCTACGGAATCTCACAGGTAAATTCTACTATTAAAATCAACAGGATAATAGTGAAGTTGAATTACTCTACATTAAGTACTGGCAAAATGAGACTCTGCTACGAGTTTTAAAAGCGAATTAAAAATAATTAAATCTATTATTTAAGGTCAAACTTTGTCTAAATCGATAAGTAGTAACATAATGACCATCATTAAAAAAAGAAAAATATCATTACATATGGTTTATTTTTAATATATTCAAAACGATTTGTTTTGGTTAATTTTATTCACCGACGCCATTTTTGGTTCTTTTTAAGTGGTTTTATTGGCTTGTTTACAATTTTTATGTAACATTCGCGATTGCAAAAAATCAGGTAATTATCCGATTTTAATGAAATTTTCACTATTGATTTATCAATTAATGAATTTTATAATGCATCAGTTATTTTATTTCAAAACTTTAATTTAGTATTTTTGCAATGAAAAATTAATATATAAAATTCATTTAAAATGTGAAAAGCCTGATGTTCAGTTTAAAATGTTATATTTTTAGATTCTAGAAATAAATTTCTATTTAATGCAAACCTTATTTTAGATACATAAAGTAATAAGTTTTGAAGAAAAACTCTATTGAAAATGTACCCAGAAAAAATACCAATGTATTTTTTTTCTTTTATAAGATAATAGCCAATTAAATAATTATCGAAATGAGTAAAAAAGAAATCTCCAAAAGATTAATTATTCATTATTTTTTTACATTTTATTTTTCAATTTTTGGTACTTATTTTCTCATAGAAAAGCCAGCGTAAAATCTTTTTTTTTTTGTTTCTATTCATAACTTCGGTCTTATTTCTCATTATTTATACTGTAATTAGTACAGTATAAGACCAACTCGAAAAAATGTTACGCCCCCAACATGAGGGGGAGGGGCAAATTAAGTGAACTGAACAAAATTAGAAAGTTTTGAAATAAAATAAATAATGCATTATAAAGATCATTCATTGATTAATAAACACTGAACATTTCATTAAAATCCGATAATTCCCTGATTTTTGGTAAATTATTTTCTGGGGGGGGGGGCTAAAGTCATTTTGTCAAAAACGCATTTTAGGCTCAGTTGGCCAGTATCTACTCTACATAAACAAATGTGCTTCCCCACCACACACACACACACACACACACACACACACACACACACACCACACTCAAATGCATTGACTTTAATTTCCCATTGATTCAAAAGATAGCTTTAAATAAGTCAATGTTCTAGTGAAGCATATTTGCGTTTGATGATTCCAAATCTTGAAAAATGATACAAGGGTGTTATTAGGATTATTCAGAATATTATCCTCATCTTTATTGTTATATGTACAACGTTTCGACCGCTGTGCTCTCTGTTTTTTGTTGAACTCAGAAACCTTCTCGAACTCAGGGATCTTCTCGTCGAACTCGAGAACATTCTTATCGATTCGACCAGAAACACCTGAAGAAGGCCGGAAGGCACATCGATCGAAATGTTGTGCATATATAACAATAAAGATCAGGATAATAGTCCGAATAATCCAGATAATACCAGTCTTTGTAATTTATTCACTGTTTCATTTCTTTCTTCCACATAATCGAATGAGGTTCATTTGTAAAGAAGAAAACTTGATTATTCGACAAAACGAACAAAAATTAATAATAATTATTATTATTAATAATAATAACTTTCACCCCCAAAACAGTGAATTTTGTTTTATTCTAAACTTTTCTGTTCTCTAATTTCGGTAATAATAAACTTTTCTGTTCTTTAATTTCGGTAATTTATTTACTTACATGTTTTTATTATTTTTAAAACTTTATATTTATATCATAATTCTTCTTGTGTTTTGTCCGTTCGCACATTATGGTCATCCACATAACCTCCCCGCAGCCAAAGGAGATATTCTTCCACCCTCTCCCTTAATCAATTGGGATAATCTTCTACATAGATACTGCGTTCAACTCCGATGGAATTGTGCTAACTTATATTATTACTAAACAACATCATAGATACCTCATTTTTCTTTACACTTGCATTGTGATAGCCTTCAAAACCAACCACCAAACAAATATAAACACAATACTTCCAACAAAATATAAAACTCTTTTAAAATTACACCTGTGTTTTTTTATATATATATTTTATATCAGGAAGTACCCTTATGGATTTCAATTACGCTTTGGAGAAGCCGTGTGAACAGTCATCCACAGATGAGGTAGTTGGTTCCATGGAAGGAGATTCCAGTTACGCCGTCGATGGCGACCTAAAAACTTGCTCAAGAACAGGTAACAAATTTACATCTTATTATAATGTAGATTCGGTTTCTGTCTGTCTATAACGGAAACTAAATCACTGTTTACGTCACAATACCCTCAGTAATTGCGTAAGTTTTTCAATGAGTATTTAATTTATAGTCAAAATCGTTAATACACAGAATAAATCTTATTTATTAACGATGTCTCTATGAAAATCTGAGTTAGATTTGCCTTAAAACAGTCCATGTTATTACTTTGTATCAATACTATTTCAGTTTATTTCAAGGGGGGGGGGTTGATATACGAGGATATTGATTTACGAACGGAATGAACTAAACTCGTAAATCAGGATATCATTGTATGTGTACTTCTTTTAAAACGCTTATTATATAGTAGCTTTGAAAATATTTTCAGGTATGATTAGAAATAATTGTTTTTTGTTTGTTTTTCAGACGTTGAACATCGACCATATTGGCAAGTAAACTTGAATAAAGTGCGACAAATACGAAAAGTGATTTTGATTAGCAAAGATACTCAAACCAGTAAGTATAATACTTCGTGTCATTCTAGCGATTCAAGGTCTTTCATTAAGATGTTTTTATTGTTTATGACATTGTAATATGTAATTGAGAGTTACTTCCCCTGTTTTATTATTACCTCCCCTTTGTGTAAATCTTTGACGTTTCAGAGAGTATAACAATTCTCAGAAAACTGTAACAGTATTCTATGTAGAATAAAACTTTCCCAAGCTTAACCGTGTGTGTTCGTTTATTATTACAGACATTATCATTGAGAAGTAAACATAATTACTTAAAAGAAATACATAAGCGTTTAACAACTAAACAAAAGATTACATCTATGAGGTGGTAAGAGGTTTTAATGTTTTGTCATAAATGTATCTGGTTATTCCTGGTGCGTGTTTCTAGGGCTTTGCTTTTAACCCCATCTTATTTGGTGGACGCGCTGAAAAGGAACGAAAAAGCAAGAGCAAAGACAGAAGGTGGTTTTATGATTTAGGCTTTATTCACCGGTCATAGCCACCACATCGCAAGGAAATATCTCTTTGGCCAGTAGTAGTAACTAGACCCAGTTAAGGCCTAAACTCAAATGGCTGAGAGATTCTCTTGGGGGTCGGAAGTGGGTCCTTTTTCCCGCGCATGCTCAGAGGGTTCTTTCGGTGAAGACTCATGGGAGTTTTTTTTTTTTAATTTTTAATTTTTATTTAAATTTTATTTTAATCCACACATCTTGGCTGTTTTTGTTTTTTTAAGTGATCGCCATTGTAATCATTGAATAGTTATTTACTGATCATAACTCAGGGCCAGAAATATAGGCCACCCAGTGAGAATCGAAGTCACTAACAATGGTCTGTTAATCCAGCTTGATATCAATTATATCTCGTTAGGCGCCCAAGTTGCTTATGTAGTTAAGTTTAGTTGTGACACAATGCAAAAATTATGGGTCACTAAGTGAGAGTCGCATTCACTAACAATGATCTGCTACTGTAGCTTGCTAACCATTAAACAGTGCGAGGTATTTAGTTATTTACTAAGCTTGGTTTAGATGTGGCACAAGGCCAGAGGTATGGGGCACTAATTAAGAACCGAACTCACCAACAATAATCTGTTAATCCAGTTTACTAACCATTAAACCACGCTAGGCACCCTAGTAATTTATGTAGCTTCGTTTAGTTGTGGCACAAGGCCAGAAGTATTGAGCACTGAGTGAAAATCGGATTCACTAATAATGGTCAGCTTATCCAGCTTGCTAACTATTAAAAATAAATGGACTCTCGTCGATTTCTACACATGAGGGTTCATCGAATGAACAACCTCCACAGTGTTTTGTTTATAGTGGGGAAGGCTTGTGTTGGATCAAATACATTTTTGGCACAGTCGATAGGAAAGAATTTGTGCTCAAGGAATGCCACAAACCCAATCAAAAACTGACCTCAGGTTTTCAAATTCTGAGTTTTCCTTCTCCTAGATAGGTTACGTTTTCAAGGTTAAAGATCCCAGTCTGCCCTACTATATTACCCATAGCTAGAGGGAAAATATATGGATTCATACCTTTCCCAGGAGTATGAAGGCTATGTGAAATGCAAACAGCCTTGTCCAGGATTTGAACTCGGGTCAACCACTTTAACCATTATGCCACGCGCCTCTTTTACACCACGCTTGGCACCCTGCTTATAGATGTGGTACAAGGCCTGAGGTATAGAGCACTTTGTGATAATCTGAATAGGGGTTCACTAACAATGGCCTACTGATCTAGCTTACTAACCATTATGCCACATTACGTACTTTCAGATATCCAACTTGAAGTTAACATGATAAAAAATTTTAAGTACTTTTTAATAATTTGTCTTCCTCCAAACATTTTTTTCTTTGCAGCTTCTGTTTCCTGTTTCCTCAAGCTTCAAACATTTGCACTTTAAGTAGTTTTATCTGTCGTCTGTTTGTCGTTTGCTTACATACTGCTGTTATTTTCACATTAACAAGTCAAGTCACAAAACTAAAAAAAAAAAAAAAAACGAACGGAAACAACTTCAAGATATTCACAAGACACAAAACGCCCACGCTTTAATTGGTAGTTTGTTTATTGTTTTTTGTTATTGCTGTTTTGTCTTGTTTGTTTGGGGGTTGGGGTTGTGAGGAGGGTATATATTAAAGTAACTAGCAAAAAAAGGCGCCCACTGGACACAAGTATTTCAGTTTTGATATAATCAAATATTATAATGAGTTCATCATCATCATGTCGCGCGCGCAGCACGGATATCCATGACAATCTTTCGCCAACCTTCCCTATTACTCATGGCCCCTGGGAGGTCCTCTGTGCAGCATCCAGAGTCTTTTCATAGTTGGTCAATGTAGGTCCTTAGCGGGCGTCCTACGTTAGCATGTCCATGTGTTGGCTTCCACAAGAGAACGTCGCTTATGAGCTCATCCCCGCTTCTCCAGCAGTGTCCTGCATGCCTAGTCCGTCTCACCCGGATGGTTTGTGAGATGGGGGGCAGGTGACCATATAGTTGCTTCTTTGTGGGGTGCTGCTTCCATGACTTGTTCAGGACTATTCGCAGCATTCTTGTGCAGGTACCATCTAGCTTATTCTCGAGGCGCCAGGGTCCAGGTGGTGCAGCCATACAGCAGCACTGATATAACCACAGCCTGGAAGATTTGTTGCTTTAGTTTGTCAGTGAGATCGGATCTCCATATTACTGATAGTCTGTTTGTGGCCGCCCATGCCGTTCCTATTCGTGTATTAACATCGCTTTCTGTGGATGAGATATTACTACCTAGGTAAGTGAACTGTTCTACTGGCTTAAGAGGCTTTCCGTCAAGTGTGGACATAGGAAAGCTTTTAATTATTCACCCCTATATACTATGTAGAGATTTATTTCTTTACTAGAAGCGGCGACCCGGCGTCGCCTGAGCAAAAAGTTAGTCTCACAGATACATTATTACTAAATCACGAATTGGGTCCTCACAGGATGCCCCATTAAAAATTGTGTTAATCCAGCCTGGTGGGTCGCCAGAAGAAAAAAAAATGAACAGTCACTCTGAAAATTTTTTTAAATTATCTTTACGAATATAAATCAAATCTTAATCATTTTTGCTCAAAAAGCAAGATATGGAGATAGTGAATGTGTATACATATTTACTTTGTCGTTAATTGTTTTATTTTCGTAGTTTCCTCTGGACATACATACACACAACAGCCCTTTATATATGTATAGATAGATAGATGATATATAACACACATCGTAGGATCTTAAACACATAAACAACATGGACTGTTTTGTGACAAATCAATATCAGTTAGACGTTAATAGAGATACCATTAATACATAAGATGTTAATGTTAATTAAGATTAAATAATGATTATCTAATAACCTTTGAGAATATAACTAAGGGATCAACGATGTTAGCTTGTATAGTCCAAAGCCGAAGCCACTAGACACCCCGGTCGAAACCGGAGTTAGAGGTATTTGCCTCCCATCCCACTTCTGGGGGCGTGACACAAGGACATTCTTATGTGGGCCCACCCACAAACCGAAGCTCATAGGTGGTAGATACAAAAAAGGCGTTGATCCCGTCGGTATTCCCCCTCAATGGGTGGGGGGGCGCCTCAGGCACTGAGCCATAAACCCAGCCCTTTAAATCAAGGTTTTGCCTGGGGGGATGGCCCACTGGGATCAGCGATGTTAACTTGATATTAAAAATTTGATTTTAATAAATATGTGCTTAGTATTATTGATTTCTAATTGTTTGGTTTTATCTTAATGAATATGAGCAAAAATCTCATAAGATTAATCCATTAACAAGCAGAAATACCTGTAATTTTATTCTTTACTTCCTATTTTAACTAAATAGTTAAATAATGAAAATTTAGCAATAAAAGACGAGAGTAATGGAAGAATAAGTTTTAGTTGTTCTATTTTTCGATTATACCCCGCTCTGTTTCAAATCTTTTTATCTGCATTCTCATTTAGTTTCATTATCCTTTCTAATTTGATATAATATTTTATTACATTAAAACTTAAATACTTGCAGCCGGAGGTTGCATATATTTGCTAGTGACGTTAATGAAATTTATTTCTATAACAAAATTATATATTTAAACAAATATTTGTCATTAAATAACCCACAAGGTTTGATATGCTATTAAACCAAAAAGCCAATGACATTGGAAGAGGCAGGGTACATTTTCCAGATTTATTTCGAGAGGAAAATAGTATCTCCTTCGAAGCCGGGGAAATTCAATACATTTAGATTTGATTTCTCTGCTTCAGACAGCTACTAGAAAAAAGTTTTTTGTTTTTTTTAAGACGAATATTTTTATAGTCAATCCCTCGACTCACCATTTCAATATTTTTTTAGAGAAAGAAAGAAGATGTAACTTATACCAATTCTGTTTGGGCACTTCACGTGGTGTAATGGTTAACAAGCTAGATTGGCAGACAATTGTTAGTGAGTTCGATTCTCACAGGGTGTCCCATACTTCTGGCCGTGTGCCACATCTAAGCTACGCTTAGTAAATAACTATACAAATCCTGTTCGCGTTGGAGGCGCGTGGGGTAAAGGTTACGGTCGTAGGAAATCGACAGGACGAGATTAATTCAAATCCCGGACGAGACTGTTTACATTTCATAGATCACTAATAACCTTGGAAGGGTATGAATCCAATTATACTCCCTCCAGCTATGGGTAAATAATAGGGCAGATTCGGTTCTTTAACTTTGGTTAGGAAACCAGTCTAGGAGATGGAAACTCTGCTCGTGCAGAAGGGTTGGTAAATATATATATATATATCAACTTTGTGTATTTGGGCGTCCTATCGTGGTGTAATGGCTAGCAAACTAGTCACGCGTATAAATTTCTACTAAATAGTGAGTTTGATCCTCGCTGGATACCCTGTACTTGCAACCTTGTGTCTTATCCCACCCGTGGCGAACGTATTGAGTAAAAGAACGTCCCATCGTGGTGCCATGTTTAGCAAGCTTGTCTCGCATATCCATTACTACTGAATAGTGAGTTCGATCTTCGATAGATGCCCCGTACTTGCAGCCTTGTGTCACATCCTACCCATGGCAAACGGGTTAGGTAAATACATACTCATTCTGGTTATACAAAGTTATTCATTCTGTTGCGCTGACAGCACGGATCTCTCTCTCTCTCTCTCTCTCTCTCTCTCTCTCTCTCTCTCTCTCTCTCTCTCTCTCTCTCTTGCCAACTGTCTCTATTGGTCATGCAATTAGCAGATCCTTTGCATGGCATCCAGAATCCGCACAGATCTGATTGAGATAGGTTTTTGCTCGCTGGCGTACACTGGTGTGTCCATGTATACTTGTCCACAGGAGAATGTCACTTGCTACACCAACAGCGAGGATCTGTCTCCTTTTCACTAACACTAGACCAGGAAGATTATTTACGTGTCTGAGGTGGATTGCCACCCCTACCATCCCCAATTTACCGCACAGACCCAAGCCATGCTACTCATGCGCTGAATTGGTGAGGGCCGGTATCGAACCCGAAATCTTGTGGTTCCTAAGTGGAAGCTCTACCGACTTAGCTAAACCAGTCACTAACATAAAGCTAAAGGGTCGGGTTAGCTCAGTCGGTAGAGCGTTCGGCTAGAAACCACAAGGTTCCTAGTTCGATACCGGCCCTCACCGATTCAGCGTATGAGTAGCACAGGGATCTGTGCGCTAAAGTAAGGAGATGATGGTGGGTGTGGTGCTTCAACTCAGACGCTAAAAAACAATCTCCTTGGTCTAGCGCTTGTGAAAAGGGGATAGACTCCATTGCTGATTGACTGATACCATCTTTAGGCTATTCGACGACGAGAAAGAATTAATTGTTTCTTGATTTTCGGAAAACCGCCTTTCCAATTTAACTCAGATCTTTTTTTTTTTTTTTTTTTTTTTGAGATCATTGATAAGAATTTCTGTCATTTCTATGTAAAATCTTATTTGGCTGCACTGATGTTCAACTTTGCCTTTTCGGATGAAAAAAAAAAAGCGTTAGGTACGTTTTGTCGATTTTGATTCCATGCCTACAAGATATCTGCGCACAAATCTACTATTGATCATTCAAAGTAGCGTAGGTAGTTTGGTAACAGGAGGAACTCTTAATAAGTAGCGGCTTTTCGACTATCATTGAATTCTTTTGTTTTTATTTGATAAAACTCCCCCCTCTCTCTCTCTCTCACACACTCTCTACACGCACACACGCACAAACACACACACACATATATATATATATATATATATATGTGTGTGTGTGTGTGTGTGTGTGTGTGTGTGAGAAGTAAACAAACAAACAATGTGTTTTGATATGGCTTTTTTAGCCGACAATTTTTGGGAGAATGTGTGCTTAATTGATGTCGTACCTAATTTTGAAAATTAATTAATTAATAATTAATGAATTAGGCAGGCATACCTATTCAAATGTAAGGCTAAACAAATCGAGAAAAATGATTTTTTCTGATTTGTTTAGCCTTACATTTGAATAGGTATGCCCTTCTAATTCATTAATTAATAATTAATTTTCAAAATTAGGTACGACTTCAATTAAGCACATATTCTACCAAAAGATATATATATATATATATATATATATATATATATATATATTTTATTTTCATGTTGGTGGGATCAAGAACGGTAGGGCCAAAAAGGAGTAAATAATAAAAAGAAATTTGTATACAAAGAGCAGGACGGAATTTATTGATTGGAGGTTAGAATAAATCAGCACATTCCATCTGTTATCCGCAACAATAACTTTGACTGCTCTTCTCCACCAAGCAATCCAAATTCACCTTCCACCATTGGCCGAAACCTTTTGGATAATCCTGATTGCGCTGCAGCATATAAACCCTCAATGTTCACCATCTTGGCATCCTCAACCAACGAATTACACCTAGCTGTATTCGAAGCTCTCCTCATCAACAAATTCCGTCCTGCAAAATAATATATTCTTTACTCCTTTTTGGCCCTACCGTTCTTGATCCCCCCAACATTATATATATATATATATATATATGAGCTAAATCTCACTTTGTTTACAAAGTTTGAGAACTCTAGGTGAAGTTTATTTCCGCTTAGGAATGTAGCGATTAGATAGCCTGATATACTTGGCGACTAACTGTGGCTGTGTGGGTAAGAGATTTGGCGAGCGTAAGTTCGTTCGGGTCTCGAACCCGGCCAGAGGCAGCTGCTAAAAATCATATAACTATACTGATGAGAGGTGATACCTCGAAACACGTGTCTATAGTTTACCATATATATATATATATATACATATATATATATATAAAGTTAGGCTAGCGTGAACATGAAGTCAACAGCGTTTGGTTACTGTCAGTTGTTCGCCTATCCAATTTTTAAACCAAATCTTGGTTTGAAAATCCCACAGGCGAGAAACTGTCAGTTATCAAGCGCCGTTGACTTCATGTCTTCGCTATCCTAACTCAGTTATATATGTGCCGGTTTAGCTCAGTCGGTAGAGTGTCCGGCTGGGACCCTCACGGTTCCTGGTTCGATACCGGCCCTCACCAACTCAGTGTATGAGTAGCACAGTGATCTGTGTGGTAAAGTGAGGAACTGATGGTAGGTGTGGCGCTCCGTCTCAGACGCTAAAAAAACAATATCCTTGCTCTAGCGCAAGTGAAAAGGGGATAGACTCCCTCGCTGCCTGGCTGATACAGACTTTAGGCCACCCTGATGACTTTTTTTTTAATTTATAAATATAGCAAACTATGTTATCAAGTTTTGGTTTGAAAATCGTATAAGCAAGAAACATATGGCATTAAAAGATTGGTTTTGTTTGTTTTGTTTTACGGCATGTCAACCTCAGTGGGTCATTTAATGCTGGCAAAGTTTTGAAATAAATTCTTTCTTTATGGATACTCAACTTTTTATAAACTCATGTTTTTCTATTTAACCCATAGATGGACCTTGACAGGTACTACCACTCCGGGTCAGAGTGGACCTGTGATCAATAGTGATGAAGGGGTGCTTCACATTCCCCAAACCTCCAGAACTGGAGGCTTACTATCAGATAGAGTTTAACGTCATTCTCTGGACATGAAAACCCTCAGTCACCGCCTTCTAGCACCCATATAATAAAAAGGGTTGGGGCTTGCCATAAGGACAAGGCATTAAAAGAACTTATTAGACTCATTACTTTATTCTACCAATATTCCAGCTTAGTTACCAGAATGCTAAAATCTTTATTATACACCTTGACCATGTAACTGATCATTATCTTTGAAAGTCTTAAACGGCATATTGACTTATACTAAGTCGTAACTTATATAATCCAACAGCGCTGGTATAACCACACGTGTACAAGAACGAGTGGGTTTCACGTATACATGTGTATAAACAAAGTGAACATCAGAACTACCCTGACGCCTCCAGTGGACTTATCCTGTACCCCCCCAAAAAAAAGACCTGAATGTACTGTTGCTTATCTGATACACAAATGCAAAATATACCATATCCCCAACCTCAATTCTTTTTTAGGGACACCGATAGTAGTAAGATTGGGGTACTTACTTCTCGCATAAATCCCCAAATGGGTTTGAAATGGGCTCTTTAGCCTTGGTCGGCAATCCATCAATTCAAGCATTCCGACACAGAACCTCTGTTGCCCTCAAGGAAAGGCTAGTGGAGCAAAACCCCGAAAATAAATCAGGAGCTGGAGTCCCTAAGGTGGTGTGATGCTGTAATCCAATGCTACCCATTAACTCCTGGGACACTACCGTTGGTCCCTTACCTTTCCTTTGGATCACAGCGGCAGTGTGGAGAGGGGGGTGCTGCACGGGCAACAGCTCATCCTCCATATGAAACCGCCCAGGCTATGTAGTTCAAGTTAACAAAAACCTTGACACTACTCCATCGTCTTTCGTAGACGGAAGGATGCCAACCACACCTTGACCACGTAACTGGTGAAATGAACAATAAAAATTGTTTAAAAACATTTTCGGCATTAAATAACCCAGCGTGGTTGATATGCCGTAAACCAAACCAAACCAAATCTACCTTTTCTTCTACTATAGATGAACATAAATTGCCTGGTTTAGCTTTACTTATCTGTATTGAAAGACTCAGTGGCTACTGAGATCGATCACGATAAAGTAATCGATAACTTTGCAAGAATAAAGTCTAGACATCAGAATCTGCTGTAGTTTCTTTATACACAGTTTGATTCAAAAGATATGTCAACACTCTTATGGGAGTACGTTTATGATATAATCTCCATATTTTGTTAGGACGGGGAAAAGAGGGAGATCTTTAAATCATATCGTAATTTTTTGTTTAGTTTCTTTGTTTAATGATATATAATTATATATCCCATTGCTTGGTATATAATTGAGAGAGCGGACTCGTGTAACATAGAGAGAGAGGAGAGAGAGAGAGAGAGAGAGAGAGAGAGAGAGAGAGAGAGAGATACAGAGATATAGCATTGTGACTTACTTGTCTGTTACTTTCATTCTTTTTACTGCTTCGTCTAGTGGCTGTTTCTCTTCTTCTTTCTTTCCGCTCGTCGTCATCTTAATCTAGTCTCTTCTATCTTCTTAATAAGTTCTTGTATGGTTGCTGTCTTTCAACTTATGGTTTCTTTTTAAGTCGTGCATTAATTAACTATAAGACATTTTCCTTGATCAAAGATTTATTTCTGCATTGCCCATTTCTTATTCACCGCGCGGGAGTTAGAAACCTCACAGTCGCACGTCTGCTCTGCATCCCATTTAGGTTGAAACTGACTTCCTAAATAACTAAAACACGTGACGTGCAAGATTCCCACATTTGTGGTCAGTTGGGGCCATAACCATCCCGGTAGTTTTACATCCCCTGATCTGAAAACAATGGCCCCTTAGAATTCTCGCTACAGGGTATTGTTTAAAAAAAACCACGCCACCACACAATTATGCAACATATAAACTTTCGTGGGTTATTTAATGCCAAAGCCATCTTTGTAGAATAAGAGTAACCCATAGTTTGGGGGATGAGGGAGTCAATACTTTTCCCAAAGGTATTAAAGCAAACGTAATAGTTCGACTGGTTGTCAAACTCATTTGTTACAATGTGTGCTACTTTTTTTCCTTCTCTAAGCCCCTAAGATGAACGTCTCTCACCCATTCTGTTGCTTTTCTTTTATTCTCAGTGAAATATTTTTTCTAGTTGTTAGCTGTCTTTACTTTCCTTTTTTTCATTTTGTTTTTTTATCAACTCGGCCTCTTTAAACCAATTTTTATGGAAGTAAATCAGTTCTGACAGATGAACAACTGAGTAAAGTCACATTCAATTCTTAATGCATAATGTTGTTACAATAGAGAAGCAAAGACTTGGCGGGAATTCGTTTCCTTTCACAGAAGAAACCATTTTAGCGTATAAATATAATAAAACGATTTTACATGGCGATTTTTAAAAATACGGTAAAGAAAAGTTAATTATTACAAAAATAAAAAGGAAAATATTCTCATTACCGAAATAAGAGAAAATGTTAACATTATTGAAATTAGAGAAAAGTTATCATAACCGAAATAAGAGAAAAATTTTGTTATATAGATATATTACAGACCAAGTAAACAGAAGCTAACAGGTGAAGGTAATAAAAATTCGCAGCGCCTGGAAAACACACACAACACACACACACACACCACACACACACACACACACACACACACACAACACACACACACACACACACACACACACAACATAAACAAAAAAGGTAGGCCAAACCTGGAATGATACTAAGACATTGTTTGATAGACACACACACATAAGCACATATAACAGACACACACACAGACACACACACACACACATTAACACACACACACACACACACACACAGATTTACACATATACACACACACAGAATTTTGAAGATATAAGGCACAAAACAGAATGGAAAATTCCTAGCAACAGCTCCAGACTTTCAGAAATCTTCTGACGAAGGTATCTTTATCTCGAAATATTAAGAATAAATCAAAGGTAAACAAGCAACATCATAGTTACCTCATTTTGCATTATGATAGCCTTGAAAACCAACCACCAAGCCATAATAATTTATGTTTACTATGCTACTTAGAGAGGATAGATGAAGTTAGTACAATTCTATCGGAGTTGAACACAGTGCTTGATATAAAAAAGCAGTATCTATGTAGAATATTAGCCAATTGATCAAGGGAAAGGGTGGAAGAATATCTCATTTGGCAGCAGGGAGGTTATGTGAATGACCATAATGTGCGAATGGACAAAACACAAGAAGAATTATGATATAGATTTAAAGTTTTTAAAATAATAAAAACATGTAAGTCAATAAATTATCAAAATTAAAGAACAGAAAAGTTTATTATTACCGAAATTAAAGAACAGAAAAGTTCATCATTACCGAAATTAGAGAAAAAA
The DNA here is from genome assembly GCA_023376005.1 of Doryteuthis pealeii. NCBI lineage: Eukaryota > Metazoa > Mollusca > Cephalopoda > Myopsida > Loliginidae > Doryteuthis > Doryteuthis pealeii. The sequence continues at coordinate 99,308,764 of CM042149.1, read as the reverse complement.
TATTAATTTTATCACCGAAATAAGAGAAAATATTGTTACCAAAATTAGACAGAAAAAAATATTATAATCGAAATATGAGAAAATTCTATTATTACCGAAATAGGTGAAAAAAATATTATTACTATAATAAAAGAAAATGCAATTATTATCAAAATTAGCGAAAATATTTTTTATGAAATTAAGAGAAAATTTTATTATTACCTAAATTAGAGAAAATGTTATTATTACCGAAATAAAAAAATAGAAAAAAGATTGTCATTACCAAAATTAGAGAAAAGAAAGGATTATTATTACCTAAACGTGAGAAAATGTATTTATTACCAAAATAAAAGAGAATTGGTAATTCCATGTCCCCCACCCACTTCAATTTTTCTGAAATGTTCTCCAGGTGTGAACTGTTAAAGTCAGACATTCCTCCAAATTTGAGCTTCCAATTTTAATAATTGGCAGAATTATGTCAATTTTTAGCTCTCCAAACTTGAGGGGGGCGCGAAAAATGGCAACTTTTTGTAATAATTTTTGTAAAATGAGTTCTAGAGCTTCGCTACTCCTAAAAATTGGTTTATCAAAGCATTTTTACCCAAGGAATCTACAAATACTATCATAAAAGTCTGAAAGTTAACCAATTTAAAGTTATTGATTTTTTTTCATAGCAAGATCAATATCCCAATGTGGTACTACATCTATGGCAAAGAGTTCTTTCTCTTATTATGAACATTATTTGTACCGAAAAGATAGTTTGATTTTTGTTCAGAACCGAAGCTTTTTACTTTTTTCTGGATGATTTGACATGGAATTACCATATTGACATGAACATCAAAATAAGCGCCCTGATAAGCTTTAAGTTCGCATGTGTCTGTCTCGAATGTTAAAGAGTTTGTGATAAAATAGAAAAAGAAGCAAACGATGCTGGTATCTTAAGAAAACAAATAGATTTTGTAGGTAGATCGGTAGGTAGACCACGCCTACGCTTTAAGGATGTCTGCAGGAGAGACATGAGAATGTGCCACATTAACACTAACACGTGGGAGATAGATGCAGAAAATCGAGCAGCCTGGTGCCTTAACGTTAAGCAAGGCACGAACAGGAGTGAGGTGGAGAGGAGAGTCGCCTCGACAGCATATAGAGCCAGAAAGAGGGAGAAAAAAAAACACCCCCAGAAAGCATCACAGTTTGTGTGCAGTCAGTGCACTAAATACTGTCATTCAGGGATAGGCCTGATAATTATTCATTTATTTATATATTTATTTTTGGACTCTACGCCATTGTTCTTAGTGGTGCTTTAGGTGCCAACAAAGAAAGCAAATATATTTTGTAGCTCTCGTTAAGAGATAAAAGTGTTAAAAATAAATCTTCTTGACATTTACCAGTTGAAAATTAGAGTAGGTCGATTTTTCACTTTAAAAAATATCAAATTGTCCATCTATGCAAAAGTTGTGTGTTAGTATACCGAATACTGATACCAACATTTTTTACTTGCACCATTCTTTGAGAAAATAGCATCAAAGATCGTCTAATAAAATGCACTAAAAATCTTCGTTTTCGCCAAATCTAGTCGCTAGAAAACGAAGATTCTTAGTGCATTTTAGTAGACGATCTTTGATACTATTTCCTCAAACAATGGTGCAAGTAAAAGTTTTAATTTTTGGTATCAGTATTCTGTATACTAACACACAACTTTCGCGTAGACGGACAATTTGATATTCTAAAAAAGTGAAAAATCGACCTACCCTTCTGTCACAACAACCATTCACTTTTGCTAAAAACAACCAAACGCTGTTGTCCTCATCCATCACGAATGCTTCCTTTGCCATTTCACTAAACTTTTAAACTTTCACACAGATGGACAAATTGATATTTTTAAAAAGTGAAAAATCGACCTACCCTATTGAACATCTCCTTTTAACAAATGACTAAGTGCAATAAATAACTATCTCATGTATTGACCTTTCAGCTCCTCTTCGGTTTGATGTTCATATCGGCAGCAGCCCTAACGTGACAGAAAATCAAGTTTGCAAGCGACATCACAGTGTTCCATCAGCACCATTAGCTACAATATTCTGTGAAGAAGACTTAAGTGGCAGGTAATCGAATTTTACTTTTATTATAAAAAAAATTGGAAAGATGGTTGGTTGGCTGGTGTTTAACGGCATATCAAACCCTGTACGTTATTTAAAGCCAAATCTTCTTTTTATATATAGAATAAAGTAAATTTGGTGTATATCCTGGATATGACTTTAAACCTGATGAGGTTCCAGTTCTGGGGGTCAGGGGAATGTGGAGTACCCCTTCATCACCATTGCTCCCAAGTTCACTCTGACCCGGGGTGGTAGTATCTGTTAGGGTCCCATCTATGGGTTAAATAGAAATCTTATTTACAAAAAAAAATTAGTTAAAATATTCTTCCAAACTATCGCTATAAATCTTTCAAAACTTTGCTGGCATTAAATAACCCAATGTGGTTGATGTGCCGTAAAACAAAAAAAAATCTGGTGTAGTGGCCTATTATCGGTATCAGTCTGAAAGCGAGGTTGTCTATCCCCTTTTCGCTAACCAAAGATTGTTTTTGCTGAAGTAGAGCGCACCTACCGTCAACTCCCCCGTTTGCACAGATCAGATTAAAAGACGCCTGAAATAAGAACATGAAGACATGCCACCTCCATACAAACACATGGGAGGTTGGTGCAGGAAAGCGAGCAGCCTGGTGTCTCCTTGTCAAATAAGGGACGGAAAGGAGTGAAACAGAGAGGAAAGAAGCCGACACAGAAAAGATAGCCAGAAGGAAGGAGAGACAACAGCAACTCCAACAAGCATCACTGTTTGTTTGCAGTCACTGCACCACAGATTGCCATTCAAAAATTGGCCTGTTCAGCCACTCGCGCAGATGCAGTTAAAAAAACACTTGGACACTATACCATCGTCTTTAGCAGGCGGAAGGATGACAATAATGTTTCAGGAATATTTTTTTCAAAAAAGCCCTGTATATTTGTAAACTGTTACAAGATAGTGAAATCAAATTGATTTTTTTATCCAAGTGGTCCATAAGCAACACTGTATGTCAAAATATACACTATATTTTTTAATATATTTACCACGTACCCCACGTGTACGGGTTAGGCACAAGGCCCTATTAATGTGGGACCACCCACAAGCCGAGACTCATGGGTGGCGGTTGCAAAAAATGCGTTGATCCCATCGGCATTCCCCCCAAGTGGGGGCGCCTCAGGCATCGGACAATAAACCCAGCCCTGTCCCTTTAAATCAAGGGTGCAAGTATTGCCTGGGGGGATAGCCCCCTGGGATCAACATTGTAGCCACGGTCCAGGGCCGAAGCCACTTGACCCCCATCCCGAGAGGTGTGTGTACACAGTGAGTCAAAAGTTTTACAATATTTTCGTCATGTAAAACACAATTCAACAGCTCCGGGTGCTTTTCACCGAGATCATGGAAGTGACCAAATACTATGATGATACCAATTTTTCTATTCTTTAATCAACGGTAGTTTTAGAATTAATTGAGTCTTTGGATTATATATTACTACTTTGAAAAATGCATTGAATTCTGGAGAAAGAGTTACAAGGAATAATGGAATAATGGAATAATAATGGGGTGAGTCAAAAGTTTTGCAATATTTTAGTAACGCAATATTCAGCTGCTCCGGATGCTTTTTGCCAAGGGCGTGAAGGTGATGAACTACACTGAATTGTGAGCTCACCTGATACTCTCCATGCGTTACTCTGTATTTGCTTCTCTGAATGTGACTTGCCGATTTTACTAATTTACTTGGGTGAGTCAAAAGTTTTGCAATATTTTGGTAACGTAAAGCGTAATACAGCTGCTCCAGATGCATTTTCCGAGGGCGTGAAGGTGATGAACCACACTGGATTATCAGATTCCAAGCTCACTTGATACTCTCCAAGCGTTACTCTGGATTTTCCTCTCTTTGAGTGCTACTTGCCGAGTCAAAAGTTTTGCAATATTTTGCTAATGTGAGGCATAATTTTACAGATCTGGATGCTTTTGGTAAGGCTGTGAAGGTGACAAACCACACTGGACTGTGAGATGCCAAGCTTGCCTGATATTCCCCCAGTGCTACTCGCAGAATTTGTCACTATGGATTGAATCACAGCCACAGAAGCCATTCTTTTACGCCTTTTACGTGACGGTTCTAAAAATTGCTTAATTCCGTTGGCATTTCTCTTCAGGGGCGCCTCAAACACCGGGCACCTTAACTCACCTTTTAGGCGAGAGGGCAGGCGCCTGGAACCAAGTTATTATTAATTCAGTTCACATCGGTCCAGTAACCAGAGTTGAATGTTTGTGTGAACAAGACACAATGGCTGGTTCTCGTGATCACCGAGATGAAAGGAACTTCAGAGCTTTTGATAATTTCGATTGCCGATGCTATGTAACTTCATAATTACCGATATTTATTGTTTTATAATCACCTGTGTTAGTTTATAATGGCTACGTTGAAGACAACTCAGAGAAACGTGTATATTATATTAACGGTCTATTAACCTGTTTTTCAAAGAGAGGTTATCTATAATGATAAAAGGGGTGGGGAGTCCCCCGTTGTGTAGTGGTTAACATGCTGGACTGCGACATCCTAGTAAGTGAGTTCGAACTCCAGTCGTGCTATTAATTTCACTTTTTGACTAATACCCCTGGAAAAGGTATGAACCCCCTCATCCTCCATCTATAGGTTAAATAATACCTCTACACAGCAGTCCTAGAGAGAGCTCAACTTCCTGTACTCTCTACTGAGACAACGTCGTCTCCGATGGTTGGGTCATGTACGTCGGATGGATGATGGACGAATCCCGAAAGATATCCTGTATAGAGAGCTAACATCTGGTAAAAGACAGATTGGTCGCCCCCTACTGCAATTCAAGGATGTCTGCAAAAATGATCTCAGGTGCTTTGGCATTGACCCTTCCAGCTGGGAAAATTTGGCTCAAGACCGCCCTCGGTGGCGGCAGAATCTCCATAGAGGACTGTACATGTCAGAAGTCACCCTGATACAACATCATGAAGCTAAGAGGTCCATAAGAAAGCAACGGCAACAAAGCATCGGAACATCATCATCTACAGGGACAACCTACAAATGCAAAATCTGTGGTCGAGAATGTTTCTCAAACATAGGACTTCATAGTCACAGGGGGCGCTGCAACTTCAGGGGCACACAAAAACTTTTATCATAGTCTTTCGAGACTGAATTGCCAATGATGTTTTTTGACAAGGTGCGTCAGGTGAGTCACTGTGACGTAATGGGTAACGTGCTGTACTGTGACATCGTAGTAATCCAGTTTGAACTCTAGTCACGCTCTTACATTCACTTTTGACTAATACTCTTGGAAAAGGTATGAAGCCCCTCATCTCCGAGCCGATGGGTTAAATAGTACCTCTACTGTTCTTCTACAAGGGTGTTAAGGAATTTTCCGTAGCGTAATATGGTAACGTACTACAAAATGTGGACATTCTAAGTAAACGAGGTTGGAACTGCCAGTCTCGCTAATTATTTCAGCTTTTCTCACTAAATTACTGCTTGGAAAAGGATATGAAACCCATAATCAACCATCTCTGGTAATAGTAGTCCTACTGTCTTCTACAAGTTTTGTATAGGGGAGATCCGAGGCGTGATGGTATGTGCGGCAGCAACATCGTAGTAAGCGAGTTCGAACTCCTAGTCTCGCTATTACGTTCACTTTGAACTAATACTCTTGGTAACAGGGATGAAAACCATCCACGTCCATTAACCTCATGTTTGCCAAATAGTAACCTATTGTTATTCCACAAGAAATGTGCTTGGCATTAAATACCC
>CM042149.1:99249397-99302930 GCA_023376005.1 Doryteuthis pealeii | reverse complement strand
TGTTGAGATGAGGATAACCTTTTTCAAAAATCTGACCACCTTTTCATCAAAAACTGTCTAAATATAACTAATTACTACCGTAAAAACCCATACCCTTAAGCCCAAACCCATATGGGAGTACAAAACCAATTTAATCCTTTTCGGCATCAAATGACCCTCGGATGTTTTGTATGCCTTTAAACAAAATACGTAAGTGCAAGTACCAAATATAAAGAATCAATGGAAAGTAATTTTAAGGTTTCAAGTTGATCAAAGGAATATTATGAAAATCTTCCAACTGAAATGAATAATGAGTTGCACTTATTTGTGAAAGATGAATTGTTCGCCTTCTTTTTTCATTAGACAAACTGTTTAGTATAAAATGTTCAACAAGATTTTTATTACTTGTGTCAGTACTACATATAATCAAGTGTTTTAAACAAAGACAATTAGCCTTTTTAATGGACTCGTTTTCTTTTTATAAGTGATTAAATTGCTGGTTTCGTGCGAAGCATTATCAGATTTTTATGTCTGTGCATACAAAAGGTTTCAAAGCTGAAAGAATTTCTTTTTAAAATCTAGTAAAATGTACTTGCAGACAGTTTTACTTTTCTATGTTTTTTTTTTGTTCATATATTTTAATAGTACAAGGTGGTCAGAAAGTCTTGTCACCCCATACTAAAATATAACTCATAATTATTCAATACTCACATGAAATAAACCGCTGGAAATGAAATAGAAAATTATGTTGTTGTTGTTATTATTATTATTATTATTATTATTATTATTATTATAATATAGGGGTCAGTTTAGTTCAGTTCGTTAGAGCGTTCGGCTAGAAACCACAAGGTTCTTGGTTCGGTACCGGCCCCCTGCCACCTCAGCGTATGAGTAGCACAGGGATCTGTGCGGTAAAGTAAGGAGCTGATGGTAGGTGTGATGCTCCACCTCAGATGCAAAAACAATCTCCTTGGTCTAGTGAAAAGGGGATAGACTCCCTCACTGTCTGGCTGATACCGACATTAGGCCGTCCCGACGACTTATTATTATAGTTCTTAATTTTTCACACGAGCCTTAGCTGATGGTATTTCCCTCGAGTTTGAGTGACAACCAGTCTCCTCAGGTCTCCAGGATTCTTCTGGGTATTCTGGCAGATTGCAACAGTGCAGTAGTCTGGATGGTCTCAATTCTTCCTCTGATTTCCAGTCTTTTTTCCAAGCTTTTGGGACCTTTCCAAAGTGCACTAACTACAATTGATATCACTTTGACTTTCATATTCCATAGCTTTTTCAGTTCTCTGGCAAGGTCCAGGTATTAGTCCATCTTTAGTTTTCTTTCATCTACACCTGTGATCTGCTAGAACTGCAAAATCCACCAGTTGACAAGTTCTTTCTATTTTGTTAATCAACACTAGGTCTGGTCTTCTTGCTGGGATAAGGTGATCCGTTTTTATCTCAAAGTTCCAGAGCGTTTCATTCTCAAGAACAGATTCTGGTTTATGCATATACCATTTTGTTGTATATAGTCAAAGTTTTTTTTGTTTTTTCATAATTCCCAGTGGATCATCTTTCCAAACCAGTCGGGCCTAGTTTTGTATTCCCGTTGTGCTAGTTTGCTACATTCGCTTAGTACATGGTTTTATTATTATTATTATTATTATTATTATTATTATTATTATTATTATATCCTGATTAATGATATTATATATTATATTATTAAAATGAAAGTGAAAGTTAAAATAATATATAAGAGTGACAAGACTTTTGGAACACCCAGTAAATATGGCCAAAATGCTGGTGCCATAGCACATTCACCTTACTTTAAACTTTTATAAAAGAATTAAAATTGTAAATTGTCACTTTATTTTTATTATAAGAACAATGCCGAAACTTACATAAAAAATTCTTTGAATTTCTTAATTATAACAATGAAATAAATCACGTTAAAAAGAGCACAACTCCAAGAGAAAGGAAACGACAAAAATACGCCATTTTGACGGACAGGTTTTAATCTATAAAATTCTGTATAATAGGTGTTTTTACATGTTTTTCAATCCTCTCTCTTTAAAATACAGTAAAAATTACGTTAAATTTCATTCATTTTTTTTTTAATTTTCTAAGTTTTGGTGAATTTTGATTCATGGAGGAAAAAAACACGTGAAATTGTTGCCATACCAATTTGATGGCCAGCAATTTTAAAATTAATTACTACCATTGGACACTTACGTTGATAGTAAAATGAAATATCGTTATTAGACGTGTATAATAGGCATTCGTGTATCATACGCACTCCTGACTGCTGGAAAGAACATCACTCATGTATAATACGCATTGACTTTTTGAAATTTGTAGCAGCTGAATTTATACGAAATTTAACAATAGTTCAAATTTTTATCCAGTTTGTATCGGCTAAAAATAAGAATTTATATAGTTTATGTAATGTTTCTAAACACAAAATTTACACAGTATTTAGAGAAAAGGCAAGGACATGTTCACTTTAAAATGTGGCAAGTTTTCGGCGAAAATAAGTTCATAATAGGAGAAATAAACTATAAGAATCACGTGTTCCAGTGGTTGCAGTGATATAAATCAGAAGTGTTCGTTACAAATTAGTTACTTTGGAACATAAATATAACTTACTTTTAGTCAAGCCGTCTCAAATATGGCGACGCATGTAATGTTTTAAAAAAGTTTGTGTCATAAGTAATTGAGAGTTATCTCCCCTATTTTATGATTACTTCCCCTTTGGAGAACTCCCTAGTGAATATTAGATTATATAAACTTTCAATAAGTGTACCAATTATTTTAAGTAGAATAAAGCTTTCCAAAATCTATCGGTGTTATCGTTTGTCATTACATTATGTTTATTTCCCGTGTATTATCCGCACTGTAAGCTTTTAGACTTAAAACTCTGGGGAAAAGTGCGTATTATACACAAATAATTAGTTATGGTTATGAATCTCCGAAAGATGTTGTCCCTATCCTAAGATTGTTTTGTACTTACAAAGACCTTCAAGTTGGATATTTCTTAGTCTTTTGTACTTGATAGTTCTAATTATTAATTCATTATTGCATTTGAGTAGTAATCAAAAAGTAATTCATACTAAACGAAATGCAATTTTTTAGTTCAATGGGAGAACTGATTTTATCATAAAACAATATAGGACTTCTTTCTATGTTTGAATAGAAACAAGAGAAGTTTAAAACAAATTGGCTTTTAATACGAATCTGAAAACAGTGATTGCCAATTTTATACAAGTAAGCATTAGAACAAATCCTAAATAGTTGATTTATTCTTACAATAGTTTTCAATTGAGTTCAGCTTTAAATCTCATTGAGATTGGCTCTTTGTATCTGGGGAATAAAGTTTTAAAAGTTGCAGACGTTGTATAATGCTTAGAGTTGTAGGAAATGGACTTGTTCACCATGTTGTTATGTAAATATCCCCAGTGGTTAAAAAGTTCTAAGAATTTAAAGCCCTGAAATTGGGGATATAAAAGTGGACATGATTTTGTTTAAAAAATATGTCAAATAACGAACCTATTCAAAACAAGAAATTCAGTAATTTCTTCCCCATTTCTTATTTTTGGAACAATTTTGATAAAACTTTGCATTATGTAGAATTGTATGTTCTTTCTGATTCTGCACTTAAATTGTATGTATCTCTATGTTGTAACCCATTATTTAGAGAATAAAAGATACAGATAGCAGGTTTTTCTTTTTGGTCTTTCTTAAAACTTACCACATAATTCAACATTTTCATTTTAATACTGCATGTATACACATATATAGTATTAATTTAAATATATAACATCACTTTGAACTTAAAAATACATTTTTAAATATCTATTTTGAATTACATACAAGAAATAAAATACCTATTTACATATGTTTTTAAACAAAGCCGGTGTGTGCAAATCCTGAACGAAGCTACAGTTCACATAGCACAAATACACTTTGGAAAGGTATGACTCCAACTACACTCCCTCCAGCTATGGGTAAATAGTAGGGCAGACTGGGTTCTTTAACCTTGGTTAGACAAACAGACTAGAAGGAAAACTATGAATTAAACTCCGCTGGGGGTGGTCACTACTAGAATAGGCTCAGTCCTAATTAGTGATATTTCATCTGGGATTTTATTACAACGTTGAAATTCAATAAGACGACAAAAATACATACTGTGAACTGGCGGAGAAGTAAAGACGAACTCATAATCGATGTTCTTATATGGACTCCTACACATGGACACACCAGTGTTAGCTTACCAGCTAAGACTTATATTCATCAGCTCTGTATGGACGCTGGGTGCTATCTAGAGGACTTTCCAATATAGATGGCCGAATGGGATGGATGGTGAGAGAGAGGCAATTACAATTGGAAGATAAACTTATTTGTTACTAGCGGGGATACCAGGCATTGCTCGGGAGAAATAACTTCATCTTGGATCTCATTACAATGTCGAAATTCAATAACATTTGCATTCATCTTCTTAGTAATTAATCTGAAGCCGTTGTAAAGACTTAGAGTCAAAATTTTTCAAAACAATAGCTGAGGAGATTCATTTTTCAGAAATTGATTGAATATTTTCTTTTCTGTGTGAGAACAAAAATATGGAATTTTCTTCACTTCAATTCTACTGATATTATTTTCGTTTTTGTAAATTACGTAATATCATTGTAATGACAAACGATAACACTGATAGAATTTGGAAAGCTTTATTCTACTTACAATAATTGGCACACTTTACTGAGAGCTTATATACTCTTGTAAACACCAGAGAGTTCTCCAAAGAGGAAGTAATCATAAAATAGAGGAGATAGCCCTCTAAATTACTTATTAAAATTATAAGATATCGTTTGCTACGCATTATACGCAATATGTAAACAAATGAATCTTTTAAAGCTTATCATTTTTTTACTACTATTCGATATAAAGAATGTCTGTCAAATTTTTTAAAAATCCTCTTTTCTTCCAAATGAAACCAAGTTTCGGACTGTAAAATTAAAATAAGAATTAATAAGTAGTGTCTAATATGCTGGAGTGTGATAGTAATAAGTAATCAGTCGCGGTTGTAAACCTTGGAACCATACGCAAGATCCTAAAAAAGAGACTGGGTGAACTGGAAATTAGAGGAAGAATCAATACCTTAATGACCCCACTATTTCTAAAAATCAGATGTTACTTAGAGGTCATAGCAACCTAAGGAGACTTGCTGTCACTCACTCTCCACGGAAAAAACACCTGTTAAGTTATAGAAAAACTGCATAGGCAAGAATGTGTGTCGAATTACCTGTTATGCAGCCAGCAGTCTGAATTCATTAGTTCTGCTTACTTCCCCTACTTTCATCTTTGACACACACACACACACACACACACATATATATATATATATATATATATATATATATATATATATATATATATATATATATATATATATAGATAGATAGATAGATAGATAGATAGATAGATAGATAGATAAATTTCTAGAATTAATTCTTAAGCATTATGTAAAGAGGTTTGGAATTTTCATCACCTGATTTTAGAACGTTTGGCTGATGCCGATTAATAAATCTCACGAATATCAATGCATACACTGACAAACAATTATTATTCAATGTGTGTGGGTAACCAAGTTATCCAACTTGACACAAAAGTTTACTTCAAGAAAAAATGAATCTGATTTAATTCATTTTTAAACATATATTCTTTATTTCAATATCATCTTAATATCTTAGTTTAAAATCAGGAGCAGGGATCTTGCGGTCTTTGGTTCCAAAACAACCTACTGAACAACTAAGCGCGACTTTTGACGACTGAATTTCGAAAACGAAAAAAAGAAATCTAAAAAATTAGTAAAGCTTTTCATTTAAGTTGTACAGGGTAAAAAAAAAAAAAAATACTGAAACATTTTAAAAACTTATAATTTTCTTCTTTTTTTTTTTCAATTTAATCTTTATATTATTTTTCAGATATTATAGGTAACCTAAAAAATTGAAAATGCTAAGTTATAATGTGAAAGAACAAATTAAATTAAAAAAAAATTACTATTCAATTGAAAGATTTATTATTTTTCTGAATTTTTTAGATGAGGCTTGATAATTAGTATTATTTGGATTATTGGGATTATCATCCTCATCTTTATTGTTATTTGTAAAACGTTTTGATTGTTGTACCCCCCGGTCTTCAGGTATTTCTTGTCGGGCTCGGGAGCCTTCTTATTGTGATCGGGAGCCACCACGGAACTTTGAACCCAACCCTTTATTCAATCCACGGTGATATCCTGTTCTTATTCCGCTAATCAAAATTTATGATTTCAATAAAAAGAATGTTTTGGTGAGAGAAATTCAGGAATCAAATGGCCTCTACATTCGTTTGCTTTGTCGGTCTGACATTTTTTGTTATTTGGGGTTATTTAGAGGAGCGTGAACATCCCTATGCAGACATACCCCCAAACATAACGTACTGATCGTCGGTGGAGACCTGAATGCACACATAGGAAGAAACGAAAACAATAGATTCAGCTTACACAATACCCCAAACAGGAACGGTGATCTCCTAGCTGAGTTCTCTGTTGAGAACGGGCTTGTTTGTCTAAACACCAAATTCCGAAAACGGAAGGGCAAACTTTGGACACACACATACCCAAATAACACAAAGGCACAACTAGATTACATCCTAATAAACAAAAAGTGGATAAATAGTGCAATTAACTGTGAAGCGTATTCCTCTTTTGAAGGAGTATCCTCAGATCACAGAATAGTCACAGCAAAATTACGACTAAGCCTACGTAGGAATAAAAAGCAAACTAGTAAATCCATACGATACAACTGGGCGACACTTGCCAACAGCGATACATGCAATCGCTACGCTGTTGCAGTTAGAAATAAATTCGATATCCTCCAGGAGATATCCGAAAGCTCCACACCAAACGAGGAATACGAAAACTTCGTCAATGCTCACCAAGAAGCAGCAGCCGAGTGCGTACCAACCAAACCAAGAGCCAGACACCATGTTCCATGGGAGACAGAAACAGTTAGAGAAAAGAGAAACGATATAAAAGAAGCAGTACAACGTAATAAATAAAACCCAACTAATGCCAATCTACACAACCTTAGAAAAGCCCAGATAGAACTAGCCAAAACATACAAAAAAGAACAAATAGAATACATACAAACACAAATAAATAATATAAGACAATCGGTGGAGGACAGACAGTCACGATTAGCATGGCAAACTGTTAATGAAGTCAGCGGTAGGAAAAGTACCTCTAAATCGAAGTTAAAGGCAACAGCCAAAAAGATAGACTCCAAAAATGGAAAGACCACTTCCAGAAACTTCTGGGGAACCCACCTAAAATAGTAGAAGATAATACCAAAAGATTGTCGATAAACAACTAGATATCAAACTGGGGGACTTCACGATAGATGAAATCAACCAAGTTTTAAAGAAGCTAAAAGGTAGAAAAGCGGCAGGACTTGACGGAATACCCCCGGAGGTATGGAAGATAGGAAAGTTCAGTGACATACTGCTTGGGCTATGCAATGCAGTGTATAGACAAAATAGAATAGATAGATGGACAAAAGGCTGCATCCTCCCATTCCCTAAAAAAGGAGATCTCGGAATGGCTAAGAACTACAGAGGCATAACTCTTACTGCTATTGCAGCTAAGATATATAATGCCCTTCTCCTTAATCGCATCCGACCTGAAATAGAAAAAATCCTTAGGAGAAACCAAAATGGTTTCCGCAAAAATCGATCCACAACCTCTCAGATCCTGACTATAAGACGGATCATAGAAGGAGTACGAGCAAAGAATCTAGAGGCAACGCTACTATTCGTAGATTTCTCCAAGGCATTTGATTCCATACACAGAGGGAAAATGGAACAAATACTACTAGCATATGGCCTCCCCAAAGAAACAGTTGCAGCTATAATGATGCTATACAGGGACACTAGAGCAATGGTACGCTCACCTGATGGCGACACAGATTTCTTTGACATCGCTGCTGGAGTCCTACAAGGAGATACATTGGCACCATATATATTCATAATATGCCTAGACTACGTACTCAAAACATCATTAGATACCATAAAAGAAAAGGGTTTCACACTGAAAAAGGCAAGGAGCAGGCGTTATCCCGCACAAACAGTCACAGATGCAGACTATGCTGACGACCTTGCACTCCTTGCAGATACACCGACACAAGCTGAGTCACTGTTACACAGCTTGGAGGAGGCGGCAGAAAATATCGGCCTCTATGTGAACTCCAGTAAAACAGAGTTCATGAGTTTCAAAAAAAAGGAAACATATCAACACTCAACGGCACGCCTCTCAAGCCTGTAGAACAATTCACGTACCTAGGTAGTAATATCTCATCCACAGAGAGAGATGTTAACACACGAATAGCAAAGGCATGGTCGGCCACAAACAAATTGTCAGTCATATGGAGGTCTGATCTCCCTGACAAGCTGAAGCGACAGTTCTTCCAGGCTGTGGTTATATCGGTGCTGCTATATGGCTGCACCACTTGGACCCTAACGAAGCGTCTTGAAAATAAGCTAGATGGAAGCTGCACAAGAATGCTACGTGCAGTCTTGAACAAATCGTGGAAGCAGCACCCCACGAAGAGACAGCTGTACGGTCACCTGCCCCCCCCTCTCTCAAACTATCCGAGTGAGACGGACAAGGCATGCAGGACACTGCTGGAGAAGCAAGGACGAACTCATAAGCGACGTTCTCCTGTGGAAGCCAACACATGGACATGCAAGTGTGGGGCGCCCAGCAAGGACCTACATTGACCAGCTATGCGAGGATGCTATATGCTCAGCAGAGGACCTCCCAGGTGCAATGAGTGATAGGGAGGGTTGGCAAGAGATTGTCATGGATATCCGTGCTGCAAGCGCGACATGATGATGAGAGGAGCGTGAATATTTGAATAAGTTTAAAACATTGCTACAGCTCAATAATAATATCCGTGCAGAGATAAGAGAATTGGTGCCAGAAACCTAGAACAATGTCATACAAAGTGCTCAAATTAAGGTGTAATTCTGTATGCATAAAAACAGAGGTTGTCGGTTGGTTGGATTTTAAGACATGTCAACCATTGGATTATTTTTGCCGAAGACGTTTTTGTTTAATTCATTATTGTTTGGTATTCAAATTGCGTTTTAAAAATATTTTTAAACACATTGAAACACATTTTTAAACTCATTTTTATCTATTTGACCCACAGATAGGGCTATAAGAGGTTCACAGAGTGTTAACTCTGGTTCTTATAAAGCATTGGGTTACTTAAAGGATAAGTACCCAATGCGGAATACTTCAGTTAGGAAAAGAAAAAAAACGCGTTAGTTACATTTATATAACTTTTATTATAACATATATAGGGGAACAAAATTCCCCAGGCTATATAATGTCACAAGTGTCCAAACGTACACAGTAGTGTTAATAGACAAAGGTGGAAACAACTTACTGTAAGTAGAGGCTGTGGCGTCTGGTATGCACCATAGGTATCTGCTGGAGAGAGGTGACAAGCACGTCCAGGCTTGTTCAGTGGCATCGGAAGAAGAGGGTTCTCTTCTTGGGTTCCTGTGTCACGTGACCAAAATAGGGTCTCCTGACACAGGAGATTAACCAAAACCTCCAGACAAGGGAGACTGTCCTTACAGGGCCCTAGCAGGTACTATCACACCGGGTCAGGGTGGATCTTAAAGTAATATAGGTGTACTCTAAAATTGGAACCTTACCACTAGATGAGGTCTAACGTCATGCCTAGGACACTAACAATGGAGGCAATCTAGAAGATATTATTTTTCGCAAATAGCTAAAGAATATATTTCATTAGACATTTTTATGACTCTAATGACTAAATGATTTTTAAAATATGTGTCAGCCAAATGTTAAATAATCAAGAAAGCCTTTATCACTGATAACTGAAACTTGCCAATTCTTCACCTCTCTTTCCTCCTCCCATACAACTGGAATTACACCGGATATATTTCCTTTACTTGAGTTATTGACAGACTCAGATTTTTTGTTTGTCTCATTTACATTTTTGTCAACATAAAAAAAAACAATTATAACCAAAATGACGACAATAATAGTAATGATAATAACCATAAGAATAATGATAATATCGACAATAATAATGACAACGATAACAATAACAGCCACAAATATAATGACCTTGATTGAATAATAATAATATTAATAATAAGCGATAACCCGTGCATCAGACTCATTCATAATGCCTTGAATTTAGTATTTATTTTTAATTAGATATGAACATTTTACTGTATATATTAATCAAACTAGCAAATATATGTACCCTCCGGGTGTTCGTATTTAAGTTTTAGTGTAATAAAATATTATATCAAATTAGAAAGGTTAATGAAATTAAATAAGAATGCAGATAAAAATATTTGAAACAGAGAGGGGGGGTATAATCGAAAAAATAGAACATCTTTGAAACTTACTCTTCCATCACTCACGTCTTTTATTGCTAAATTTTCCTAATTTAACTATTTAGTTAAAATAGGAATTAAAGAATAAATTAGTTATTTCTTCTTGTTAATGAATTTCTTTCAAGATTTATCCCCGAGATTTTTGCTCATATTTATTAAGATAAAACCAAACAATTAGAAATCAATAATACTAAGCACATACTTATTAAAATCAAATTTTGAATATCAATATGCAAATTAGCCATCCCTTTCATACTGTAAACCGCTATTTTGTTGTATATATAAACACAATAGCATGTTATTAGTATGTAGATAAGGCCAACAGTATTAATAATGTAAAACAATTTTATTAATAATTGAGGTTTGAGTAAAAATAAGATAACATCATGGAGAATGTGACGTAAATAACTAAGGGAATTGTGAGTTGAGTAGTGATATAGTTTCGGTTACAGATAGACAAACACACAATCTCCATTATAATAAGATTTGAACTGTTATTAACTAAAACTTTATAATTTGCGGTAAACATACTAAAATATATATTGAGTGTGACCTTATTAACAGCATCAGGTAATAATAGGCCACAATCCCAAAGAGATTTTCGTTCAGTTATGTCGGATGTAAAAGATTGCTAAATAATTTCTACGTGCTTATTAAAATAAAATAACCAAAAAAGTCCACTGATTGTTCGGGTATAGGATTCTTGGTTTCATAATTCATTAATTAAATTTTAAATGAGTGAAATACGTAAAAATACGTATAAAAACTAAGTAGCTCCGAAATTAAAATTAGCCAATGAGATTTCTGATTTTATATGGCACGTTGTTCGGACCTACTTAGTTTTTATACGTATTTTTACGTATTTTATACGTACTAGCAAATATATGCACCCTCCGGGTGCAAGTATTTAAGTTTTAATGTAATAAAATATTGTATTAAATTAGAAAGGCTAATGAAACTAAATAATACAGATAAAAAGATTTGAAACGGAGGGATAATAAAATATTTGAAACAGAGGGAGTATAATAAAAAATGGAACAACTGAAACTTACTCTTCCATCACTCTCGTCTTTCATTGTTATTTTTCTAATTTAAGTATTTAGTTATATGAGGAAGTAAAGAATAAAATGACAGTTATTTTATCTTGTTAATGGATTTCATTTAAGATTCATTGAAGAGATTTTTGCTTATATTTTAAGATAAAACCAAACAGTTAGAAATCAATAATACTAAGCACATATTTATTAAATTCGATTTTTTAATATTAATATGCAAAAGCCTTCCCATTCACACTGTAAACCGCTATTTTGTATATATATAATTTGCATGTTGTCAGTATGGAGACATAGTTAACAGTATTATGACAATTTTATTAATAATTGAGGTTTAGCTAAAAATAAAATCATGGAGAATGTGATGTCAATAACTAAGAGAATTGTGACTTGAGTAGGAATATAGTTTCGGTTACAGACAGAAAAACACACACTCTCCATTATAATAAGATTTCACTCATTTATAACTTAATTAATGCATTATGCGAGCAAGAAACCTATTAGCGAAAAATAAGTGAACTCTTTTTGTGATTTTCTCTTAATAATTACGTAAAAATTATTGCGCCCCCGTTTACATCAAGCTTCTTTTTTTTTAAACTAAGACACTTTTCCCGTCTGGGACTGTAACCTACCAGGAGTTATCTCATCTTGGTTTGGAGGTGTGCTTTCTATGATCCCTTGAGACATTACTTCTATCATCTCGTGACTGTCAGAAACGTTAGAAACGATATCCTTTTCTCATGGTCTTTTTAGGTTATGACTTCGGTGAAGTGAACCCCCACTCTTATCTCTCTCGAGCGAGATAAATCCTACTGCCATGTAGTGGCTCTAGTTAGAGGCGCGTGATCTAATGGTTAGAGACGTAGGAAATGGATTCGTCGACCCGAGTTCAAATCCTGAACAAAGCTACAGTTCACATAGTGCTAATACCCTTGGCAAAGGTACGAAACTACTCTCTCTCTCTCCTCTCTCTCTCTCTCCCTCTCTCTCTCTCTCTCTCTCTCTCTCTCTCTCTCTCTCTCTCAGCTATGAGTAAATAGTGAAGACTGTGTTCTTTAACCTTGGTTAGTCAACTAGTCTAGGAGAAGAAAAACACTAAATTCCAACCTGTTAAACCCCACTTGGGGTGGTCACTACTAGAATAGGCTCAGTCCTAGTTAGTGATCTATTTCACTGATAAAATTTGAAGACCCTTCAATCGTAAGCGTGATAAACATTAAACATTATACTTTGTATTAATCTAGACATTACCTTATGTATGAACATTGTTTGGTTTCTCTTTGGGGCATTATATAGAGTACATATGTTTGGGACATATATATTATGTTATTGTGTTATTGCAAGTTGTAAGTATTAAACACTTATGTTTATTGTTCACGCGAGTTAGTTGTTTGTCTTTCCTCACCGAATGTTCAGTGTTAGTGTATCCATGGATTGACTATATGTATTATAAGGAACTAGTGTTGGTTAAATACTAATACACACAGTTCTTATAAATATAAAAAGTTTTAAACATTAAACGTCCCTCGAACTCTGGTTTAAATGGACAACAATAATGATAAGATGGTTTCTGTTTTGTTTTAAAATGACATATGGAAACCTTTCTACCTCGGTTTTAAAGTTTAGTGGTGGTACACCGGCTGATAATGCCAGAACTTTAATGGTGACCTGAGCTATCATGAATCTATCTACCAAGTACGTATATTTGCCCAGTTTATGATCCTCAGTGTTACGAGCGGCTAATCCAATGTCCATCCTTAACGTGCGCAGGCCTAACTTACCCAGGCCTAACATTTCCAGGCCTAACATGTACTCATACAAACATTATACTTATAAAAAAGTAGCACTTTTCACTATTTTTATTCATATATATTTACTATCATCGTTTTACAAATTAGGCATAAATTGGATCCTCCTTTTATGACCGTAATTTTGTTTTTTCGTCGACGATGATTAAAATCTGACGTTTTTATTTTAGAGTACCAAAGCCCCCCCCCCAAAAAAAAAGAAAAGAAATAACAACAACAAAAGGAGCCCCCACTTTAAAACTAACTATTCTCACAAAATAAAAACTTTTAGAATATACATATTGAAGTGAATATTAAATAAATAAAGAAAATATATTTAGTATTGTAAAATAACGGGTGCAAGAAAAATAAAACATTTATTGCAAAAACCCGGACATAAAATGAGGGTTCAGTTTATTTTATGGTAGTAATTTACGAGAAACAAGTTAAGGATTACCCTTATTTGGGTATGAAATATAGGATTATATTCTATAAATCCATACATGAGGGATGAGGGATGTAGAAGCTCGACTGGGGTTTGAACTCGCTTACTATGATGTCGTAGTCAAGTACATTAGCCACTATGCCAGGGGATTTCCTTAGGGAGCTTTGTATGAAACAAGTAATAGTCTGTAAGTGACAGGTCAAGTTTGTTGAATAAACTAGAGATGAAAGAACTTACCATCGCAATACCATTACCATTTGCTGCATTGCATTCGCAATGGCCATCAAAATCGATTTCCTTCCTTGGAAAAAAAGGGGGCTTTCTTCTTCCGCTGCGTCATTCAATTCCTCACAGTTTGTTCACGTTTCTGCAATTCGGAATAAAGAATTCCTTTCGAACCCTTCGGCGAAGAACTATTCGTTTTCCTCCGTTTTTGGTACAAATGTTCACAAAGATACCGAATTTTCTACATATTGGATTTTCGTTAAACAAAAAAAAAACTACCGTATATATTCGAGCAATGAACGATATTGTGCAATGTACGACACCTACGCTTTAGCCACAAAAAGGTGTTTTATGATTTGGTGGTTGGTTTTGAAGGCTATCCCAATGCAAGTGTAAAGAAAAATGAGGTTACTATGATGTTTGTTTACCTTTAATTTATTCTTAATATTTCAAGATAAAGGTCTTTTCGTCAGAAGATTCTGGTTCTGCCCAGAGTGAGTGTCTTCCTGGAAATTCTCGGCGTGTGCGTATGTGTAAGTCGGTGTGTGTGTGTGTATTATTATATTTACCATTAATTTTAACTATCTATCTATCTATCTATATATATATATATATATTATATATATATATATATTATATATAGTGTGGGATGGTCACTATTTCAGCTTTTGCTGGAATGATGTACCAAAGGCAGTATTATTGGTAGAGTGCTCAATATAAAATAGAGCTGTTATATAATATAATAAAATAAATATATAAAGGTTTTACATATCTATTTATTTGGTGACAAAGGAACATTCACGACCATATTGGTTTCATGCGAGGCAATCGTCAGGTGAAGATGTTACAAATGCATTTGCAATCGTCAGATGAAGATGTTGTAACATTTTCACCTGACGATTGCCTCGCATGAAACCAATATGGTCGTGAATGTTCCTTTGTCACCAAATAAATAGATATATAAAACCTTTATATATTTATTATTATATATATATATATATATATATATATATATATATATATATATATATATATAAGCACCTCTTACACGAGTACGATGTGACATTTCAATTTTTGCAGAATTACTAATATGTCACTTTCCAACAAGTAAGCCACTACACAACATGGACTCCACAATGTCCGCCTAATTTTATAAGTTGAAAGGATAAATAAATAAAGGAAAGAAAATGTTGAATGGATAAAATTGATTTAATGAATTACCAACACGGGTTTCGGCCAAGAGTTTGTTCATGTACACATTGTATTCTATTTATTATTATTTTAAATATGAAATACAATAATAATAATAATTGAAAATTATGAAATATCTAATTATACAAAGAAAAACGGCCTTCTTCAGGGTAAAATGTTTGATCTTTTAACATCAATGTGTACATGAACAAACTCCTGGCCAAAACACGTGTTGATAATTCATTAAATTAATTTTATCCATTCAACATTTTTTTCCTTTATTTATTTATCCTTTCAACATATTGTCGGATTCATTTCCATTTTTCAACTTGCATAATTTTATATGTATTTACCAACCCCACAACACAATCAAGGTCTGACACAAGGTCAATTTCTGAAGCGGAGTTTAACAGGTTTGAGTTCAGAGTTTTCTTTCTCCTAGACTGATTACCTAGTCAATGTTAAAGTACCGAGTCTGCACTACTATTTACTCATAGCTGGAAGAAGAATAGTTGGATGCATATCTTTCCCTAGAGTATTAGCGCTATGTGAAATGCAAACAGCCTTCCAGGATTTGAACTCGAGTAAACTGAATATAGTTACCAATCCCTCCGCACGAGCAGGATTTGTTACAAAGTCAATTTTTAAGCGGAGTTTGAATTCAGTTTTCCTTCTAATATACCGGTTCTCGTTACCAATATTAAAGAGCCCAATGTGACCAACTATTTACCCATTGCTAGAGGGAAAATAGTTGAATGCATACCTTTCCCAAGAGTATTAGCGCTATGTGAAATACAAGCAGCCTTGTCCAGGATTTGAACTCGGGTCACCGAGTCTATTTTCTATGACGATAACCATTACACAACGCGACTCCATTACACGAGTATTTATGGGGGTGAGTGGTATAATGGTTAGAGTCGTCGGAAATGGACTAGTCGACCCGAGTTCAAATCCTGGACGAGGCTATTTGCTAATACCCTTGCGAAAGGTAGGAATCCAATTCTCCTTCCAACTATGGGTAAATAGCAGGGAAGACTGGGTTCTTTAACTTTGGCTAGGCAACCAGTCTAGGAAAAGGAAAACTCTGAATTCAAACATGTTAAACTCTGCTTAAGAAATTGACCTTGTGTCGCATCCTGCACGCGCGGAGGGAGTTGGCAAATATGCATATATAGTATTTTTCATCGTCAGTCACTCTCTTATCAAAGAATAACTTTTTTTTTTTGTAATTCTGTAAAGAATTGAAGGATAAGTTTTAAAAACACAGGCTGATGTTTCTTGTTTTAAATTCATGTGGAATCCATTTTTTTCCTAGCTACTGAATATTTCCCAAGGTTTTTAAAACAACGCATTACGGTTGACTGATTTACTTCCAATTCTTCTATACGTTCATATTCTGTTTATACTACATCTTTCAATTCATCCTCCAATGCAGCGGTTTTGTATTACTGTACTCTCCATGTGCAATTCTTTGACCTTGAGCTCAAGGTCTGATTTTTTAAGCTCGTGAAACTGAAATAGATTTATGGGTTAAATTGAACTTAACGGACCTAAATTTTACCATCGTATGTCACACCGCCGAAATAAGAAAATACCAAATTTAATGAAATTTTCTGTGCTGATATATTAAGGAATAAAAGATATAATGTACCAGTTATTTTATTTAGAAACTTTTACATTTTTCAGCTTTACATTTTAAAATATTCCTTAGTTTTGGGATTAGATTATGTTTGGAAAAAAATTCCATTTTTTTGGGGTTTAATTAGTCGTAGTTAGCAATTAAATAAAAAAAAACTCTTACTTTACATTCTGCCAGTCACTTTTCCCCTTTCTCTCTCTATATATATTGATTACCTACTACTTAGTTTTCTCTGTGAGTTAAAGAGAGAGATTGGAGAGTCTTAGCGGTTGCATGAACTTCCCATTTTAATCGTATGTTAATTTTCAGCAATTAACGGGTCAGTTTTTGACTTAATTGTAAATTTTAGCAAAATGGTTTTAATGTTTTGGTTTTTTTTATTGTCCGGTTGTATTTTATTTTTAATTTAATTTCGTTTTGCAAACTAACTTTTCTTCCGGGTCACAATTATACACCCAGAGCTCAATAGGTGACCAAACGGGTCACATTTTTTTTTCTAGTATATATTTATATCTCAACTCCAAACTAGTATGTTTTACGCCGTTATAGAGAAATATCCACTGAAATGTGTTTGTAATTATTTTACTAATGTGCATTTTTGAGTGCACATGTCTGTACGTTTATTCTAAATTAATGGTCAACTCCCTTGAATCCCCAATGGATTCATTGCGATCCCCTCATACACACTTCTTTTTTACTTTTCTTCTTTTTTTGTGTGTGGGGGAGGTATGCTTCAAATTGAAGTAAAACATATACATTCTTATTTTTAGACAATACGAACTGGATCAACAGAATAAAAAGTTGAAGAAATGTTAAACTTTGGTTAAATTTAACTGCTACAAATGTTACAAAATCAATGCGTATTATACATGATAGTCTAAAGAAGAATTTCGACCAAAGTTAGGGGTGCGTATAGGACACGAGTGTGTCTTATACACAAATAATTACCGTAATATTTGTTAAAAGTAAGGAAATGAATCCGACTGTATATAATGGTAAGATAGTATGAAAAAACACAAATGTTCAAATAAAGTTCTTTATTCTGCTGATATTGCAATATTTCTATTTGTTAAAAAATATGTTGTATTAAATATGAAGACAGTTTATAAAAATTGTGACCGTTTTGTGATGGGATTAATTCGTACCGAACTCTTTAAGAAATGAGAATATTTTTGAGAAAAGAGAATATTTGTATAAATTTTCCCCAAATGTTAAAAAAAAAAAACAATATAAAAATATTTTAGCGTATATATTTCTAAATAAAGAAATGTTGAAATGTCAGTAACAAAAGGTAATCATCGAAATTAAAACTACATCAGATATTTCTGCGGCTTGACAGTTAATTCCCCAAAAGCAAAGAGTCTGAAAGACCAGAAACCTAAATGAGAATGACAGACGCCGGCCAATGTTTCTTTGATGCCTGGCTTTCAGTAATTAATAGCAATGGACCTTAATCAACGGGCATCTTTTATGGTGGGGAATCATAATTACATGCCTCATAGAACTAAAAGCGAGAATTTACGCATTGACACACATATGTATAGACACATTACATATTGATCTCTGACCTTTTTGCAATAGACACTCTACTAATAGATTCTGACAAGCTTCTATTAACAGAAATATCTGCCTCGTTTCTGATTTTTTTTCTCTCTCTCTTTTTTTTTCCATGGAACTGGCTATAACTGACGGCAACAAAATATATTACATCTAATTTGTATTTATTTACCCAACCCCACCGCACGAGCAGGGTGTGACACAAGGTCAATTTTTAAGTGGAGTATGTATTTACCCACCGGTTATAACTGATTGCTACAAAATATTTTACATCTAATTTGTAATTATTAACTAAATGCCTCCGTATGAACAGGATGTGACACAAGGTCAATTTTTTAAGCGGTGTATGTATTTTCCCAACCCCACCACACGAGCAGGTTGTGACACAAGGTCAATTTTTAAGCGGTTTATGTATTTACCCAACCCTTTCGCACAAGCAGGATTTGACACAAGGTCAATGTTTTTAGCACTAATCCCCTTGGGAAAGGTATCCGGGATATGATGTTAAACTGCATCTAATGGTGATCTTCCGATTTTGGAGCTCTGTGGAGTGTGGAGTACCCCTTCATCACCATTACTCCAAGTTTTTACTTTGACCCGGAGTGGTAGTTCCTGTTAAGGTACCATGTATGGGTTAAATATATTTTTAAAATAGGTTTAAAAAAATGAATTTTTTTAAAAATTGAATACACATAAAAAATAAATAAAACGAACATCTTCGGCATAAAATAACCCAAGGGTTGATATGCCGTAAAATCTAACAAACCATCAACCTTTGGAAAGGCATACATCTCACTATTCTCCTTACAGCTATGAGTAAATAGTAGGACAGACTGGGCTCTTTAAAGTTGGTAGGCAACCGGTTTAGAAGGAATCTGCTAAACTTAAAGATAGATCTTATATCAGATCCAGTTCGTGCGGAAGGGATGGTTAATGCATATAAATAATTTCAGCCAGTGAATATTGATAAAGCAAAAACCATCACTCTGGTATAATTTTTAAAGACAAAATGTTAAAAACCAGTATGCAAATTTTCCATACCATATAATATGTAAACATTTATTTCTTAGTGATATATAACACAATTTGAAGGTTTTTAAATGCATTAATGACACTAGCAAGAATATGCGCCCACTGGTCGTAAGTATTTAAATTCTAATGTAAGTAAAAAGTAAAGTCGACGGGGCGGCCTAAAGTCGGTATCAGCCAGTCAGCGAGGGAGTCTATCCCCTTTTCAATAGCGCTAGACCAAGGAGATTGTGTTAGCATCTGAGGTGGAGCGCCACACCTACCATCAGCTCCTTACTTTACCGCACAGATCCCTGTGCTCCTCATACGCTGAGTTGGCGAGGACCGGTATCGGACTAGGAACCTTGTGGTTTCTAGCCGAACGCTTTACCGACTGAGCTAACCCGGCCCTATTCTAATGTAATGAAATATATTAAATTAGAAAGACTAAACAAATGAAATAAGAGCGCATATAAAATATTATTGGCATATAAAATACTATAGCTGATGAAATACTTATACCGGCTGTACTGGCCATAACTACTCATAACTGCTTTGACTTTCGTGGACGACGGACATAGGGTTAAATCACTGGACCTTTACCAATACGCTGGATAGGACTTATATGCTTACCAAAGGATTCCATAACTCAGAACTTACTTACTTTAAGCCCTTTTCAACTGGCCAAGGATGGCATATAAAAACTTAACATTGTCAAAACCAGTACGCAAATTAACCACACCATATATTATGTAAACCTTTATTTCTTGTGTTATATTGACATTTTTGAATATATCTTTCATGTTGTTTGTTGTTTAATGACTGTAGAATCGCCATATTCTATTAGAAAGTGTTAAATAGCATAGGGTCTTTAAGATGTTATACATTCAGACATGTTTTCTTGTTTAAGTAAAAAAAGAATGTGTTAGTCTTGTGTGAGGAACATTTAACACTTTATATCCCTGAAGATTTTCAAAGATTTCTTCCTCATTTGAAGTCATAACATCATTTCTTTATTTTCAGAACATCGATTCTCTTGTGATTCATTCTCGTTTCGAAATAGGAATGGTAAACTACAAACCAGACTAACTGGTAAGTAATAATTTCTTTCAATATATACACCTTTGTGATGGAGGCGTGTGGTGTAATGGTTCGAGTAGTAGGAAATGGACTCGTCGACCCGAGTTCAATTCCTGGACAATGCTGTCTGCATTTCACATAGCGCTAATACCTTTGAGAAAGGTATGAATCCAATTCTTCATCCAGCTATGAGTAAATAGCAGGGAAGACTGGTTCTTTAACCATGGCTAGGTAACCAGTCTAGGAGAAGGAAAACTCAAATCTGTTCAACTCAGCTTAAGAAATTGACCTTGTGTCACATCGTGCTCATGCAGTGGGGTTGGTAAATATATATATGTATAAAGTAAAAGTAAAGTCGTCGGGGCGGCCTAATGTCGGTATGAGCCATACAGCGAGGGAGTCTATCCCCTTTTCACTAGCGCTAGACCAAGGGGATTATTTTAGCATCTGAGGTGAAGCGCCACACCTACCATCAGCTCCTTACTTTACCGCACAAACCCTGTGCTACTCATATGTATATATACACAATATTTCGGCCTTCTTCAGGTGTTTCTTGTAAAACTCGGAAGCCTTCAGAGAATTTCAAACACTACTTCAATAATAACATAGAATACTTAACATAGCTTAACACTTATAACCAGGAATGATTAACGGAATGAGAAAAAAATCTACCCTAATCGATTAAATTAAACCCGATTTCGAATCCTGGACAGTTTGTATGATAGTAGGCAAGTGACCATACAGCTGCTCTTTAGTCGGGTGCTACTTCCAGAGTGTAGCTATGCTGTACCACTGACATATATATATTTACCAACCCCTCCACACGAGCAGGATGCGACACAAGGTCAATTTCTTAAGCGGGGTTCAACAGGTTTGAATTCAGAGTTTTCCTTCTCCTAGACCGGTTGCCTAACCAAGGTTAAAGAGTCCAGTTTGCCCTACTATTTATCCATAGCTGGAGGGAGAGTATGATTCATACCTTTCCCAAAGGTATTAGCGCTAAGTGAAACGCAATTACCACGTCCAGGATTTGAACCTCGGATCGACGAGTCCATTTCCCATGACTTTAACCATTACACCACGCGCTTTCCCGTACTTCTGTACCACTGACATATATATAGCTAGGAAGAATTCTCGCTTTGTCTTATTAGAGATACCAGATTTCCACATATGATCGATAATCGATCTATAGCAGTCTATGTCTTTACTATGCGTATATTGACTTCGCTTTCTGCAGATGACATATCAATACTTAGTTGAGGACTAGTTTTCTCATTTCAGGACCTAACCGTCTAGTGTGGTGATGTTTCCATTTCGTTGGTGTAACACATGACTCTGTTTTTCTCTAAGTTCACATAGAGGCTTATGCCTTCTCTAGCCCATGCAACAGTAAATCGGCTTGTGCAGTGGTATTTGTGAGAAGCACTAGATCATCTACGTAGTCCGTATCTGTAATAGTTTCTGAGGATATCGCCGGCTTCTTAAATCTTTTAGCGTGAAGCTTTCATTAAATCTTAATTTAATTGTAGCTAATTATTGAAATAGACTGTCACTTGTGTGGGTGTTTGATAGATAAATCTCTCCTCTCTCTCTATATATATAATATATATATATTATATATATATATAAGTAAAGAATAGCAAAAGATTTAGAGATTTTGAATTATAGTCTATTTCAGAATGCAAAATCTTTAAGTCTTTTGTTATTTCTTTACTTATAAATTTGCTCTGTGACTCTAACATTAAGAACACACATTGAGCTCTCAAACTGCGACAGGTTGTAAAAAAAGCTCTTGTGTCGTAAGGAAGATTTCTCTCTGGACTTTAGGATTATATATATATATATATGTATTATATATATATATATATAAAGAGCCCAATCTGCCCTGCTATTTACCCATAGCTGGAGGAGAATTGGATTCTCATACCTTCCCGGGTATTACCCTCCAGCTATGGGTAAATAGCAGGGCAGATTGAGCTCTTTAACTTGGCTAGGTAACCAGTCTAGAGAAGGAAACTCTGAACTCAAACATGTTAAACTCCGCATAATAAATTGACCGTGTGTCACATCTTACTCGTACGGAAGGATTGGTAATATGTGTACATATATATATATATATAATATATATTATATATATATTGAGGCGATATGCATAAAAAGATTTCCAAAACTAACATTACAAAAATAGCATTCAATATAGTAACAATATACTAAACATCTTTAATAACTAATACACTAATTCTAGCAACCCTCTAAAAAAAAATAAATCGACTCTCCAAATTTAAAAAAACAAAATAGAATAAAAGAACGAAAAAGGAAAAAAGAACTAACACACTACAACATACATCCCCTCACGAAGACTGAGGAAATAGTCGAAAGCGCTAGGGTAGATAGTAGGAGACAATCCTATACCAACTATCCTCAACTAGAAAAAATAGTCAGAAGACTGAAAAAACTACAACTGAAGATCATGAAGAATAAGGTTATTAACAATACCTGCCTACAATATATATATATATAAATATATATATTATATATTGATATATATATATTATATATATACTTCTGTAGTGTTGAGATGGTCACTTTACAGCTTTTTGCTGGAATGGTGTTACCAAAGGCAGTATTAATTGGTAGAAGTGCTCAATATAAAATAGAGCTGTTATATAATATAATTAAGATAAATATATAGGTTTTACATATCTATTTATTGGGTGACAAAGGAACATTCACAACCATATTGGTTTCATGCGATGGCATTCATTTCAGGTGAAGATGTTTCAAATGTCTTTTCAAATGACATTTGAAACATCTTCACCTGATGAATGCATCGCATTGAAACCAATATGGTTGTGAATGTTCCTGTCACCCATATAAATAGATATGTACAAACCTATATATTTATCTTATATAATATATATACTATATATATATATATTAACTATATATATTATATATACGTTTTTTAAAAACGGAATGTTGCAAAAATTCCAACTGCACGTTTCTTGCCGTAGCAATTTCTTCAGGAATTATTCCCTTATTCCAGCCACTCTTACTTATTAATATCAGAGTTCTGTACCCCATCTAAAGTACGTGGGGGTTTCCACCCTACGTAATTCCAAACCTACCTTGGCACAGTTTATGCTTGTTTCAAATGCCTACACTTGTTTGTCAACCCAGATCGGGAGTTCAATATCTTCCCTTGGGTCTCTGCATTCCACTATTTTTTAGTTTCTCATTTAAACACAGCATACGGGGTTTTTCATTTCCTTTATGTGAAGGTTGCCCTTTCTTGATTCTCCACTTGTGTACCCTATCTCTACTCTATACCTTTCCTTTAACTCCCACACATATTTTGCAAGTGTTGGTTGCTTCTCTGTATTTTCTATCCCTAAATGATGCCTATGCTGCGACTATCCTATGCTTTACGGTTGTGGGTGGCCCCTACATATATCTTGCTTTCCATTTGTGGTTGGTGATTTTACCCACCCACCTCAATACCAACATCTGTTAGTTAAACATTTTTCACATGTATGGGGCAGATTTGGACTGCAATTACCACGTTGGTTCCCCTTCTTATTTTTGCTTTTGCTCTGTCTTTTTCTAACAATCTTTATTAGATTCTTGAGTATTTTACTCGATATCGATCCGTGATTATATATATATATTATATATATCATATATATTATATTATATAATATCATTAGAAAGGAAGGAAAAACTCAACACCGTAATTCATAATTAAATTTATTTCGACCAAAAAAAGGCCTAATCAACTTAGATTTATCATAGGCCCCTTTTGGGTCTTAATAAATTATTATTGGGATTACAGTGTTTGAGTTTTTCCTTCCTTTCTATGATAAACATTGCTCTTGTATATATTTCTTAAAAAAGATTATACATTTGAGCTCCTTTAAGTGATTTAAGATTCACTGTATTTATACATTACTGGATCATACAATAATTAATACAGTGTGTTCTAAAAAATCACATTATTATGAATCATCCCTTACTACCAAGTTTGTGGTATACCTCTCATCGATATTTTATACTAGCAAAGTATATGCACCCCTCCGGGGTGCAAGTATTTTAAGTTTCAATGTAATGAAATATCGTATTAAATTAGAAACGCTAATGAAAACTAATAAAATGCAGATAACAGATTGACAGGAGGGGGGATATTAATCTGAAATAGAACAACTGAAATTTACTCTTCCATCACTCTCGTCTTTCCATTTTTTTTTTTTTTCTAATTTATAGTTTTAGTTAAAATAGCTGAAGCTCAAGAATAAAAGTACAGTTATCTTTCTTGTAATGGTTTTCATTTAAGATTCATTGAAGAGATGTTTCGCTTAGTATTCATTGAAACATAAAGCCAAAAAAATTACAAATCAAAATACTAAGCATATATTTATTAAAATTACATTTTAATATCAATATGCAAATTTAGGCCTCTCCGTTCACACTGTAAACCGCTCATTTTGTTTTGTATATATAAATACAATTGAATGTTGTTAGTATGTTAGATATGCGTTAACCAGTATTAATAATGTAAACAATTTTATTAATAATTGAGTTAAAATAAGGAAGATAAATTCATGTGCTGAATTTACGTCAATAAACTAAGGGAATTGTGACTGAGTAGTGATTTTAGTTTCGGTTACAGACAGAAAAACACACAATCTCCAGTCTATAATAAGATATATAGATTATTACTATAGTATATAATAATCTTGTAACGTCACATGTACAAAATGTAATAAAGATATAACTTAACAATATCACTAGTTATCCTAATAACAAGCGAAATTAGACACATTAAGGAACGTAAATAAAGATTAAACGAAGGGTTGTTACTTCATCTGTTAATATATGTCTTCTAAGAACATACAGAGGCCGCTTGGATACACACATATGTCCACAGGCGAATCTATGATTGTTAAGTTCCCTTCGATCAAAGCAGCTATGCGCCTCAATTTTATTATTCTTTGAAAATAGAGGTCGGTCATTTCATTCTCTGAGCGATCGGTCGTTCCAACTCGACGTGTCTGCAGCGACACTTTATTCATACTATGACAATGATAGGATAAGATAATATGAAAAATACGCATGTTGTTCAAATAAAGTTATTCATGCTGATATTGCAATATTTCGATTTGTAAAAATCTCTTCGGAGCAATATTATGTTGATGTTAATAAAGAAAATTTATGAAAATTGTGAACGCGTTTTGATGGGATTTAATTTATAACCAGACTTTTTGGAAAAGAGATAATTTTATAATTAACACAACATAATGTGCTCAGACAAGATCTTGACAAAATCGAAATATTGCAATCTCAGCATGAATAAAGCGAGAATAAATAACAATTATTTAGTGTTTCTTGGTGTAGATTATTTTGGCCTCACTGTCCGAGCCGATTCTCCTAAGCTCCATACACCCAGTGGAGAAGCAGGCCATGGCGAGACAGCACTTAAACTGGCTGGGGGGATCCCAGCTTAGGGCCGGGCGGTAGCTGTCCAAGTGAGGTACGATGACCTTCTCCCACCGTCAAAATGACCCCTGCGCTCGTTTTTCCTTCGCCACATGATGAACTTATAACCGGTAATCTGCCACTTCTCCTCACCGTTGTTGTTCGGGCCAAATGGTGACGACTAGGGTGCAAATCTCCATATGAAGACAATGGAACTACGGTAGCATGGGCGGGTTTAGTTCTACAGATTCAGATAATTTGTTTTTTTTTTCTTGGAATATTTTTGGACAAGATAGCTCCATCACTACGAGGTCTTAATGAACAAAAGGAATTCCAATAAAAACGCTTAAGACTGATCCGGTAGAAAGGATTTCCAATAACAACATGAACTAAAATACATTATTGTAAATCAATAATTTGGGGGAAACGGATAGTAGACTTAGAGCACCCTTTTTGATCTCGATTCAGAAGGACATGTTTTTCATTTGCATCGGCATATCCGGTTGTTTTTTAGCGGTTAAGGTTAGGGCGTAGGGATTAAGGGTTAGGGGTTAAGGTTAGGTTAGGGGTTAAGGGTTAGGGGTTAGTTTTTAGATAAATTTTAACAAACCTAAAATCGTCCTGTTAACCAAACACAGATATTGACGGTGTAATAAAAATATGTCTTGCTATATCGAGTTCAAAAAAGGGGTGAACTAAGGTCATATGGTCCAATGATTTTATCAAACATCTGTGTTTTTTCATACTATCTTGTCCTTATTACCGTTCGAATCATTTCCTTATTTTAACTATATATATATGACAATGTTACATATTTGCAATCAATTCGTTTGTTTTGGCTTTGGTGTTTTTGTTGACGATGCTGTTGGTGTTTTGTAAGCTCTTTGGGGGTGGGTTGGTTTTTGTGGAGGGGTGGTATAAAATTTGCTAGGCGAAGCCGTGTCATTCTCTTCTTTATCATTTTTCATGTTTAGGTAATTTAAGATGGAGAAAGACGCCGGAACATGTGTCCGTTGACGTCAAATCAATAGTGCAGCGACCTAGTGAATCTTATACTTCCGGAGCGTGTGGAAAGGCCTGACCATATCCCCGTATTTGCCGAGGAAGAAGATGGATTATTATGGTGGGAAAAGCAAATTCAATGTGCACAAAAAATACGTCCCCAAGATTTCATACAGACATTTCTCTTTGCCTTTTAGACGACGCGAGTTGGTTGTGTTATGTTCAGTGATGCCTCTTAATGTGCATCGCCCTCACCCTCATCGTGACCGGAAGCATACGAGTACATGGCTGCAGCTGCCCGGTAAGTTGATGCATTGCTTATACTCTATGTTTCACGGTCATACAACCTGTTTCATTGAGTTGATTAGTTTTCAAATCATGCGAGCATTACTACCCGGGGAAATTTTAATCCCGAATCAAGCGTAAAACAGTTCAACTAGTTTAAAATTTTAAACCATGTGGTTACAACATTTTGGACCGCCTTTTCGATTTCAGGGTCTATCTCATAGGTACCCCTGCACATTAAATGAAAATAGAATATTCTGGAGTATATATTTAAGTTTCCTTTCAATTGTTTATTTTTTCATCTGCGCTTTAAATAAGTTTGATGATTTAACTTACTTATGATTAAACTCTCTGAAACATTGAATATTATAACTCTCACTCCTTAAGTAATATATTTCCCAAAATATTTTTACGCCGCCCGGAGTTCTTTTTATTTTTATTTTTTTATTTTTTTATTTTTATTTATGTTTTATTAATTATTATTAATTTTTGCCTAGTATTTAATAAAATTGATGACCATGTTATTTTCCCTTTTACTTTAATATATTCATTTTAAATTACATCGTAAAATATAAGGATAAAGATTCTACCCTGTTGCGAGTGCATTAAATCATTCCCTAAACTGGCCACTAACGGCGGGTCGGATTGGGAGGCTCAAAACGACCTGACAAATGGCCTACATACAACCATAACACAATAAAAGTAGCTTGACAGCAAATTAAGTGTCGGGCGAAACTGGCCGTAGACAACCAACGCCACGGGGATTTTGAACTGTTGGGAGCCGACTGGTTTAGAGTCCGTAGGAAACAGACTTCATTTCATACGAAACTCCTAACCAGTATAGACACCCGCTCGCCAACTTTCAAGAAATATTTAGACTGAAATTTAAGGGTTGATTATTCCACACCAAGCACGTTCATTTAGTCGTCGATATGATAGCATAGCGACATACGATATATTCATTCGAATATTTTGTTTTGTTTTTTAATGGTATTTTTTACAGGATCTTGAAATGAAATGTTTCGGAATAATGATGGCAAGTTCTTCTTAAGCACCGAGGAAGGGATATCCACTTATTCACGCTAAAAAATCTAACGGAATCTTCACAGGTAAATTCTACTATTAAATCAAACAGGATAAATAGTGAAGTTGAATTTACTCTGGAACATTGGGTACTGGCAAAAATGAGACTCTGCTACGAGTTTTAAAGCGAATTAAAAATAATTAAATGCTATTATTTAAGGTCAAAATACTTTGGCTAAATCGATAAAGTAGTATCATAATGAACCATCATTAAAAAAAAGAAAAATATCATTCAGTAGAAAATTTATTTTTTATATATTTAAAACGATTTGTTTTGGTCAATTTGTTCACGACGCCATTTTTGGTTCTTTTTAAGTGATTTTATTTGCTTGTTTACAATTTTTATGTAACAGTTCGCGAATTGCAAGATTGACCCACAATCAGATATTATCTGATTTTAATGAACTTTTCAGTATTTGATTTATCAATTACATGAATTTTATAATGCATTAGGTTATTTTATTTCAAAATTTTTATTTAGTATTTTTAGTACGAAAAATTAATATATAAAATTTATTTAAAATGTGAAAAGCATGAATGTTAAGTTAAAAATGTTATATTTTTAGATTCTAAGAAAATAAATATTTATTTAAGATGCAAACCTATTAGATACATAAAGTAAATAAGTTTTGAAGAAAAAGCTCTATTGAAAACTGAAAAAAAAATAATACAGTTGATATTTTTTCTGCTTAAAAAGGAGGGGTCATCTTTTTAAGCAGAAAAAATATCATGTAATTATTTTTTTCTTTTATAAGATAATAGCTAATTAAATAATTATCATAATGAGTAAAAAAGAAATCTCCAAAATTAATTATTTATTATTTTTTTACATTTTATTTTTCCAAATTTTTTTGGTACTATAATTTTTCTCAATAGAAAAGCCCCGTAAAAAATTTTTTTTGTTTCTATTCATAAGTTCGGTCTTTAATTCTCATTATTTATACTGTAATTAGTATCGAAAATAGACCAACTGCAAAATGTTACGGCTCCCCAACATAAAGGGGGTGTTCAAAATTAAGTGACGCTTGAACAAGATTAATAAGCGTTTTGAAAATAGGAATAAATAATGATTATAAAGATCATATGCATTGATTAATAAACACTGAAAATTTCATTTAAATCCGATAATTCCCTGATATTTTGGTAATTATTTTTTTTTCCTGTGTTGGGGGTTTGGGGGGGGAGGGGAGGGGGGGTAAGTCATCTTTGTCAAAACGAAATTTTGTTTTATTCTAAACTTTTGTTTAGAATAAAACAAATTCGTTTTTGACAAATGACTCTAATGTTTTGTTCTCTAATTTGGTAATTTAGTGACTTTCATGTTTTTTATTATTTTTAAAATTTAAAATCTATATCATGAATTCTTCTTGTGTTTTTGTCCGTTCACACATTATGGTCATCCACATAACCTTCCCCTGCGGCCCAAAGGAGATTTCTTCGCACCCTCTCGCCTTAATCAATTGGGATAATCTTCTACATAGATACTGCGTTCAAGCTCCGATGGAATTGTGCTAACTAACTTCATCTATCGCTCGTCTAAGCGTAGCATGTAAACATAAATTCATTATTACTGAAGGCAACCATCTAGATACCGCTCATTTTTCTTTAGCACTTGCATTGTGATAAGCCTTGCAAAACCAACCACCAAAACCAAATATGAACACAATACTTTTCTAATCAAAATATAAAACTCTTTTAAATTAACACTTGTTTTTTGTTTTTTAATATATATACTTAAATTGAAATTTTATATTATTATCTTCGGTCTAACCGGGGACTTATGCCCCTAGGGGACTGTCACGCGACACAGCAAGCAGCAGCAAGTCATGCCCTATCATCGTCAGTGGTGATCCATATAAAAAGCCTATGTCATTAGTAATTCCTTCCTCTTTGTTGAAATCTTCTCACTGCTGGGTCGGTTCACGTCACCGGCACGCTCTACTTTTTAGTTGGACCCTTCTGAGGGCTCACTGCTGGGTTCGGCGCTCCACGAGCCCTCTTTTTTGTTGATATCATTCTGACTGCTATACAGGTAAGGGCTTTGCTCTATCTCTCCTACGACACTTGACTTACGGATAGAAAAACCTGCGACGGACTTTCTACGGCATTCGCCGGCTTCTCAGAGAGAATCTATCTTTTTGACCGCATGAAGGTGATAGCAAATTACCTTTTTATCACCAGGATAACAACTAAGGAGCCGACAGAGATATTGCACTACACGGACACGGCTGCTTTACACTTTGTTACCTAAATGCAAGTCAATAGGCTGCTAGCGAGTAAATTAACTTTTGGTAAACAACCTAAAACAAGCCTAAACAACCTTAAACAAACCCAGAACCAATTAATTACGGCTTACCGCCAGACGGTGCTCTAACTGCAAAACTCAACTAAATAATAACATAAGGCTGATACTTAACGAGGAGGTTCGCTACAACTTCTAAAAGAAGTTATTAAAACCTCGGGTTGTTTTGTCCGACTAAACAGAACTTTCTACCCTTTGTGTAACGCCCTTTTTTTATGTGCATATAATGTATTAAAAACTGTTTTTGCCATTATTTCGTTGTACTGCTCATCGCTTGAAGTCGTAATTCTGCTTTCTCTTCTGCTTTACGGCCCCCTCCTCCCACCGTTAACCACTTAATTTTTATACTTTGGAAAAGTTTAATGGTTTCTTAATTCTTATAATATTTTATATCAGGAAGTACGCCTTATGGATTTCAATTAACGCTTTGGAGAAGAAGCCGTGGTGAACAGTCATCCACAATGAGGTTAAAGTTGGTTCCATGGAAGGAGAATTCCAGTTACGGCCGTCGATGGCGATCTAAAAAAGCTGCTCAAGAACAGGTAACCACATTTACATCTTATTATAATGTAGATTCGTTTCTGTCTTCTCAATAACGGAACTACGCCAGCTGCTTACGTCCACAATACCCTCAGGAATTTGCACAAGTTTTTCAATGAAGTATTTAAATTGTATAGGTAAAATCGTTAATGGAAAAAGTAAAGTCCGACGGGGCGGCCTAAAAGTCGGTATATCAGCCAGTCAGCGAGGGAGTCTATCCCCTTTTCAATAGGCTGCTAGACGCAAGGAGATTGTTTTAGCATCTGAGGTGGAGGCGCCCCACCATGAAATCAGCTCCTTATTTTTAACCGGCACAATCCCTGTGCTAAGCTCATGACGCTGAGTTTGGCGGGGACGCGGGGGTATCGGAACTTAGGAACCTTGTGGTTTCTAGCCGAACGCTCTACGCGACGAGATAAAACAGATGTCTGCTAGTGAAAACATTCTGAGTATAGAATTTGCCTTAAAAAGCAGCCATGTTATTACTTGTATCAAATACAAATTTCAGTTTATTTAAAGGGGGGGGGGTTATTTGATAAATACGAGGATATTGAATTAAATAAATGAATGAATTAAACTCGTAAATTTCAGGATATCATTGTATATGTACTTCTTTTTAAAACGCTTATTATGTAATATAAGTAGCTTTGAAAATATTTTCAGGTATATTATATAATAATCGTTTAAAAGAAGTACATATACAATGATATCCTGATTTACGAGTTTAATTTTCATTCATTTATTTAATTCAATATCCTCGTATATCAAATACCCCCCCCCCTTTAAATAAACTGAAATAGTATTGATACAAAGTAATAACATGGCTGTTTAAGGCAAATCTAACTCAGATTTTCATAGAGACATCGTTTTTAGCTCAGTCGGTAGAGAGTTCGGCTAGAAAACCACAAGGTTCCTAGTTCGATACCGGTCCCCCGCCAACTCAGCGTATGAGTAGCACAGGATATATGTCGGTAAAAAATAAGGAGCTGATGGTAGGTGGGGCGCTCCACCTCAGATGCTAAAACAATCTCCTTGTCTAGCGCTATTGAAAGGGGATAGACTCCCTCGCTACTGGCTGATACCGACTTTAGGCCGCCCGTCGACTTTACTTTTTATTAACGATTTTACCTATAAATTAAATACTCATTGAAAAACTTGGGCAATTCCCTGAGGGTATTGTGACGTAAGCAGTGGCGTAAGTTTCCCGTTATAGACAGACAGAAACCGAATCTACATTATAATAAGATGTAAAATGTGGTTACCTGTTCTTGAGCAAGTTTTTAGATCGCCATCGACGGCGTAACTGGAATCTCCTTCCATGGAACCAACTACCTCATCTGTGGATGACTTGTTCACACGGCTTCTCCAAAGCGTAAATTGAAATCCATAAGGGGTACTTCCTGATATAAATAATTATAAGAATTAAGAACTACATAAACTTTTGCAAAGTATAAAAATTAAGGTGGTTAACGGGGAGGAGGGGGGTAAGCCAGAAGAGAAAGGCAGAATTACGACGTCAAAGGAATGAGAGTACAACGAAATGAAAATGCAACAGTTTAATACATATATGCACATAAAAAAGGGGGGTACACAAAGGGTAGAAAAGTTCTGGGTTTAGTTCGGACAAACAACCCGAGGTTTAATAACTTCTTTTAGAAGTTAGCGGAACCTCCTCGTTAAGTATCAGCCTTAATGTTATTATTTAGTTGAGTTTTGGTTAGAGCACCGTTCTGGGTAAGCCGTAATTAATTGGTTCTGGGTTTGTTTAAGGTTGTTTAGGCTTGTTTTAGGTTGTTTACCAAAGTTAATTTCTGCTAGCAGCCTATTGACTGCATTGGTAACAAAGTGTAAAGCGTGTCCGATGTTGCTTATCTCGTCGGCTCCTTAGTTGTTATCCTGGTGATAAAAGGTAATTTGCTATCAGCCTTCATGGGTCAAAAGATAGCAATCTCTCTTGAGAAGCCGGGAATGGTAGAAGTCCCGTCGCAGGTTTTTCTATCCGTAAGTCAAGTTCGTAGGGAGAGATAGAGCAAAGCCTTACCTGTAGTAGCAGTCAGAAGGATATCAACCAAAAAAGAGGGACTCGTGGAGGGCCGAACCCAGCAGTGAGCCCTCAGAAGGGTTGCAACTAAAAAGAGGGTGGCGGTGGTGAACCGACCCAGCAGTGAGAAGGATTTTCAACCAAAAGAGGAAGAATTACTAATGACATGGCTTTTTTATATGGATCACCACGTGACGATGATAGGGATGACTGCTGCTGCTGCTGTGTCGGTGACAGTCCCCTAGGGGCATAAGTCCCGGTGTAGACCGAAGATAATAATATAAAATTTCAATAATATATATATAAAAAAAACAAAAACAAGTGTAATTTTAAAGAAGTTTTATATTTTGTTAGAAGTATTGTGTTCATATTGGTTTGGTGGTTGGTTTTAAGGCTATCACAATGCAAGTGTAAAGAAAAATGAGGTATCTATGATGTTGCTTAGTAATAATAATTTATGTTTACTATGCTACGTAGAGAGGATAGATGAAGTTAGTTAGCACAATTCCAATCGGAGTTGAACGCAGTATCTATGTAGAAGATTATCCAATTGATTAAGGGAGAGGGTGGAAGAAATCTCCTTTGGCCGCAGGGAGGTTATGTGGATGACCATAATGTGTGAACGGACAAAACACAAGAAGAATTATGATATAGATTTAAAGTTTTAAAAATAATAAAAACATGAAAGTCACTAAATTACCGAAATTAGAGAACATAACATTAGAGTCATTTGTCAAAAAACGAATTTTGTTTTATTCTAACAAAAAGTTTAGAATAAAACAAAATTCGTTTTTGACAAGATGACTTTACCCCCCCCCCCCACACACAGAAAATAATTTACCAAAAATCAGGGAATTATCGGATTTTAATGAAATTTTCAGTGTTTATTAATCAATGAATGATCTTTATAATGCATTATTTATTCTATTTCAAAACGTTATAATCTTGTTCAGGTCACTTAATTTTGACCCCCCTTATGTTGGGGGCGTAACATTTTTGCGAGTTGGTCATTTTCGATACTAATTACAGTATAAATAATGAGATGACCGAACTTATGAATAGAAACAAAATTTTTTACGGTGGCTTTTCTATGAGAAAATAAGTACAAAAATTGAAAAATAAAATGTAAAAAATAATAATAATTAATTTTTGGAGATTTCTTTTTTACTCATTTTGATAATTATTTAATTAGCTATTATCTTATAAAAGAAAAAAAATAATACATTGATATTTTTCTGCTTAAAAAGGCCCCTCCTTTTTAAGCAGAAAAAATATCAATGTATTATTTTTTTTTCATTTTCAATAGAGTTTTTCTTCAAAACTTATTACTTTATGTATCTAAAATAAGGTTTGCATTAAATAAATATTTATTTCTAGAATCTAAAAATATAACATTTTAAACTTAACATCATGCTTTTCACATTTTAAATAAATTTTATATATTAATTTTTCGTACTA
This sequence comes from Doryteuthis pealeii, assembly GCA_023376005.1. Classification (NCBI taxonomy): domain Eukaryota; kingdom Metazoa; phylum Mollusca; class Cephalopoda; order Myopsida; family Loliginidae; genus Doryteuthis; species Doryteuthis pealeii. The sequence goes on along the minus strand of CM042149.1, from coordinate 99,268,318 downwards.
AAAATACTAAATCAAAATTTTGAAATAAAATAACTAATGCATTATAAAATTCATTAATTGATAAATCAATACTGAAAATTTCATTAAATCAGATAATTATCTGATTGTTGGTCAATCTTTTTTTGCAATCGCGAATGTTACATAAAAATTGTAAACAAGCAAATAAAATCACTTAAAAAGAACCAAAAATGGCGTCGTTGAACAAAATTGACCAAACAAATCGTTTTAAATATATTAAAAATAAATTCTAATGTAATGATATTTTTTCTTTTTAATGATGGTCATTATGATACTACTTATCGATTTAGCCAAAGTTTGACCTTAAATAATAGATTTAATTATTTTTAATTCGCTTTTAAAACTCGTAGCAGAGTCTCATTTTGCCAGTACCCAATGTAGAGTAATTCAACTTCACTATTATCCTGTTGATTTTAATAGTAGAATTTACCTGTGAGATTCCGTAGATTTTTTAGCGGAATAAGGTGGATATCCTCCTCGGTGTAAGAAGACTTGCCATCATTTCCGAAACATTTCATCAAATCCTGTAAAAATCACATTAAAAACAAAACAAAATATGAATGAATATATTGTATGTTGCATGCTATATATCGACGACTAATGAACGGCTTGGTGGAATAATCAACCCTTAAATTTCAGCTAAATATTTCTTGAAAGTTGGGAGCGCGGTGTTATACTGGTTAGAGTCGTATGAAATGAGTCTGTTTCCTACGACTCTAACCAGTCGCTCCCAACAGTTCAAATCCCGTGGTTGGTTGGTCTACCGGCCAGTTTCGCCCGACACTTAATTTGCTGTTTCAGTACTTTTATGTGTTAGGTTGATGTGCCGATTTGTCAGGTCGTTTTGAGCTCCCAATCCGACCCGGTTAGTGGCCAGTTTAGGAGAATGATTTAATGCACTCGACAGGTAGAATCTTTATCCTTATATTTTACGATGTAATTTAAAATGAATAATAAATGTAAAAGGGAAAATAATGGTATCAATTTTATTAATACTAGCAAAATAATAATAATAATAAAAATAAAATAAAAATAAAAAATAAAAAAAAATAAAAAATAAAAAGACACACCCGGGCGGCGTAAAAAATAGTTTGGGAAATATATTACTTAAGGAGTGAGAGTTAAATATTCAATGTCAGAGAGTTTTATATCATAAGTAAGTAAATCATCAAACTTATTAAAGGAGTGAAAAAATAAAACAATTTGAAATGGAAACTTTAAATATATACTCCAGAATATTCTATTTTCATTTAAGTGGGGGTCTATGAGATAGACCCTGAAATCGAAAAGGGGTCCAAAATGTTTGTAAACCACTGGTTTAAAATTTAAACTAGTGAACTGTTTCGCTGATTCGATTAAAATTTCCGGTAGTAATGCTCGCATGATTTTGAAAACTAATCAACTAATGAAACAGGGTTGTATGACCGTGAAACATAGAGTATAAGCAATAGCATCACTTACCGGCAGCTGCAGCCATGTACTCGTATAGCTCCGGTCACGATGAGGGTGAGGGCGATGCACATTAAGAGGCATCCTGAACATAACACAACCAACTCGCGTCGTCTAAAAGGCAAAGAGAAATGTCTGTATGAAATCTTGGGGACGTATTTTTTGTGCACATTGAATTTGCTTTTCCCACCATAATATCCATCTTCTTCCTCGGCAAATACGGGGATATGGTCAGGCCTTTCCACACGCTCCGGAGTTATTAGAGATTCATAGGTCGCTGCACTTTGATTGACGTCAACGGACACTGTTCCGGCGTCTTTCTCCATCTTAAATTACCTAAAATGAAAATTGATAAAGAAGAGAATGACAGCGGCTTCGCCTAGCAAATTTTATACCACCCCTCCCAAAAAACCAACCCAACCCCCCAAAAGCTACAAAACACCAACAGCATCGTCAACAAAAACAACAAAGCAAAAACAAAACGAATTGATGCAAATATGTACATTGTCATATATATATTAGTTAAAAGTAAGGAAATGAATTCGACGGTATATAAGGACAAGATAGTATGAAAAACACAGATGTTTGATAAAATCATTGGACCATATGACCTTTAGGCACCCCTTTTGAACTCGATATAGAAGGACATATTTTTATTTACACCGTCAATATCCTGTTGTTTGTTAACAGACGATTTTTAGAGTTTTTTAAATTATAAAACTAACCCCTAACCTTAACCCCTAATCCTAACCCTAACCCCTAACCCTAATCCCTAGCCCCTAACCTTAACCGCTAAAAAACAACCGGATATTGACGATGCAAATGAAAAACATGTCCTTCTGAATCGAGATCAAAAAGGGGTGCCTAAAGGTCATATGTTCCAAATTATTTATTTCAATAATGTTATTTTTAGTGTTTTATTGGATCCTTTCTGTCCATTAAGGAGGATGGCGCAGTGTCCAAAAAAATTGAAAAAAAATTATCTGAATCTGTAGATATAAACCCGCCCATGCTACGTAGTTCCATTGTCTCATATGGAGATGACACCCTAGCGTCACTATTTGGCCGATACAACACGGGAAGTGGCAGTTTACCGGTTATAAGTTCATCTGATTGGCGAAGGAAACGAGCGCCAGGGGTCATTTCTGACGGTGGGAGAGGTCATCGTACCTCACTGGACAGCTACCGCCCGCCCTAAGCTGGGCATCCCCCAGCCAGTTAAGTGCTGTCTCGCCATGGCCTGCTTGCTCCACTGGGTGTATGGAGCTTAGAGAATCGTCTCGACAGGTGGGCCAAAATAATCTACACCAAGAAACACTAATAATGTTATTTATTCTGCTTTATTCATGCTGATATTGCAATATTTCGATTTGTCAAAATCTTTTTCTGAGCACATTATGTTGTGTTAATTATAAAATTATTCTCTTTTCTCAAAAAGTCTGGTATAAATTAATCCCATCAAAAAACGGTCACAATTTTCATAAATTGTCTTCTTATTAACATAACATAATATGCTCCGAAGAAGATTTTTACAAATCGAAATATTGCAATATCAGCATGAATAACTTTATTTGAACAACATGCGTATTTTTCATATTATCTTATCCTTATATTGTCATATATGAATAAAGTGTCGCTGCAGACACTCGAGTTGGAACACCGATCGCCAGAGAATGAAAATGACCGACCTCTATTTAATATAAATAGAGGCGGCATGCTGCTTGGATCGAAGAACTTACAATCATAGATTCGCCCTGTGAATACTGTGTGTATCAAGCGACTCTGTATTTTCTTAGAAGAACATATATTACAGATAAGTAACAACCTTTCGTTTATCTTTATTTCCGTTCCTTAATGTGTCTAATTTCGCTTGTTATTAGATACATATGATATTGTTAAGTTAATCTTTTATTTACATTTTGTACATGTGACGTTACAAGATATATATATATATATATATCTATATATCTTATTATAATGGAGATTGTGTGTTTTTCTGTCTGTAACCGAAACTAAATCACTACTCAAGTCACAATTCCCTTAGTTATTGACGTCACATTCACCATGAATTTATCCTTATTTTAACCTCAATTATTAATAAAATTGTTTTACATTATTAATACTGTTAACCATATCTACATACTAACAACATTCAATTGTATTTATATATACAACAAAATAGCGGTTTACAGTGTGAACGGGAAGGCTAATTTGCATATTGATATTAAAAATGTAATTTTAATAAATATATGCTTAGTATTATTGATTTGTAATTTTTTGGCTTTATTTTAATGAATATAAGCAAACATCTCTTCAATGAATCTTAAATGAAATCCATTAACAAGAAAAGATAACTGTACTTTTATTCTTTACTTCCTATTTTAACTAAATACTTAAATTAGAAAAAAATAACAATGAAAGACGAGAGTGATGGAAGAGTAAATTTCAGTTGTTCTATTTTTCGATTATATCCCCCTCTGTTTCAAATCTGTTTATCTGCATTCTTATTTAGTTTCATTAGCGTTTCTAATTTAATACGATATTTCATTACATTGAAACTTAAATACTTGCACCCGGAGGGTGCATATATTTGCTAGTATATATATAGATGAGAGGTATCCAAAACTTGGTAGTAAGGGATGATTCTATATGTGATTTTTAAGACACACTGTATTATTATTGTATGATCCAGTATGTATAAATACAGTGAATCTTTAAATCACTAAAGAGAGCTCAATGTATAATAAACTTTTTAGAATATATACAGAGCAATGTTTATCATAGAAAGGAAGGAAAAACTCAACACTGTAATTCCATAATAAATTTTATTAAGACCAAAAAAGGGGCCTATATAAATCTAAGTTGATTAGGCCCTTTTTGGTCGAAATAAATTTATTATGGAATTACGGTGTTGAGTTTTTCCTTCCTTTCTATGATATATATATATATATAATATATAATATATATATATATATATATATATATCACGGATCTATAAGTAAAATAATCAACAATCATAATAAAAGATTGTTAGAAAAAGAGCAAAACAAAAATAAAAAGGAACCAACGTGTAATTGCAGGTCCCAAATCTGCCCCATACAGTGAAAATGTTTACTAACAGATGTATTATTTGAGGTGGTGGTAAAATCACCAACCACAAAGGAAAGCAAGATATATGTAGGGGCCACCCAGCAACCTGTAAAGCATAGGATATCGCAGCATAGGCTATCATTTAGGGATAGAAAATACAGAGAAGCAACCACACTTGCAAAATATGTGTGGGAGTTAAAGGAAAGGTATGGTAGAGATCCAGGGGTAGAGTGGAGAATCATAGAAAGGGCACCTTCACATAAAGGAAATGAAAACCCCTGTATGCTGTGTTTAAATGAGAAACTAAAAATAGTGGAATGCAGAGACCCAGGGAAGATATTGAACTCCCGATCTGGGTTGACAAACAAGTGTAGGCATTTGAACAAGCATAAACTGTGCCAGGTAGGTTCTGGAATTACGTAGGGTGGCACCCCACGTACTTAAGAATGGGTACAACTCTGATATTAATAAAAGTAGATGGCTGGAATAAGCAATAATTCCCTGAAAGAATTGCTACGGCAAGAAACTGCAGTTGGAATATTTTGCAACATTCGTTTTTAAAAAACGTATATATATATATATATATTATATATATATATATATATATATATATATATATAAGATAAATATATAGGTTTTACATATCTATTTATTGGGTGACAAAGGAACATTCACAACCATATTGGTTTCATGCGATGCATTCATCAGGTGAAGATGTTTCAAATGTCATTTGAAAAGACATTTGAAACATCTTCACCTGATGAATGCATCGCATGAAACCAATATGGTTGTGAATGTTCCTTTGTCACCCAATAAATAGATATGTAAAACCTATATATTTATCTTATTATATTATATAACAGCTCTATTTTATATTGAGCACTCTACCAATTAATACTGCCTTTGGTACACCATTCCAGCAAAAGCTGTAATAGTGACCATCTCACACTACAGTATATATATATATATATATATATATATATATAATTATATATATATATATTAATTGTAGGCAGGTATTGTTGAATAACACTTATTCTTCATGATCTTCAGTTGTAGTTTTTTCAGTCTTCTGACTATTTTTCTCAGGTTAGGATCTAGTTGGTATAGGATTTGTCTCCTACTATCTACCCTAGCGCTTTCGACTATTTCCTCAGTCTTCGTGAGAGGGATGTATGTTGTAGTGTGTTAGTTCTTTTTTTCCTTTTCTCGTTCTTTTATCTATTTTGTTTTTAAATTTGGAGAGTCGATTATTTTTTTTTAGAGGGTTGCTAAGATTAGTGTATTAGTTATTAAAGATGTTTAGTATATTGTTACCTATATTGAATGCTATTTTGTTAATGTTAGTTTTGAAAATCTTTTTATGCATATCGCCTCAATATATATAATATATATATATATATATATATATATATGTACACATATTTACCAATCCTTCCGTACGAGTAAGATGTGACACACGGTCAATTTATTATGCGGAGTTTAACATGTTTGAGTTCAGAGTTTTCCTTCTCCTAGACTGGTTACCTAGCCAAGGTTAAAGAGCTCAATCTGCCCTGCTATTTACCCATAGCTGGAGGGTAATACCCTTGGGAAGGTATGAATCCAATTCTCCCTCCAGCTATGGGTAAATAGCAGGGCAGATTGGGCTCTTTATATATATATATATATATACATATATATATATATATATAATCCTAAAGTCCAGAGAAGAAATCTTCCTTACGACACAAGAGCTTTTTTTTACAACCTGTCGCAGTTTGAGAGCTCAATGTGTGTTCTTAATGTTAGAGTCACAGAGCAAATTTATAAGTAAAGAAATAACAAAAGACTTAAAGATTTTGCATTCTGAAATAGACTATAATTCAAAATCTCTAAATCTTTTTGCTATTTCTTTACTTATATATATATATATATATATATATATATATATAGAGAGAGAGAGAGATTTATCTATCAAACACCCACACAAGTGACAGTCTAATTTCAATAATTAGCTACAATTAAGAATTAAGATTTAATGAAAGCTTCACGCTAAAAGATTTAAGAAGCCGGCGATATCCCTCAGAAACTATTACAGATACGGACTACGTAGATGATCTAGTGCTTCTCACAAATACCACTGCACAAGCCGATTTACTGTTGCATGGGCTAGAGAAGGCATAAGCCTCTATGTGAACTTAGATAAAACAGAGTTCATGTGTTACAAACGAAATGGAAACATCACCACACTAGACGGTTAGGTCCTGAAATGAGAAAACTAGTCCTCATAACTAAGTATTGATATGTCATCTGCAGAAAGCGAAGTCAATATACGCATAGTAAAGACATAGACTGCTATAGATCGATTATCGATCATATGGAAATCTGGTATCTCTAATAAGACAAAGCGAGAATTCTTCCTAGCTATATATATGTCAGTGGTACAGAAGTACGGGAAAGCGCGTGGTGTAATGGTTAAAGTCATGGGAAATGGACTCGTCGATCCGAGTTCAAATCCTGGACGTGGTAATTGCGTTTCACTTAGCGCTAATACCTTTGGGAAAGGTATGAATCATACTCTCCCTCCAGCTATGGATAAATAGTAGGGCAAACTGGACTCTTTAACCTTGGTTAGGCAACCGGTCTAGGAGAAGGAAAACTCTGAATTCAAACCTGTTGAACCCCGCTTAAGAAATTGACCTTGTGTCGCATCCTGCTCGTGTGGAGGGGTTGGTAAATATATATATGTCAGTGGTACAGCATAGCTACACTCTGGAAGTAGCACCCGACTAAAGAGCAGCTGTATGGTCACTTGCCTACTATCATACAAACTGTCCAGGATTCGAAATCGGGTTTAATTTAATCGATTAGGGTAGATTTTTCTCATTCCGTTAATCATTCCTGGTTATAAGTGTTAAGCTATGTTAAGTATTCTATGTTATTATTGAAGTAGTGTTTGAAATTCTCTGAAGGCTTCCGAGTTTTACAAGAAACACCTGAAGAAGGCCGAAATATTGTGTATATATACATATGAGTAGCACAGGGATTTGTGCGGTAAAGTAAGGAGCTGATGGTAGGTGTGGCGCTTCACCTCAGATGCTAAAAATAATCCCCTTGGTCTAGCGCTAGTGAAAAGGGGATAGACTCCCTCGCTGTATGGCTCATACCGACATTAGGCCGCCCCGACGACTTTACTTTTACTTTATACATATATATATTTACCAACCCCACTGCATGAGCACGATGTGACACAAGGTCAATTTCTTAAGCTGAGTTGAACAGATTTGAGTTTTCCTTCTCCTAGACTGGTTACCTAGCCATGGTTAAAGAACCCAGTCTTCCCTGCTATTTACTCATAGCTGGATGAAGAATTGGATTCATACCTTTCTCAAAGGTATTAGCGCTATGTGAAATGCAGACAGCATTGTCCAGGAATTGAACTCGGGTCGACGAGTCCATTTCCTACTACTCGAACCATTACACCACACGCCTCCATCACAAAGGTGTATATATTGAAAGAAATTATTACTTACCAGTTAGTCTGGTTTGTAGTTTACCATTCCTATTTTCGAAACGAGAATGAATCACAAGAGAATCGGATGTTCTGAAAATAGAAATGATGTTATGACTTCAAATGAGGAAGAAATCTTTGAAAATCTTCAGGGATATAAAAGTGTTAAATGTTCCTCACACAAGACTAACACATTCTTTTTTTACTTAAACAAGAAAACATGTCTGAATGTATAACATCTTAAAGACCCTATGCTATTTAACACTTTCTAATAGAATATGGCGATTCTACAGTCATTAAACAACAAACAACATGAAAGATATATTCAAAAATGTCAATATAACACAAGAAATAAAGGTTTACATAATATATGGTGTGGTTAATTTGCGTACTGGTTTTGACAATGTTAAGTTTTTATATGCCATCCTTGGCCAGTTGAAAAGGGCTTAAAGTAAGTAAGTTCTGAGTTATGGAATCCTTTGGTAAGCATATAAGTCCTATCCAGCGTATTGGTAAAGGTCCAGTGATTTAACCCTATGTCCGTCGTCCACGAAAAGTCAAAGCAGTTATGAGTAGTTATGGCCAGTACAGCCGGTATAAGTATTTCATCAGCTATAGTATTTTATATGCCAATAATATTTTATATGCGCTCTATTTCATTTGTTTAGTCTTTCTAATTTAATATATTTCATTACATTAGAATAGGGCCGGGTTAGCTCAGTCGGTAAAGCGTTCGGCTAGAAAACCACAAGGTTCCTAGTCCGATACCGGTCCTCGCCAACTCAGCGTATGAGGAGCACAGGGATCTGTGCGGTAAGTAAGGAGCTGATGGTAGGTGTGGCGCTCCACCTCAGATGCTAACACAATCTCCTTGGTCTAGCGCTATTGAAAAGGGGATAGACTCCCTCGCTGACTGGCTGATACCGACTTTAGGCCGCCCCGTCGACTTTACTTTTTACTTACATTAGAATTTAAATACTTACGACCAGTGGGCGCATATTCTTGCTAGTGTCATTAATGCATTTAAAAAACCTTCAAATTGTGTTATATATCACTAAGAAATAAATGTTTACATATTATATGGTATGGAAAATTTTGCATACTGGTTTTAACATTTTTGTCTTTAATAAAATTATACCAGAGTGATGGTTTTTGCTTTATCAATATTCACTGGCTGAAATTATTTATATGCATTAACCATCCCTTCCGCACGAACTGGATCTGATATAAGATCTATCTTTAAGTTTAGCAGATTCCTTCTAAACCGGTTGCCTACCAACTTTAAAGAGCCCAGTCTGTCCTACTATTTACTCATAGCTGTAAGGAGAATAGTGAGATGTATGCCTTTTCCAAAGGTTGATGGTTTGTTAGATTTTCGGCATATCAACCCTTGGGTTATTTTATGCCGAAGATGTTCGTTTTATTTATTTTTTTATGTGTATTCAATTTTTAAAAAAAAATTCATTTTTTAAACCTATTTTAAAAATATATTTAACCCATACATGGTACCTTAACAGGAACTACCACTCCGGGTCAAAGTAAAACTTGGAGTAATGGTGATGAAGGGGTACTCCACACTCCACAGAGCTCCAAAATCGGAAGATCACCATTAGATGCAGTTTAACATCATATCCCGGATACCTTTCCCAAGGGGATTAGTGCTAAAAACATTGACCTTGTGTCAAATCCTGCTTGTGCGAAAGGGTTGGGTAAATACATAAACCGCTTAAAAATTGACCTTGTGTCACAACCTGCTCGTGTGGTGGGGTTGGGAAAATACATACACCGCTTAAAAATTGACCTTGTGTCACATCCTGTTCATACGGAGGCATTTAGTTAATAATTACAAATTAGATGTAAAATATTTTGTAGCAATCAGTTATAACCGGTGGGTAAATACATACTCCACTTAAAAATTGACCTTGTGTCACACCCTGCTCGTGCGTGGGGTTGGGTAAATAAATACAAATTAGATGTAATATATTTTGTTGCCGTCAGTTATAGCCAGTTCCATGGAAAAAAAAAAGAGAGAGAAAAAAAATCAGAAACGAGGCAGATATTTCTGTTAATAGAAGCTTGTCAGAATCTATTAGTAGAGTGTCTATTGCAAAAGGTCAGAGATCAATATGTAATGTGTCTATACATATGTGTGTCAATGCGTAAATTCTCGCTTTTAGTTCTATGAGGCATGTAATTATGATTACCATAAAAGATGCCCGTTGATAAGGTCCATTGCTATTAATTACTGAAAGCCAGGCATCAAAGAAACATTGGCCGGCGTCTGTCATTCTCATTTAGGTTTCTGGTCTTTCAGACTCTTTGCTTTTGGGGAATTAACTGTCAAGGCCGCAGAAATATCTGATGTAGTTTTAATTTCGATGATTACCTTTTGTTACTGACATTTCAACATTTCTTTATTTAGAAATATATACGCTAAAATATTTTTATATTGTTTTTTTTTTTTAACATTTGGGGAAAATTTATACAAATATTCTCTTTTCTCAAAAATATTCTCATTTTCTTAAAGAGTTCGGTACGAATTAATCCCATCACAAAACGGTCACAATTTTTATAAACTGTCTTCATATTTAATACAACATATTTTTTTAACAAATAGAAATATTGCATATCAGCAGAATAAAGAACTTTATTTGAACATTTGTGTTTTTTCATACTATCTTACCATTATATACAGTCGGATTCATTTCCTTACTTTTAACAAATATTACGGTAATTATTTGTGTATAAGACACACTCGTGTCCTATACGCACCCCTAACTTTGGTCGAAATTCTTCTTTAGACTATCATGTATAATACGCATTGATTTTGTAACATTTGTAGCAGTTAAATTTAACCAAAGTTTAACATTTCTTCAACTTTTTATTCTGTTGATCCAGTTCGTATTGTCTAAAAATAAGAATGTATATGTTTTACTTCAATTTGAAGCATACCTCCCCCACACACAAAAAAAGAAGAAAAAAAGTAAAAAAGAAGTGTGTATGAGGGGATCGCAATGAATCCATTGGGGATTCAAGGGAGTTGACCATTAATTTAGAATAAACGTACAGACATGTGCACTCAAAAATGCAACATTAGTAAAATAAAATTACAAACACATTTCAGTGGATATTTCTCTATAACGGCGTAAAACATACTAGTTTGGAGTTGAGATATAAATATATACTAGAAAAAAAATGTGACCCGTTTGGTCACCTATTGAGCTCTGGGTGTATAATTGTGACCCGGAAGAAAGTTAGTTTGCAAAACGAATTAAATTAAAAAAATAAATACAACCGGACAATAAAAAAAACCAAAACATTAAAACCATTTTGCTAAAATTTACAATTAAGTCAAAAACTGACCCGTTAATTGCTGAAAATTAACATACGATTAAAATGGGAAGTTCATGCAACCGCTAAGACTCTCCAATCTCTCTCTTTAACTCACAGAGAAAACTAAGTAGTAGGTAATCAATATATATAGAGAGAGAAAGGGGAAAAGTGACTGGCAGAATGTAAAGTAAGAGTTTTTTTTTATTTAATTGCTAACTACGACTAATTAAACCCCAAAAAATGGAATTTTTTTCCAAACATAATCTAATCCCAAAACTAAGGAATATTTTAAAATGTAAAGCTGAAAAAATGTAAAAGTTTCTAAATAAAATAACTGGTACATTATATCTTTTATTCCTTAATATATCAGCACAGAAAATTTCATTAAATTTGGTATTTTCTTATTTCGGCGGTGTGACATACGATGGTAAAATTTAGGTCCGTTAAGTTCAATTTAACCCATAAATCTATTTCAGTTTCACGAGCTTAAAAAATCAGACCTTGAGCTCAAGGTCAAAGAATTGCACATGGAGAGTACAGTAATACAAAACCGCTGCATTGGAGGATGAATTGAAAGATGTAGTATAAACAGAATATGAACGTATAGAAGAATTGGAAGTAAATCAGTCAACCGTAATGCGTTGTTTAAAAACCTTGGGAAATATTCAGTAGCTAGGAAAAAAATGGATCCACATGAATTTTAAAACAAGAAACATCAGCCTGTGTTTTTAAAACTTATCCTTCAATTCTTTACAGAATTACAAAAAAAAAAAGTTATTCTTTGATAAGAGAGTGACTGACGATGAAAAATACTATATATGCATATTTGCCAACTCCCTCGCGCGTGCAGGATGCGACACAAGGTCAATTTCTTAAGCAGAGTTTAACATGTTTGAATTCAGAGTTTTCCTTTTCCTAGACTGGTTGCCTAGCCAAAGTTAAAGAACCCAGTCTTTCCCTGCTATTTACCCATAGTTGGAAGGAGAATTGGATTCCCTACCTTTCGCAAGGGTATTAGCAAATAGCCTCGTCCAGGATTTGAACTCGGGTCGACTAGTCCATTTCCGACGACTCTAACCATTATACCACTCACCCCATAAATACTCGTGTAATGGAGTCGCGTTGTGTAATGGTTATCGTCATAGAAAATAGACTCGGTGACCGAGTTCAAATCCTGGACAAGGCTGCTTGTATTTCACATAGCGCTAATACTCTTGGGAAAGGTATGCATTCAAATTTTCCCTCTAGCAATGGGTAAATAGTTGGTCACATTGGGCTCTTTAATATTGGTAACGAGAACCGGTATATTAGAGGGAAAACTGAATTCAAACTCCGCTTAAAAATTGACTTTGTAACAAATCCTGCTCGTGCGGAGGGATTGGTAACTATATTCAGTTTACTCGAGTTCAAATCCTGGAAGGCTGTTTGCATTTCACATAGCGCTAATACTCTAGGGAAAGATATGCATCCAACTATTCTTCTTCCAGCTATGAGTAAATAGTAGTGCAGACTCGGTACTTTAACATTGACTAGGTAATCAGTCTAGGAGAAAGAAAACTCTGAACTCAAACCTGTTAAACTCCGCTTCAGAAATTGACCTTGTGTCAGACCTTGATTGTGTTGTGGGGGTTGGTAAATACATATAAAATTATGCAAGTTGAAAAATGGAAATGAATCCGACAATATGTTGAAAGGATAAATAAATAAAGGAAAAAAATGTTGAATGGATAAAATTAATTTAATGAATTATCACACGTGTTTTGGCCAGGAGTTTGTTCATGTACACATTGATGTTAAAAGATCAAACATTTTACCCTGAAGAAGGCCGTTTTTCTTTGTAATAATTAGATATTTCATAATTTTCAAATTATTATTATTATTGTATTTCATATTTAAAAATAATAATAATAGGATATACAATGTGTACATGAACAAACTCTTGGCCGAAACCCGTGTTGGTAATTCATTAAATCAATTTTATCCATTCAACATTTTCTTCCTTTATTTATTTATCCTTTCAACTTATAAAATTAGGCGGACATTGTGGAGTCCATGTTGTGTAGTGGCTTACTTGTGGAAAGTGACATATTAGTAATTCTGCAAAAATTGAAATGTCACATCGTACTCGTGTAAGAGGTGCTTATATATATATATATATATATATAATATATATATATATATATATATATATATATATATAATAAAATAAATATATAAATTTTTTATATATCTATTTATTTGGTGACAAAGGAACATTCACGACCATATTGGTTTTCATGCGAGGCAATCGTCAGGTGAAAATGTTACAACATCTTCATCTGACGATTGCAAATGCATTTGTAACACTCTCACCTGACGATTGCCTCGCATGAAACCAATATGGTCGTGAATGTTCCTTTGTCACCAAATAAATAGATATGTAAAACCTTTATATATTTATATTTTATTATATTATATAACAGCTCTATTTTATATTGAGCACTCTCTACCAATAATACTGCCTTTGTACATCATTCCAGCAAAAGCTGAAATAGTGACCATATCCCACACTATATATATATATATATATATATATTATATATATATATATATATATAGATAGATAGATAGATAGTTAAAAATTAATGGTAAAATATAATAATAACACACACACACACCGACTTACACATACGCACACGCCGAGAATTTCCAGGAAGACACTCCACTCTGGGCAGAACCAGAATCTTCTGACGAAAAGACCTTTATCTTGAAATATTAAGAATAAATTAAAGGTAAACAAACATCATAGTAACCTCATTTTTCTTTACACTTTGCATTGGGATAGCCTTCAAAAACCAACCACCAAATCATAAAACACCTTTTTGTGGCTAAAGCGTAGGTGTCGCTACATTGCACAAATTCGTTCATGCTCGAATATATACGGTAGTTTTTTTTTTGTTTAACGAAAATCCAATATGTAGAAAATTCGGTATCTTTGTGAACATTTGTTACCAAAAACGGAGGAAAACGAAAGTTCTTCGCCGAAGGGTTCGAAAAGGAATTCTTTATTCGAATTGCAGAAACGTGAACAAACTGTGAGGAAATTGAATGACGCAGCGGAAGAAGAAAGCCCCTTTTTTTCCAAGGAAGGAAATCGATTTTGATGGCCATTGCGAATGCAATGCAGCACAATGGTAATGGTATTGCGATGGTAAGTTCTTTTCATCTCTAGTTTATTCAACAAACTTGACCTCTGTCACTTACAGACTATTACTTGTTTCATACAAAGCTCCCTAAGGAAATCCCCTGGCATAGTGGCTAATGTACTGACTACGACATCATAGTAAGCGAGTTCAAACCCAGTCGAGCTTCTACATCCCTGCATCCTCATGTTGGATTAATATAGAATATCTAATCCTAATATTTCATACCCCAAATAGGGTAATCCTTTCAACTTGTTTCTCGTAAATTACTACCATAAAATAAATGATCCCTTAATTTTATGTCCGGGTTTTTGCAAATAAATGTTTTATTTCTATCGCACCCGTTAATTTTACAATACTAAATATATTTCTTTATTTATTTAATATTCACTTCACAAATATGTATATTCTAAAGTTTTATTTTGTGAGAATAGTTAGTTTTAAAGTGGGGGCTCCTTTTGGTTGTTATCTTTCTTTTTTTCTGGTGGGCGGGCTATACTCTAAAATAAAAACGTCAGATTTTATATATCTATCGTCGCACGAAAATATTAACAAAATTACGGGTCATAAAAGGAGATCCAATTTATGCCTAATTTGTAAACGGATAATGATATAGTTAAATATATATGAATAAAAATAGACAAAAACTTTGAAATGTGTTAACTTTTTTACTAAGTATAATGTTTTGTATGAGTACATGTTAGGCCTGGATAATGTTTAGGCCTGGGTAAGTTTAGGCCTGCGTCACGTTAAGGATGGACCGTCTGGGATTATGCCGCTCGTAATCACTGTTTAGGATCATAAACTTGGGTCAAATTATACGTACTGGAGGATAGGATTCATTGATAGCTCAGGTCACTCATTAAATGTTCTTGGCTCTTTCAGTCCGGCATGTAATCTGGACCACCACTAAACTTTTAAAACCACCCCCTAACATGGTAGAAAGGTTTCACATTAATGTCATTATTAAAAACATGAACAGAAACATCTTATCATTGAATTGGTGTGTCCATTTTTAAACCCAGAGACGATTCGAAGGCGACTGTTTAATGTTTAAAACTTATTTATATTATAAAACTGTCGTGTATTTAGTATTATAACACCTTACGCACTACAAAACTCACCGTTCCTTTATGCTAACAATACCATATAGTCTTCATGACGTTTTACTACATAACAGCTCGACATCTCTAGATCGGTGAAGGAAAGACAAACACACTAATCGCGTGTAACAAAAACATAAGTGTTTATATACTTACAATTGCAATAAACACATATAGACATCGCCAAGATATATATGTCCCAAACAATCGACTCCATATATAATGCCCCGAAAGAGAAACCAAACGATGTTCATACATAAGGTAATGTCTAGATTTAATACCCAAAAGTTATACATGTTTAATGTTTATCACGTTTACGATTGAAGGGTTCTTCAAATTTTATCAGTGAAATAGACACTAACTGGACTGAGCCCTATTCTAGTAGTGACCACCCCAAGTGGTGTCTTTTAAAACATGGTTGGTACTTTAGTGGTTTTTCTCTCCCTTAGACTAGTTGACTTAACCAAGTGGTTAAAGAACAACCAGGTCTTTCGACTATTTAACTCATAGGCTGAACACCCGCATGAAGAGGAGAGGTGAGACTGAGGAGCTGAGGAGATGAGATGAGAGATAGAGAGAGAGGACGCTATGACCAATGGGAAGAGTTGAGAGATCGAGAGAGATCGAGAGAGAGAGAAGTAGTTGGATTCGTACCTTTGCTCAAGGTATTAGCAACTATGTGAACGTAGCGTTTGTTCAGCGTATTTTGAAATCTCGGCGTCCTCGACGATCCAGATTTCCTACGTCTGCTAACCATCTAGATACGCGCCGTCGTAGCTAGGAGCCACTACATGGCAGTAGGATTTATCTGCGCTCGAGAGAGATAAGAGGTGCGGAGTTCACTTCAACCGCGAAGTCATAACCTAAAAAGACCAATGAGCAGAATAAGGAATCGTTTTCTTAAGTGTGTTCTGGCACAGTCACGCAGATGATAGAAGAATGCTCTCAAGGGTGATCATAGGAAAGCAACACCTCCAAACCAAGATGAGATAACTCCCTGGTAGGTTACAGCCCAGATCTCGGAAAGTAAAAAGGTTCTTTGTTTTAATAAAAAAAAGTAAGAAGCTTGATGTAAACGGGGACGCAATAATTTTTTACGTAATTATTAGAGAAAATCACCAAAAAGAGCATTCATTATCTTTCAGCTAATAGGTTCTTCTTGCTCGCAATATGCATATAATTAAGTTATAAATGATTGTGAAACTCTATTATATGGTAGAGTGTGTGTTTTTCTGTCTGTACCGAACACTATATTCACTACTTCAAAGTCACACATTCTCTTAGTCTATTTGACACTCACATTCTCTCCATGATTTTATTTTTAGCTAAACCTGTAATTATTAATAAATATTGTTTTAATACTGTTAACTTATGTCTTCCATATCGGACAACATGCAATTTATATTCTATATCACTATATTCTCAACAACAATAGCGGGAAACATGTTACTCAGTGTCGAAAGACATCCAATGGGAAGGCTAATTGCCATATCTTAATGACTTACAAAATCGAATTTAATAAATATGTGCTTAGTATTATTGATTTCTAACGTTTGGTTTTATCTAATAAATATAACAAAAAATCTCCAAAAAAATCCACCAAATAAAACTGTCATACTACTTTCCTTCATTTATAACAATATACTTAAAATTTAGAAATACATCAAGATGAAAGACGGACGTGATGAGAAGTGTAAAGTTTCAGTTTATCCATTTTTATTATACCTCCTCTGTTTTCAATATATTTATTATACTCCCTCCGTTTCACAAACTCTTTATTTATACTCTGTACCCTTCTTATTTAGTTTCATTAGCCTTTCTAATTTGATACCAAATATTTGCTATTACATTGAAAACTATTAAATATTGCACCCGGAGCGGATCTTGCATATATTTGTCTCCATGAAACTCCGCATCCACAGTACGTAAAATACGTAAAAATACGTTATAAGAAACTGTGTGACAGTAGGTCCGAACAACCGTGCCCATATAAATCAGATGACATCTCATTGCGCTAATGTTTTAATTCGGAGCTACTTAGTTTGTAACAACGCAATTGTTTATATCACTTCATTTAAAATTTAAATTACATGAACATTATGAAACCAAGATATCCATAAACCTCCGAACCAACAGGACGCGGATTTTATTTTATAAGCACGTAGAAATTATTTAGCAATCTGATTTTAATCATCCACCATAACTGATACGCAAAATCTCTTTGGGATTTTGGCCTATTATTACCTGATGCTGTAAAAGGTCACACTAATAAAAAAGTTTACCGGCAAATTATAATTTTAGTAATAACATTCAAAATGCTTATATAATGGAGGATTGTGTGTTTGTCATTCTGTAACCGAAACTATATCACTTACCAACCCCACAATCCTTAGTTATACGTCACAATTCTCCATTATGTATCTTATTTACTCAAACCTCAATGTATTAATAAAATTGATTTACGTTATTATTACTGTTTGCCCCCTATCTACAGATTACTATGGATAATATTTGCATCCATAAATGCTGAATGTGTCACTTTAGGAAAAAGTTCATGCGATTCAACCCTATATATTCTTCCTTCAGTTATACTCAATGCAAACCTCAGAGCTTCTATTATAAAGCCGGTATTGTCTAGATTATTAGGTGACATGAACGTTATGACAAACAGGCTTCACGTCATGAGCTATCAAATTTTGGTTTGCTACAATGTATCAATTGCATAATTCCGCAATACCATTGAATTTTTGATTGTAAGTTGTGCCAACTATATTGCCGCCTATGACAAGCTCTCATCCTTATATTTTGATGGGTGCCTATATGGCTGCATTGTTTTGTGGCTGAAGCTCTTCTGTGTCGTTTGTATCTAAAACTCTAAATAGGTGGCGCGCATGAAGCCAGATATAAAATTTCCCCCATCTGGATAGTTGAGATAGAATCTTGGTCGGTATCCAGAGATTCACTAGTTGCAGTTCTGGGTAATGTGGAGCACCCTATTCATCACTGATTACAACCAAGCATGCGAGTCACACAATACAATTGAACACCTGAGTTAAATGGTTTATTAGCTCATATTTTTAATTCCTGGATTATTTATAGAGATCCCTAAAATTAGTTCTATGGCAGATTATTATAGAGTGAAGAAAAACATGTGGTTTGATACCAAATAAAATGACTGTTCGTGAGTATCCCATCTAAGAATGAATTTCTTTCAAGACTTGATCAGGCAATAAATGAACCTTTTCGAACGGAG
>CM042149.1:99172870-99249297 GCA_023376005.1 Doryteuthis pealeii | reverse complement strand
TAGCATCTGAGGTGCGAGCGCCACCACTCCATAGCCCTTACTTACACGCACAGATCCTGTGTCCTTCATACGTGAGTTGGCAGAACCGGTATCGGACTAGACTTGTGGTTCTAGCACCCGAACGCTCACCGACTGAGCTAACCGCCCTTATTTAATGTAATGAAATAAATTAAATTAGAAGAAATACAAATGAAATAAGAGCGCTATAAAATATTATGGCATATAAAATCTATTAGCTGAATGAATACTATATATACCGGCTGTACGGCCATAACTACTCATAACTGCTCTTGACTTTTCAAGTGGACGACGGACATAGGGGTTAAATCACTGGACCTTACCAATACGCTGCGATAGGAACTTTAATTGCACCAAAGGATTCCATAACTCAGAACTTACTTCTTTAAGCCCTTTTTCAACGCCAAGGAGGCATATAAAAACCTTAAACATTGTCAAAACCAGCAGTACGCAAATTAACCACACCCATATATTATCGTAAACCTTATTTCTTGTGTTATATTGACATTTTTAATATATCTTTCATGTGGTTTTTTTATGACTGATAGATCGCCATAATATCTATAGAAAGTGTTAATAGCATAGGCGTCTTTAAGATGTTTATTACATTTCAGACATGTTTTCTTGTTAAGTAAAAAAAAAGAAATGTGTAGTCTTTGTAGTGAGGAACATTTAACACTTTATATCCCTGAAGATTCAAGCTTTTCTTCCTCATTTGAAGTCATAACATACATTTCTTTATTTCAGAACATCCGATTTCTTGTGATTCATTCTCGTTCGAAATAGAATAGGTAAACTACCAACCAGACTAACTGTTAAAGTAATTAATTCTTCATTATACACTTTTGATGAGCGTGTGCGTTGTAATGGTATCGAAGTAGTAGGAAAATGGACTCGCGACCCGAGTTCAATTCTGACAATGCTGTCTGCATTCACATAGCGCTAATACCTTTGAGAAAGGTATGGAATCCAATTCTTCATCCAGCCTATGAAGTAAATAGCAGGAAAGACTGGGTTCTAACCATGCTGGTAACCAGTCATTGGAGAAGGAAAACTCAAATCCTGTTCACTCAGCTTAAGAAATTGACCTTGGTCACATCGTGCTCATGCAGTGGAACGTTGCGTAAATAATATATGTATAAAGTAAAAGTAAAGTCGTCGTCGGGGGCCTAAATGCTATGAGCAATTACCAGAGAGAGGGAGTCTATCCCCTTTTCACTAGCGCTAGACCAAAAGGGATTATTTTTTAGCCAATTTTCTGGAGGGGTGCGCCAACCTACCATCAGTCCTTACTTTTACCGCACAATCCCTGCTGCTACTCAATGATTATACACAATATTTTCCGGCCTTTTCAGGTGTTCTTGAAAAACTCGGAAAGCCTTCAGAGAATTTCAAACCTACTCATATAAATAAATACTAACATAGCTTAACACTTTAAACCAGGATGATTTAAGCGGAATGAGAAAATCTACCCTAATCCGATTAAATTAAACCCGGATTCGAATATCCTGGACAGTTTTATGTAGTAGCAAGTGACCTACACGCCTGCTCTTTAGTCGGGTGTACTCCAGAGCTGTAGCATATGCCGTTGTACCCGACATAATATATTTTACCAAACCCTCCACACGAGGCAGGATGCGACACCAAGGTCAATTTCTTAAGCGGGAGGGGTTCAAAGCGTGAATCAGAGTTCTTCTCGAACCGGTGCCTAACCAAGGTTAAAGAGTCCGATGCCCTACTATTTATCCATCAGCGGAGAGAGATGATCATTAACCTTTCCCAAAGTTATCCCGTGCAAGAAGCTCCCAATTACCACGTCCGGACTTGAACTCTCCCTCCCATGGATTTCCGGCTCACCATTTCCCATGACTTTAACATTAACCACCGCTTTCCCGTACTTCTGTACCACTACATAATATATAGCTAGGAAGGATCTCGCTTTGTCTTATTAGATGATACCAAGCATTCCATATGATCGATAATCGATCTTATAGCAGTCTAATGCTTCTTTACTAGCGTTATATTGACCTTCGCTTTTCTGCAGATGACATATCAATACTTAGTTATGAGGACTAGTTTCTCATTTTCAGGACCTAACCGTCTAGTGTGGTGATGTTTCCATTCGTTTGTAACACATTGAACCTCTGTTTATCTAGTCACATAGAGGCTTATGCCTTCTCTAAGCCCATGCAACAGTAAATCGGCATTGTGCAGTGTATTTGTGAGAAGCACTAGATTCATTACGTAGTCCGCTTTATCTGTAAATAGTTTCTGAGGCGATTATCGCCGGCTTTCTTTAAATCTTAGGCCGTGAAGCTTTCATAAATCTTAATTCATTACATTGTAGCTAATTATGAAATTAGAACTGTACTTGTTGGGTGTTTTGATAGATAAATCTTCTCTCTCTCTCTATTATATATATATATATCATATATATATATATAAGTAAAGAAATAGCAAAAGATTTAGAGATTTTTGAATATATAGTCTATTTCAGGAATGCAAAATCTTTAAGTCTTTTGTTATTTCTTTACTTAATAATTTTGCTCTGATGCTCTAACATTAAGAACACACATGAGCTCTCAAACTGCGAGTTTGTAAAAAAAGCTCTTGTGTCGTAAGGAAGATTTCTTCTCTGGACTTTAGGATTATAATATATAAATTTTAAATATATGTTATATTATAATATTAAAAATTATAAAAGCCCATCTGCCCTGCTATTTACCCATAGCTGGAGAGAGATTGGATTCATTACCTTCCCAAGGTAATTACCTCCAGCTATGGGTAAATAGCAGGGCAGATTGAGCTCTTTAACCTTGGCTAGGTAAACCAGTCCTAAGGAGAAGGAAAAACTCTGAACTCAAAATGTTAAACTTCCGACATTATAAATTGGACCGTGTGTCACATCTTACTCGTACGGAAGGATTTTGGTAAATTGTCTTACATATATATATATATGTATATATATATATATATATATATTGAGGCGATATGCATAAAAAGATTTCAAACTAACATTAACAAAATAGCATTCAATATTAGGTAACAAATATTACTAAACATCTTTAATAACTAATACACTAATCTAGCAACCCTCTAAAAAAAATAATCGACTCTCAAATTTAAAAAAACAAATAGATAAAGAACGAGAAAAAGAAAAAAGAACTAACACACAGAACCATACATCCCTCTCACGAAAGACTGAGGAAATAGTTCGAAAGCGCTATGTCAGATAGTAGGAGAACAACCTATACCAACTAGATCCTAACCTGAGAAAAATAGTCAGAAGACTGAAAAACTACAACTGAAGATCATGAAAGAATAAGTGTTATCACTAAATACTGCCTACAATAATATAATATAATATATATATATATTATAATATCTATATATATATATATACTGTAGTGTGAGATGGTGCACTATTACAGCTTTTGCTGAAGGTGTACCAAAGGCAGTATTTATTGTGTAGAGTGCTCATATAAAATAGAGCTTGTATATAATATAATAGATAAAATATAGGTTCTACATATCTATTATTGGGCTGACAAAGGAACATTCCACCATATTGTTTCATGCGATGCATTCATCAGGTGAAGATGTTTCAAATGTCTTTTTTCAAATGACATTTTAAAATCTTCACTGATGAATGCATCGCATGAAACCAATAATGTTGTGAATGTTCCTTTTGTCACCCATAAATATATATGTAAACCTATATATTTATTCTCTTATATATAATATATATATATATATATTTATATATATAATATATAATATACGTTTAAAAACGATGGTTGCAAAATATTCCAACGCAGTTCTTGCGCGAGCAATTCTTTCAGGGGAATTATTGCTTATTCAGCCATCTACTTTATTAATATCAGAGTACCATCTTTAGTACGTGGGGTGCCACCCTACGTAATTCCAGAACTACCTGCACAGTTTATGCGTTGTTCAAATGGCTCTACACTTTGTTTGTTCCACCCAGATCGGGAGTTCAATATCTTCCCTGGTTCTCTGCATTCCACTATTTTTAGTTCTCATTTAAACACAGCCATACAGGGGTTTTCATTCCTTATGTGAAGGTTGCCCTTTCTATGATTCTCCACTCTTACCCCGGATCTCTACCATTACCTTTCCTTTAACTCCCACACATATTCAAGTGTTGGTGCTTCTCTGTATTTTTCTATCCCTAAATTGATGCTATGCTGCGAATATCTATGCTTTACAGGTTTGCTGCGGATGGCCCCTACATATATCTTGCTTTCACTTTTGTGGTGTGATTTTACCACCCACCTCAAATAAACATCTGTTAGTTAACATTTTCACTGTTATGGGGCCAGATTTCGGACCTGCAATTACACGTGGTTCCTTTTTTTATTTTTGTTTTGCTCTTTTTCAACCAATCTTTTACTATGATTGTTGATTATTTACTTATAGATCCGTGATATTATATATATATATATATATATATATACTATATATATAGTATATATATATCATAGAAAGGAAGGAAAACTCAACACCGTAATTCCATAATAAATTTACTTATCGACCAAAAAGGGCCTAATTCAACTTAGATTTATATAGGCCCCCTTTTTTTGGTCTTATAATTATTATGAATTACCAGTGTTGAGTTTTTCCTTCCTTCTATTGATAAACAATTGCTTTCTGTATATATTCTAAAAAGTTATTATTACAATTGAGCTCTCTATTACGTGATTTAAAAGATTTCATGTATTTATACTTACTGGATCATACAATAATAATACAGTGTGTGTCTTTAAAAATCACAATATAGACATCATTCCCTTACTACCAGTTTTGGATACCTCTCATCATAATATCATATACTAGCAAAATATGCACCCTTCCGGGTGCAATATTTAAGTTTCAATGCTAATGAAATATCGTAATTAAAATTAGAAACGCTAATGAAACTATATAGAATGCAGTATAAACAGATTTTGAAACAGAGGGGGATATAATCGAAAATAGAACAACTGAATTACTCTTCCATCACTCTCGTCTTCATTGTATTTTTCTAATTTAAGTATTTAGTTCAAAAATAGGAAGTAAAGATAAAAGTACAGTTATCTTTTTCTTTGTTAATTGATTCATTACAGATTTCATGAAGAGATGTTTTGCTTTATTCATTAAAATTAAAGCCAAAAAATTACAATCAATAATACTAAGATATATTTAAATTAAAATTACATTTAATATCAATATGCAAATTAGCCTTCCCGTTCACACTGTAAACCGCTATTTTGTTGTATATAATAAATACAATTGAATGTGTTAGTATGTAGATATGGTTAACAGTATTAATAATGTAAAACAATTTTATTAATAATTGAGGTTAAAATAAGGATAAATTCATGGTGAATGTGACGTCAATAACTAAGGGAATTGTGACTTGAGTAGTGATTTTAGTTTCGGTTACAGACAGAAAACACACCAATCTCCATTATAATAAGATATATAGATATATATATATATATATATTATCTTGTAACGTCACATGTACAAAATGTAAATAAAAGATTAACTTAACAATATCATATGTATCTAATAACAAGCGAAATTAGACACATTAAGGAACGGAAATAAAGATAAACGAAAGGTTGTTACTTATCTGTAATATATGTTCTTCTAAGAAAATACAGAGTCGCTTGATACACACAGTATTCACAGGCGAATCTATGATTGTAAGTTCTTCGATCCAAGCAGCATGCCGCCTCTATTTATATTAAATAGAGGTCGGTCATTTTCATTCTCTGGCGATCGGGTTCCAACTCGAGTGTCTGCAGCGACACTTTTATTCATATATGACAATTATTAAGGATAAGATAATATGAAAAATACGCATGTTGTTTCAATAAAGTTATTCATGCTGATATTGCAATATCTTCGATTTGTAAAAATCTTCTTCGGAGCATATTATGTTATGTAATAAGAAGACAATTTATGAAAATTGTGACCGTTTTTTGATGGGATTAATTTATACCAGACTTTTTGAGAAAAGAGAATAATTTTATAATTAACACAACATAATGTGCTCAGAAAAAGATTTTGACAAATCGAAATATTGCAATATCAGCATGAATAAAGCAGAAAAATACATTATTAGTGTTTTCTTGGTGTAGATTATTTTGGCCCACCTGTCGAGACGATTCTCTAAGCTCCATACACCCAGTGGAGCAAGCAGGCCATGGCGAGGACAGCACTTAACTGGCTGGGGGATGCCCAGCTTAGGGCGGGCGGTAGCTGTCCAGTGAGGTACGATGACCTCTCCCACCGTCAGAAATGACCCCTGGCGCTCGTTTCCTTCGCCAATCAGATGACTTATAACCGGTAAACTGCCACTTCCCGTGTTGTTATCGGCCAAATAGTGACGCTAGGGTGTCATCTCCATATGAGACAATGGAACTACGTAGCATGGGCGGGTTTATATCTACAGATTCAGATAATTTTTTCAATTTTTTTGGACACTGCGCCATCCCTTAATGGACAGAAAGGATCCAATAAAACACTAAAATAACATTATTGAAATAAATAATTTGGAACATATGACCTTAGGCACCCTTGATCTCGATTCAGAAGGACATGTTTTTCATTTGCATCGTCAATATCCGGTTGTTTTTTAGCGGTTAAGGTTAGGGGCTAGGATTAGGGTTAGGGGTTAGGGTTAGGATTAGGGTTTAAGGTTAGGGGTTAGTTTTATAATTTTAAAAAACTCTAAAAATCGTCTGTTAAACAAAACAACAGGATATTGACGGGTTGTAAATAAAAATATGTCCTCTATATCGAGTTCAAAAGGGTGCCTAAAGGTCATATGGTCCAATGATTTTATCAAACATCTGTGTTTTTTCATACTATCTTGTCCTTTATATACCGTCGAATTCATTTCCTTACTTTTAACTAATATATATATGACAATGTACAATTTGCATCAATTCGTTTTTTTGCTTTGTTGTTTTTGTTGACGATGCTGGTGGTGTTTTGTAGCTTTTGGGGGTTGGTTGGTTTTTTGGGAGGGGTGGTATAAAATTTGCTAGGCGAAGGCCGCTGTCATTCTCTCTTTATCATTTTCATTTTAGGTAATTTAAGATGGAGAAAGACGCCGGAACAGGTCCGTTGACGTCAATCAAAGTGCAGCGACCTATGAATCTCTAATAACTCCGGAGCGTGTGGAAAGGCCTGACCATATCCCCGTATTTGCCGAGGAAGAAGATGGATATTATGGTGGGAAAAGCAAATTCAATGTGCACAAAAAATACGTCCCCAAGATTTCATACAGACATTTCTCTTTGCCTTTTAGACGACGCGAGTTGGTTGTGTTATGTTCAGGATGCCTCTTAATGTGCATCGCCCTCACCCTCATCGTGACCGGAGCTATACGAGTACATGGCTGCAGCTGCCCGGTAAGTGATGCTATTGCTTATACTCTATGTTTCACGGTCATACAACCCTGTTTCATTAGTTGATTAGTTTTCAAAATCATGCGAGCATTACTACCGGAAATTTTAATCGAATCAGCGAAACAGTTCACTAGTTTAAATTTTAAACCAGTGGTTTACAAACATTTTGGACCCCTTTTCGATTTCAGGGTCTATCTCATAGACCCCCACTTAAATGAAAATAGAATATTCTGGAGTATATATTTAAAGTTTCCATTTCAAATTGTTTTATTTTTTCACTCCTTTAATAAGTTTGATGATTTTACTTACTTATGATATAAACTCTCTGACATTGAATATTTAACTCTCACTCCTTAAGTAATATATTTCCCAAACTATTTTTTACGCCGCCCGGAGTGTCTTTTTTATTTTTTATTTTTTTATTTTTTTATTTTTATTTATTTTTATTATTATTATTATTTTGCTAGTATTAATAAAATTGATACCATTTATTTTCCCTTTTACATTTATTATTCATTTTAAATTACATCGTAAAATATAAGGATAAAGATTCTACCTGTCGAGTGCATTAAATCATTCTCCTAAACTGGCCACTAACCGGGTCGGATTGGGAGCTCAAAACGACCTGACAAATCGGCACATCAACCTAACACATAAAAGTACTGAAACAGCAAATTAAGTGTCGGGCGAAACTGGCCGGTAGACCAACCAACCCACGGGGATTTGAACTGTTGGGAGCGACTGGTTAGAGTCGTAGGAAACAGACTCATTTCATACGACTCTAACCAGTATAACACCGCGCTCCCAACTTTCAAGAAATATTTAGCTGAAATTTAAGGGTTGATTATTCCACCAAGCCGTTCATTAGTCGTCGATATATAGCATGCAACATACAATATATTCATTCATATTTTGTTTTGTTTTTAATGTGATTTTTACAGGATTTGATGAAATGTTTCGGAAATGATGGCAAGTCTTCTTACACCGAGGAGGATATCCACCTTATTCCGCTAAAAAATCTACGGAATCTCACAGGTAAATTCTACTATTAAAATCAACAGGATAATAGTGAAGTTGAATTACTCTACATTGGGTACTGGCAAAATGAGACTCTGCTACGAGTTTTAAAAGCGAATTAAAAATAATTAAATCTATTATTTAAGGTCAAACTTTGGCTAAATCGATAAGTAGTATCATAATGACCATCATTAAAAAAAGAAAAATATCATTACATTAGAAATTTATTTTTAATATATTTAAAACGATTTGTTTTGGTCAATTTTGTTCAACGACGCCATTTTTGGTTCTTTTTAAGTGATTTTATTTGCTTGTTTACAATTTTTATGTAACATTCGCGATTGCAAAAAGATTGACCAACAATCAGATAATTATCTGATTTTAATGAAATTTTCAGTATTGATTTATCAATTAATGAATTTTATAATGCATTAGTTATTTTATTTCAAAATTTTGATTTAGTATTTTTAGTACGAAAAATTAATATATAAAATTTATTTAAAATGTGAAAAGCATGATGTTAAGTTTAAAATGTTATATTTTTAGATTCTAGAAATAAATATTTATTTAATGCAAACCTTATTTTAGATACATAAAGTAATAAGTTTTGAAGAAAAACTCTATTGAAAATGAAAAAAAAATAATACATTGATATTTTTTCTGCTTAAAAAGGAGGGGCCTTTTTAAGCAGAAAAAATATCAATGTATTATTTTTTTTCTTTTATAAGATAATAGCTAATTAAATAATTATCAAAATGAGTAAAAAAGAAATCTCCAAAAAATTAATTATTTATTATTTTTTTACATTTTATTTTTCAATTTTTGGTACTTATTTTCTCATAGAAAAGCCACCGTAAAAAATTTTTTTGTTTCTATTCATAAGTTCGGTCTTTTATCTCATTATTTATACTGTAATTAGTATCGAAAATGACCAACTCGCAAAAATGTTACGCCCCCAACATAAGGGGGGTCAAAATTAAGTGACCTGAACAAGATTATAACGTTTTGAAATAGAATAAATAATGCATTATAAAGATCATTCATTGATTAATAAACACTGAAAATTTCATTAAAATCCGATAATTCCTGATTTTTGGTAAATTATTTTCTGTGTGTGGGGGGGGGGGTAAAGTCATCTTGTCAAAAACGAATTTTGTTTTATTCTAAACTTTTGTTTAGAATAAAACAAAATTCGTTTTTGACAAAATGACTCTAATGTTATGTTCTCTAATTTCGGTAATTTAGTGACTTTCATGTTTTTATTATTTTTAAAACTTTAAATCTATATCATAATTCTTCTTGTGTTTTGTCCGTTCACACATTATGGTCATCCACATAACCTCCCTGCGGCCAAAGGAGATTTCTTCCACCCTCTCCCTTAATCAATTGGGATAATCTTCTACATAGATACTGCGTTCAACTCCGATGGAATTGTGCTAACTAACTTCATCTATCCTCTCTACGTAGCATAGTAAACATAAATTATTATTACTAAGCAACATCATAGATACCTCATTTTTCTTTACACTTGCATTGTGATAGCCTTCAAAACCAACCACCAAACCAATATGAACACAATACTTCTAACAAAATATAAAACTCTTTTAAAATTACACTTGTTTTTTGTTTTTTTTATATATATATTATTGAAATTTTATATTATTATCTTCGGTCTACACCGGGACTTATGCCCCTAGGGGACTGTCACCGACACAGCAGCAGCAGCAGTCATCCCTATCATCGTCACGTGGTGATCCATATAAAAAGCCATGTCATTAGTAATTCTTCCTCTTTTGGTTGAAATCCTTCTCACTGCTGGGTTCGGTTCACCACCGCCACCCTCTTTTTAGTTGCAACCCTTCTGAGGGCTCACTGCTGGGTTCGGCCCTCCACGAGTCCCTCTTTTTTGGTTGATATCCTTCTGACTGCTACTACAGGTAAGGGCTTTGCTCTATCTCTCCCTACGAACTTGACTTACGGATAGAAAAACCTGCGACGGACTTCTACCATTCCCGGCTTCTCAAGAGAGATTGCTATCTTTTGACCCATGAAGGCTGATAGCAAATTACCTTTTATCACCAGGATAACAACTAAGGGAGCCGACGAGATAATTGCAACATCGGACACGCTTTACACTTTGTTACCAATGCAGTCAATAGGCTGCTAGCAGAAATTAACTTTGGTAAACAACCTAAACAAGCCTAAACAACCTTAAACAAACCCAGAACCAATTAATTACGGCTTACCCAGAACGGTGCTCTAACCAAAACTCAACTAAATAATAACATTAAGGCTGATACTTAACGAGGAGGTTCCGCTAACTTCTAAAAGAAGTTATTAAACCTCGGGTTGTTTGTCCGAACTAAACCAGAACTTTTCTACCCTTTGTGTACCCCTTTTTTTATGTGCATATATGTATTAAAACTGTTGCATTTCATTTCGTTGTACTCTCATTCCTTGACGTCGTAATTCTGCCTTTCTCTTCTGCTTACCCCCCTCCTCCCCCGTTAACCACCTTAATTTTTATACTTTGCAAAAGTTTAATGGTTCTTAATTCTTATAATATTTTATATCAGGAAGTACCCTTATGGATTTCAATTACGCTTTGGAGAAGCCGTGTGAACAGTCATCCACAGATGAGGTAGTTGGTTCCATGGAAGGAGATTCCAGTTACGCCGTCGATGGCGATCTAAAAACTTGCTCAAGAACAGGTAACACATTTACATCTTATTATAATGTAGATTCGGTTTCTGTCTGTCTATAACGGAAACTACGCCACTGCTTACGTCACAATACCCTCAGGAATTTGCCCAAGTTTTTCAATGAGTATTTAATTTATAGGTAAAATCGTTAATAAAAAGTAAAGTCGACGGGGCGGCCTAAAGTCGGTATCAGCCAGTCAGCGAGGGAGTCTATCCCCTTTTCAATAGCGCTAGACCAAGGAGATTGTTTTAGCATCTGAGGTGGAGCGCCCCACCTACCATCAGCTCCTTATTTTTACCGCACATATCCCTGTGCTACTCATACGCTGAGTTGGCGGGGACCGGTATCGAACTAGGAACCTTGTGGTTTCTAGCCGAACGCTCTACCGACTGAGCTAAAAACGATGTCTCTATGAAAATCTGAGTTAGATTTGCCTTAAAACAGCCCATGTTATTACTTTGTATCAATACTATTTCAGTTTATTTAAAGGGGGGGGGGTATTTGATATACGAGGATATTGAATTAAATAAATGAATGAATTAAACTCGTAAATCAGGATATCATTGTATATGTACTTCTTTTAAAACGCTTATTATATAGTAGCTTTGAAAATATTTTCAGGTATGATTAGAAATAATCGTTTTTTGTTTGTTTTTCAGACGTTGAACATCGACCATATTGGCAAGTAAACTTGAATAAAGTGCGACAAATACGAAAAGTGATTTTGATTAGCAAAGATACTCAAACCAGTAAGTATAATACTTCAGTCATTCTAGCGATTCAAGGTCTTTCATTAAGATGTTTTTATTGTTTATGACATTGTAATAAGTAATTGAGAGTTACTTCCCCTGTTTTATTATTACCTCTCCTTTGTGTAAATCTTTGACGTTTCTGAGAGTATATAAATTCTCAGAAAACTGTAACAGTATTCTATGTAGAATAAAGCTTTCCCAAGCTTAACCGTGTGTGTTCGTTTATTATTACTGACATTATCATTGAGAAGTAAACATAATTACTTAAAAGAAACACATAAGCGTTCAACTACTAAACAAAAGATTACATCTATGAGGTGGCAAGTGGTTTTAATGTTTTGTCGTAAATGTATCTGGTTATTCCTGGTGCGTGTTTCTAGGGCTTTGCTTTTAACCCCATCTTATTTGGTGGACGCGCTGAAAAGGAACGAAAAAGCAAGAGCAAAGACAGAGGGTGGTTTTATGATTTAGGCTTTATTCACCGGTCATAGCCACCACATCGCAAGGAAATATCTCTTTGGCCAGTAGTAGTAACTAGACCCAGTTAAGGCCTAAACTCAAATGACCGAGAGATTCTCTTGGGGGTCGGAAGTGGGTCCTTTTTCCCGCGCATGCTCAGAAGGTTCTTCGGGGATGGAGTTTTTTTTTTTTTTTAATTTTATTTTAATCCACACATCTTGTGTTTTTGTTTTGTTTTTTTAAGTGATCGCCATTGTAATCATTGAATAGTTATTTACTGATCATAACTCAGTGTCAGAAATATAGGCCACCCAGTGAGAATCGAAGTCACTTACAATGGTCTGTTAATCCAGCTTGATATCAATTATATCTCGTTAGGCGCCCAAGTTGCTTATGTAGCTAAGTTTAGTTGTGACACAATGCAAAATTATGGGTCACTAAGTGAGAGTCGCATTCACTAACAATGATCTGCTACTGTAGCTTGCTAACCATTAAACAGTGCGAGGTATTTAGTTATTTACTAAGCTTGGTTTAGATGTGGCACAAGGCCAAAGGTATGGGGCACTAAGTAAGAATCGAACTCACCAACAATAATCTGCTAACCCAGCTTACTAAACATTAAACCACGCTAGGCACCCTAGTAATTTATGTAGCTTCGTTTAGTTGTGGCACAAGGCCAGAAGTATTGAGCACTGAGTGAAAATCGGACTCACTAATAATGGTCAGCTTATCCAGCTTGCTAACAATTAAAAATAAATAGACTCTCGTCGATTTCTACACATGAGGGTTCATCGAATGAACAACTCACACAGTGTTTTGTTTATAGTGGGGAAGGCTTGTGTTGGATCAAATACATTTTTGGCACAGTCGATAGGAAAGAATTTGCGCTCAAGGAATGCCACAAACCCAATCAAAAACTGACCTCAGGTTTTCAAATTCTGAGTTTTCCTTCTCCTAGATAGGTTACGTTTTCAAGGTTAAAGTGCCCAGTCTGCCCTACTATTTTACCCATAGCTAGAGGGAAAATATATGGATTCATACCTTTCCCAGGAGTATGAAGGCTATGTGAAATGCAAACAGCCTTGTCCAGGATTTGAACTCGGGTCAACCACTTTAACCATTATGCCACGCGCCTCTTTTACACCACGCTTGGCACCCTGCTTATAGATGTGGCACAAGGCCTGAGGTATAGAGCACTTTGTGATAATCTGAATAGGGGTTCACTAACAATGGCCTACTGATCTAGCTTACTAACCATTATGCCACATTACGTACTTTCAGATATCCAACTTGAAGTTAACATGATAAAATTTTAAGTACTTTTTAATAATTTGTCTTCCTCCAAACATTTTTTTCTTTGCAGCTTCTGTTTCCTGTTTCCTCAAGCTTCAAACATTTGCACTTTAAGTAGTTTTATCTGTCGTCTGTTTGTCGTTTGCTTACATACTGCTGTTATTTTCACATTAACAAGTCAAGTCACAAAACTAAAAAAAAAAAAAACGAACGGAAACAACTTCAAGATATTCACAAGACACAAAACGCCCACGCTTTAATTGGTAGTTTGTTTATTGTTTTTTGTTATTGCTGTTTTGTCTTGTTTGTTTGGGGGGTTGGGGTTGTGAGGAGGGTATATATTAAAGTAACTAGCAAAAAAAGGCGCCCACCGGACACAAGTATTTCAGTTTTAATATAATCAAATATCATAATGAGTTCATCATCATCATGTCGCACGCGCAGCACGGATATCCATGACAATCTTTCGCCAACCTTCCCTATTACTCATGGCCCCTGGGAGGTCCTCTGTGCAGCATCCAGAGTCCTCGCATAGTTGGTCAATGTAGGTCCTTAGCGGGCGTCCTACGTTAGCATGTCCATGTGTTGGCTTCCACAGGAGAACGTCGCTTATGAGCTCATCCCCGCTTCTCCAGCTGTGTCCTGCATGTCTAGTCCGTCTCACCCGGATGGTTTGTGAGATGGGGAGCAGGTGACCATATAGTTGCTTTTTGTGGGGTGCTGCTTCCATGACTTGTTCAGGACTACTCTCAGCATTCTTGTGCAGGTACCATCTAGCTTATTCTCGAGGCGCTTTGTCAGGGTCCAGGTGGTGCAGCCATACAGCAGCACTGATATAACCACAGCCTGGAAGATTTGTTGCTTTAGTTTGTCAGTGAGATCGGATCTCCATATTACTGATAGTCTGTTTGTGACCGCCCATGCCTTTCCTATACGTGTATTAACATTGCTTTCTGTGGATGAGATATTACTACCTAGGTAAGTGAACTGTTCTACTGGCTTAAGAGGCTTGCCGTCAAGTGTGGACATAGGAAAGCTTTTAATTATTCACCCCTATATACTATGTAGAGATTTATCTATTTACTAGAAGCGGCGACCCGGCGTCGCCTGGGAAAAAAGTGAGTCTCACAGATACAGTATTACTAAATCACGAATTGGGTCCTCGCAGGATGCCCCATTAAAAATTGTGTTAATCCAGCCTGGTGGGTCGCCAGAAAAAAAAATGAACAGTCACTCTGAATTTTTTTTTAAATTTTCTTTACGAATATAAATCAAATCTTAATCATTTTTGCTCAAAAAGCAAGATATGGAGATAGTGAATGTGTATACATATTTACTTTGTCGTTAATTTTTTTATTTTCGTAGTTTCCTCTGGACATACATACACACAGCAGCCCTTTATATATGTATAGATAGATAGATGATATATAACACACATCGTAGGATTTTAAACACATAAACAACATGGACTGTTTTGTGACAAATCAATATCAGCTAGATGTTAATAGAGATACCATTAATACATAAGATGTTAATGTTAATTAAGATTAAATAATGATTATCTAATAACCTTTGAGAATATAACTAAGGTTATTGCGACGTTGGTGGTGACGTAGTTTTGATTACAGACAGACACACAATCTTCATTATAATAACTAGCAAATATATGCACCCTCCGGGTGCAAGTATTTATGTTTTAATGTAATAAAATATTGTATTAAATTAGAAAGGCTAATGAAACTAAATAAGAATGCAGATAAAAAGACTTGAAACAGAGGGGGTGATAATAGATAAATAGAACAACTGAAACGTACTCTTCCATCACTCTCGCCTTTCCTTGTTATTTTTTCTAATTTAAGTATTTAGTTAAAAGAAGTAAAGAATAAAATGACAGTTATTTTTTCATGTTAATGGATTTCATTTAAGATTCATTGAAGAGATTTTTGCTTATATTCATTAAAATAAAACCAAACGGTTAGAAATCAATAATACTAAGCACATATTTATTAAAATCACATTTTTAATATCAATATGCAAATTAACCTTCCTATTCACTCTGTAAACTGCTATTTTGTTGTACATATTAATATAATTGCATGTTTTTCGTATGTAGATATGGTCAACAGTATTAATAATGTAAAACAATTTTATTAATAACTGAGGTTAAAATTAAAATAAAATCATTGAGAATGTGATCTCAATAACTAAGGGAATTGTAACTTGAGTAGTAATATAGTTTCGGCTACAGACAGAAAAACACACAATCTCCATTATAATAAGATATGTATGTAACAGTTTTGTTTCTTTGTTTAATGGCATATCAACCTTCGTGGGTTATTCAATGCCAAAGCTACCCTTGTGGGACAGTTGTGGTACTATTTGACAACTGGTGGGTTCATACCTTTCCCAAGAGTATTAGTACGAAAGTGAACGGAATTGCAAGGCTGGTTTCGAATTTGCTTACTACGCAATGAGGACTCCACCCACTTCTTAAGTTTTAGTTTTTTTATTTTAATGGGTTTTGCCTGGGGGATGCCCCCCTGGGATCAGCGATGTTAACTTGTAAGGTCCAGCGGCCAAAGCTCACTGGACCCTGGTCGAAACCGGAAGTTCGACATGTTGGACATATCTACATTCCAATAACATGCAATTGTATATATATATACAACAAAATAACGGTTTACAGTGTAAACTGGAAGGCTAATTTGCATATTGATATAAAAAATTTGATTTTAATAAATATGTGCTTAGTATTATTGATTTCTAATTGTTTGGTTTTATCTTATTGAATATGAGCAAAAATCTCATAAGATTAATCCATTAACAAGCAGAAATACCTGTAATTTTATTCTTTACTTCCTATTTTAACTAAATAGTTAAATAATGAAAATTTAGCAATAAAAGACGAGAGTAATGGAAGAATAAGTTTTAGTTGTTCTATTTTTCGATTATACCCCGCTCTGTTTCAAATCTTTTTATCTGCATTCTCATTTAGTTTCATTAACCTTTCTGATCTAATATAATATTTTATTACATTAAAACTTAAATACTTGCACCCGGAGGTTGCATATATTTGCTAGTGACGTTAATGAAATTGATTTCTATAACCAAATTATATATTTAAACAAATATTTGTCATTAAATAACCCACAAGGTTTGATATGTCATTAAACCAAAAAGCCAATGACATTGGAAGAGGCAGGGTACATTTTCCAGATTTATTTCGAGAGGAAAATAGTATCTCCTTCGAAACCGGGGAAATTCAATACATTTAGATTTGATTTCTCTGCTTCAGACAGCTACTAGAAAAAAGTTTGGTTTTTTTTTAAGACGAATATTTTTATAGTCAATCCCTCGACTCACCATTTCAATATTTTTTTAGAGAAAGAAAGAAGATGTAACTTATACCAATTCTGTTTGGGCACTTCATGTGGTGTAATGGTTAACAAGCTAGATTGGCAGACAATTGTTAGTGAGTTCGATTCTCACAGGGTGTCCCATACTTCTGGCCTTGTGCCGAATCTAAGCTACGTTTAGTAAATAACTATACAAATCCTGTTCGCGTTGGAGGCGCGTGGGGTAACGGTTACGGTCGTAGGAAATCGACAGGACGAGATTAATTCAAATCCCGGACGAGACTGTTTACATTTCATAGAGCACTAATAACCTTGGAAGGGTATGAATCCAATTATACTCCCTCCAGCTATGGGTAAATAATAGGGCAGATTCGGTTCTTTAACTTTGGTTAGGAAACCAGTCTAGGAGATGGAAACTCTGCTCGTGCAGAAGGGTTGGTAAATATATATATATATCAACTTTGTGTATTTGGGCGTCCTATCGTGGTGTAATGGCTAGCAAACTAGTCACGCGTATAAATTTCTACTAAATAGTGAGTTTGATCCTCGCTGGATACCCCGTACTTGCAACCTTGTGTCACATCCCACCCGTGGCGAACGTATTGAGTAAAAGAACGTCCCATCGTGGTGCCATGTTTAGCAAGCTTGTCTCACATATCCATTACTACTGAATAGTGTTCGATCTTCGATAGATGCTCCGTATTTGCAGCCTTGTGTCACATCCTACCCATGGCAAACGGGTTAGGTAAATACATACTAATTCTGTTTATACAAGGTTATTCATTCTGTTGCGCTGACAGCACGGATCTCTCTCTCTCTCTCTCTCTCTCTCTCTCTCTCTCTCTCTCTCTTGCCAACTGTCTCTATTGGTCATGCAATTAGCAGGTCCTTTGCATGGCATCCAGAATCCGCACAGATCTGATTGAGATATGTTTTTGCTCGTTGGCGTACACTGGTGTGTCCATGTATACTTGTCCACAGGAGAATGTCACTTGCTACGCCAACAGCGAGGATCTGTCTCCTTTTCACTAACATTAGACCAAGGAGATTATTTACGTGTCTGAGGTGGATTGCCACCCCTACCACCCCCAATTTACTGCACAGTTCCAAGCCATGCTACTCATGTGCTGAATTGGTGAGGGTCGGTATCGAACCCGAAATCTTGTGGTTCCTAAGTGTAAGCTCTACCGACTTAGTTAAACCAGTCACTAACATAAAGCTAAAGGGTCGGGTTAGCTCAGTCGGTAGAGCGTTCGGCTAGAAACCACAAGGTTCCTAGTTCGATACCGGCCCTTACCGACTCAGCACAGGGATCTGTGCGCTAAAGTAAGGAGATGATGGTGGGTGTGGTGCTTCAACTCAGACGCTAAAAAACAATCTCCTTGGTCTAGCGCTTGTGAAAAGGGGATAGACTCCCTTGCTGATTGACTGATACCACCTTTAGGCTATTCGACGACGAGAAAGAATTAATTGTTTCTTGATTTTCGGAAACCGCCTTTCCAATTTAACTCAGATCTTTTTTTTTTTTTTTTTTTTTTTGAGATCATTGATAAAAATTCCTGTCATTTCTATGTAAAATCTTATTTGGCTGCACTGATGTTCAACTTTGCCTTTTCGGATGAAAAAAAAAAGCGTTAGGTACGTTTATGTCGATTTTTATTCCATGCCTACAAGATATCTGCGCCACAAATCTACTATTGATCATTCAAAGTAGCGTAGGTAGTTTGGTAACAGGGGGAACTCTTAATAAGTAGCGGCTTTTCGACTATCATTCAAATCTTTTGTTTTATTTGATAAAACTCATCTCTACACGCACGCACGCACACACACACACACACACACACACACACACACACACACACTCACATATATATATATATATATATATATATATATATATATATATATAATATATATGAGAAGTAAACAAACAATGTGTTTTGATATGGCTTTTTTAGCAGACAATTTTTGGGAGAATGTGTGCTTAATTGAAGTCGTACCTAATTTTGAAAATTAATTAATTAATAATTAATAAATTGGGTGGGCATACCTATTCAAATGTAAGGCTAAACAAATCGAGAAAAATGATTTTATTCGATTTGTTTAGCCTTAAATTTGAATAGGTATGCCCGCCTAATTCATTAATTATTAATTAATTTTCAAAATTAGGTACGACTTCAATTAAGCACATATTCTACCAAAAGATATATATATATATATATATATATATATATATTATTTTCATGTTGGTGGAATCAAGAACGGTAGAACCAAAAAGGAGTAAAGAATAAAAAGAAAATTGTATACAAAGAGCAGGACGGAATTTGTTGATTGGAGGTTAGAATAAATCAGCACATTCCATCTGTTATCCGCAACAATAACTTCTCCACCAAGCAATCCAAATTCACCTTCCACCATTGGGCGAAACCTTTTGGATAATCCTGATTGTGCTGCAGCGAGGGAGTCTATCCCCTTTTCAATAGCGCTAGACTAACGAGATTGTTTTGGGCGTCTGAGGTGGAGCGCCACACCTACCATCAGCTCCTTACTTTACCGCACAGATCCCTGTGCTACTTATACGTTGAGTTGGCGAAGACCGGTATCGAACTAGGAACCTTGTGGTTTCTAGCCGAACGCTCTACCGACTGAAAAAAAATGAGTATCCATTAAGAATGAATTTATTTCAAAACATTTTCGGCATTAAATAACCCAGCGTGGTTGATATGCCGTAAACCAAACCAAACCAAATCTACCTTTTCTTCTACTATAGATGAACATAAATTGCCTGGTTTAGCTTTACTTATCTGTATTGAAAGACTCAGTGGCTACTGAGATCGATCACGATAAAGTAATCGATAACTTTGCAAGAATAAAGTCTAGACATCAGAATCTGCTGTAGTTTCTTTATACACAGTTTGATTCAAAAGATATGTCAACACTCTTATGGGAGTACGTTTATGATATAATCTCCATATTTTGTTAGGACGGGGAAAAGAGGGAGATCTTTAAATCATATCGTAATTTTTTTGTTTAGTTTCTTTGTTTAATGATATATATGTTATATATCCCATTGCTTGGTATATAATTGAGAGAGCGGACTCGTGTAACATAGAGAGAGAGAGAGAGAGAGAGAGAGAGAGAGAGAGAGAGAGAGAGAGAGAGAGAGAGATAGCATTGTGACTTACTTGTCTGTTACTTCATTCTTTTACTGCTTCGTCTAGTGGCTGTTTCTCTTCCTTCTTTCTTTCCGCTCGTCGTCATCTTATCTAGTCACTTCTATCTTCTTACTAAGTTCTTGTATGGTTGCTGTCTTTAACTTATGGTTTCTTTTTAAGTCATGCATTAATTAACTATAAGACATTTTCTTGATCAAAGATTTATTTCTGCATTGCCCATTTCTTATTCACCGCGCGGGGGTTAGAAACCTCGCAGTAGCACATCTGATCTGCGTCCCATTTAGGTTGAAACTGACTTCCTAACTAACTAAAACACGTGACGTGCAAGATTCCCACCTTTGGGGTCAGTTGGGGCCATAACCATCCCGGTAGTTTTACATCCCCTGATCTGAAAACAATGGCTCCTTAGAATTCTCGCTACAGGGTATTGTAAAAAAAACCACGCCACAACACAATTATGCAACATATAATCTTTCGTGGGTTATTTAATGCCAAAGCCATAGCTTGGGGGATGAGGAAGTCAATACTTTTCCCAAAGGTATTAAAGCAAACGTACTAGTGCGACTGGTTGTCAAACTCATTTGTTACAATGTGTGCTACTTTTTTCCTTCTCTAAGCCCCTAAGATGAACGTCTCTCACCCATTCTGTTGCTTTTCTTTTATTCTCAGTGAAATATTTTTTCTAGTTGTTAGCTGTCTTTACTTTCCTTTTTTTTCATTTTGTTTTTTTATCAACTCGGCCTCTTTAAACCAATTTTTATGGAAGTAAATCAGTTCTGACAGATGAACAACTGAGTAAAGTCACATTCAATTCTTAATGCATAATGTTGTTACAATAGAGAAGCAAAGACTTGGCGGGAATTCGTTTCCTTTCACAGAAGAAACCATTTTAGCGTATAAATATAATAAAACGATTTTACATGGCGACTTTTTAAAAAATACGGTAAAGAAAAGTTAATCATTACCAAAATAAAAAGGAAAATATTCTCATTACCGAAATAAGAGAAAATGTTAACATTATTGAAATTAGAGAAAAGTTATCATAACCGAAATAAGAGAACATTTTGTTATATAGATATATTACAGACCAAGTAAACAGAAGCTAACAGGTGAAGGTAATAAAAAAATTCGCAGCGCCTGGAAAAAACACACACCACACACACACACACACACACACTGGCATACACACACACTGACACACACATACACACACACACACACACACACACACACACAAATAAACAAACTACTAAGACCTGCTCAATAGTCAAAACAAAAAAAGGTAGGCCAAACCTGGAATGATACTAAGACATTGTTGATAGACACACACACATAAGCACATAAAACAGACCACACACACACACACACACACACATTAACACACACACACACACACACACACACACACACACACAGATTTACACATATACACACACACAGAATTTGAAGATATAAGGCACAAAACAGAATGGAAAATTCCTAGCAACAGCTCCAGACTTTCAGAAATTTTCTGACGAAGGTATATTTATCTCGAAATATTAAGAATAAATCAAAGATAAACAAGCAACATCATAGTTACCTCATTTTGCATTATGATAGCATTGAAAACCAACCACCAAACCATAATAATTTATGTTTACTATGCTACTTAGAGAGGATAGATGAAATTAGCACAATTCCATCGGAGTTGAACACAGTGTTTGGTATAAAAAAAAAAAGCAGTATCTATGTAGAAGATTAGCCAATTGATTAAGGAAGAGGGTGGAAGAATATCTCATTTGGCTGCAGGGAGGTTATGTGAATGACCATAATGGGCGAACCGACAAATCACAAGAAGAATTAGGATATAGATTTAAAGTTTTAAAAATAATAAAAACATGTAAGTCACTAAATTACCGAAATTAAAGAACAGAAAAATTCATCATTACCGAAATTAGAGAAAAAATATTAATTTTATCACCGAAATAAGAGAAAATATTGTTACCAAAATTAGACAGAAAAAAATATTATTATAATCGAAATATGAGAAAATTCTATTATTACCGAAATAGGTGAAAAAAATATTATTACTATAATAAAAGAAAATGCAATTATTATCAAAATTAGCGAAAATATTTTAATGAAATTAAGAGAAAATGTTATTATTACCTAAATTAGAGAAAATGTTATTATTACCGAAATAAAAAAATTGAAAAAAGATTGTCATTACCAAAATTAGAGAAAAGAAAGGATTATTATTACCTAAACGTGAGAAAATGTATTTATCACCAAAATAAAAGAGCATTGGGTAATTCCATGTCCCCCACCCACTTCAATTTTTCTGAAATGTTCTCCAGGTGTGAACTGTTAAAGTCAGACATTCCTCCAAATTTGAGCTTCCAATTTTAATAATTGGCAGAATTATGTCAATTTTTAGCTCTCCAAACTTGAGGGGGGGGGCGCGAAAAATAGCAACTTTTTGTAATAAATTTTTGTAAAATGAGTTCTAGAGCTTCGCTACTCCTAAAAATTGGTTTATCAAAGCATTTTTACCCAATGAATCTACAAATACTATCATAAAAGTCTGAAAGTTAACCAATTTAAAGTTATTGATTTTTTTTCATAGCAAGATCAATCCCAATGTGGTACTACATCTATGGCAAAGAGTTTCTTTCTCTTATTATGAACATTATTTGTACCGAAAAGATAGTTTGATTTTTGTTCAGAACCGAAGCTTTTTACTTTTTTCTGGATGATTTGACATGGAATTACCATATTGACATGAACATCAAAATAAGCGCCCTGATAAGCTTTAAGTTCGCATGTGTCTGTCTCGAATGTTAAAGAGTTTGTGATAAAATAGAAAAAGAAGCAAACGATGCTGGTATCTTAAGAAAACAAATAGATTTTGTAGGTAGATCGGTAGGTAGACCACGCCTACGCTTTAAGGATGTCTGCAGGAGAGACATGAGAATGTGCCACATTAACACTAACACGTGGGAGATAGATGCAGAAAATCGAGCAGCCTGGTGCCTTAACGTTAAGCAAGGCACGAACAGGAGTGAGGTGGAGAGGAGAGTCGCCTCGACAGCAAATAGAGCCAGAAAGAGGGAGAAAAAACAACACCCCCAGAAAGCATCACAGTTTGTGTGCAGTCAGTGCACCAAATACTGTCATTCAGGGATAGGCCTGATAATTATTCATTTATTCATATATTTATTTTTGGACTCTACGCCATTGTTCTTAGTGGTGCTTTAGGTGCCAACAAAGAAAGCAAATATATTTTGTAGCTCTCGTTAAGAGATAAAAGTGTTAAAAATAAATCTTCTTGGCATTTACTAGTTGAACATTAGGGTAGGTCGATTTTTCACTTTTTAAAAATATCAAATTGTCCATCTATGCGAAAGTTGTGTGTTTGTATACTGAATACTGATACCAAAAATTAGATCTTTTACTTGCACCATTGTTTGGAGAAATAGCATCAAAGATCGTCTACTAAAATGTACTAAAATCTTCGTTTTCGCAAAATCTAGTCTTTAGAAAACGAGGATTCTTAGTGCATTTAAGTAGACGATCTTTGATGCTATTTCCTCAAACAATGTAAAAGTTCTAATTTTTGGTACCAGTATTCAGTATACTAACACACTACTTTCGCGTAGACGGACAATTTGATATTCTAAAAAAGTGAAAAATCGACCTGCCCTTCTGTCACAACAATCATTCACTTTTGCTAAAAACAACCAAACGCTGTTGTCCTCATCCATCACGAATGTTTGCTTTGCCATTTCACTAAACTTTAAAACTTTCACATAGATGAACAAATTGATATTTTTAAAAAGTGAAAAATCGACCTACCTTATTGAACATCTCCTTTTAACAAATGACTAAGTGCAATAAATAACTATCTCATGTATTGACCTTCCTTTCAGCTCCTCTTCGGTTTGATGTTCATATCGGCAGCAGCCCTAACGTGACAGAAAATCAAGTTTGCAAGCGACATCACAGTGTTCCATCAGCACCATTAGCTACAATATTCTGTGAAGAAGACTTAAGTGGCAGGTAATCGAATTTTACTTTTATTATAAAAAAAATTGGAAAGATGGTTGGTTGGCTGGTGTTTAACGGCATATCAAACCCTGTACGTTATTTAAAGCCAAATCTTCTTTTTATATATAGAATAAAGTAAATTTTGTGTATATCCTGGATATGACTTTAAACCTGATGAGGTTCCAGTTCTGGGGGGTCAGGGGGAATGTGGAGTACCTCTTCATCACCATTGCTCCTAAGTTCACTCTGACCCGGGGTGGTAGTATCTGTTAGGGTCCCATCTATGGGTTAAATAGAAATCTTATTTACAAAAAAAAATTAGTTAAAATATTCTTCCAAATTATCGCTACAAATCTTTCAAAACTTTGCCGGCATTAAATGACCCAATGTGGTTGATATGCCGTAAAACAAAACAAACAAAATCTGGTGTAGAGGCCTATCATCGGTATCAGTCAGAAAGCGAGGTTGTCTATCCCCTTTTCGCTAACCAAAGATTGTTTTTGCTGAAGTAGAGCGCACCTACCGTCAACTCCCTCCTTTACACAGATCAGATCTAAAGACGTCTGAAAGAAGGACATGAAGACATGCCACATCAATACAAACACATGGGAGGTTGATGCAGGAAACCGAGCGGCCTAGCGTCTCCTTGTCAAATAAGGGACGAAAAGGAGTGACAAAGAGAGGAAAGAACCCGACACAGAAAAGAGAGCCAGGAGGAAGGAGAGACAACAGCAACTTCAGCAAGCATCGCTGTTTGTTTGCAGTCACTGCACCAGAGATTGCCATTCAAAAATTGGCCTGTTCACCCACCCGCGCAGATGTAGTTAAAAAAACACTTGGACACTGCGCCATCGTCTTTAGCAGACGGAAGGACGCCAACAATGATTTAGGAATTTTTTTTTTCAAAAAAGCCCAGTATATTTGTAAATTGTTACAAGATAATAAAATCAAATTGATTTTTTTAATCCATGTGGTCCATAAGCAACACTGTATGTCAAAATGTACACTATATTTTTTTTAAATATTTACACGTACCCCACGTGTACGGGTTAGGCACAAGGCCCTATTAATGTGGGACCACCCACAAGCCGAGACTCATGGGTGGCGGGTGTAAAAAATGCGTTGATCCCATCGGCATTCCCCCTCAAGTGGGGGTGATTCAGAAACCGGACAATAAAACCAGCCCTGTCCCTTTAAATCAAGGGGGCAAGTATTGCCTGGGGGGATAGCCCCCTGGGATCAACATTGGAACCATAGTCCAGGGCCGAAGCCACTTGACCCCCATCCCGAGAGGTGTGTGTACACAGTGAGTCAAAAGTTTTACAATATTTTCGTCATGTAAAACACAATTCAACAGCTCCGGGTGCTTTTCGCCGAGATCATGGAAGTGACCAAATACTATGATGATACCAATTTTGCTATTCTTTAATCAACGGTAGTTTTAGAATTAATTGAGTCTTTGGATTATATATTACTACTTTGAAAAATGCATTGAATTCTGGAGAAAGAGTTAAAAGGAATAATAGAATAATAGAATAATGGAGTCAAAAGTTTTGCAATATTTTAGTAACGCAAAATTCAGCTGCTCCGGATGCTTTTTGCCAAGGGCGTGAAGGTGATGAACTACACTGAATTGTGAGATTCTAAGCTCACCTGATACTCTCCATGCGTTACTCTGGGTTTGCCTCT
Organism: Doryteuthis pealeii; assembly: GCA_023376005.1. Taxonomy (NCBI): domain Eukaryota; kingdom Metazoa; phylum Mollusca; class Cephalopoda; order Myopsida; family Loliginidae; genus Doryteuthis; species Doryteuthis pealeii. The sequence goes on along the minus strand of CM042149.1, from coordinate 99,223,384 downwards.
CTGAATGTTACTTGCCGATTTTACTAATTTACTTGGGTGAGTCAAAAGTTTTGCAATATTTTGGTAATGTAAAGCGTAATACAGCTGCTCCAGATGCATTTTCCGAGGGCGTGAAGGTGATGAACCACACTGGATTATGAGATTCCAAGCTCACCTGATACTCTCCAAGCGTTGCTCTGGATTTGCCTCTCTGAGTGCTACTTGCCGATTTTCCTAATTTACTCAAAGGTTTTGCAATATTTTGCTAATGTGAGGCATAATTTTACAGACCTGGATGCTTTTGCTAAGGCTGTGAAGGTGACAAACCACACTGGACTGTGAGATGCCAAGCTTGCCTGATATTCCCCCAGTGCTACTCGCAGAATTTGTCACTATGGATTGAATCACAGCCACAGAAGCCATTCTTTTACGCCTTTTACGTGACGGTTCTAAAAATTGCTTAATTCCGTTGGCATTTCTCTTCAGGGGCGCCTCAAACAACGGGCACCTTAACTCACCCCTCAACCCTTTTAGACGAGAGGGCAGGCGCCTGGAACCAAGTTATTATTAATTCAGTTCACATCGGTCCAGTAACCAGAGTTGAATGTTTGTGTGAACAAGACACAATGGCTGGTTCTCGTGATCACCGAGATGAAAGGAACTTCAGAGCTTTTGATAATTTCGATTGCCGATGCTATGTAACTTCATAATTACCGATATTTATTGTTTTATAATCACCTGTGTTAGTTTATAATGGCTACGTTGAAGACAACTCAGAGAAACGTGTATATTATATTAACGGTCTATTAACCTGTTTTTCAAAGAGAGGTTATCTACAATGATAAAAGGGGTGGGGAGTCCCCCGTGGTGTAGTGGTTAACATGCTGGACTGCGACATCCTAGTAAGCGAGTTCGAACTCCAGTCGTGCTATTAATTTCACTTTTTGACTAATACCCCTGGAAAAGGTATGAAGCCCCTCATCCCCCATCTATAGGTTAAATAATACCTCTACACAGCAGTCCTAGAGAGAGCTCAACTTCCTGTACTCTCTACTGAGACAACGTCGTCTCCGATGGTTGGGTCATGTACGTCGGATAGATGATGGACGAATCCCGAAAGATATCCTGTATGGAGAGCTAACATCTGGTAAAAGACAGATTGGTCGCCCCCTACTGCAATTCAAGGATGTCTGCAAAAATGATCTCAGGTGCTTTGGCATTGTCCCTTCCAGCTGGGAAAATTTGGCTCAAGACCGCCCTCGGTGGCGGCAGAATCTCCATAGAGGACTGTACATGTCAGAAGTCACCCTGATACAACATCATGAAGCTAAGAGGTCCATAAGAAAGCAACGGCAACAAAGCATCGGAACATCATCATCTACAGGGACAACCTACAAATGCAAAATCTGTGGTCGAGAATGTTTCTCAAACATAGGACTTCATAGTCACAGGAGGCGCTGCAACCTCAGGGGCACACAAAAACTTTTATCATAGTCTTTTGAGACTGAATTGCCAATGATGATGAATATATATATATATAATTGTTTACATGGTAGATAAATATTTATTAACTCTTTTGCAGTTAGAGAGACATTTTTGTCATTTTTTAGTAGCTCGATGTAAGGCATTTTCCTATTGGTTGCTCTTTAAACAAATTCAATGTTAATGCATAGAAACATCAGTTTGTTTTCTCTAAAGCCATCAGCCTCATCTGTTAAATCTACAAAAAATATTTAAAAGATTAATGCCTTAAAAATTGTTTACATGGTAGATAGATATTTATTAATGCCTTTACAAGTATTTTTGTTGTTTTTAGTAGTTCAATATAAGGCATTTTCTTATTGGCTGCTCATTAAGCAATTCAATGTTAATGCATAGAAACATCGCTAGGAGGCCTGACTGTGCTAGTAAGATTGCACAAAGGTTGCATGCTGTCTTGAACAAATATTGGAAGCAGCAGTCCACAAAAAAGCAACTGTTCGACCACTTACCTCCTATCACACAAACCATCAAAGTAAGACGAACAAGACATGCTGGACACTGCTGGAGAATAGTGATTTTCTCCTGTGAACAACTACACATGGACACACCAGTGTAGGCCGACCAGCAAAAACCTACGTCAATCAACTCTGTGTAGATTCTGGAAACTAGAGGATGGAAAACTCTGAATTCAAAACAGACTGAATTGCCAATGATGTTCTTTGACAAGGTGCGTCAGGTGAGTCACTGTGACGTAATGGCTAACGTGCTGGGCTGTAATATCGTAGTAATCCAGTTTGAATTCTAATCACGCTCTTACATTCACTTTTGACTAATACTCTTGGAAAAGGTATGAAGCCCCTCATCTCCGAGCCGATGGGTTAAATAGTACCTCTACTGTTCTTCTACAAGGGTGTTAAGGAGTTTCCGTAGCGTAATGGGTAACGTACTACATTGTGACATCATAGTAAATGAGTTGGAACTCCAGTCTCGCTATTACTTTCACTTTTACACTAATACTCTTGGAAAAGGTATGAAACCCATAATGCACTCCATCTATGGGTTAAATAGTACGTCTACTGTTCTTCTACAAGGTTTGTAGGGGAAAATCCGAGGCGTGATGGGTAATGTGCTGGACTGCAACATCGTAGTAAGCGAGTTCGAACTCCAGTCTCGCTATTACGTTCACTTTTGAACTAATACTCTTGGTAAAGGTATGAAACACACCATCGCCCCTAACCTCTGGGTCAAATAGTAGCACTATTGTTATTCCACAAGAATGGCTTTGGCATTAAATACCCCACAAAGTTTGATATGCCAAACCTTCTCAACCTTTTTTTACCTATTGACCCCCTTTTAATCCTATTTTACTATGCTGTACCCCCCATAGCCATTCGCTGTTTAAAAATCCCATTGTATTTTTATAGTTAAATACATTTTACTTGTCTGGGTCCCAAAAAATGTTATATGGTCCCCGGGGGTCCATATGGACCCCGGTTGAGAACCACTGCTTTAAACAAAGAAACCAAACCAAAAGGGACATAACTCCGTGATACCCGGGTGTACAGCAATCAGTAGTTCTCATGCATTACTGTTTATGACATTCTTATAACTCATCCATAAGTGTTTATATGTTGTCTCATCTACATCAAAAGATCGTTCCTCTTCCGAAAATCACGTGGTTTTTTGTTTTTTTTTACTGTGTCTCACATGACGAGCCGACCATCAACAAACTGATACTTCTCAAGAGTTATAATCGCAAGTTGCTAGCTACATTTTCAACCCTTGATTTTTGGAGCTTATCAAGTTAAACCAGGGAAAAGTCTCATTGGCTTGGTGGATAACGAGCTGGACTGTGAGATTGTAGTAAGCTAGTTCGAACTCCAGTCGTGCTATTGCGTCCAGTTTCGGACTAATACCCTGGAGAAAGATATGAACCCCCTCTATCCTGAATCCAGCTATGAGTTAAACTGATACCCCTACTGTTCTTCAACAAGGGTGGCTTTGGCGTTAAATAACCCACAATGGTTGACATGCCATTAAATGAAGAAACCAAACCAAACCATACATTAAGTAAACTAGCTAGTATATGCACCCTCCGGGTGCAAGTATTTAAGTTTTGATATAATAAAATATCATGTTAAATTAGAAGGGCTAATGAAACTGACTAAGAATGCAGATAAAAGATTAGTAACAGAGGGGTATAATCGAAAAATAGAACAACTTTGAAACTAACTATTCCATCATTTTCCATTACTCCCCTCTTTCATTGGTAAATTTTCCTAATTTAACTATTAGTTTAAAATAGGAAGTAAAGGATAAAATTACAGTTATTTCTTCTTATAAATAATTTCTTTTTAAGATTTATCCACGAGATTTTTGTTTATATTTCGATAAAACCAAAACAATTAGAAATCAATAATACCAAGCACATATTTATCAAAATAAAATTTTAAATATCATCAAACTGTAAACGCTATTTTGTTGTATATATAAATACAATTGCATGTAATTAGTACGTAGATATGGTCAACAGTATTAATAATGTAAACAATTTTTATTAATAACTGAAGGTTTAAAAGAATGAAATCATGGAGAATTTGACGTAAATAATTAAGGGAATTGTGACTTGAGTAGTCATATAGTTTCGGTTACAGACAGAAAAACACACAATCTCCATTATAATAAGATTTGGCCACCCCTGGTATATGATTAATTGGGGAAAAATCGCTGGCATAATGAGTCTGTTTTGAAGAAAACGTTTTATTCTTTGCTTTCTTGGAGGAGAGCGAGTTCCCTCGATGTAGTGGCTAACGGGCTTTACTGTGATATCGAATTAAGCAAGTTCGAACCACAGTCATGCTATAACACTCACTTTCAGACTAATACCTTTGATAAATGCCATCCATTAGACGATGGGTTAAATCGTACCACTACTGTTATTCCACCAGGATGACTTTGGCATCAAATAACCCACGAAGATTGATATGCCATTAAATGAAGAAACCAAACCAAACCATACATTAAGTATTCCAGACTAATACCTGTGATAAAGGCCATCCCTTAGACGATGGGTTAAATCGTTCCATTACTGTTATTCCACCAGGATGGCTTTGGCATCAAATAATCCACGAAGATTGATATGCCATTAAACAAAGTAACCAAAACAAGTTAGACTAAAGTGAATTTCCGATTTGCGCCTTGGTGGTTCTCGGAAACGTCCAATTACTAAATTAACTCAATATTGCGAATTAGTCTCTCTGATTTCTTTTGCTAATCCTTCGCCTTTCGCAATGCGACGCACCATTCTTACACTTTCTACCGTAATTATTTGTGTATAACATGTACTGGAAAAAGGTTTGGTTTGGTTTGTTTTACGGCATATCAACCTCAGTGGGTCATTTAATGCTCATAAAGTTTTGAAATAAATCAATTCTTAATGGATAATACAATTTTTTTATAAATACATTTTTTTATTTAACCCATAGATGGGACCCTAACAGGTACTACCACTCCGGGTCGGAGTGGACCAGGGAGCAATATTGATGAAGGGGTGGTCCACATTCCCCAAACCTCCAAAACTGGAACCTCACCAACAGATAGAGTTTAACGTGATTCCCAGCACATGTAGACCCGCAGCCACCGCCTTCTAGCACCCATATGATAAAAAGGGGTTGGTGCTTGCCATAAGGGCAATAGGGTTGGGAAAATCATATAGGTGCTAGGGCTTGACGTGACCAGCTGATTGATCGGAGGGGGCCTCTCCGACCGCCCGTCTAGCCCAAGATAGGGCCAAAGTTGAGTATTGCATGTCATGAACTGCTCATTCACCTGGGCTCTATCCTTAAGCATCAAGGGTCACCACCCACGGTCAACAGGTGGCCCCATTGGGGGAGTCTTACCCCTCTGCAGAGGTGCAATCGGTGCATTCTAACGTCTCAGCTGACAGAGCGGCTGGAAAAAGGATATATCTCATAGAAATAACATAATTTTTTACAGATCACTGTCGTCCCTTACAATCCTATAACACTACCACCAGAACATTTCCTCCCATTAGCCCTCAAATGACTCATCAATCCAGCTGCAGATCCACAAAGTTTGATGCAAATATGACATAGGAAGGACGTCTTTCTTGTTGTATCAGATGATAAAATTTTATGCTTATGCACCACTATATGTCTCTTAAGGCCAGAAGCTGGTTTACAGACTGTTACAGATTACACAAGACACATTGATTGTTACTGGAGTGTGCATAAATTTTCCCTGGTGAGATTTTCTATGATAGATATATCCAGCCTTAGAAAGCAGAATCCGACCACGTGTCCAGACTCGTAAACAAAATCAAGCAAAATGATGTAAATAAAAGATTGATTGAACATCTTGACCATCCGGAGTTTAATGACAAATGGGATCACTTTAGAGGACCGGTTTATTCCACTGGTGCAGCTGTACTTAGATTTAAAATGAGAAAACACCGAGACTGGTTTAATGACAATGTACTTGCCATCGGTCAATAGATCTCATACATATATAATTAATGTATCTATATTTCCACCGTGAATACTGCCTAAAAGTGTTCGAAACAAGTTATTTCTTTTATTATTTACTATGATGAGTAATTGCTTTGCAATATTTTGGTAACGTGAGGAACAGTTAAACAGCCTCGGAAATTTTATCGAAACTTGAACGTAACGAGCCACATCACATGAGTGTGAGATTCCAAGATCCCCTGATACTCTCCTAGTGCTACTCGCTGAATTTGCCGCCATGGCTTGGGGCACAGCCTTGGAATCCACGGTTTAGACTTACCTGACCTTGCATAATCTTTGAGGTTCTTGCAACCTGGACGAAATTTCTTCAACTCTCTGTTTACTGTAATTGCACTTTCACCTTTTGCACAACGAATGTTTTTGGTTGCTTCTAAGAGGAATTACGGATTTAAAGAGGGAGCCTCTTAAATCTCCCAGTTGTAGGCAAATTGTTCGGACGAAAGAAGACAAACACACAATGGAAATAATACATGTATTGACAAATAATACAAGAACTTGTTGCAAATTTTATTGCATTTGCTACAAGACTTATCTGTGAGGTTAAATACTGTTCGTTGGAGAAGTGGTGATAACAGGGGTATTCTGGTCACTGGTTGGAATGTTAAGACGCTTCGTCATGTCATTTCTCGTTCTTCAGCCTTCTGTAGTATACTATTGTGACAGCCTTTTGTAGTATGCTGATACAATGCCTAGAAAGTTTCGCTTATTTTGCGACTTCCCTCAGTGACTGCTCTGTGAAGTGAGGTGGAAGGGACACTTTTCAAGTAGACTATTTATTCCTCAGCCTTCTGATAAGTGTGCTGTCGAAACGGCCTTCAGAAAGTATGCTGTTAAAAAACGCCTCCGTCCAGGTCGACGGCATGTGGACAAGTTTGGTGGTGGGACCGCTTATTTGCGACTTCCCTCGGTGACTGCTCCCTGATAAGTAAGGTTTTGTTTGATTCTGGCGCCAACCTCCTGTTGGCGATTCGCCCTCTAGCAGCAGGGGGAGATAATTCACTATCAGATTTCCGATACTTCCGTAGCGTCATGGCCCAGTTCGAAATTGTAAAGCATAAGACTCCGTTGCACGTTCCGGTTGCTTTTGCTAAGGTTTTTGAAGGTGACAAACCACAATGGACATCTTAAATGATATCAGATTTTTTTAGATACCCTGTATATTGTTAAACTACTACAAGATAGTCAAAATTAAATTGATTTTTTTTAGTTAAGTGGTTAATTTCTTGTATATTAGCAAAACTGAACTTATACTAGAGCCAGTTAAAAGTTTTGCTGGGGCAAAAGAAGACACCAACTGCACCTCTGCAACTCTGGGGAGTGTGGAGTACCCCTTCATCGCCATTACTCCTTGGTCCATCCATAGATGAGATCCTAAAAGGTACTACCACTCCAGGTCGGAGCGGACCAGGGAGTAATGGTGATGAGGGAGAGTATTCCACATTCCCGAGAGCTGCAGAATTGGATCTTTACCATCAGATAGATTTTAACATGATGCCCAGGACACTAAACTCTTAGCAACTACCTTCTGGCACATCAATGATAAAACGGGTTGAGGCTTACCATAAAGGCATTTTCTTTTATCATTGAATAAATAATGAGTCCAAAATTACATATCGTTTATGGCACGTAATATCCTTATTTGATGTAAACTTTCAATATCATTTCTTAGAAAATGTTTAGATGTATTCCACTAAGCGACATTTCGAATTCGACCTCTTTTTTTATTATTATTATTATTATTATTATTATATTTACTAGCAAAATAAAAAGATGCACTCCGGGCGATGTAAAAATAATTTTTGAAAGATATTGCCTGAGGGGATGGGAGCTGAAAATTCAATGTCATAGAGTGTGTACCATAAGTATGTAAAATCGTCAAATTTATTAAAGGAGTAAAAAAAAAAAGAAAGAAAGACAATTTGAAATGGAAACAGTTCCGATAACTTTAAATATTATATTAGAATAAAACAATCTATATATAAATATATAACGCCGGGCATCTATTTATTGAAACAATGAGGATTGTCTAACGTTGCATGCTCACATTTTGAGTATATTTATTCTATTTTATGACGTTGGATTATGTGTTGGGTAATGTGACGTAAGTAGTGACGCAGTTTTTGTTACAGACAAAAACCGGAAGCGAATCTCCATTATTAACAGATATTTATTATTAATCCTCCCTGTGCCAAACTGATGCCTGGGGTTTCCTCCAATCTCATTGCTGTTTCTGCTGCGGATGCTCTGGAGGCAGTTTAAAAAGGCTATTCCTATGCATTACAATTCTCTCTCTCTCTCTCTCTCTCTCTCTCTCTCTCTCTCTCTCTTGCTTCTATTCTCTTTGTGTGTCTGTGTGTGTTGTGTCTCTCTCTCTCTCTCTCTCTCTCTCTCTCTCTCTCTCTCTCTCTCTCTCTCTCTCTCTCTCTTGTTTTTCTCTCTGTAGTTTCTCTCTCTTTTGTTCGTCTCTGTCTGTCTGTCTCTCTCTCTCTCTCTGATTTTCTCTTTAGTTTCTCTCTCTTTTGTTCATCTCTCTCTCTCTCTCTCTCTCTCTCTCTCTCTATCTCTCTCTCTCTCTCTCTCTCTCTCTCTCTGTAGTTCTCTCTCTTTTGTTCGTCTCTGTCTGTCTGTCTGTCTGTCTGTCTGTCTCTCTCTCTCTCTCTCTCTCTCTCTCTCTCTTCTGTTCTGTGCCATATATATTTCTGTTTTCCCTCCTTTCTTTTCCCTATCTTATTCATTCAGCTCAAAACTAATTGATTACATTATCACATGAGATGCAAATTCTGATGCACCCAAGTTCAATGCCTTCAAGTATCCATTAATTCATAATTTAACCCTTTTCTAACCAATAAACGTTTCAGGACAACGATGAAACATTTTACCCTAATGTGCCATTGAACAATCAAAACAAGAAGACTCATTTCATCTAAAAAAAAAAATATTTTTAAAAAGATAAAACACTTTGAATTTGAACAATTCTTTGTGCATACAAATAACTTAATTAAAGTAAAAAGTTACTAGTGAGTTCGAGTCTCACTGGGCGCCCCCATACTTACGGCCTTGTGCCACATCTAAGCTAAAATTAGTAAATAACTATAAAATAAACCGAATGACTTGCTTGGCAGATTCAATTTGCTCTTATTAAAAAATGTATTCTTCTCTAATAATAAATGCGAATGTCAGTGTGTCACATTTTTTCAACTTTACTACTAGAGACCGTAGCCCAACATATCATACCATTTTGAAATCAGAAACTTCCCAGTCGAATCGGATCCGAAATCCTGAAATCTTGGATTGTTAGTTTTGATTATTGCGATTGTTTGTATCATTTGTATTATTCGGACTATTGTCCTCATCTTTCTTGTTATCTGTACAACGTTTCGGCCGATGTGCCATCTGGCCTTCTATTATATATATATATATGGATTGATTTGGGTCAATTTAATAAAGACAAAAAGAAAATTAACCCGAACCAACACACATATAAGTGCCAAATTTATCTTAATTATAATTAATCAGCTTTGTGTAGACTTAGAGTAGACTTAATCTTACAGATACACACAGAGTAGTGTATCTGTATGTATGATGTACATACAAATACACTACTCTGTCTGCCCTGTCGGCTGGGGCGTTAGAATGCACTGATTGCACCTCTGCAGGGGTAAGACTCCCCAATGGGGCCACCTGTTGGCCGTGGGTGGCGACCCGTGATGCTTAAGGATAGAACTCAGGTGGATGAGCAGTCCATGACTTGCAATACTTCACTTTGGCACTTTCTTGGGCTAGACGGGCGGTTGGAGCGGCCCCCTCCGATCAATCAGCTGGTCACATCAAGCCATAGCACCTATATGATTTCCCCAACCCTATTTCGCTTTATGGCAAGCCCCCAACCTTTTTTATCATATGGGTGCTAGAAGGCAGTGGCTAAGGGTCTACATTAACGTTAAACTCTATCTGATGGTGAGATTCCAGTTTTGGAGGTTTGTGAAATTTAGAGCACCCCTTCATCACCATTGCTCTCTGGTCCACTCCGAACCGGGGTGGTAGTATGGTGAAAAGAAAAACATGAGTTTATAAACAAAATTGTATTATGCACCATGAATGAATTTATTTCAAAACTTTTTCAGCATTGATATGCCGCAAACTACTTTGTATATGTACATTAGTGCATATCAGTATGTTGTATTTCTACCCAATGCCCAAATGGCCGTGCTTACAATGAGTGCCCGAGGGGTGGTTGCTGACGGGAGACGGAAGTGTCCTTTCGGCTGCCGGCTAGCGTCTCTGGGTCTCCTGACGACTCGACCCTCTGGCTTTTGTATTGACGACACGCCTACGCATCTTTATCTTTTGATCTGATAAGGGACCTTTGTTATATATTTCTTTATCTTCTCCCTGCTTCTTTGACCGGAAAGCCTCGCTTCCGTTTTTTAACTTCTTTGTTCGCTTTTACCGGGAAAAAAGTCCTTTGTCATTTTTTTCGTCTTTTCTTTGTTTAATTTAACTAGAAATTCTATTTTCGTTTGTACAATATACAACACGTTAGTATCCCAGTTTTAATCTTATATATATATATATATATTTTAGCATTTGTTTTTTTATTTAATTTCAGATATGTCGGCATTGTTCTAAACGGAACCAATGAAGATGGCACTGGAAGTCTTGTACTATGTGAAGTCATCGTCTACCAGGAATAATACCAGTTACATCAAATTATCCTCATATCGGCTGAATTCCCAGCAGTTTGTTATGTTGTGAAATAAATCCAGACTCTTCATTGGTTTAAACTGACATATATATATATATATATATATATATATATATATATATATATATAAGTTCAGCTACATTTACAAAATAAAGTCATGCGTTGAAACAAATCGTTTATCATACATAAAAATTCTACTAACAGAAGAAGAACAATATATTCCAAGGAAATTTATATGCGCGTTAACGAAAAAAATAATTTTCCCCAAATTTTCTACCGTCTCTATGAAACCGTTGAAAGACACGTTTAAAAGAAAAAGCATCTAATAAATCCTTATCCATATTTTTACGCACACACAATGAAAACCAATTCAATCTACACAAACATATACAAGGCCGAAACCAATGAACGTTCTTTTATAGTTTTCTTCTCTTTTTTTTTCTTTTTTTTTCTTTACTTTTTTTTTCCGAAACATTTCAATGAAAATTATTCAAGAGCCAATCGAATGGCCCAGAGACACACTTTATTCTATCACGTGATTGCTCTTTCTATTATGTCAATGAACAACTAAATACGTCACGACTCATTCATTGAATCTCCTGACATCTTAGTTGTAGTCTTTTCTCTCCTCTCCTAAGAATGGAGGTAAAAAAGTGAAAATTATTTTTGTGATTCGTATAACTAAAGAAAATGAATAAATAAAAGTACCTTTTGATCAAAGTGATTGTCTCTACGTACCTACATTTGGTTCAGTAGTGCCAGTTTTATTCTGATAACAATTTCTAGTCATTATTTAATTCTCTCCATTATTTTTTTTTTTTTATCTGGTGTTGTTTTGTTTTTTTCTTTTGTTTTTCGTCTAGATTTTTTATTTGATTGCTTAAATGTTATTATTTTTCATTTTCTTCATATTTTTAATGGTTCTTTAAGGGTTTTTAAAGTTTTTAATGGCTTTAGTCGTTTTTTAATGGTCTTTTTTGTTTTTTGTTTTTCTCTGGACCTTTTTATCTGATTGTTTAAATGTTATTATTCTTTGCTTCCTTTATATTTTTAATTATTTTTATAATTATTTTTTAATGGTTTTTAATGTTTTTTTTCCTTCTAGATCTTTCATCTAATTGTTTAAATGTTATTATTTTTCGTTTCCTTTATATTTTTGATTATTTTTATAATTATTTTTTAATGATTTTTAATGTTTTTTTCCTTCTAGATCTTTCATCTAATTGTTTAAATGTTATTATTTTTCATTTCCCTTTATATTTTCCAATTTCTTAAAATTGTTTTTTAATGTTTTTTTAATGTGTTTTATTTTCTTTTTTTTAGATCTTTTGTCTGATTGTTTAAACGTTATATTTTTTTATTTTCCTTTCATATTTTCTTTGAATATTTTCTAATTTATGCAGACACCATATCTGTTAGCAGAAAATGATAATTCAATTATTTTATTTGAAAAGACAAATTATATTTTATCAAAATATGAATTTTACCATTGTTTGGTGTCCTGTTCATCGAATTGGCCTGTTTATATTTCGTTTCCTAATAACATTAGCAGACTCGACCTCGTCAAAAAAAAAAAATGTTGTGATATTCAGACTCTTTTTCGAGACAAATCTTTCTGGAGGTAGGAAGCACCGTGCCAACCAAAGTTGAACACGAATATTATGAACCCATGGGAAAAAAAACATTAATTAATTGATTAATTTTTTAGACGGAAAGAAATAAAGCTGTGTACACGTTACCTTTTATTCGCGTTTGTTTTAATTCTACCAGAACATTTACCGATTCTGAAAAGTCATTGATTCGTTTCATTTTCTGATTTCAGAAAACAAATTTGATGACCGATTTTTCTCAAATATTCACTGAATAAAATAGTTTCAGTGATTTATGATTTTTTTTTAATATTCACTGACGATGTTGGATTTTGAACATTTCTCGATTTAAAATAATTGATTATAAAAAAGATCACTGAAATTGTGTCACTTTAGGTGAGAAATACAAGGTGTTTCGAAAATTTGATATCATTTGAGATGTACAGGGTTACAGAAAAATTGATATTTGAAATGTACGGGCTGTTTCAGAAAAAAAATATATTGAAGATGTACAGAGTGTTTGAGAAAAGGTGATATTTGAGGTGTTCAGTATGTTTCAGAAAAATTTTATATCATTTGAGATGTTCAGTGTGTTTCAGAAAATTTGATATTATTTGTGATGAACCGGGTATTTCAGAAAAAAATTATATCTTTGAGATGTACAGAGTGTTTCAGAAATTGATATCCCCTTCAGAAATTGATATCCCGGGTATTTCAGATGTATCATTTAAGATGTACAGAGTGTTTCAGAAATTGATATCCCTTGAGATGTACCGGGTATTTCGGAAAAAATTATATCATTTGAGATGTTCAGGGTGTTTCAGGAATTGATATCCTTTGAGATGTACCGTGTATTCCAGAAAATTGATATCATTTGAGATGTCTCAGAATTATGTGTAACTAGCTCGTAACGAAATGTTTCCTGGGCACACTGATAAAAAGGTTTTTCCTGAAATTAATTATAAATGATACAAGCAAACAGCAAAACAACAGAAACTTTGGGTACAAATAGACATCTTTATACATATCATTTTTGATAATGAGAAACTGTACGTAAATGTTTTAGAATACATTTTTGATGCTTACTTACGTGTTGGTCCTGAAATTTCCTTATAGGATAAAATATTTATCTTCATGAAACCCAAGTAAGGGCCGAAGTTGAGCGTTACAAATCACGAGATAATTTAGTACCCGGGTCACGGACTGCTCAACTACCACGATCCTATCCTTGGGCATTATGGGTCACCACTCAGGACCAACATGTGGGCTCATTGGGGGCGTTTTACCACTCTACGAGTTGCAGTCAGCGTATTCTACAGCCCCAGCCAACAGATTGAATCACAAAATGGGCAGAAAATACTGTATTTAGGTACCACCAAGATACGTCACATGATCAGTTTAGGCCATATTGAAGGAAGAAACGCAAATATTTTTGAACATAAAAAGTTATTACAAAGAAAAACAGTTAATTCAAAGATCAAATTATCCGATTGGAAAAAGATTACTCACCGTTATCTTGAAAAATAAGTAAAACAGTCCGGTTTTTTTTCAACAGGGTCAATTTCTTTATTGATATTTGTTAGTAGAATTCTGTATTCATGGTTCTTTTACTAAAAAGCTCTGGCATCGAAACTTATGAAAATATTCTGATATAATTATTCAGACTCTTATCTTTATAGAGGAAAAGTAAAAATCGTTTTTTGTCGGTTCATTTTTTCATATTTGATAAAATAAAATAGGAGGGGTAGACCTGGTAAAAAAATATTTCACCTTATATATTTTAGAAAAACCCTATTTCAAACATATTTTCATCCAAAGGTAAGTAATTATGGAAATTTTCGTGAAAATCGGAACATTAATTGATTTTTCATAGAATTTTTTAAAAGCCTCTAGTCATAACTTGCTACGTTAAATTTCAATTGATTTAATGATGCAAAAATGTAAACATTGTTTTCGTCCATAATTTTCATTATTTCCGTAAGCTGAAAATTTATTTTTTTAAATTATCATGAGTTTTTTAATGTTTTTTCTTTCAAACGGACAAAAAATTTTCAACATAATATTAACCTTTATGCAAGTTTTCATTGTGTTAAATATAGGGCGGGGGGTAAACTTCACAGGGAAAATTGGTGGTACCTAAAGCCAAGATGCCGTGGCAATTGAGATTTAAAAAAACAAGGTTCGGGTATTTCTTCATATTTTATTAAATAAAGGCAAACAATGAGTGAAAGTTTATAGATTTGTTAAAACGTTCTGGAATAATGTTTTCAATTTCATCAAAATTGTTGTTTCTTGAGTGACGATTCGTTATTTTTACCTGACGAGTTGGAGCATCCTTAGTATAAGACTAGAAGTGGCTACCCGGCGTACCCTCGTAGGATGCCTCATTAAAATCCCTACGTAAAAAAAGACCTTGCTTTGATCCAGACACTCTGAAAAAGACATTAATATCTACTATTTAAAATATTAAACTCAAAAAAATCTACGCTGTTATCATTTAAATTTTATGTTTCATTTATTTTCACGAATATGAATCAAATCTTCATTATTTTTTCTCAAAAACCAAGATCTGGTGATAGTGAATGTGTACCTATATTTACTTTGTCATTAATTGTTTTATTTTTGTAGTTTCCTCCGAACATACATACACACAACTGCCCTTTATATATTTATAGATAGATGTACGCCAAATTCCAACTCATATTTATGATATTTTCCAACATCAGCAAGCACTTCTAATAAAAAAATGGCCAATGAGAAACGATACAGAACGCATTTAAGATCGATGGTAATTGTCCTGAAATGAATTGCAAATTGAATTTTCTGCGACCAAGACCAACAGACGATGATTACAAGGAGAATTACTAATACTTCACTCTTTTCTACCTAGAATTTCAAGGAATACTACAAGGATTAACCAAAACTCAAACTCAATTTTACCTTGGATTTATCAACAGAAGAATTAGACGCCTAAAAGGGAGGCCAGTATTTTAACATAACGCACGAGGGAGATTCAAAAATTATCCAAATTTTGTTTTATGGAAGCCGAGCTTATTGTGGATGATTTGATTGGCAGAGCCATGACTAATCTAGAGAACAAGCTACCTCATCAATGATAATTAGCCGGTTCACCATGACCATATCTCGAGCTTGCTGAATCTTCTCATCAGTGATGGAGGTTGACCGACGTCCTACTCCCTCTTCGTGTGTCACACGTGTCCAGCTACTTTTAAACTTCTCAATCCACTCATATACACTTCTATGTGGAAGTGCACTGTCCCTGTATTGTGCTGAAAGCCTCCAATGAATTTCAGCCACGGAACAGAGAAAGCGTTTCAAGTGATGCAGCCATACAGTAGCACTGACACGGCTATAATAAAGAATTTCGCTTTATCTTATCAGAGAGATCAGATTTCCTTAGGATCGATAATCTGTCTATAGTAGTCCAACCTTTTCTATGTGTATATTGACATCGCTTTCTGTAGATGAGATATTAATACCAACATATGTGATCCGGTCTACTAAATCCAGTATGATTACGGTCAAGTAACGCTGAAAACACTTGTTCCCACAACCAAAGTTAAGCAGCGATTAGCCCGCTCAATATTTAGCTGGGTGACCACTTAAGCAGCAGCATGTACTGTAAGCACATTGAGTCTTTTGTTTATCAAAATGAATTGATTCAACATTAAATGACCCGAAAGATGGTTGATATAAAGCTAACAAATAGTTTAAAAAAGAAACAATCATAGAAGTTAATATCTAAAATGACACATAGAAATCAATAGATTATATTTATTAATAATGGAAATTCGCTTCCGGTTTTTGTCTGTAACAAAAATTACGTCACAGCTTACGTCACATTAGCCAAAATCGTCATAACATAGAACAAATACACTCAAAATTTGAACATGCAACATTAGACAGTCCTCATTGTTTTTTTAAACAAGTTTTAATAAATACATGACTGGTATTATATATCTATATATAGTTTGTTTTATTTTAATACATATTTAAAGTTTACATTTCAAATTGTTTTATTTTTTAATCCTTTAATGAATTTGATGATTTTACTTACTTAGGGTACAAACTCGCTGACATTGAATTTTTTACTCCCACCCCTCAAATATGTTTCAAAAATCTATTTTTACATCGCCCGGAGTGCGTCTTTTATTTTGGGCCATACCTACCATTACACCATGAGGTTTCCATTTAATATTTAATCGTTTTTTTCTTTGAGAAATTATAATGATTAAAGTGAAAGTAAACACAAATGTCACAACATTATTATTATGTTTTATTTTTTAATCCTTTAATGAATTTGATGATTTTACTTACTTAGGGTACTTAGGATTTTTTTACTCCCACCCCTAAGGCAATGTGTTTCAAAAATCTATTTTTACATCGCCCGGAGGGTGTTTTTTTATTTTGTACTAGTAAGACTAATATTTTTATATATAAGACTCATCTTGAGTCTTTTGTTTATCAAAATGACTTGATTTGGTATTAAATGACCCGAAAGATGGTTGATATACTGTAAAGCTAATCAACCAACCAACCAGTGTGGAAATATCTCCAAGTTTAAAACACAGTAACTCCGTTTTATCTGAGTTAACCAACCGACTTGCTTTCGAACCTGAAAGATCGGAAGATAGTCGGCAATCCTACACATTAGTTGAGGAAAGGGGGAAACCAAAGACCCACAATGTTATCCTTATTTTCACCTTTTCAGTTTCTTGGGATTTTGTCTTGTTTTTTACCCCGCCCCTCCATCTCCAACTCATTCGGAGCGTACATGGTATGCTTATCATCCAACATCATCGAACGGGGACTTAAGTAGGAATCATAGAAATAATGAGGTATTTTGGTGATAGTAGGCTGCAAGAAGAAGAAAGTGTTTATTTTTGTATGAATCGGTCGGTGAGTGTACCTAGCTAGCTAGAAACTTAGGAAGCAAGACCAGCTTTACTCCCCCCTCCCCCAAACAAAACTTCCGGCTATATGCCGAGTCGTGTACACACTCAATAACTCTCTTTAAAATGAATAAAAATTGTGGAGTGAGTGCATGAGTGTGCTCACTTCAAATATTAACTCCGTTTTATCTGAGTTCACATAAAGGCCAATGCCTTTTGTTACATTCCCTAGGCAATGCAGCAGAGATTCGACTTATTTATTCGCATGTGTATTTGCGAGAAGTGCTAGATCGTCAGCGTAGTCTTCATTTGTAATTGTCTCTTCGGGATTTCGCCGTCTTCTTGCCTCTTTCAATATGAAGTCTATTCTAATTGTAATTAGTTAGGGTGGCCTAAAGTCGGTATCAGTCAATCAGCGAGGGAGTATATCCCCTTTTCACTAGCGCTAGACCGAGGAGATTGTTTTAGCGTCTGAAGTGGATCACCACACCTACCATCAGCTCCTTACTTCACATCTCTGCTAATTAAACTAACTTATTTTCATGGCACCCAATCAGGCGCCTTTAAGGAGTCAAAGGTTACTAAAAAAAAGAAAAGTCGTCGGGGAGGCCTAAAGTCGGTATCAGTCAATCAGCGAGGAAGTCTATCCCTTTTCACTAGTGCCAGACCCAGGAGATATTTTTGCGTCTGAGGTAAAGCGCCACACCTATCACCGGATTCTTACTTTACCGCATAGATCCCTGTGCTTCTCATACGCTGAGTTAGCGAGGCCGGTATCGAACTAGGAAACTTTTGGTTTCTAACCGAACGCTCTACCGACTGAGCTAACCCGGCCCTTAGATCTAATGACGTTATTAGTACGTAGTCTAGACATATTATGAATTTTTTTTAAATGGTGCTAATGTATCTCCTTGTAGGACTCCAGCGACAATGTCAAGGAAATCTGTGGTGCCTTCTGATTATATAATAATGAAAGGAATATAATGATACCGGCATTAGCAATAAAATAATTATAAACTGAGGCTTCTCGGGCTGACGTTACTATGGCAATGCTAAACTAGTTTTCCTTCATTCCTTTATTACGTGAATGTAATGTAAATAGTTTCAGCTTCTATTACAATCTTATCCAAACGCCTGCATACATTTACATATTTGTGTGTTGCCAAAGGTACAACAAACTTGTAGAACAACAACAACGCACACTCACTAATTTACTGCGTCCATATTGTCAGTGTTTGATGTGAGAAAGGCGTGCGTGCACTTGCCAATAAACAGAAAATGGTGGGAAGAAGAGCTTGTCATAAATATTCACGTTGCTGCCTCCATCGATCCTATCATCAATTTGCCAAATGTCATTTGATTATCCAAGCGACCATTTTCTGACAGATCCTCGAACAGTTAGGGGTGTATTAAAAGTAGTTTCGTTTTTGCATACCTTCACTCCATGGAGATGCGTGGCATAATGGACTCGCTCCCTCGTCACTGGAATTATGTTTGCCTCTCAAACACTCTTTTATGGGACCGAAGAGATGATAGTCTGGGGCAAACATAATTCCAGTGACGAGGAGCGAGTCCAGCTTCGAATGAGAGCATGTATCCCTACCACGTAATCTTCTGTTGACTGTTCTTTGAGCCACTTCTTCACTACAGATTTCACTTTCCCGTCATTGGAATTATGTTTGCCTCAGACTATCATCTCTTCGGTCGCATGAAAGAGGGTTTGGAGGCAAACATTGTTCCAGTGACGGGAAGTGAAATCTGTGGGAAAGAAGTGGCTCAAAGAACAGTCAACAGAATTTTACAGGGCAGAGATACATGCTCATTCGAAGGTGGACTCGCTCCCTCGTCACTGGAATAATGTTTGCCTCAAACTATTATATCTTCGGTCGCATGAAAGTGGGTTTGAGAGGCAAAAATTATTCCAGTGACGAGGAAGTGAAATCTGTAGGAAGAAGTGGCTCAAAGAACAGTCAACAGAATATTACGGGGCAGGGATACATGCTCTCATTCGAAGGTGGACTCGCTCCCTCGTCACTGGAATAATGTTTACCTCAGACTATCATCTCTTCGCTATTTTCATTTTATTGTAATTTTTTTTTTTAAACTGTCACTAGGGAGTTGCGCGGGTTGGTTTTTCAACAGGCACTGCTTAGCGTTTTTTTTTTTTTTTTTAGGGCAGGAGGCCTACCTTGAGACTCTAACGAGGCTCAGAGCAAGAATCCGACAAGTAAGACCTAACTTGCCAATCGACAATGTCTTCCTTTTGCATGAAAATGCTCGACCACACACAAGCATCAGGACAAGGGAGAAAATCGCCTCATTCAGGTGGACAACAGAGTTTTACGGGGCAGGGATACATGCTCTCATTCGAAGGTGGAACATTGCTATTAAAAGAAACGGTGACGATGTGGAGAAGTACGTATGTGATCCACAGAGAGAACCAGCTTCATTCGATGTTTGATACATTTGTTATTCCTTTGGTATTCCTCTATTGAAGCGCCTGTTAGAGTCACCTGTGTAGATGCAGATAATGTTTTGGACATTACGCCATCATCTTTAGTGGACGGAAAGGTGTCAACAAAATATGCTAGTTATTTATCTGGGGCGGAAGCCAAAGCAGTGATCTTCAAGGCTGGTCCTTAAGTTTACTTGAGACATATTTTTAATGGGCCTGGTGTTTCCCACCGCCTGGTTGGTTGAAACGGGATTTTCTGCAGCAAATGAATTATTTACTGGCACCCCACCATTCCAGTTAGGCATAAGAACCATTAACGTGAGGACTACGCACAAACCAAAGCTCATGCGTGGCCAGTGAAAACATTTCGTGGATCCTTTGGTATTCCTCTATTGATGCGCCTGTTAGACAATAAACCCATCCCTGCCCCTTTAAATCGAGGGGGAAGGTGTAGCCTGGGGGATGGCCCCCTGGGGTCAACAATGTTAACTTGTAAGGTCCAGGGCCGAAGCCACTGGACACATGGCTCGAAGAACCGTATCTACATGCTAATAACATGCAAAAAAATACGGTTTACAGTGTGAATGGGAAGGCTAATTTGCATATTGATATAAAAAAAAATATTTTAATAAATACGTGCTTAGTATTATTGATTTCTATTGTTTGGTTTTATCTGGGAGATGGTCCCCTGTGATCAAGCTATTATCAAATTCCTTATGGGTCTAATGGCTGAAGTCACTGGGTACAGGGCCTGAAGACCAAGTAAGCATTTCTACAGCAAATGATGTATTCACATAGAAATCCCACACGTTCCCCCCTTTTAAGTATTTCTGTTTTACTTACAACAAAAGTTATGAAATAAAATATTCTTCAACCCTTTCACTCCCACTGGGACACCGGTCTCCTAGTCGAATTTAACCGGAATATCTGTCATAAGAAAGGAATAAAGACAAGACAAGTATTTGTTTAAAAAGGGTTTATTACAGTGCGAATGGTTTGCTAAAACTTAATGATTTCAGCGGTCTTAAGTCACACACACACAAACACACACACACACACGCACACACACACACACACACACACACACCATATATATATATATATATATATATATATATATATATATATATATATATAAAAAGTAACAAGTCATGAACACATATCTTATGTAGAGTTCTTTTAGGGTGAATAATTCTGTTGTAGGTTCATTCGTTGTTGGGTCTGCTGCTATGTTCACTCAAAGTTAGGGTGCTGTCTGTGTTCGTTGTAGCGGTCTCTGCTACTGTTTGCTTCTGTTCTCCCAGGAGGGAAGTCGTTCCTCTCCGAATAGCTTTACTCTTCTGCCTTCATCAACAACTTTTGCTGTTCTCATTATTTCTAGGGTCTTCACCCCTACCCTCCTGGTCCTTACTTCTGGTATCGAGTCAAGGGATGATAACCCATATTTTTCTTAAATTGCATTTTCATTTTAACCCCTAGAACATTGTACTCAAAGTATAATTACAATTTATTTCTACTCCCAGATACACTAACAGTGAATAAATGGTTTAGTGTAACAAAGAGTTATCTTATCTTGTAATTTATTGCAGATTGAAAAGAGAGAAGACTTACGCCTGAAACAGAACCACAGTTTGGAATTTCAACTTGACAAGCTGATAGACACCTACGAGCAGTGTAGTAATAAATCAGGATTTATATTTTCTTCCACATTTTGCCTATGTAAATAAAATGTATTTCCTGTTAAATGGAATTTCGATTTATGTCTAAGTGGGCCTGAATTCTTTACGCTAAAAATGGATCAAAGGGAAAGAAAGAAGTTGAGAAACACTGATCTAAAGGAAGTCGCTTAAAATCCGTTTTCCCTGAATAATAATTTGGATTTGGTGAAATCTAAATTTTTTTCATTTGAAAGACAACCATTCTAATTTTCTGGAAATCGATTAGGAAATTACCACATGTTGAAAAATATTTATTTTCTAAATAAACATAAATAGTTTTAAACTGTTTTAATCCTTTTAAACTTTATCCAAAAGAAATGTTGATGTAGGTAAAAAGGAGTTATCTTATCTTGGTTTAGAGGGGTGTCTTCTTTGATCTCATGAGGCATCTGTGGGGATTAAAATAAAATTAAAATAAAGAAATAGAAAAAATAACAAACTCCCATGAGCCTTCACCGGAAGAACCCCCTGCGCATGTGTGCGAAAAAAAGGACCGACTTTCGACCCCCAAGACATTCTCTCGGCCATTCAAATTTAGACCTTAACCGTGTTTAGTCGCTACTACTGGTCAGGGAGATATTACCTTGCCACATGGCAGCTATGACCGGTGAATAAAGCCTAAGTCATAAAACCACCTTCTGTCTTTGTCTCTTTCTTTCTCGATGGTGTTAAAAGAAAACCTAAGAACACGCACAAATAAACACAACAACCCACTTTTAAACCTTAAAATACAAAACCTTCTTGTCACCCCATACATCTCTTCTCTCGTTTAATGATAGTTGGTCACGTGAGAAACGAAAGCTTTTTCGGTTATTTCCTATAAGTCTAACATGATCAAAGGGGAACCACTCATGACTGTTGAATTATTTATTTATTTATTGATCTACTAGGAAAAAAGAAGACGGGTTTAGGGTTAGGGTTAGGGTTTAGGGTTAGTTTAATGGGAAAATAAATAAATAATTTATCAGTCAAGAGTGGTTCCCCTTTGGTATTGTTAGACTTATAGGAAATAACCCCTTTTTTCTTATCCTCTTTTTGCTTATGACTTTGATGAAGTGAACTCCTATTCATATGTCTTTCCAACGAGATAAATCCTACTGTCACATGATGGCGACGAAAACCCTTTGTAAGATTCAAAGTCAATAATTGAATAACAGCTCCGACACGTGAGACAAAACATTTAATAGGTGTACAGCACATGGTAACGATTAGATACATAAAGTACATAGATACATAAGATACAAATAAGATATAAGAGTAGAGATAAAAGGACACATTCAGGAATGGTAAATACAAGATACAATATTTAGGTATAAACGAGATACCCAAATGTACATAAAATATAAATGTTACAGACATGGAACCAAAGGATAGTCCATGCTATATAAAAGACTTACAGTAATGTAAGGGGGCACAGCCCCACCGAGAAGGGGGTAGATAGACTCTAGCACATATCAGTTCGTTGAGAAGATCTAGCTAAAAGAGGAAGACAAGTTCAAACCAGGCGCTTAAATACCAGAGGTCCCCTAGTGGGAACAAACGGCAACACAGCAGGAAGATAACTCTTCCATGCAAAGGGAAGATAATCCCCTACACCTTCAAACATGAGTGGGATAAAATTTTACATTACATTGTTTGGTTGGTCTTTTGAATATTGTCTATTACCAAATGTTCATTCGAACTATTCTCAAAATGCCATCCGCACAGTCCCACAATGATGCCCACACGTTCTTCCCTTGATAACAAGTAGATTTAAAATTACCGCTTTTAATTTGCTAACACAATATTGCTAGTTAATTAAGTTAAAATATATGTCCTTTTATATTGTAAATATAAAGTATACCCAATTTGTCGAAAAATCTGTGTTTTTACAATACAAATTTAACTCCCCCGTTTGAAAAAAATTACCAAAACATCAGGGAATTATCCTTTTCTTAATTTCTGTTTGGTTATCACTTTTGTGGAGTGGACACCTTTTCTTATTTCTCCCCCCAACGAAATAAATCCGACTGCTACATG
The DNA here is from genome assembly GCA_023376005.1 of Doryteuthis pealeii. NCBI lineage: Eukaryota > Metazoa > Mollusca > Cephalopoda > Myopsida > Loliginidae > Doryteuthis > Doryteuthis pealeii. The sequence continues at coordinate 99,199,977 of CM042149.1, read as the reverse complement.
ATGGTGACAAAAACCCTTCAAACGTAAGTGGGATTAACTTTTACATTACTCTTTACATTAACAAATATTCTTTGGTTGCTCTTTAGATCATTGTGTACAGTTTACCTGTTTGATATATATATATATATATATTCTCTTCGAACATTTAAAAAAATTCTCTGTTTTTCTCCAACGAATTTTTTTCACCTACCACCCATGAGTGGGTGGGTCCATATTAAAATGTCTTTTTGTCACACCCTCATAAGTGGGATGAGTGGTAAATGTGGGTAAAAAGTGTTATCTTCTCTTTGTTTGGAGGTTGTGTTATCTTTGATGTCTTTAGACATCGCTTTTCTCATCTGTTAATCAACAGTTGATCATGTAAGAAATGAAATCCTTTTCTTATTTTCTGTTTGGTTATCACTTTAGTGGAGTGAACACCTTTTCTTATTTCTCCCTCCAACGAAATAAATCCGACTGCTACATGATGGCGACAAAAACCCTTCAAACGTGAAGTGGGATTAACTTTTACATTACTCTTTACATTAACAAACATTCTTTGGTTGCTCTTTAGATCATTGTCTACAGTTTACCTGTTTGATATATATATATGTATATATATATATATATATAATATAGGTATATGTAAAAACAAATTTTTTTGTGATGAAACAAAGAAAATACAGTGCTCAATCACAAATTGTAAGAGCTAATATTTATTTATTTTACAAAGTTTTCACAGATCAATGTTCATTATAAACAGCGACCCAAGTTTCATGCCAAGGGGCAATCATCAGGCTGTTGAGTAAGATCTTGCTCAACAAGGGATCTTGCTCAACAGCCTGATGATTGCCCCTTGGCATGAAACCTGGGTCGCTGTTTATAATGAACATTGATCTGTGAAAACTTTGTAAAATAAATAAATATATAATATATATATATATATATATTATATATATATATATATAATAATATAATGTAATATAATAAATATATAAAGGTTTCACATATCTATTTATTTGGTGACAAAGGAACAACAGCTCTGTTTTATATTGAGCACTCTACCTATACTGCGTTTGGCACATCGTTCCAGTAAAAGCTGCAACAATGACAACTCCATACACTATATATATATATATATATATATATATATATATATATTATGTTATTACATATTGTATATATTAAACCAAGACCATCTATACGTAGGCCTCGATTAAACACTCATATGTGCTCTGTTCATGAGAGTTAGTTTTTTTGTCTTTCATTACCGAATCTTCATACGCACTGTTCTTAAAATGCCATGAACACAGTCCAACAATGATGCCCACATGTTCCTCCCTTGAATCTATTTCAAGTATTTCAGTTTAACTTGCAACAAGAGTTATAAGATTAACAATATTCTTCGACCCTTTCACTCCCAATGGGACATCGGTCTCCCAGTTGAATCGCATTTTCATTTTAACCCCTAGAACATTGTACTCAAAGTATAATTACCATTCATTTCTCTGAATGTTTGAGATGAGGCTTGAAGATTAGTATTATCTGCGTTATTCGGACTATTGTCCTCATCTTCATTGTTATCTGCACAACGTTTCGGTCGATATGCCCTCCGGCCTTCTTCAGGTATTTCTTGTCGGACTCGGGAACCTTCTCGGACTCGGGAACCTTCTCGGACTCGGGAACTTTCTTGTCGTAATCGGGAGCCATCAAGGAACTTTGAACTTAACTCTTTATTCAGTCCACGGGGGTATCCTGTTCTCATTCCGCTACCCATAGCTGGGGTAGGAGTTGTGTTATTATCATTTTTTTTTTTGGGGGGGGGTAGTTAGGTTAAGACAGTTCTAAGTGACAGTTATCTCTGGATCCGAGTTCAATCCTGAGTAGAGGCAGTAAGATAAAAAACAAAGGCCGGAGGGCATATCGGCCGAAACGTTGTACAAATAACAATGAAGATGGAGACAATACTAATTACCATTCATTTCTACTCTCTGATACACTAATAGTGAATAAATGGTTTAGTGTAACAAAGAGTTATCTTATCTTGGTTTCGAAGGGGGATTACTTTGATCTTTTGAGACATCACTTCTTTTATCTCATGATAATACTTTCCATAGACTCCTTGTAGACCCCCGAATACTTACAGACCCCGCGAGTTGTTGCATAGAATTCAGGGGGTTTATGTAGACACTTAGAGAAACCCTAGTATAGGGTAACAAGGAGTTATCTTATCTTGGTTTGGAGGTGTGTCTTCTTCGATCTTTTGAGATATAACTTCTCTTATTTGTTTGTTTGTTTTGTTTTACGGTATATCAACCTCAGTGGGTCCTTTAATGCCGATAAAGTTTTGAAATAAATCAATTCTTAATGGATAATACAATTTTTTTATAAATACATTTTTCTATTTAATCCATAGATGGGACCCTAACAGGTACTACCACTCCGGGTCAGAGTAGACCTGGGAGCAATGGTGATGAATGGGTGCTCCACATTCCCCAAAACTCCAAAACTGGAACCTCACCATCAGATAGAGTTTAACGTCATTCCCAGGACATGTAGACCCGCAGCCACCGCCTTCTAGCACCCATATGATAAAAAGGGGTTGGGGCTTTCCATAAGAGCAATAGGGTTGGGAAAATCATATAGATGCTAGGGCTTGACGTGATCAACCGATTGATCGGAGGGGGCCTCTCCGACCGCCCGTCTAGCCCAATATTGGGCCAAAGTGGAGTATTGCAAGTCATGAACTGCTCATCCACCAGGGCTCTATCCTTAAGCATCACGGGTCGCCACCCACGGCAAACATGTGGCCCCATTGGGGAGTCTTACCCCTCTACAGAAGTGCAGTCGGTGCATTCTAACGCCCCACCGACAGGGCGGATAACTTCTCTCATTTCATGACAATTGGTAATATGAGAAACTATACCCTTTTTTCATCCTTTCTTTGGTTATGATTTATTCTTATCTCTCTCCAACAAGATAAATCCTACAGTCACATGGTGGTGATGAACACCCTTCAAATGTAAGTTGGATAAACTAGGTAGGTATTTACCCAACCCAACGGGTGAGATGTAACACAAGATCACAAGTATGGAATATCCATCAAGGTTTGAACTCACTATTCGTTATTTATAGATTTGCGAGACTAGCTTGCTGATTATTACACCATGGTGGCTGTAGGTATGTCTTAATCAGTTTTAGTTTTGAAAAACTTCTTTCACGAGTGCACTGGGTCCAATTTCAACAAATCTGTCTAATTGGTTTAAAACCAAACCTAGAATATACTAATGATAATACTGGACCTTGGTGAGTGGGAACACGATTAAATATTTCCCCTTCGGGACGGGGTCCAGTGGCTTCGGCCACTGGACTATTAGTGTTGAATTAACGGCGTCATTCCAGGGGGCTATCCCCAAGGAAACACCTGCCCCCTAAATGGGTGGGTCTATGTTTATTACTCAGTGCCTGTGGCGCCCTCTTGAGAGGGAATGCCGACGGGATTGACGAATTTTTGCACCCGCCAAACCCATGAGCTTCGGCTTGTGGGTAGTTCCACATAAAAAAAAGACCTTGCGTCACACCCGCATACGTGGGAACACGATTAAATATTTCCCCTTCGGGACGGGGTCCGGTGGCTTCGGCCACTGGATTATTAGTATTGAATTAACGGCGTTATTCCAGGGGGCTATCACCCCCACCAGGAAACACCTGCCCCCTAAATGGGCGGGTCTATGTTTATTACTCAGTGCCTGGGGCGCCCTCTTGAGAGGGAATGCCGACGGGATTGACGCATTTTTGTACCCGCCAAACCCATGAGCTTCGGCTTGTGGGTGGTCCCACATAAAAAAGACCTTCCGTCACACCCGCATACATGGGATGCGTGATAAATATACTAAATATTTCCCCTAGCACCAACCAACCAATGCAACCCTCCACTTTGTCCCTTACTTAGGCTAGACAGTCAGTCGGAGAGACATTCTCCAATCAATCGGCTGGTCACATCAAGCTCTAGCACCTATATGATTGTCCCAACCCTGTTGCCTTGATGGCAAACCCAAAACTCTTTTATCATATATGTTCTAGAAGACGGTGGCTGAGGGTTTTAGTATCCTGGGTAGGATGTTAAACTCTATCTGATGGTGAAGTTCCAATTCTGGAGCTCTGGGAAATGTGGAGTACCCCTTCATCACCATTACTCCTAGATCCACTCTGAGGGTCTTAATGTCCTGGGTATGAAGTTAAACTCTATCTGATGGTGAAGTTCCGAATTCTGGAACTCTGGGGGGTGTGGAGTATTCCTTCATCACCATTACTCCCAGATTCACTTTAAGGGTCTTAGTGTCTTGGGTATGATTTTAAATTCTATCTGATGGTGAAGTTCCAGTTCTGTGGTTTTGGGGGAATGTGGAGTACACCTTCATCACCATTACTCCCAGGTCCACTCTGGCCCAGAATTGTGGTACCTGTTAGGGTTCCATTACTTTAGAAAATGTATTTTTTTAAATGAGTTTTAAAAAATTGAGTACCTATCAAGAATGAATAGAATAAAACGTGTTTGGCATAAAATGGTAATTTATGAGGAAGTGCGTCCCGGTCTCCTGCCTCAAAAATTGCTACCCGGTGACTATTAAAATAACAAACCCAGCTCGTCGTAATTCTTGTTTATTTATCGTAATTCTTGTTTAGATATGAAGATGGATATATAGTTTGGAATGAACGTATCTCTAGTTAGAATATTTTCATTAAGGTCCATTAGATTTAGAATGACGGGGTCCATGGAAAGTTACCCGACAGTTGTTGACAGGTAATAACCTTTACCCCCTTGAAAGCGCGCGATTGGGTGCCATGAGAATAACTTTTAGTTTAATTTAGATGCGACCCGGTTTCTGAGGAGTGCAGATGTTATTGTCGGCTCTGATGGATCGGTCTCACCATGGCGTAATCATGGGCTGGGTTCTGGAAAATAAAGTTTTATTATCATAAAACAACCAAGTCTTGTTAAATAATTTAAAAACAATGACCAGCCCAGCACGAAGAAGAATCAACAGAAAGAAGAAGACCAACCCTTAAGAGAAAGCCCACCAGACCAAAACAAGAAGAACATGGCGACCAGACGAGTTAGCAGGAACCAGTAGAATTAACAAGACAGAAGTAAGAACCATTATCATTCATCTATCATCTCTACCCTCTTTTATCTACCTGTCTGTCTCTCTCGCCGATTATATACACCTGTGAAAAGGCGAATATATAACAGGTATAAAGTAAAAGTCATCAGGGTGGCCTAAAGTCGGTATCATCTAGACAGCGAGGGAGTCCATTCCCTTTTCACTAGCGCTAAACCAAGAAGATTATATTTGGTGTCTGAGGCAAGGCGCTCCATCTACCATCAGCTCCTCACTTTACCGCACATATCCCTGTGCTACTCATACGCTGAGTCGGCGAGGGCCGATATCGAACCCAGAACCTTGTGGTTCCTCGATCAGACGCTCTACCGACTGAGCTAAACCGTAGACCCTAGTGAGTGGGAACGTGTCTAAATATCATCCTGATCATCCCACCGCTCCAATACAGAATCAGGTTAAATGCCAAAAAAATATATATATAAATATCTTCTCGGTGTAAAGTCATTGGGATAGCCTAAAGTCGGTATCAGCCGGATAGCGAGGGAGTATATTCCCTTTTCACTAGCGCTAGACCAAGAAGATTACTTTGGCATTTGAGATGGAACGCCACACCTATAATCAGCTCTTCACTTTACCGCACAGATCCCTGTGCTACTCATACGCTGAGTTGGCGAGTGCCGGTATCAAACCCTAGTCGGACACTCTATCGACTGAGTTGCATAACATCCTGTTCGTAGAGGGGAGTTGAATAAATACATCCTAAATGGAATTATAGTAACAAATTAAAACATGAGTGGGGTTCTTTTTTTTTGGGGGGGGGGTATTAGGGTAGGTCAATTTTTCACTTTTTACAAATATCAAAATGTCCATCTATGCGATAGTTGTCTGTTAGTATACTGAATACTGATACCAACAATTAGATCTTTTACTAGTACCATTGTTTGAGGAAATAACATCAAAGGTCTTCTGTTACAGTTTAATTAATGAGGTAAAAAGCAGCATATCAGAGGTGTCGGTGGCGATGGGAAGGGGGGAATTTTTCAATTGGAATTCTATTTATAATATTTAATTCGTTTCATTTTAATAAAATAAAATAACATTTCTGATTTAAATTGTAAGATTCATGGTTAATACACGAACATACAACTCCGACACGTGGTGTTGGACACAACACTTTATATATCACAGCACAGAAATAAGACAAGATACAGAAACAATAAAATACATGTAGATAAACATACAACAGTAAAGATAAAAGGACTGGAGAGTCCGTACATACAAAATCACTTACTAGTGATGGGGGACCGAAGCCCCCAAGAGTATTACATAGCGTTGGGGGCAGAAGCCCCCACCAAGAAGGGTGTGACAATGTCACTAACCCATGTGCTCGTACGAGGAGATGTAGCAAGAGTCAGAAGAGTTTGAACCCCGCGCTTAAATACCAAAGGTTCCCTGGTGGCCGGCACGGAAACCCAGTGGGAAGATAACTCTTCCAGGCAAAGGGAAGATAATCCCAACAAAATATTGAAAACGGTAAATTTTCTAACCGATTTCTAAGGTAAATTTTGCGAAAACGAGGATTTTTAGTGCATTTGTGGGGATTAAAATAAAAATAAAATCTAATTAAAAATTTAAAACAACAACAAACTCCCAACAAACTTCACCGGAAGAACCCTCCGCGCATATGTGACAAAAAGGACTGACTTCCGACCCCCAAGAGAATATCTCGGCCATTCGACTTTAGGCCTTAACTGGGTGTAGTCGTTTCCTCGGCCAGGTGGATATCCCCATGCTACGGACGACTGTGTCCGGTCAATAAAGCCTAAATCATAAAACCACCTTTTGTCTCTGTCTCTGTTTTTTTTTTCGTTCCTTAAATTCCTTCCTTTTCAGCTCGACCACCAAATGAGATGAGGTAAAAAGTGAAAACACGAGGAACACGCAGCAGAGAATTTCCAGCCACCTTTAAACTTTTAAAATACCTAAACCTCTTCCTACCCCATATATTTTAGTAGACGATCTTTGATGCTATTTCTTCAAACAATGGTGCAAGTAAAAGATCTAATTTTTGGTATCAGTATTCAATATATAAACACACAACTTTCGCATACATGGACAATTTGATATTTCAAAAAAGTGAAAAATCGACCTACCCTATATATCATTTTCTTGTGTAGTTTTTATATTGTCACTCGAGGCAACCAAAACAAATTTTGTATTGCAAAGAATTAATTACGTCTCATACATTTTTTGGTTATTTCCTATGTCAAACATGAACCACTCTTGACTGATAAATTATTTATTCATTTTCCCATTAAACTAACCCTAAACCCTACCCCCACCCTAACCCTAAACCCTAACCCTGACACTTCTTCTTTTTTCCTAGTAGATCAATAAATAAATAAATAATTTATCAGTCAAGAGTGGTTCTCCTTTGATCATGTTAGAATTATAGGAAATAAGCCATTTTTTATCTAGTTTTGTTAAAAATCAATCTCAGAAATGTATATATATATATATATATATATATATATATATATATACATTTAGTTTATATATATATATATATATATATATATATATATATATACATTTAGTTTATATATATATATATATATGTGTGTGTGTGTGTGTGTGTGTATTTGGGCAGCATTCTTTCATTTGCCAGAAAACTCGAAAAGATCAAAAATAAAATTGTTAAACAAGAGATGTGTCTTTTGTTTAATTCTACACACACCACACACACACACACACACACACACACACACACATATATATATATATATATATATATATATATATATATATATATATATATATATATATATATAAACTATTTGGAAGTGGCTACTTAGCCAGTTCTGTTCAAATAGACAAACGTGCTTTTAGGCTTATTTTACTGACCTTGTAAATATGTTCTTATTATGAATGCACGTAACGCTAAGAAAAACAACACAGATTTAACACAAACGTTTATGCATATTCATTTATATTTACATTTTGTGAAGGATAAAGATACAAAAAATTATTCTAAATGAAAAATATAGATACCGTTAATGACTTTAGGATCAAACATGTCAATTTTTACAAAGTTTTTACACAATTAAAGGAAATGATAAAGGTAAATTTGACTATCATGAATTTTTTCCAAAGTGGAAAAATGGCATCTTCCTCTATCAATTGCTAAAACATGAAATTGAAACCCTAACCCTAAATCCCAACCCCAGCCCTAACCCTAACAAAGGAATTCTTGTTGATATGAAAACGTAATTTTTTTTTTTCGTTCCAAAACACGAAGCGTATAAAACGATGTTTACATTACCTTTTATGAGGAAAGATGTTACACATGAAATGTCCGGGTACTAGATTTTAGAAGCGGCTAAATAACCCATTCGAAAATTCGGCTAGAAACCAAAAGGTTCCTAGTTCGATCCCGGTCCTCGCCAACTCAGCGTATTAGTAGCACAGGGTTCTGTGCGGTAAAGTAAGGAGCTGATGGTAGGTGTGGCGCTCCACCTCAGACGCAAAAAACAATCTCCTTGGTCTAGCGCTAGTGAAAAGGGGATAGACTCCCTCGCTGATTGGCTGATACCGACTTTAGGCCGCCCCGACGACTTTACTTTTTTACTTACATACAAAAAAAAAAAAAAAAAAAAAAATTTCCTAAAAACCATTTAAGTAAAAGAAGGAAAAAGAAAATTGTTACAACATATTTTGTGCCCGGACAACACCAGGTACTTCTGCTAGTCCCCAATCTTTTGCACTTGAAACCATTCATTGTAATTTATTCAGAGTTGATGTTGGATTTGTTAAGCATTAAATGTGAATACAGAGAGGCAGACACAAGCATTTTATATGGAAGACGAAAACGACATTTATTTCGAAATTAAATCAAAGAAAAAGCATACAGACACACGCGTAGATAAGTCCAAGGGAAATAATCAGATAAAAATTTTAAAGAGTTATTTCCCTTTGTCAATTGAATATTATATATATATATTTTAGTTCAAATACTTAAAGGGGTTTGCATTTAAGTGGCAATGACAGTACAGATAGTGTTTAAATAAGTGACCAGTAAAGCAGCGATAAGCCTGTTCAATACCTAGATGAGTGACCATTTAAGCAACAACATTTATTTAAACTTTTATTAAAATTCAACAAAACTCAGAAAGGATTAATGTAACTTAATGTAACTTTAAAACCAATAATTATTACATATGATTTTAAAAAAAACCTTCCTCTTCATAATACATGAAGAAAAAGGATTTTTTTAAAATCATATATAAAAATTATTTATCTTATAGTTTTTAAAAATGATATATAAAAATTATTTGTTTTATAGTCTTTAAAAATCATATATAAAAATTATTTGTTTTACAGTCTTTAAAACAAGAGAATCTTATAAATTAAAATCTGTAACTGTCAAAATGGTGAATTTTTGACGGGTTTTTTTTCTCTCTTGACAATTTTCTCTTTTTAACGTGATTTATTTCATTGTGATAGTTAAGAATAACACTGAATTTCAGTGCTACACATAAACTCGGGTGACAATGCCATTTCCAAACTGCATTGGTTTCTTACCTTTCCTTTGGACCAAAGAAGCAGTGTGTAGAGGGGAGATTTGCTGTTTGGGCAACAACACACCCTTCATATCAACCAGCCCAAGCTACGTACTTCAAAAAAAAAAATTTTGAACACTACCCCATCGCCTTTAGCAGACAGAAGGATGTCAACTGAATAATTTAGAAATTTATAGAAAAATGAAAATAAATGACAATTCACAATTATAGATTGTTGGTAATCTGAACATTAGCTACATAAATGAGAGTAACCTCGCCTTGTTTGTTTCATTTTGTGGAAGCCGTGTGTTTTGGTCGGCTATTTTCATTTCACCGTAAATCTACACTGAAAATACGAATTTGTTGATTCAATACAACCACATGATTTAACATGAAAATATCATAAAATATGTTCTTAATTGTGCTTGCACATTATTTGAAATGAACTTAATTGTTAATAAGAACACATTTTATGATATTTTCATGTTAAAACATGCAGTTGTATTGATTCGAACAAATTCGTATTTTCAGTGTATATTTACGGTGAAATGAAAATGGCCAATCAAAACATACATTTATGTAACTAACTCATTTATCTATTAATAATGGAGATTCGCTTCTAGTTTTTGTCTGTAACAAAAATTATGTCACTGCTTACGTCACATTACCTAAAATCGTTATAACATAGAATAAATACACTCAAAATTTGAACATGCAGCATTAGACAGTCCTCATTGTTTTTTAAAACAAGTTTTAATAAATACATGACTGGTATTATATATCTATATATAGTTTGTTTTATTTTAATACATATTTAAAGTTTACATTTCAAATTGTTTTATTTTTTAATCCTTTAATGAATTTGATGATTTTACTTACTTAGGGTACAAACTCGCTGACATTGAATTTTTTACTCCCACCCCTCAGGCAATATGTTTCAAAAATCTATTTTTACATCGCCCGGAGTGCGTTTTTTTATTTTGTACTAGTGCAACTAATGTTCAGATTACCTGCTATTGTACCAAAATTAGGGCCATACCTACCATTACACCATGAGGTTTCCATTTAATATTTAATCGTTTTTTTCTTTGAGAAATTATAATGATTAAAGTGAAAGTAAACACAAATGTCACAACATTATTATTATGTTGCAAATTGGATTGGAAATTGCTTTATTCACAAAGAATACACAAACAAAAATCTTTCTACAATATGCAGGGCCGGATTTAGGCTTTAAGAGGTCCCTGGGCGTATAGAATTTGGGAGCCCCTTCATTATGTATGTTTAACACCTACCTTCCCCAACCTGTTTTGTTCTATTTTATCTAATTTGCATAATGTTGGGCAATTTTACACTTATTACATTCTAGCACTTGTTGTGTTATGTTTATAGTCATAGGAAATGGATATGACAACCAGAGTTCAAGTACTGGATAAGGTTGTTTGCATTTTGCATAGCACTAATACCTTTGGGAAAGGTATGAATCCAATTATTCTCCCTCCATTAACAAATAAATAGTAGAGTGAACTGGGGTCTTTAACTTTGGTTTGGCAACCAGTCTAAGAGAAGAAAAACTGAATTCAAACCTGTTGAAATCAGCTTAAAAATTGACCATGAATCACATCCTACTCATGTGGAGTGGATGGTAAATATATATATCTTTGTGCTTTGAGGATGCTGGTTATTCTATGGGTAAATAGGAGGGTAGACTGGACTCTTTAACCTTGGTATGGCAACCAGTCTAGGAGAAAGAAAACTCTGAATCAAAACTATTAAACTCAACTTAAAAATTGACCTTGTTTCACATCCTGTTCATGCAGAGGGGTTGGGTAAATACATATTATATATCTGTGTTCAATGAAGAGTGAAATTGAGCAAAGCAGACAAAATTTTGCAAAACTAAGACAGCTAAATAAAAAAATATCTGTATGTTAAATTGGACCCCAATTAAATTGGATCTAATTAAAAAAAATGCTTTAAATATTTTGATTTAGTTAAAAGGAGTCCAATTATATATTTACCAACCCCTCCGCACAAATACGATGAGACACATTGCCACTTTCTTAAGCGGAGTTTAACAGGCTTGAATTCTGAGTTTTCCTTCTTCTAGGTTGGTTGACTAACAAGCGTTAAAGAGCCAAGTCCACATTGCTATTAGAATAGTCAGATGCACACCTTTCCCAAGAGTATTAGCACTATATTAAGCACTATAAAGAAGACCTATTAAATCTGAAAATAAAAAAAATATTTTCTGTTCTTAAATCTTTATTTTTTACAGTTTTATCAAAGTTCCAATGCTAGAGGACTCTTGGGGCTTCCTCTAGTCTTGGGTGCCCTGGGCTGCAACTCATATATAATGATGTATTTTTACATATCTGTGTTCAATGAAGTGTAAAACTGAGCAAAGTAGACAAAATGTTGCAAAACTAAAATACCTACATAGAAAAATCTCTATGTTTATAAAAAAGATGAATCAAAATCTAAATGTGTTTCTGTAATAAGTAATTGAGAATTACCTCCACTATTTCATAATTACCTCCCCTTGAAGAACTCTCTGATGTTTACGAGAGTATATAAGCTCTCAGTAAAGTATATCATTATTCTAAATAGAATAAAGCTTTCCAAAGCCTATTAGTGTTTTCATTTATCATTACAGGGCCCCATTGAATTTAAAAAATTAACTCCAACAAGAATGGCCCAAATACTCAAAATGTTTTCTAGTTACTTCAAAGAATCCCTATTAAATCTGAAAATAAAATAAATCTCTGTTCTTATACGTTTCTTTTTTTTAGTATTATCAGGGGCTTCCCCTAGTCTTAGAGACCCTGGGCTGCAACTCATATTAGCCAATATGTAAATCCGGCACTGAAAATGTGTCATTTTTACTTTTTTTTACACTAACAAACGTACAAAAATTGGATCCTTGCAATATGTATTATGAGGATAATTCCCTCATCTTTAGACATGGGACATCTTCATCTTTTATTCTTATTTGCAAACACCTAAAATATATACAAATTAAATATTTTTCTTTGTAAAGAAGACAGAAAAATTAAACAGAAAAATCTGAAATATTTTTCAAAATCTTCAAAACAAAATGGAAAAGAAAATATTTCCATGATTTATAATCTTATATAAACACACAAAATATATTGAAATAAAATAAATTGATGATTTTTAAATTCAGTGGACCATATGACCTTTAGGCACCCCAATTTGATCTTGATTTAGAAGGACATGTTTTTCATTTACACCGTCAATATCTGGTTGTTTGTTAGAGGTTAGGGGTTAGGGTTAGGGTTAGGGGTTAGTTTTATAATTTCTTTTTAAAAAAAACTCTTAAATCATCTGTTAACTAACAACTGGATATTGACGGTGTAAATGAAAAACATGTCCTTCTTAATCGAAATCAAAAAGGGGTGCCTAAAGGTCATATGGTCCAGTTCAATGGTAAATTAACTTCATTGATCTCTGCTCTCTGCACACTGTTTTTTTTGTTTTTGTTTTTGTTTTTTGTTGTTTTTTTGTTTTGTTTTTTTTGGGTTTTTGTTGTTGCTGTTGCCAAAAAAAAAAGAATTTGATGATGAGCAGTTTTTATTCTTCTGTTTTTTCTCCTCTTTAACTCTTTTAGGAAGAACTAAAATATAAAATAAAAAAGATTTGATATTAGCAAAAGTTTCAGATAAGTGTCAGTTTTATTTCTGTATCAATATTAATCATACAAAGGTAAGTCAAAAGTTTTGCAATAAAAAGTAGATGCCATTGTGTTGCACCGTCTGAAGCCAACGTTCTGCTTGATGACAGACTTCTGTTCATGTGTGGAGCACTCTGATTTGCCACCATTTTGAATAGCTTCAAAACAAATATTTTGGCGAGATTTAAACATTTTTCTCTATTATTCCAAACAATGCAGAATTGACATTTATGGGAAAAAATGTCTTCAGCTTAAAATGACCCAATGGGTTGAGATTCTGTAAACCTAACCAACCAACCAACCAACCAACCAATAAAAATCTTACTATGATAACATTTCTTCTGTGTAACAATTATATAAAAAGTGGATAATCATTTATGAGTATACTTTTTATATATATTTTTTCTGATATTGGAAACGTTATTAATGCTGTCAACTTTTACATACGAGGTATGTCAGAAAAGTTCCTGTATGTCAGAAAACTTTGATGTCAGGGACATCTTGCCAGAGGACCAGACGATTAACCAGCATGTCTACAAAGAGATACTGTGGCATTTGCTTCGTTCAGTGCACAAGAAGAGACGAGAGATGTGGCAGGACAACTCGTGGGTGCTTCACCATGACAGTGCACCTCCCCACACTGCCCTGAGTATCCAAGAGTTCCTGGCCCAGAAGAACATTAATACACTGGAGCAATCTCCCAACTCGCCCTACCTAGTTCCATGTGATTTCTTCCTCTTCCCCAAGCTCAAGGGATTCATCAAGGGAACCCATTTTGAGGATGTGCACAACATCAAAAAGGCCATGATGACAGAACTACAGAGAATCCCAGAAGAATCCTTCCAGGAGTGCATGCCAGCATAGCAAGAAGAATGGGAAAGTGCATTAAACTCCAGGTGGATTACTTTGAAGGGGATAACTTGTAGTTTGTAGTTTGGATTTGAAATACATTTTTTGTGACACCAGTCCTCAAACTTTTCTGACATACCTCGTATATCAAATTCTTAATAAAACTACCCATTCTGTATTTATTTTTTTCTTAAAGCTTTCAATTTATACAACAAAAAAAAACATACCTGGCAAATAAAATTTCTTTGGCTCCTTGCTTGATAACTGATGCTACTCTGTCAATATCTTCTGACAATAAAGTACTGTTGACTGCAAGTCGGATACTGAAAAAAATTAATATATCAGAAAAAAATGAAAAAATGAGTGAAAATTTCATACACTCTGAGGACCATATGACCTTTAGGCACCCCTTTTTGATCTTGATTAAGAAAGGACATGTTTTTCATTTACACCGTCAATATCAGGTTGTTTTAACAGACAATTTTTAGATTTTTTTTATTATAAAACTAACCCCTAACCCTAACCCCTAACAAACAACTGGATATTAACAGTGTAAATGAAAAACATGTCCTTTCTTAATCGAGATCAAAAAGGGATGCCTAAAGGTAATATGGTCCCAATCTGAAAATATTATAAAACATTAAGTGAATTAAAATTACATCAATAACATGAGTTGGCTCTATTTTTGTATAACTCATATTTAGCATTCTAGTTAAACATTTGTAGGAAACAATAATTATCTCCCCTTGGAATTGTGGGCATATCTTTGGACTGCATGTGTCCATTGGTCAAATAAGAATTCATTATCCTCTCATCCCAATTAAAAGGTGTAGCATTATTTCTAAATAACTCTTCATTTCCTGTGGTAACCCGCGTTAGAATGAATCTAATGCCAATCATTTTGTTTGCTGGTCAAATTCAACTTTGTTATCACCTTTGCACCATCTAGTAGTAAACTCCAATGCAGAGAGAAAGAGTGAGACAGGGAACTAGAAATGTGTTATTTATACAAATAGTGACTTTGCTCAAAGGTCCACCTTGTGTGTTAGCAGATGAAACAGTGGGGGGTTGTATAATTTTTGTGTGGCCAGACCAACTTGAATCCAGAAAAAATAAGGAGAGAGAGAATAAATTTGAGATTAATTATGGAGGCATACTTGAGTTATGGCTATCATTGTAGGAAATTAACTCGGCAACTGGAGTTCAAATCCTGGACAAGGTCATTTGCATATCACATAGTACTGATACCTTTGGGAAAGGTATGAATCCAATTATTCTCCCTCCATCAATGAATAAATAGTTGAGTTAACTGGGGTCTTTAACTTTGGTTAGGCAACCAGTCTAAGAGAAGAAAAACTGAATTCAAACCTGTTGAAATCAGCTTAAAAATTGACCATGAATCACATCCTACTCATGTGGAGTGGATGGTAAATATATATATATTTGTGCTTTGAGGGAGTTGGTTGTGGTGCCTTCCAATTGGCCAAAAGGGGTCAGCAGACATGCCTACTACTACATCTGCACATTAAACAAGCTATTGTTTTGTGTGGTCACTTATTGGTCTTTTTTCTGATCTTAATAAAAGAGTTATGAATTAAAATGAAATTTGACTTAAAATATAACCTTTTTAAATCTTCTACTGAAAAGTCTTACCTTGGTTCTGGTAGAATGTGTTCTAAATTGTTAAGATAATTAGCCATAGTTAAAGCAATTCCTTCTTCTTTTGCCTGTAAATAAAAAAATATAAGAATTAAGATAAATCTATATCTATAAGATTACTCACTTAAAAGGCAACTATTAAGTTGAGTCATATCCTATTGATTAATTTTTAAAAATTAAAACAGAATGCTTACAAAATCCACAATTCTCTCTAACTGTTTATAATCTTCTTCTCTGTTATCGCTCGGTTCTGCAAGACGCAAATGCTTCACTGGAGATAAAGCTAAACCACTCAACACCAAACCTTCAATTCTGAAATTAAGCAAATACGAAAAATAAGAATATTAATCATCAATAGCAAAAAAGTTGTTGCTGCATGAATTGTATCACCTTCGTTAATTCTGTAGTTTGTAGCAACATTTTAGCAACATCTCAACAAGAAAATAATTTTTGTTCCAACTGTGTACACAATAAAATTTTCAAAATCCAAACTTATACTTTCTGTAAAACGTTCCTCGTTAAGAAAACAATTATTTACTTTTTGTAATTGTTAAACAAATGTAACGTTCTTCATTAGCAAGTGTTATAAACAGTTACTTACTTTTTTGTAAATCTTGGACAAAAGTCTAACTTGTTTTGTTAGTGAGTGTTGTCCACTGTATTTTTTTTCATTGTCGATTAATTCTTGGACGGACGTTGGTTCAACTTGTGATTTGTTCTGAATTCCTCGTCGCCACTGATATATCCGGGTTAAGGGATATATTATGAAGTTGGTATTTGGTATATTATCGCAGTAGTAGCTGGTACGTCGAATAGCAGTACGTCTTCCAAGCAGTCATGGTGTAGTCTTGCAAGTAAGCTTAGGCTTAGGCGCTTGTACTACCAGTGTCGAATATTTATACATGACACTGTCCAATCAGATTATAGTGAGGGGGCACTGAGGTATTTACATATTCATTACATCACAAGAGAAACAATTAATTATTGTCTCTCAGTAGGTTTATCAATTATCTAAACAATGACAGTAACTATGCATGTGTGTGTGTGTGTGACCTATGCCATTGATTACTTGACCGGTCCAGGGCCAAAATCACTGGACACAGGCCACCCCATGCTGTACACTGCTAGAGAAGTAAGTGTCAATAGTCAGTTTAATGGCAGTCACTCTAATGGTGGATGATCGTCATATATGTGGTCTGTTGCCAACTAACTTTCTTCCTCTTTTGCCAAAGAGTTCCTTCAACTGAAACAGTCCAAGGGAGATAACTCATAATCTATATTGCAGCTCTTTTTTTTTTAAAGTTTGGATGTATCAAGTACCTCTAGCAATTTTAGCATAGATGCTCCTCTTTTGGTCAAGGGATCTGCCAGTTGTAGTTTTCCATCTACCCCAAAATACCTCAATTTCCCCCTCAGACACCATTTTCCTCAATCTTGCCATGTCCACTCTCAATCTTTATCACTAACAATATTTGTAGTGCCTAAAGCACTAGTTAGTGATACATTGTCTGTATAGCACCGTACTGGTGGTAGTACAGCCATACCAAAAGTTTCTTGCACCAAAGAAGAAATGAAGAATCCTGCATCTGCTGCTTCACTTAATAACCAAAGTTTCAGATGCTAATGGACTTTTTGTAATTCTGTCCAACTTTTTAGATTGTCAGCTGATAGGTGTAGCACCTCTCAGCTGGCAATCTTGTCTTCTTGTCTTGAATAAAAACAACAGTAAGTACAAACCCATGTGATGTTTTCTTATGAACAACTACACATGGACATACCAGAGTGCTACACCTATGCCTGCCTGTCCCTCATTGGTCTAGCCACCCCTTTTTTTAATCTTTCTTCACAAGCAATGATTAATTAATTTAAATCCTGAGTAATATAAAGCATTTTTGAAAAATAGTTTGAAAAAATATTTAGTATATAAAATATTCAATTTTATTTTCAAAATTTTTATCGTCTACTTACCCAGTAAGTTTATCATGACATTCTGCACAGGCATTCTGGCATTTTTCAACTAAGTCTAAAGACGAATGAAAACAATGAATAAAATTTCAAAATAAAACATTAGAAAGGGAAAAGAAAATTTTAGTTGATTGATTGCAACAATTTAAATTTCACATTTTTCAAAAAGAAGTTTTTTTGGGTTTTTTTTAAGGTTTTCTTACAGTAAATTAAAGATGTTTTTTTCTTAGAACAAAATAAAAAGTTTTACATATTTCAATAAAAGTTTTAAGAAAGTTTTAATAAATTGATTAATAAATTAATTAGTAAAACTTTTATAAATTAATTAAACTAGCAAAATAAATAAAAAAACCTCCAGGCGATGTAAAAATAGATTTTTGAAACATATTGCCTGAGGGGTGGGAGTTAAAAATTCAATGTCAGCGAGTTTGTACCCTAAGTAACTAAAATCATCAAATTCATTAAAGGATTAAAAAATAAAATAATTTGAAATGTAAACTTTAAATATGTATTAAAATAAAACAAACTATATATAGATATATAATACCAGTCATGTATTTATTAAAACATGTTTTAAAAAACAATGAGGACTGTCTAATGTTGCATGTTCAAATTTTGAGTGTATTTATTCTATGTTATGATGATTTTGGGTAATGTGACGTAAGCAGTGACGTAATTTTTGTTACAGACAAAAACCAGAAGCGAATCTCCATTATTAATAGATTTTAAAGTTTTAATATAATAAAGTTTTACATAGTGTAATCTACAAAAACTAAACCGATCATTTCACCAAAACTGACCAAACATAATTAAATACCTTCATAAAACCCATTCTCTAAAGATTGAAATCCATATGAAAAACAAAAAAGAAAGTAAGGGAAGAAAAAGGACATACTACACAAAAAAAATATAATAAGAAAGAAAGAGAGCAGGGGAAAGAGAGAGAAAGGGGTGAGTACTCAGAAGTGATAAAAGATATGTTTCAATCTAACATAATGAAAAGATGAAAAGAAGAAAAGAAAGAAAAGAGAAAGAGAGAGAGAGAGAGAGAGAGAAAGAGAAAGAGAGATAAGTGAAGTTTATTATACTTTTTACATATTGAACTATTTTGGAATAGCACTTAAGTAAACATATCAAATGTTGTAATAATTAAATCATCATACTGTGGTATATCCACAGGTCCTGCTAGTTGTTGGAATATTTTGTATATAAGGCGTGCTGCAATCCACCGTTTAAATTTATAGACTAAGCAAGGTCACGTGATTTAAACACCAGTCAATCAACAGCCTGAATATGTGGTTGGTTCACTATTTAATTGCTGATATTGACAGCCGTCCATTTGCACTTTATTCGACATTGATGAACAGATCTGTAACAGTGAGGAGCACCAAGGAACAACCAAAGGATCGCACTTTGCGTAACACAAAAGATCTCCACTGGACAGCACTCTTGCTTGAAGCCAAAGGATGGCCACAAAAATCGTAACACTTGTAAAAAATATTACTATTCTAAAATTAAAAAAAGTAAATCATCGGGGTGGCCTAAAGTCGGTATCAACCAATCAGCGAGGGAGTCTATCCCCTTTTCACTAGCACTAGACCGAGGAGATTGTTTTTGCATCTGAGGTGGAGTCAACACCTACCATCAGCTCCTTACTTTACTGCACAGATCCCTGTGCTACTCATGCACTGAGTTGGTGAGGGACAGATTCGAACTAGGAACGTTGCAGTTTCTAGCCAAACGCTCTACCAACTGAGCTAACCCAGCTCCTTTACTTACTTTATTCTAAAATAAATAGATGTAATTATAGTCTCCATTCAACTATCAAACAAAATATTACAGTCACTTTGAAACCTTCAATTGAAGATAAAAGAGTTGCAATAATTCATTAACTGTTGTTTATATGAAATCAATTATATTCAATTGCGATTGTATCTACAATCATTTTAATTATAAAGCAATAGAAGTTAATGTCTTTTTTGTCTGCTTGTCTATCATCACATAACTCAAGAATGGCTACAGTTATGAGCAGTAATTTTTCTTTAGTATTGAAATTTTATGTTATTATCTTCATACAACACCAGCACTTGTGCCCCTAGGGGACAGGGGTCGAATATCACCGACACAGCAGCAGCAGCCATCCCTAACATTCTGTAGTCATGTGGTGATCTTTATAAAAGCCCATGACATTGATGATTCTTCCTCTTTTAGTTGTAACCCTTCTTAGGGCTGACTGCTGGCTTCGGCCCGCATCCTCTTTTTAGTTGTGACCATCAAGGGCTCTTTAACCTTGGTTAGGCAACCAGTCTAGAAGAAAAACTCTGAATTTAAACCTATAGGGCCGGGTTAGCTCAGTCAGTAGAGCGTTCGGCTAGAATCCACATGGTTCCTAGTTCGATTCCGGTCCTCGCCAACTCAGCATATGAGTAGCACAGGGATCTGTGCGGTAAAGTAAGAAGCTGATGGTAGGTGTGGCGCTCCACCTCAGATACCAAAAATAATCTCCTTGGTCTAGCGATAGTGAAAAGGGGATAGACTCCCTCACTGATTGGCTGATACCGACTTTAGGCCACCCCAACACCCTTACTTACTAAACTCTGCTTGGGGTGATTACTACTAGAATAGGCTCAGTCCTAATTAGTAATCTATTTTCACTAATTTAATAATTTAATTTAATATAATATTAGTTGTACTTATCTGTTGGTTGAAATCTATATTAAATTGCTATATTGTTAGGTACAAATAGAATGTAATGTTTGTTTACTTACCTGTATCTTGTTCTAAAATATTTATTGCCTGGATCGCCGTGGCAACACAAAGTGGTGGCTGGGAGGCTGAAAAGGCATAACCAAGGCTACCCATTCTCTGGAAATATTACAACACACAAAGAGAGTCAAAAGATTGTAAATAGAATTTCTGTGTGAATCTCTGTGATGAGTTCTCATCATTTTTAGTCACTTGTTCAAATTAATCTTCTCATCTAAGAGTTGTATATGTTGATTTAACACACACCTTTCCCAAGAGTATTTATCCGAAAGTGAATGTAATACTGAGACTGGTGTTCAAACTTGATTACAACAATGTCGCAGTGTAGCATATTAGCCACTACACCATGGGGACTCCGCTAAAAGAGTAAAAGGTGTCCTGAATATGACATTAAACTCCATCCAGTGATAAGGGCAGAGGAAGCTCTTTTCTCAATGGCCATCTAACACATTATTTCTAAAGTCCACAAACCTCTCCCCTCCTCACTGCAGCAGGGCCATGTAAACTTGATAGTATCAAAGCCATGCCGTTGGGAATTTAAGTTTCTGGTAGTGCCACTCAAGGCGGACAGGTCAGGCACCCAGTGGTATTAGGGCCACAACCCAGCCAAAGGGGCTCTGGTGAAAATCTAAAGGGTGTCTCCATTATTGTCAGGAATCAATGGTTTTTGGTGTACTTGTCACTGCGTCTGTGCAAAATCTGCGGCAAACAAGGGCATCTCCTTCTACTGACTGGGATATGCATGCAGGGTTTGGGGGCCGCTTGTGAATTTCCTATTCCCTTGTCACTGCTTCCATGAATTCACCACAGGTAAATTTTGGGATGGAGCCAGCTTAACCGACCCAGGGTGAATGTCATCATAGATAAGTAATTCCATGTCAAATCATCCAGGCCATGTTGTGGAAAATAATATTACCTTATTTTCACCTTATGCAAATAATGAAGATCATAAGCGAAAAACAATGTTGTAGAAAATAATATTACCTACACAGTAACCTCCCTTGGACCATAGCAACAGAGCCCAAGGGTCTCTTGGCAATAACCTGATGAGAAGCCTCATGCGATTGGCTAGGGGCCTTTGTCAGTGACCAATCAGAGCACATGTTACGAGGCTCAGTTTGGCCGCCAATTTTGAGGGCTGAGACCTTCAAATCAGTCTCTTTCCACTGGACTCTCTTTGGGGCATGATGTATGTCTTTCAGGCATGGACGTTGGGAAAACGATGAGAATTGGAACAGCATGGAATTGCCGGTGATGCATATAATCAAGCAAACAAACTAGCAAGACATTCTACCTGGACTCAGATAAGTCACGCGAGCATTATCTTGCAAAACAATTCATACATTTACACTACATTGTAAAACTTGCACACACATTTGTACCACAAGTTACACTTTATATTTCGTATATTGTATCTTACATGTCTTGCAGTTGATAAATGCTTTCTGTTTATAAGCCTTGTTGTTGTGTTCATTACTCTATTCTTTACCCTTATCTGGTCGGTTTTCTTTATAATGTCACCAACCTCCTTCATTTTTCTAAAATTTTGTCCAAGCATGGATTATGATGAAGTTAGACAATCAAACTCTGCCAATTTTTGGAATTGGAAGCTCAAATTTTGGGGATTGTCTACACCTGGAAAAAAATTCAGAAAAATTGAAGGGGTTGGGTGACAATTTTACTTTTTACTGGATGATTTGACTTGTGAGTCAAAAGTCTTGCAATATTTTAGTGACATGAGGCACAATCTGGCAGATCCGAATGCTTTTGCAAAGGTTGTGAATGTGATAAACCACACTGGACTGCTGAGCTTGCCTGATACTCTCCAAATGTTACTGTAACATAATAGGATGGGAAAAAGCCAGGAATGCAAGAGATTACGTGTAGGTAACATGGAAAGTTTTTGATGATGAAGCATTAGGCCATTTGTCAATTTCTGATTGGTTAAGAACAGAGGGTGAAGAGAGTAAGAGAAAGAGAGTGGGATGAAAGAACAGTTTGGAATGAGGCAGTGGCTGGGGGAGATGCAAAATGTGTATCTGTCACCCAAGGCATTTTGACTTGAGGATAAAAATAAAATAACTCATGAGAAAAAAAAAACAAGAACATCTTGTGTTATTACTAAGAACTATAAATGGCAAATAAAGGTAAGATATCCTCAAGTTAATCCCAAGTTGTTTCCAGACTCAAACAGCAAAGAATGCCAGCTAACTCAACAGCCAGCCCAACAACCAGATTCCAGCATTGAAGAAGTAAAACAAGAATATAAGATACAGTACATAATGATTTCCAGCATTAATACATTTTAAAGATAGACCTGCTACATTACACTACTTGCTGGATTAGCTTTGAGCATTGTGACAGAATCCACGGTTTTAGGTTTAGTTTGGTTTGGTTTGTTTTACGACATATCAACCTCAGTAGGTCATTTAATGGATACTCAATTTTTATAAACTCATGTTTTTCTATCTAACCCATAGATGGAACGCTAACAGGTACAAACACTCTGGCTCAGAGTGGACTAGGGGGAAATGGTGATGAAGGGGTGTTCCACATTCCCCAAATCTCCAAAACTGGAACCTCACCATCAGATAGAGTTTAACATCATTCCCGGGACATGAAGACCCTCAGTCACTGCCTTCTAGCATCTAGCATCATTTGAAAGCCAAGCTTTCAAATGATCTCGGGGTCATCACCTGTCAATTACACTAGGTAACACCAAACAGAATCTTTCTAAACTCATCTATTTTAACAAAATTCTTTTTAACAAAATCTTTTTTAATCAATTTTTTTAACTAAATTTTTTTAATCAAATTTTTTTGATCAATTTTTTAACTAAACTTTTAAATCAAATATTTTTCACTAATTTTTATTCAATCAATTTTTTTAATCAAGTTCTTTTTAATCAGATTTTTTAACCAAATTCATTTTAATCAAATTTTTTTAACTAATTCTTTTCAATCAATTTTTTTCAACTAATTTTTTTAATCAATTTTTTTGCAAATAATTTTTTTTTGTACCTTAATTTTTTTTAACCAAATTTTTTTTAATGAAATTTTTTTAAATAATTCTTTTCAATCAATTTTTTTCCACTAATTTTTTTTAATCAATTTTTTGCAAATAAATTTTTTTTGTAACTTTTTTAACAAAATTCTTTTTAATCAATTTTTTTAGTCCAATAAAAGATTTCACCATTATATCATTTAACACTTATATACAATCAGATGTTTGCCACTAAGAATCTCAGGTAAATTAAACAGCTATTTTACAGAGTTACAACATGGTAAATGTCTGAAACATAAATCTAAGAAATGTTGTCAAAGATGCATTAGGAAGATAATGCAGCAGGGAGGTGCCAATCAACCATCCCCAAAGTGTCATTGTAAGGCAAACACTTTGGCTTGAGCTAGCAGCCTGGTACGCTAGCTATCAAAGGTTTCCATCCAATTGTTGCCAAAGGTTTCTGTTCAATTGTTGTCAAAGATACCCATCTTTGTGACCATGAAGGTTAGTGAACCTGTAGGAACCCCCACTATTTAGCTACAACAACAACAATAATAATATTAATAATAATGATAATTATAATAACTAGTACAAAATAAAAAACACCCTCCGGGCGATGTAAAAATAGATTTTTAAAACATATTGCCTGAAGGGTGGGAGTTAAAAATTCAACGTCAGCGAGTTTGTACCCGAAGTAAGTAAAATCATCAAATTCATTAAAGGATTAAAAAATAAAACAATTTGAAATGTAAACTTTAAATATGTATTAAAATAAAACAAACTATATATAGATATATAATACCAGTCATGTATTTATTAAAACTTGTTTTAAAAAACGAGGACTGTCTAATGTTGCATGTTCAAATTTTCAGTGTAATTATTCTGTTATGATGATTTTGGGTAATGTGAGGTAAGCAATGACGTAATTTTTGTTACAGACAAAAAACGGAAGCGAATCTCCATTATTAATAGATATGACTATGCAACAATTTGACTTGATAGAATCAGATCTGCTACAAGTGAAGAAAATGAGATTCCAGTGAAAGAACTTGCATAAAAAAAAAAAGATCTTACCTGATGCCACATGATCCAACTTTTCCCCATTGAGATGCCACCAACACTCGCAAAAGAATTCTCCAATGATGCAGACATAACATCAACAGCATCCAGCTGGGAAATCAGAAGATGCAGACAACATTTTTTGTTTTTTAACAAATCCATTGAAATAGAATGTCCTGCACAAATTTGTTAAAAGAGTTAATTATTTCATATTTCTCCAAAATTTACAAACAAGATTATTGAAAAAAAAAAATAGAAAAGTTTTATGGATAATTTTTTTTTATCTATTATCTTAGAGAAATGGATGAAAAACTGGCATTCTTCTATTCCTGAAGAAAGGGTACAATTTTAAAACAGTTTAACAGGTTTGAATTCAGAGTTTTCCTTCTCTTAGACCGGTTGCCATACAAAGATTAAAGAGCCCAGTCTACCCTACTATTTACCCATAGCCATAGTTAAATGTATAGTTATTTACTAAGGTTAGAGGAGAGAGGGATCACATGGAATCAGTAGAGCAAAGCTCAGTACAAAGACAACATCAAGAGAAACCTGAAGAATTTTAACATTCCCATAGGCAGTTGGCAAGACACAACCAGAGACCGAATAAAATGGAGAAAAAGGATTCACGTGGTGTCATCATTGGGTACAATGGACAGCAAGTAGTAGTAGTAGTAGTAGCTTAGATGTGGCACAAGGCCAGAAGTATGGGGCATCTAATGAGATTCAAACTCAAAATGGTCTGCAAATCTAGCTTGCAAATGGGTAATTCCATGTGAAAACATTAGGAAAAAAAAGAAATTGTCACCCACCCCCTTCAATTTTTCTGAAATTTTGTACAGGTGTAGAGTAGGTTAAAATTAGACAATCCCCCAAATTTGAGCTTCCAATTCGAAATATTTGCGGAGTTATATTGATTTTAAACTCTAAAAATTTGAGTAGGGGCGAGAAAAATGGCGACATTTTGTAATCTATTTTTGTCTATAAAATGTGTTCTATAGCTCCCCTACTCCTAAAAAAACTTTCTAAAATCATCAGGAGTTTGGTTTCTTCTTTTGAATGTAAAAAAAACTTTTCAAGATAATATTAATTTTTATGCAAGTTTCATTGTGTTAAATATAGGGGGATAAATTTCACAGGGAAAATTGGTGGTACAAAGGATATTGTTATCATTTTTGTTACCTTCCAATTTTCAATTCTAAAATGAAATGTGGTGCTGATATTTCCGAAAAATTGAAGGGTGGGTGACATGGCCCTAATGATTTAACATGGAATTACCCAAATGTAAGTTAATCGAGATTAAAAAGGGGTGCCTTAAGGTGATATGGTCCGAAAAACTAAAAAATCTGGTAGAAAAACTATTGCATGTAATAAATTTGAGGTACAAAGTTCACTTAACACAATTCCAAATGGACGCAGTTAAAAAAGAAACCAAAAGTTAAACAGTCAACAAAGTCCAAGAGTGCTGAATAATACGACAACCAATTTAGAAGAAGGAAATCTCTTAATTCAAATCTGTTAAACTCTGCATAAAAAAAGTTGACCTTGAGTCGCATCCTACTCGTGCAGAGAAGTTAGGCGAATACATTTTTATCATGTATTATTTAAAGGCTGAAAAATTTTGAAAATTGTAACATGAGTGATTGTGCAATTTTCTTTTTTTTTAACAAGATAAAAAAATTTTTTGAAAATTCAATTCACTTACAGATAATCCAAAATGTTCAGTGAGTCCTCTGCCATTTTTTCCCAATACTCCGAAACTGATACTTTCATCGAGAATTATCCGAACTTTGTACTTATTACGTAGACGCATAAGCTCCAGCAATGGACATATGTCACCAATATTGGCATATATTGCTTCAACGGTTATGTATTTGCGGGTGAGTTTAGCTTTCTTAGGATTCTAAGAAAAATAAAATAGAAACAGAAATTTTATTTTAATTTCAGAAAAACACACCGAGAAAATAAAATGACAACAATTTCATCATATGTATGAATTTTTTAGATGAGGCTTGATATGTATTATTTTGATTTTCTGGACTGTTGTCCTCATCTTTATTGTGAAATACACTCAACATGTCACCCATTGTACAATCCAGCCTTCTTCAGGTGTTCAATTGGGATAGACTGCTCTCACTCTGCTGTAAGCATCAAGATTTTGTCTATCTGAGCATAGCAATGATTCAATTTGGGAAATCATTTTGAATAGTTTGACTGTTGAGCAGTTGTTCAACACTTTGTTTGCCAACAGTCAAACTATTCAAAATGATTTCCCAACTTGATTCATTGCTATGCTCAAATAGACAGTCTTAATATCTATAATAGAGAGAAAGCAGTCTACCCCAATGGAACACCTGAAGAAGACCAAAGGGTACAACATGAAGAATTACTCTTGGCACTTCAACACTTTGTTCGCTCAACAGTCAAACTATTCAAAAATGATTTCCCAAGTTG